>CM061753.1:49780342-50443808 GCA_030979885.1 Lolium multiflorum | reverse complement strand
CTTGGCAGCAAACGGAGCCAAAAATGTTTGAGCTGCCATGGCGTCATTTTATGTGTCCTAGTAACCACTTCAAAAAATGGAATTGGATACGACAATTACCTTAAAACCCTTCACGAATAGGGCTATCACGTGAGTTCTATGGCTTTTAGGGAAATGAGTAGAAAACGACTGTTTCGCCACATAGTTTGTCGGAACTAGGCCATATTTGGCACGTGCATGGAACTTAGGATGGGAAGCAGCCCCTGCCGCTGGATTTCCAATCCGAACCACGGCCGACGGTTTTTCCAGGTGCCTAAGGGCTTTTTGTGAAGGAGCCACATGGTGCGCATTTTGCATTGCGCGAGACCTCCGCGCAGCTGTGGATACCCTACGCACCACCTATCACATGCCATATGCGGTAGCCATCTGGGAATCCCTCCCGCTTCCCGCGGTGTCCCACCCCGTCGAATCCGCTTGAAACTGACCGGATTTGAACCGGGTCCACACTTTCCTTGGCTCAATAAATGGAGGGAAAATGTTTTTAGGTGTAGGACGGCCATTTTATGTGCTAAATGTTTTCCTTTTCGCGCGTTGGCGGACGGGTGCACGCGCGCGCCCGGCACGGCCATACCGCATGTCCCGCGCGCCCGGTTAAAGCAGCTGGCAAAGCAAACGGAGCCAAAAATCGAGCGGAGTCGCGTGGCGTCATTTTATGTGTCCTAGTAACTACTTCAAAAACGGAATTCGGATACTTACAATTGCCTAAAACCTTCACTAATAGGCTATCACGTCCGAGTTCCCATGGCTTTTAGGGGAAATGAGAGAAACGCCCTGCTTTCGCCACATAGTTTGTCTAACGAGGCCATTTGGCACGTACAAACTTAGGATGGAAGTAAGGCCCCCTGGTCATGATTTCCAATCCGAACCACGGCCGACGGTTTTTCCATTTTCGGGGTGCCGTAAGGGCTTTTTTTGTGAAGGAGCTACATGGTGCGCATTTCCGTATCGCGCGGGACCTCCGCGCAGCGGTAGGATAACTCCTACGCACCACCTATCACATGCCATATGCGCGCGTAGCCATCTCGGGAATCCTCTCGCTTCCCCGGCGTGCAAGGTTCCGCCGAATCCACCGTAAACCCATTCCATTTGAATCGGGGCCACACTTCTCCTTGGCTCACAAAAATGTTTAGGTCTGGGACGGCCATTTTATGTGCTAAATGTTTCTCGTTCATGACGTGCACGCGCGCTCTCGCACGGCCATACCAAGATGTCCCGCGGCCCCGTTTTTATGCAGCTGGCAAAGTAAACGAGCCAAAAAATTGAGCGGAGCGCGTGGCGTCATTTTATGTGTCCTAGTAACCACTTCCAAAAGACGGAATTGGGATACGGCAATTATCTTGAAAACCTCACGAATAGGGCTATCACGTCCGGAGTTCACAGCGGCTTTTTAGGGGAATGAGCAGGAAACGCCCGGTTTCACCTCATAGTTTGCTCGAACGAGCCATTTGGCACGTGCGTGGACCCTGGGATGGGAAGGGTCCCGGTCGCCGATTTCCAATCCGAACCACGGCGATGGTTTTTCCATTTTCGGTGTGCCGGAAGGGCTTTTTTTGGGTGACAAGGAGCTACAGGTGCGCATTTTAGTATTATGCGAGACCTCCGCGTAGTGGGATAACTCTCACGCACCACCTATCACATGCCATATGCGCTGGCGGTAGCCATCTAGAATCCTCCTGCTTCCTCATGAAACCCCGCGAACTACTGAAATCGATCAGAGGATTTGAACTGGGCCACTTTCCTTGGCTCAATAAATGGAGGGAAAATGTTTTGTGGTGTAGGACGCACATTTTACAAAGCAATGCCTCGTTCACATGATGGTGGCACGTTGCCACGCGCCTGTACGGTGCCATACCGTGAGAAACCTGCCGCCCTGGTTACAAATGGTGTGCTAAACGGAGCCAAAAAATCAAGCGGAGCGCGTGGCATCTATTTATGTGTCCTAGTAACCACTTCAAAAAACGGAATTGGGATACGACAATTACTCAAAAACCCTTCACGAATAGGGCTAACACGTCCGAGTTCTATGGCTTTTAGGGAAATGAGTAGGAAACGGCCCGTTTCACACATAGTTTGCTCAACGAGGCCATATTTGGCACGTGCATGGAACTTAGGATGGGAAGCAAGGCTCCCTGTCGCGGATTTCCAACCCGAACCACGGGCGACGGTTTTTCCATTATCGGGGTGCTTCTTTTTGTGAAGGAGCTACATGGTGCGCATTTTAGTATTGCGCGAGACCCCCGCGTAGTGGCAGAACCTCCTACGAACCACCTATCACATGCCATATGCGCGCGTAGCCATCCGGGAATCCCTCCCTCTTCTCAAACTCAACTGGCCGTGGAACCGACTCTAGAGGATTTGAACTCGGCCACACTTTCCTCGCTCAATAAATGGAGGTGAAAATGATTTTAGGTCTAGGACGCGTCATTTATGTGCTAAATGTTTTCCGTTTCACGCTATGACGGGTGCACGCCACAATACTGCACGCCATACAAAGATGTCCCGCGGCCCCGTTTTGCGCAGTTGGCAAAGTAAACTGAGCAAAAATCGAGCGGAGCCGCGTGGCGTCATTTTATGTGTCCTAGTAACCACTTGAAAAGACGGGAATTGGGATACATTACTTCCTTGAAAACCCTTCACTTAATAGGGCTATCACGTCCTGAGTTCTATGGCTTTTAGGGGGAAATGAGGAAACGGCCCGCTTCAACACATAGTTTGCTCGAACGAGGCTATATTTTGGCACGTGCGTGGAATCCTAGGATGGGGAAGAAAGGCCCCGTCGCGGGACGCCAATCCCAACCACGGCGACGGTTTTTCCATTTTCGTGGTGCCGTAAGGGCTTTTTTTGTGAAGGAGCTTCATGGTGCGGATTTTAGTATTGCGCGAGACTCCACAGCGGTAGGATACCTCCTACGCACCACCTATCACATGCCATATGCGCGCGGTGAGCTATCTCGGGAATCCTCCCGCTTTTCCAGAACCATTAATCCACGAAATCGACTGATTTGAACCGGGGCCACACTTTCCTTGGCTCAATAAAATGTTTTTAGGTCTAGGACGCTTGCCATTTTATGTGCTAAATGTTTCCACTAATGCCACATGGGACGTAGCACGCACACGTCAAGACGGCTTATATCAGTATGTCCCGCGGCCCTTGCTTTTGCGCAGCTGGTAAAAGTAAACGGGGTGCTAAAAATCGAGCGGAGCTGCTGTGATGCCATTTTATGTGTCGTAGTGACCACTTCTAAAAGACGGAATTGGGATACGGCAATTATCTTGAAAAAACCTTCACGAATAGGGCTATCACGTCCTGAGTTCTATGGCTTTTAGGGGAAATAAGTAGGACCCGTTTCACCACATAGTTTGTCGCAACGAGGCCATATTTGGCACGTATGTGGACCTTAGGATGGGAAGCAAGGCCCCTGTCGCTGATTTCCAATCCGAACCACGGCGATGGTTTTTCCATTTTCGGCCCTGAAGGGCTTTTTTGGTGAAGGAGCTACATGGTGCGCATTTTCGTATTGCGTGCGAGACCTCCGCGCAGCGGCGGGATACCTCCTACGCACCACCCATCACATGCCATATGCAGCCATCTAGGAATCCCTCCCGCTTCCTGCGGTGTCCCGCCGAACTGACCGGATTTGAACTGGGAGGATTTGAACTGGGGCTACACTTTCCTTGGCTCAATAAATGGGAGGGAAAATGTTTCTAGGGTGTAGGACGCGCCATTTTATAAAAGCAATGCTCTCTCGCTCGCTGGGCTACATGACGGGTGCACGCGCGCGCCCGGTACGGCCATACCGCATGTCCCGGCGTCCTGCTTTTGCTAGCCATGCAACCAGCCAAAAATCGAGCTGAGCTGCATGCCATTTTATGTGTCCTAAAATCCACTTCCAAAACGGAATTGGGATAATGCATAATTACCTTAAAAACCCTTCACGAATAGGGCCATCACGTCCGGAGTTCTATGGTTTAGGGGAAATGAGAGAAACGGCCCGTTTCGCCACATAGTTTGTCGTAACGAGGCCATATTTGGCACGTGTAAGGTCCCTGGGATGGGAAGCATCCCCTGTCAAGGATTTCCAAATCCGAACCACGGGCTACGGTTTTTCCATTTTCGGGGTGCCAAGGGCTTTTTTTGTGAAGGAGCTACATGGTGCGAGATTTAGACATATGAGACTCACAAGTAGCGCGTAGGATACCTCCTATTTAATTACCTTATCACATGCCATATGCGTCGTATTTAACTGGGAATCCCCTCCCGCTTCGCGCGGTGTCCCGCGAATCCACCGCAAACTGACTGATTTGAACTGGGGCCACACTTTCCTTGGCTCAATAAAAATGTTTTTAGGTCTAGGACGCGTCATTTTATGTGCTAAATGTTTTCCGTTTCAAGCGTTGGCGGATGGGTGCACTGGCGCCCGTGCATTTGCCATACCGCATGTCCCTACGGGCCCCGTTTTGCGCAGTTGGCAAAGTAAACGGAGCTAAAAAATCGAGCGTGGCGCCATTTTATGTGTCCTAGTAACCACTTCCAAAGACGGAATTGGGATAGCAATTATCTTGAAAACCCTTCACGAATAGGGCTATCACGTCCGAGTTCTATGGCTTTTAGGGGAAATGAGTAGGAAATGGCCCGTGGCACCACATAGTTTGTCGGAACGAGGCCATATTTGGCATGTGCGTGGGCCTTAGGATGGGAAGCAAGGCCCCGGTCGCGGATTTCCAATCCAACCACGGGCTGGCGGTTTTTCCATTTTCGGGGTGCCCGAAGGGCTTTTTTTTGTGAAGGAGCTGCATGAAGCGCATTTTAGTATTGCGCGAGACCCCCGCGCGCAGCCGTAGGATACCTCCTACGCACCACCTATCACATGCCATATGCGCGCTGTAGCCATCTGGGAATCCCTCGTCACATCAATGTCTCCGCCGAATCCGCTGCGGTCGACCAGGAGGATTTGAACTGGGGCCACACTTTCCTTGGCTCAATAAATGAGGGAAAAAATGTTTTTAGGTGTAGGACGCACATTTTATGTGCTAAATGTTTTCCGTCTCGCGCGTTGGCGGACGGGTGCAGCGCGCCCGGTAGGGCCATACCGCATGTCCCGGCGGCCGCGCTTTGCGCAAATGGCAAAGTAAACGAGCCAAAAAATCAAGCGTGGAGCCGCCGTGTTTATTTTTTATGTCCTAGTAACCACTTCAAAAAATGGAATTGGGATACTAGGCAATTATCTTGAAAAACCTTCACGAATAGGGCTATCACGTCCGGAGTTCTGTTGCTTTTAGGGAAATATAGAAACTTCCTGCTTTCGCCACACATAGTTTGCTCCAACGAGGCCATACTGGCACGTGCATGGAACTTAGATGGGGAAGCAAAGGCTCTGTCGTGATTTCCAATCCAACCACTTCAAGCATTTAAGTTTTTCCATTTTCGGGTGCCGGAAGCTTTTTTTTTGAAGGAGCTACATGGTGGCAGATTAGCATTATGCGAGACCCTCCGCTGCTAGCCGGTAGGATACCTCCACGCACCACTCATCACATGCCATATGCGCGCGTAAGCCATCTGGGACCCTCCCGCTTCCCGCGGTGTCCCGCCGAATCCGCTGAAAACCGACCGGATTTGAACTGGTCCACACTTCCTTGCTCAATAAATGGAGGCGAAAATGTTTTTAGGTCTAGGACGCGTCATTTTATGTGCTTAATGTTCTCCGTCAAGGCCACATGACGTGGTATACTCGCTGGGCGTCCTGTGACGGCCATACCACATGTCCCGAAGGCCTCGTTTATGCAAATTTTTATAAGTAATGAAGTCAGAAAATCCCTTGGAGCCGCATGGTGCCATTTTATGTGTCCTAGTAACTACTTCAAAAGACGGAATTGGATACGACAATTATCTTAAAAAACCCTTCACGAATAGGGCTATCACGTCCGAGTTCTGGTGGCTTTTAGGGGAATGGTGAAACGTCTCGCTTCACCTCATAGTTTGTTCAACGCAGTTAAGTTTGGCACCGTGCGTGGACCTTAGGATGGGAAGCAAGGCTCTGTCGTTGATTTCCAACCAACCACTCCGGCGGCGGGTTTTTCCATTTCTAGGTGCCCGAAGGGCTTTTTGAAGGAGCTACATGGCATTTTAGTATTGCGCGAGACCCCGCGCAGCGGTAGGATACCTCACGCACCACCTATCACATGCCATATGCGCGCGTAAGCCATCTGGGAATCTCCCGCTTCCCTGCGTGTCCCGTCGAATCCGCCGGAAACTGACCGGATGATTTGAACCGGGGCCACACTTTCCTTGGCCCAATAAATGGGAGGGAAAAATGTTTTTAGGTGTAGACGCGTCATTTTATGTGCGAATGTCTCCGTCTGGGCTGGGCGACGTGGTGCACGCCACAAGCGTCTCTACGGCCATACTCGCATGTCCCGAAGGCCCCGTTTTGGGCAGATGGCAAAGCGAACGAATAAAAAAATCGAGCGGAGCGGCGTGGCGTCATTTTATGTGTCCTAGTAACCACTTCAAAAGACGGAATTGGGATACAATTATCTTGTAAAACCCTTCACGAATAGGGCTATCACGTCCGAGTTCTATGGCTTTTAGGGAAATGAGAGGAAACGGCCTGCTTCGCCACATAGTTTGTCTGACCAGGGGCCATATTTGCACTGCATGGAACTTAGATGTAGTTAAGGCCTCGGTCATGATTTCCAATCCGAACCACGGGCTACTGTTTCCATTTTCTGGGTGCCGGAAGGGCTTTTTTTGTGAAGGAGCTACATGGTGCGAATTTTAGTATTGCGCGAGACTCAAGGCAGGTGTAGGCTACCTCCTACGAACCACCTATCACATGCCAGGTGCGCGCTGCAGCTATCCGGGAATCCCTCCCGCTTCCTGCGGTGTGTCCCGCCGAATCCGCCGGAAATCGACCGGGAGGATTTTGAACTCTAGCCACACTTTCCTTGCCCAATAAATGAGGTAAAATGATTTTAGGTCTAGGACGCGTCATTTGGTGCAACAAGTCGCTTCACGCTGGCGGACGGGCACGCACAGCGTCTCGCACGCCATACAAAGATGTCCCTGCGTCTCTGCTTTATGCTAGCTGGCAAAGTAAACTGAGTAAAAAATCGAGCTGAGTCGCTGTATGCCATTTTATGTGTCCTGTAACCACTTGAAAAGACGGAATTGGATACGACATTACTTTGAAAAACCCTTCACGAATAGGGCTATCACGTCCGGAGTTCTATGGCTTTTAGGGGAAATGAGCAGAAAATGGCGTTTCAACACATAGTTTGTCGGAACGAGGCTATATTTGGCACGTGCGTGTGGACCTTAGGATGGGAAGAAAGGTCCCTGTCGCGGATTTCCAATCCGAACCCGGGCGACGGCTTTTCCATTTTCGGGGTGCCGGAAGGGCTTTTTTTGTATGAGCTACATGGTGCGCATTTTAGTGTTGCGCGAGACCTCCGCGCGGCGGTAGGATACCTACGCACCACCTATCACATGCCATGCGCGCGTAGCCATCTCGGGGAATCCCTCCCGTTCCTCGCGGGCAGCGTCCCGCCGAATCCGCCGCAAACCGAATTTGGATTTGAACTGGGGCCACACTTTCCTTGGTTAGATAAAAATGTTTTTAGGTCTAGGACGCGTCATTTTATAAAAAGCAAATGTTTTCCGTTTCACGTTGCTATGACGTAGCACGCGCGCGCCTCTGCATCGCCATACCGCATGTCCCGCGCGCCCGGTTCTTTTTGTGAAGGAGCTACATGGTGCGCATTTTAGTATTGCTTGACCTCCGCGCAGCGGTAGGATACCTCCTACGCACCACCTATCACATGCCATATGCGCGCGGTAGCCATCTAGGAATCCTCCCGCTTCGGCGGCAGTCCATCGAATCCGCCGAAACCGACTCCGGGAGGATTTGAACCGGGCCACACTTTCCTTGGCCTGGTCACAAGAGGGAAAATGTTTTATGTAGGACGCGTCATTTTATGTGCTAAATGTTTTCCGTCTCGCTAAGGACGTGTACGCGCGCGCCCGCACGTCATACCGCATGCTGTCCCTGGCGCTCCGTTTTTTGCAGTTTGCAAAGTAAGTTCCAGCCAAAAAATCGAGCGAGCCGCGTGGCGTCATTTTATGTGTCCTAGTAACCACTTCAAAAAACGGAATTGGGATACGACAATTACCTTGGAAAAACCCTTCACGAATAGGGCTATCACGTCCGAGTTCTATGGCTTTAGGGAAATGAGTAGGAAACGGCCCGCTTCACCACATAGTTTGTCCGAACGAGGCCATATTTGGCACGTGCATGGAACTTAGGATGGGAAGCACGGTCGCTGATTTCCAATCCGAACCACGGGCGCGGGTTTTTCCATCCGGAAGGGCTCTTTTTGTGAAGGAGCTACATGGTGCGTATTTTAGTATTGCGCGAGACTCCGCGTAGTGGTAGGTGAGATACCCATTTAACCACCTATCACATGCCACATGCGCGCGGTAGCCATCTGCTTATGCTTCAAGTGCAATCCCGCCGATAGCGGCGGCATCTACCGGATCTGAACTGTGGCCACACTTTCCTTGGCTCAATAAATGGAGGGGAAAAATGATTTTAGGTCTAGGACGTGTCATTTTATGAATGCTAAATGTTTTCCGTTTCACGCGTTGGCGGATGGGTGGTGCACGCGCGCCCGGTACGGCCATACAAGATGTCCTACGGCCCCGTTTTAAGTAGCTGGGCGCGAAACGGAGCAAAATCGAGCGGAGCTGCTGCATGCCATTTTATGTCCTAGTAACCACTTGAAAAGACGGAATTGGGATACTTCAATATTTTGGAAACCCTTCACGAATAGGGCTATCACGTCCGGAGTTCTATGGCTTTTAGGGGAAATGAGAAGGAAACGGCCCGTTTCACTAGTTTGTCTGAACGGTGCCATATTTGGCACGTGTGCGGGCCCTAGGATGGGAAAGGCCCCTGTCGCTGGATTTCCAATCCAAATCACGGCGACGGTTTTTCCATTTTCGGTGCCGGAAGGGCTTTTTTTGTGAAGGAGCTACATGGTGCGCATTTTAGCATTGCGCGAGACCTACGCGAGGATAACTCTCACGCACCACCTATCACATGCCATATGCGCGCGTAAGCCATCTGGGAATCCTCCCGCTTCCTGCGGTGTCCCGCCGAACTGACCGGATTTGAACCGGATTTGAACTGGGGCTACACTTTCCTTGGCTCAATAAAAATGTTTTTAGGTCTAGGACGCTTCTATTTTATGTGCTAAATGTTTCCGTTTCACGCGTTGGCGGACGTGTGCATCGCCGCGCGCCCGGCAGACGGCGATACCGAAGATAGTCCCGCGCCCTGCTTTATGCAGTTGGCAAAGCAACCAGCTAAAATCGAGCTGAGCTGCTGCAGTCATTTTATGTGTCGTAGTAACCACTTCAAAAGACGGAATTGGGATACTAATTATCTTGAAAAACCCTTCAATAACAGGGCTATCACGTCCGGAGTTCTATGGCTTTTAGGGGAAATGAGTAGGAAAACGGCCCAAGCCACATAGTTTGTCGCAACGAGGCCATTTGCACGTGCGTGACCTTAGATGGAAGCAAGGCCCCGGTCGCCGATTTCCAATCCGAACCACGGCCGACGGTTTTTCCATTTTTGGTGCCGGAAGGGCTTTTTTGGTGAAGGAGCTACATGGTGCGCATTGCATTGCGCGAGACCTCCGCGCAGCGGTAGATACCTCCTACGCACCACCTATCACATGCCATGTGCGCGGTAGCCATCTAGGAATCCCTCCCGCTTCCTGGCGGTGTCCCGCCGAATCCGCCGGAAACTGACCGGATGATTTGAACGGGGGCCACACTTTCCTTGGCTCAATAAATGGAGTGGAAAATGTTTCTAGGTGTAGGACGCGTCATTTTATGTGCTAAATGCTTTCCGCACCGACGCTGGCCATGACGTGCATCGGCAGGCGCCCGGTACGGCCATATACCGCATGTCCCGGCGTCCCGTTATGCGCACACTTGGCAAAGTAAACGGAGCCAAAAAAATCGAGCGGAGTCGCGGGCATATTTTATGTGTCCTAGTAACCACTTCAAAACGGAATTGGGATACGACAATTACTTGTAAAACCCTTCACGAATAGGGCTATCACGTCCGAGTTCTATGGCTTTTAGGAAACAGGTGGAAACGTCCGAAGCTACCACATAGTTTGCTCAACGAGGCCATATTTGCACGGCATGGAACTTAGATGAAGCAGCAGCCCTGCCGCGGATTTCCAATCCAACCAACGGGCGACCCGTTTTTCGGGGTGCCGGAAGGGCTTCTTTTTGTGAAGGAGCTACATGGTGCGCATTTTAGTATTGCGTCAGACCTCCGCGGCAGGGGTAGGATACCTCCTACGCACCACCTATCACATGCCATATGCGCGCGTAAGCCATCTGGGAATCCCACCCGCTTCCTGTGGTGCGAACTAATTCTGTAAACCGACTCCATTTGGAACCGGGGCCACACTTTCCTTGGCTCAATAAAAATGTTTTTAGGTCTAGGACGCGTCATTTTATAAAGTAAATGTTTTCTCGCTGCTGCTGGCGGACGTGTGCATCGCCACAAGGCCTTGCAGACGGCGCCATAACAAGATGTCCCAAGGGCCCTGCTTTTATAGGCTTGGCAAAGTAACGAGCTAAAAATCGAGCGGAGCTGCGTGGCGTCATTTTATGTGTCCTAGTAACCACTTCAAAAGACGGAATTGGGATACGCAATTATCTTGGAAAACCCTTCACTGTGTAATATCAATGTCGTCCGGAGTTCTGTGGCTTTTAGGGGAAATGAGTAGAAACGGCCCGTTTCACCTCATAGTTTGTCGGAACGAGGCCATATTTAGTACGTGCGTGACCTAGGGATGGGGCTAAGGCTCTGCCGCGATTTCCAATCAACCACGGCGATGGTTTTTCCATTTTCGGTGCCCGAAGGGCTTTTTGGGGCGATGAGCTACATGGTGCTAAAGAGATTTTGGCATTGCACGAGACTCCTCTCGCGCAGCGGTAGGATACCTCCACGCACCACCTATCACATGCCATATGCGCCGTAGCCATCTAGGAATCCCTCCCGCTTCCCGCAAGAGTCCCGCCCCGAATCCGCCTCTAGAACCCGGGACCACGGGAGGATTTGAACCGGGGCCACACTTTCCTTGGCTCAATAAATGGAGGGAAAAATGCTTTTAGGGTGGGACGCGTCATTTTATGTGCTAAATGCTTTCCGTTTCGCGCGTTGGCGGATCTGCAGGGTCCTCGCACGGCCATACCGCATGTCCTGGCTACTCGCTGGTTACGCAGGCTAAGGCAAGCAATCCGAGCCAAAAAAATCGAAAGGAGCTGCGTGGCGTCATTTTGCGTCCTAGTAACCACTTCAAAAAACGGAATTGGATACGACAATTACCTTAAAAACCCTTCACGAATAGGGCTATCACGTCCGGAGTTCTATGGCTTTAGGGGAAATGAGTAGGAAAACGGCCTGTGCCACATAGTTTGTTCGAACGAGGCCATATTTGGCACGTGCATGGAACTTAGGATGGGAAAAGGTCCCTGTCGCGGATTTCCAATCCAACCAAGGCGACGGTTTTTCCATTTCTGGGGTGCCGGAAGGGCTTTTTTTTTTTTTGAAGAGCTACATGGTGCGCATTTTAGTATTGGCGCGAGACCTCCGCGCAGCGGTAGAGCACCTACGCACCACCTATCACATGCCATATGCGCGCTGGTATCTCGGGGAATCCCCTCCCGCTTCGCGTGGAACCCAATAATCCGCCGGAAACCGACCGGATTTTGAACCGGGTCCACACTTTCCTTGGCTCAATAAATGGAGCGAAAAATGTTTTAGGTCTAAGACGCGTCATTTTATGTGCTTAATGTTTTCCGTTTCGCGCGTTAGGATGGGTGCACGCGCACGCCCGGTACGGCCATACCACATGTCCCGGCGGCCCTGTTTTGCGCAGCAGCTGGCAAAGTAAACGGAGCCAAAAATCGAGCGGAGCGCGCAGCGTCATTTTATGTGTCCTAGTAACCACTTCAAAAGACTGAATTGGGATACGCAATTATCTTGAAAACCTTCACGAATAAGGCTATCACGTCCGGAGTTCTATGGTTTTTAGGGGGAAATGAGCAGGAAACGGCCCGTTTCACTCACATAGTTTGTCGTGAACGAGGCCATATTTGGCACCTGCGTGGACCTTAGGATGGGGAGCAAGGCCCCTGTCGCGGATTTCCAATCCGAACCACGGGCGAAAGTTTTTCCATTTTTGGGTGCCGAAGGGCTTTTTTTGTGAAGGAGCTACATGGTGCGCATTTTAGTATTGCGGCGTAGACCTCCGAAGGCAGGCTGGGGTAGGACACCGCCTCCACACCACACATCACATGCCATATGCACGCGGTAGCCATCCTGGGAATCCTCCCACTCCCAAGTGAACCCGTCGAATCCGCTCGCAAACTGACCGGACAACCGTCACACTTTCCTTTGGCTCAATAAATGGAGAGGGAGAAATGTTTTTAGGTCTAGGACGTGCCATTTTATGTGCTAAATGTTTTCCGCTTCGCGCGTTGGCGGTGCACCAGCGCCCGGTACGGCCATACCGCATGTCCCGCGGCCCCGTTTTGCGAGTTGGCAAAGTAAACGGAGCTAAAAAATCGAGCGGAGGAGCCGCGGGGCATCATTTTATGTGTCCTAGTAACCACTTCAAAAGACGGAATTGGGATATGGTAATTATCTTGGAGAACCCCTTCACAAACAGGGCTATCACGTCCGGAGTTCTATGGCTTCTAGGGGAAATGAGTACGAAACGGCCCGTTTCACCACATAGTTTGCTTCCGAACGAGGCTATATTTGCATGTGCGGGAACTTAGGATGGGGTGGGGCTAAGGTTCTCTATCGCTGATTTCCAATCCGAACCACGGGCGACGGTTTTTTCATTTTCGGGGTGCCCGAAGGGCTTTTTGGTGAAGGAGCTACATGGTGCGCATTTTAGTATTGCGCGAGACCTCCGCGCAGCGTTAGGATACCTCCGAACCACCTATCACATGCCATGTGCGCTGTAGCCATCTGGGAATCCCTCCCGTTTCCTGCGGTGTCCGCCAATCCGCCGAAACTGACCGGGAGGATTTGAACTGGGGCCACACTTTCCCTTGGCTCAATAAATGGAGGGAAATTTTTTTAGGTCTAGGACATGTCATTTTATGTGCTAAATGTTTGCTGTTTCGCGCGTTGGGTGCAACCGCGCGCCCCGTACGGCCATACAAAGATGTCCCGCTGCCCCCGTTTTGCACACTTGGCAAAGTAAACGGAGCAAAAAATCGAGCGGAGCCGCGTGGCGCCATTTTGCGGTCCTAGTAACCACTTGAAAAGACGGGAATTGGGATACGATAATTATCTTGGAAAAACCTTCACGAATAGGGCTATATCACGTCCTGAGTTCTATGGCTTTTAGGGAAATGAGTAGAAAACGCCCCGTGACACATAGTTTGTTCGAACGAGGCCATATTTGGCACGCATGGGCGATGGTAGCAAGGCCCCGGTCACGGATTTCCAATCCAACCCATGGCGATGGTTTTCCATTTTCTAGCTCGAAGGGCTTTTTTTGGTGAAGGAGCTACATGGTGCGCATTTTAGCATTGCGCGAGAACTCCGCGCAGCGGTAGGATACTCACGCACCACCTATCACATGCCATAAGCGCGCGGTAGCCATCTAGGAATTCCTCCCGCTTCCGCGGTGTCCCGCCGAATCCTGGAAACCGACCGGGAGGATTTGAACTGGGCCCTGCCTTGGCTCAATAAATGGAGGGAAAAATGTTTCTAGGTGAGGACGGGTCATTTTATGTGCTAAATGTTTTCCGTCTCGCGCGTTGCCAGCGCGCCCGGCACGGCCATACCGCATGTCCCGGCGTCCCGTTATGCGCAGTTGGCAAATTAACCAGCCAAAAATCGAGCGGGAGCCGCGTGACGTCATTTTATGTCCTAGTAACCACTTCAAAAACGGAATTGGGATACGACAATTACCTTAAAAACCCTTCACGTAGGGCTATCACGTCCGAGTTCTATGGCTTTTAGGGGGAAATGAGTAGAAACGGCCCGTTTCAACACATAGTTTGTCTAACGAGGCCATATTTGGCACGTGCATGGAACTTAGGATGTGGGAAGCAAGGCCCCCTCGTCATGATTTCCAACTGCAACTACTCTGCGACGGTTTTTCCATTTCGGGGTGTTGGAAGGGCTTTTTTTTTTTGTGAAGGAGCTGCATGGTGCGCATTTTAGTATTGCACGAGACCTCCGCGCAGCGGTAGGATACCTCCTATTACCACCTATCACATGCCATATGCGCTTGGTAGCGCCATCTGGGAATCCTCCCGCTTCCTCGCGGTGTCCCGCCGAATCCGCCGGAAACTGACCGGATTTGAACCTGGGGCCACACTTTTCTTGGCTCAATAAATGGAGGGAAAATGTTTTTAGGTCTAGGACGTGGCCATTTTATGTGCTAAATGTTTTCCTGCTTTCACACACAAGGTGACGTAGTAATACATATACTGCAGACGCTATACCACCCTATTCCACGGCCCTGCTTTAAGTAGCTTGGCAAAAGTAAACGGAGCTGTGCACCGAGCGGGAGCCGCGTGGCGTCGGGCTTGTGTGTCCTAGTAACCACTTCAAAAGACGGAATTGGGATACGGCAATTATCTTGAAAACCCTTCACGAATAGGGCTATCACGTCCGAGTTCTATGGCTTTTAGGGGAAATGAGTAGGAAACGCCCGTTTCACCACATAGTCGGAACGAGGCCACATTTGGCACGTGCGTGGACCTTGGGGATGGGAAGCAAGGCCCTGTCGCGGATTTCCAATCCGAACCACGGGCGACAGTTTTTCCATTTTCGGGTGCCGGAAGGCTCTTTTTGTGAAGGAGCTACATGGTGCGCATTTTAGTATTGCGAGACCTCCGTGCAGCGGTATGCCTCCGCGTACCACCCATCGCTGGCGCCGTATGTGCGCGCAGTAGCCATCTAAATCCTCCCGCTCTCGCGGTGTCCCACCTCAATCCGCCGCAAACCGACCGATTTGAACTGGGCCACATCTTCCTTGCCTCAATAAATGGAGGGAGAAATGTTTTTAGGTCTAGGACGTTGCCATTTATAAAAGCAAATGTTTTCCAGCCGTTGGTACTTGTGCACGCGCGCGCCTCCGCACGGCCATACCGCATGTCCCGCCTCATGGCGCAGAACTTGGCAAAGTAAATCAGAAAATCCCGCGGAGCCGCAGGGCGTCATTTTATGTGTCCTAGTAACCACTTCAAAAGACGGAATTGGGATACGGCAATTATCTTGAAAACCCTTCACGAATAGGGCTATCGTCCTGAGTTCTATGGCTTTTGGGGAAATGAGAAGGAAACGGCCCGCTTCACCACATAGTTTGTCTGAACGAGGCCATATTTGGCACGTGCGTGGAACTTAGATGGGAAGCAAGGCCCTATCGCGGGATTTCCAATCCAACCACGGCGATGTTTTTCCATTTTCAAGGCCTAAAGGGCTTTTTGGTGAAGGAGCTACATGGTGCGCATTTTAGTATTGCGCGAGACCTCTGCGCAGCGGTAGGATACCTCCTACGAACCACCTATCACATGCCATATGCGCTGCTGCAGCCATCCGGGAATCCTCCCGCTTCGCGGTGTCCCGCTCAATCCTCGCCGGAAACTCGACCGGGAGGATTTGAAATCGCCACCTCTTGGCTCAATAAATGGAGGGAAAATGTTTTCAGGTCTAGGACGCGTCATTTTAAGTGTGCTAAATGTTTTCTCCGGCTGCCAAGCATGATGGTATCACACAGCGCTTCTGTGATTTTACGACAAGGAAGATATGTCCCGGCGCCTGCTTTTTAGTTAGCGCAGCAACCCGAGCAAAAATCAGCGGAGCTGCCGTATGCCATTTTATGTGTCCTAGTAACCACTTGAAAAGACGGAATTGGGATACGACAATTACCTTGAAAACTTTCACGAATAGGGCTATCACGCCCGGAGTTCTATGGTTTAGGGGAAATGAGTAGGAAACGGCCCGTTTCAACACATAGTTTGCTCTAACGAGGCCATTGCACGTGCGTGGGCCTTAGGATGGAAGCAAGGCCCCGTCATGATCAACCAACCACGGCTACTGTTTTTCCATTTTCTATGCCAAGGGCTTTTTTTGTGAAGGAGCTACATGTGGCGTGCATTTTAGTATTATGCGAGACCTCCGCGTAGTGGTAGATACCTCCTACGCACTACCTATCACATGCCATATGCGCCGGTGAGCCATCTCAAATCTCCGCTTCATGCAGAACCCGCCAATCCGCTCGCAAATCGACTGATTTGAACCGGGGCCACACTTTCCTCCTTGGCTCAATAAAAAATGTTTAGGTCTAGGACGCGTCATTTTATGTGCTAAATGTTTCTCGTTTCGCTGCTATGACGTAGCACGTCACACAAAGGCCTTGTGATTTCGCTATACCGTATGTCCTGCTGCCCTGCTTGCGCAGTTGGCAAAGTAAACGGAGCCAAAAATCGAGCGGAGCCGCGTGGCGTCATTTTATGTGTCCTAGTAACCACTTCAAAGACGGAATTGGGATACGACAATTATTTTGAAAACTTCACAAACAGGGCTATCACGTCCGTAGTTCTATGGCTTTTAGGGGAAATGAGTAGAAACGGCCCGTTTCACCACATAGTGTCGGAACGAGGCCATATTTGGTACGTGCGTGGACCTTAGATGGGAAGCAATCTCTATCGCTGGATTTCCAATCCAACCACGGGCGATGGTTTTTCCATTTTCTTCGGGTGCCTGAAGGGCTTTTTTTGGTGAAGGAGCTACATGGTGCATATTTTGCGCGAGACCTCTGCGCAGCGGTAGGATACCTCCTACGCACCACCTATCACATGCCATATGCTGCGGTAGCTATCTAGGAATCCTCCTCGCCTTTCCCGCAGGGAGTAGCACCGCGAGTCCACGAACTGAGGATTTGAATCCGGGGCCACACTTTCCTTGGCTCACTAAATGAGGGAAATGCTTGTGTCTAGGACGGCCATTTTATGTTAAACAGCCTGAAGCTGCATGACGGTATCACACACACAGACGGCTACATAACAAGAGGTCTTGGCCGGTCTGCTTTGCGCAGCTTGGCAAAGTAAACGAGCCAAATCGAGCGGAGCTCGCGGGCGTCATTTTATGTGTCCTAGTAACCAGTTCAAAAAACGGAATTGGGATACGACAATTACCTTCCAAAACCCTTCACTTAATAGGGCTATCACGTCCGAGCTCATGTTTTTAGGAATGACTAGAAATGTCTGCTTCACCATAGTTTGTCAACGAGGCTATATTTGAGCACGTGCGTGGGACCTTGTGGATGGTAAAGTAAGGTCTCCTATCGCGATTTACAATCCTAACCACTGCTTACGGTTTTTCCATTTTCGGGGTGCCGAAGGGCTTTTTTTGTGAAGGAGCCACATGGTGCGTATTTTAGTATTGGGGCGAGACCTCCGCGCAGCGGTAGGATACTTCCTACGCACCACCTGTATCACATGCCATATGCGCGCTGTAGCCATCCTGGGAATCCCTCCCGCTCCCTGCGGTGTCCCGCGCCGAATCCGCTGGAAACCGACCGGGAGGATTTGAACTGGGCCACACTTTCCCTGGCTCAATAAATGGAGGGAAAAATGTTTTTAGGTCTAGGACGCGTCATTTATGTGGGCAATGTTTTCCATTTCAAGGCTACGGACTGCATGCGTCTTGGTGACGGCTTACAAATCAAGATGTGTCCCGGCCGGCCCCCTGCTTTTGCACAGCTATAAAGTAAACGGAGCTGTAAGTCGAGCGGAGACGATTCTAGCTAGGAGAATCTTCACGATCGAATCAAGCACGTTTCTAATCTGATGCATATAGAATGGGATAAAGCTTGCATATGCCTTATGATACATATAATTAGTGTGTGCAAGAGACATATATTATTTAACCTAATTAACCAAACATTTTCTGATTTTTTTATATAATTTAATTATTAAGGATTCTAGGAGTTTCATATATCCCTATATTATTATCATTAAAGACACACGTTTAATTACATGATATTCTGTTTTTAAAAATATTTTACTCTACATAAGTGATATATGCATTATTACGTATTTAATTATTATTGTTTTGCACAAAAAGCCAAAAATTCCCTCCTACTTAAATAAATTGATAGAGCCAAAACCCTCCAAACCCTGCAAAACTTCCCACCCGCCCAGCCTGCCAGCTCCAACAACAAATGAATCCGCTCCGCCACTAACCTAAGCCGGAAAGGAGGGCAATGTCCCAAACGCACCAATATAAGCCGGAAAGGAGGGACATTTCGGGCTCAAATCCCGTACGAGCTCCTCACCCTCCCACTCCTGACACGAACCCCCACCCTCCCACTCGCCATCCCCACCCGCCGACGCGCCACCGGACGAGCGGCGCTCCGACGAGTGGACGAGCGGAGAGCTACCCGCCGACGACGGCCGCGTGCGCACGCTCGGCCACAAGATCCGGCGAGTTAGTCTCCCTCTCAACCTCGACTCCTCCCCTCTTCTAGTGCCTCCTTTTTCTTTGGCTCGCTTAGGGTTTCCTGGCTGCCATGGCTAGGGTTACGGTTTGCTTGGCAGGGCATGGCATGGTTAGGTTAGGGATTTCGTGGCATGGCTTGTTTCCTTGGCTGTCCAGGTCGTGCTGCTCACCGTCATGTAGAATTTTTTGTCGCAACCAAATTCATATTGCTTCGGATATTGATTGGCATGTCTTGTCGCAACCAAATGATGATCATTTTCGGATCTTGCTGGCTCAGGCTCTGTAGATTTTAGATTTCGTTTTCCGCAGTCCCTATATGATTACCTCGCTGCCGATCTTGCTTCGTATGCAACCAAATAATTAGTGACGCTGATTCAGTCTCCGGGCGTGGGTCTCACGGCAACCAGTCTGGGTGATTGTTGGGGGATTTTACTTTGCTTGGGCTCTGTAGATTGTACATCTAGTTTACTGCAGTCCATATATGATTAGCTGCTACAGATCTTTCTTGCTGCAACTAGTACATAATATGATTACCTGCTGCGGATCTTGGTTTCTTGCTTGGTACAGATCTTTACCAAGACATGCCCTTTTATATTTCGTCGATGAACATTTATATTGCCCTTTTATCCCGTGTTGATGAAACTTCTCCCAAACAAAGTTTGGTTTCCCTGTTTATCTGTACATGCCTACAGCTTTATCTGTGTACATGTCTATTGTTGTATGAAGGGATATGTCTAATGATTATAACCTGTTATCTTCTTAGGTAATACTATCAAGGTCTGACCTACTTCAAGGAGCAAGGTGAACCAGGTGATTGTTGATCAACATGAACCTATGTTTATTGGTTCTTTAATTGCATCCATATGTTGTATCTGGTGTCACTAATTGTTATTCTTTCGTGCCATTATATCCAACCCATCAACATCGGCATGGCAAAGACTGGAAAGAAGCAGCTGGCTGGTATGCGGCTTCATCCTAACATCATTGTGTCTAATTGATGATTTTAATCGGGTGCTGTTTTTTTTTGGTTCTGTCTGAATATTTCTGTACCCTAGGATTAAATGAAACTAAAAGCTGAAAATTGCTATGATTAAACAATTTACCTTAGTTGTTCGAGTTGGCTTGCTTCTATGCATTTCAACCATCAATCTAATGGTTACATATTTTTCTTATACATGTAAAGAAGCGCCCCTCACCGAGATAGAGAAGGACAGGGCTAGGACAATGATGCGGAACAACCGTGTCTTACAGTCCCTGGGTATCCCCGCCGTAGTGTCAATATTTAGGAAGTCACGTGGTGGTCGAGGTGGAGGTCGTTCCACACTTTCAAATGATGAGTCATCTGCCATAACACAAGGCGACAGCTCAGATTATCATCCGAGCAATGACCAATTGGTTGACCAGGAGGATGGGGAGGTTGAAGGGAGTATAGGGGAACACATTGAGAAGGTGCATTCTGCTTATCATCTTTGGAGGGCTGGCATTACTTGTATCTGTTTTCTGTCTTGCTATAACCTGTGATGTAATCCCATTTTGTTTTGCTATTTTTGCGAGGCATTGAAGAATCCCAAGAGTAGAAAGAAAAAGGCATCTGTTAGAAAGACAAGCCTGATGGGGTTCGTAGCATAGAAAACAAAAATTTTCCTACCGCAAGACGAATAAATCCAAGATCTAATCTATGGAACACCCAAGATCTAATCTACAAGATCGAAGCAACGAGATTGATATGAGACTAACCCTCGAAGATTTCCCAAGCCTACGATATTAGATCTCGTTGTTGGTGTAGACGATCGCCCCTTGCCGCAATCCGGCAGACTTCCGCACTCTGGCGCGCGTACGGTGTCGATGAAGCCCATCCTCTCCCCAATCCAATGGGCAGCGGGTGGTAGATCCCCAATCCAGCGACGACGGCGTGGTGGTGGAGGTGGAGGAGAAATTCCGCAGGGCTTCGCCAAGCTGCGGAAGGAGGAGGAGAGAGGGCGGCTAGGGCTTCGGGGGATGATGTGCGCCCCAGCCCTCCTCCCTCTTATATAGGCGTGGGGGCTGCCTTGGCCCCTCCTCCAAGCCTTTGGGTCGGCCAAAACAAGGGGGAACTTCCCCCAAGTTAAGTCCCTATTTTCATGGGATTTGATCTTATCCACTTGGTACAGCCACATGGGCCTTGGGGGGGTGTGCATGGCCCATGTGGGCCTATGCGACTCCTCCGGTCCATGTTGGTCGTCGGGATAGGTGGGCCCCACTATGGTACCCTCCGAACCTTCTAGAATCTCGGTACAATACCGAAAAATCCTGAGCTTTTCCTAACCCAAAATGACTTCCTATATGAATCTTATTCTCCGACCATTCGGACCTCCTCGTGATGCCCCGGATTCCATCCGAGACTCCGAACAAACTTCGTCTCCATCTCATATTCCAATCTACTTATGCGACATCGAACCTTAAGCGCGTCAAACTGGATCCCAACTATGCACATGGTCGAGACCTCTCCGAGCAATAACCAATAGCCTGGAGATCCATAATGGCTCCCACATATTCAACGATGACTTAGTGATCGATTGAACCATTTACATATGATGCCGATTCCCTTTGTCACGCGATATTTTACTTGTCCGAGGTTCGATCATCGGTATCTCCATACCTTGTTCAACTCGTTACCGACAAGTACTCTTTACTCGTACCGTGGTATGTCATCTCTTATGATCCAATCATATGCTTGCAAGCTAATCGACGACATTCCACCGAGAGGGCCCGTAGTATATCTATCCGTCACGGGATGGACAAATCCCACTATTGATCCATATGCCTCAACTCACACTTTCCAATACTTAATCCCATCTTTATAACCACCCATTTACGCAATGGCGTTTGATGTAATCAAAGTACCCTTCTGGTGTAAGTGATTTACATGATCTCATGGTCGAAGGACTAGGTAACTATGTATCGAAAGCTTATAGCAAGTTGAACTTAATGACTTGATCACATGCTACGCTTATTTGGGTGTATGTCCATTATATCATTCACCCAATGACATAACCTTGTTATTAACAACATCCAATGTTCATGATCACGAAACCATGATCATCTCTTAATCAACAAGCTAGTTATACAAGAGGCTTACTAGGACTCCTTGTTGTTTACATAACACACATGTATCAATGTTTCGGTTAATACAATTATAGCATGGGATGTAAACATTTATCATGAACACTAAGATATAACAATAACTAATTTATTATTGCCTCTTGGGCATATCTCCAACAGTCTCCCACTTGCACTAGAGTCAATAATCTAGTTTACATTTATAAAGATATAACACCTTGGTCTGGTGCTTATCATGTTTTGCTCACGGGAGAGGTTTTATTCAACGGATCTGACATGCTCAGAAACGTATGTATTTTGAAATTCATTTGCGTCTCAACGCATCACTCATTTTCCAAATGAGTCGGCATCTATGCTTAGTCCTCTGGTGGAACCTTAATTCCGTGGTCTGAAATATGTCACTAATATTGCCACACACAATATAGCTTCATAGTTCTGGCATTATCGGAACTACACCAAGTTCTCAAAGAACTCCTCGACTTAAACATCCTCATCTCATTGTCAAAACAATGTCATACTCTGCCTTTGTTTGTAGAATCCATCACAACATATAGAACTCATCTAAATCTAGCATAGACATATTCTAGCTCATTGTGCTACCCTTTTAAATAACACTTTGCCTAATTGAGATTGAAATTTACTTTTATATGTGACCAAACTAATATCGTGCAACACTTTACAGCGATTTGTTTGTCATTACCCATATAAAAAATATATCCTTGGTTCTTCTAAAGCACTCATGGATATTCTTACCATTGTCCAATGATCATTACATGAATCATTCTGGTATATGCTCGTAACACTTTAGAGCACAGGACATCTGATTTGTACATATTATTCGTGATCTAAAATCACTCATGTGTTTTACTCATCGAGTGTCAAATACACTCAAGTCTTGTTAAACCTTCACATGGAAAAGAACACCTCTTAATATTTTTATATTGAACTACTTCAATATTCATTCTATGTACTTCGACTTAAACTTATTATGTGTTTCAATCTATTCATAGATCTTGACACTAAATATGTTTCAGTCCATATCCTTTCATTGAAATTAATTCTCAATGAAATCTTTTAATCAAGTATATAATTACATCATTTATAACCAACTATATGTCATCTACATAAAGTATTATAAATATGTCTCAGCGCTCCCACTTAATTTCTTGCAAATGCAAGCATCTTCATCGTTTCTCATGAAATCAAAAACTCTTTGACTATTTCATCCGGATTCCCGTGATACTCACTTCATCCAATTGAAGTTTGTATACCTATCTAGTATTCCACGGACCAGCAAAACTCTTGGTTGTATCTAGTATACATCCTTCATACACACTTCTGGTAATGTATTTTGCCATCCTACTATCATATCTCATAAAAGAAATATGTAGTACTAGAATAATCCACATAGACTATAAGCATTGCCACTGAAGATCTAATCTTATCGTAGTCAACTCTTTGAACTTTGTCGTAAACAACTTTTCGATAAGTCAAGTTTCTTTAAGGATATTCCATCCAAGTCCATCATTTTATAGATCCATTTACTTTCAAAAAGTATTCATCTATCTTGGATTTCATGGCGCATAGCCATTGAGTCGTCATCATAACTTCTTTGTTTTGGTTTATCATTGTTCAAAATCAATCCTTTGTCCACAAATCATTTATTTGATCATAAGTAAACCATACCTACAAGGTTCAATAAGTACTTCGATCTCCATGACTATAACCTTTTGTAGACATGGGAGCTATGATCTTCGTGCTTCCGGAACCATTTCCGATGCTGCGCTACTCGGATCATCATGCTCAAGTTCATAAACCTTATCAAGTTACATTGTCCTCCCACTCAAATACTTCGCTAGAAAACAATTTCTTTGAAATAAGCAAGTAACATTAACAAACACTTTTGTCTTTTACTTCATAGTGGGAAGAATTCCCAATCCATTCTCTTGGGATAACCAACAAAGACATTCATCCGATTTTGGTTGTAAATTTATTTACTTATACCAAAATTTTAAGAAAGGACTATTAGGGTTTATACCCAATCCATAACTTGTATGGTGTCATTTCAACGGATCATGATGATGCTCTATTCAGTGTAAAAGCGGAAGTCTCTAAAGCATAATCCACAAAAATATAATGGCATCAATATTTTATCTCATCTTTGATCCAACAAGGTTTGGATACGTATCTCGGATACTTCATCATCACTATGATACTCCAAGAAACGTGAGTTGTAGAACAACTTCATAACTCTCTTAGATGTTTGCTAAAACTCGTAATTCAAATATTTTCACTATGATCCAATCATAGATATTTGACTTTTCTATTACGATGATTTCCACTTCATGCTGAAATTTATTTGAATCCATTCAAAATGTTTCAAACTTCTTCCTTATCGAATATATCCACATATATATACTCAAGTCATTGTTGGAAGTTTTCATGAAGTAGAAGAATCTCCGCACACAACTATTCCCAGTGAACCACATATATCATCATGTATGTTTCCACTAAGTTAGTTGCCCTTCAACTCTTGGCCTATGAACGGTATTTAGTCATTCTCTTTAGAAGAGATTTGAAGCGCCAAACGATTCAAAAATCAAATGACTCCAAAATCCATTTGCATGGAGTTCCTTCATGCGTTCCTTTCTAACATGACCTAAATGGCGGTTCCACTAATGAGTGGAATTCAAATCATTTGCCTTATGGCATTTTAGCGTCTGTTATGTATGTGTGTTTCACCATTAAGATTTATAATAACTTATCCATCGTACATGGAGTAATGTCATAATTCGAACAACTCATTGTTTTCATTTGACCAGAGCAAAATAACAATTTATTAAGTTCTTTATTATAAATTCTAAGGGCTAGGTAGAATGCCAACGACAAACATAATAACACTTTATTATGTTCCAGACGTGCATTATTACCATATTCCTTATCAGTCACTTAGATCATCGTATTCTTGTATTGCGTTGCATTGTATGACATCTCATACCAACCAATCTGGTACAAATACCCAAGAATTTTATTATGTGACCAAACAAGGAATACATCCATAACATGTATATCATCTATATATACATGAGCTAGACTTTCTAGTCTTTTTTCTTTCTTTCTGCCAAAATATCTTTTGTGGTTTCTCTTTTAGCTTTCCCCATTCTCAGAAAACACTTCACCTTCAATAACTTTTAGGTCCATTGGTCAAATACCAATAACCTCGAGGTTCTTACTTTGAAGTTGGTCATCACATGACAAGTGTTCTATATTTCACTATTAGTAACCTTTTAATGTGATGAACAATTTCACTCATAATTTTATCCATCAAATCATGACGACTTTCCGAGACCATGTCTGTACATGCTAGGCTCGTAAAGTTTAACCTTAGTATTCGCATGTGCAAATCTGGCTTGCACCCGTTGTATGCACACGTAGAATCTATAACACCCGATCATCACGTGATGCTTCGAAACGACGAGTCTTAGCAACGGTGCATACTAAGGACGATCACTTCATGGATATGCGAATATCGTTAGTGCCCAACTAGTTGGAGGATTGGGCCTTCTGTCTTCAACCTTGTACATTCCCATAAAACTTATGAGTTTATGTAGTCTCACTAGATTATATTCTATCATCTTGCAATAGGGTCTTAGATATCACACATATCTCATACCTTGCTTATTTCAAAACAAAATTTCCATTTCTCCTTACTTTTCAAACGGATTTGAACTTCAAGTTTCACGGAGACAAGATGATTTGGTACTAATTGAAACCATTGCTCCTTGAATCATCAATGTGAGGTTTACTAAAAGTTTGCATTAGGACTTAATCATATCTTGATTCTTTAACAATACAGACCAGTCCAAAGTTACTTGTCAGACTTAACATTATTTCTATCTCAATTACAAGACTAGCTCATGGTAGAAAACGGATGCCAATTCTACAAACTTTTAATTCAAAATACTATTCGACTATGTTCATGATAATTAGTTCATGTTTTAATCTAATTACTAATGAACTCCCACTTAATAAAACATCCCTCATGGTTGTTAAGTGGTACACGATCCAAATCCACTACACCAAAACCGATCATCACGTGAAATGATGTAGCTTCAATGGTGAACATCAACATGTTGATCATATCATCCATATGACCCGCGTTCAACCTTTCGGTTTCTCGTGTCCCGCGCCATGTCCAGACATGCTAGGCTCGCCAAGCAAACCCAAGTATTTCCGCGTGTGCAACATGGCTTACACCCGTTGTATGTGAACGAGAATCTATCACATCCGATCATCACGAGATGCTTCAAAACGACGAACGTAGCAACGGTGCATACGAGGGAGAACACTTTATTATCTTGATATTAATGTGAGGGATCATCTTATAATGCTACCATCTAAGCAAGATAAGATGCATAAAGGATTAACATCACATGCAATTCATAATATGTGATATGATATGGCCTTTCTTCTTGTGCTTTTGATCTCCATCTCCAAAGCACATGATCATGATCTCCATCATCACCCATTGCACCAAGGTCCATGGCGCCGCTTCATGGTTGTCCATCACTAATAGCTACTATAACAACTACTTGAAATAAAGCTATTACATGATGAATAGACACGCAGTGTCTTAACAAATTTAAAGACAACCATTAGGCTCCTGCCGGTTGCCATAATACAATAATGAACATCTCATACTTCAAATATAATCATCATCACATCATGGCCATATCACATCACCAAACCCTGCAAAAACAAGTTAGACGCCTCTAATTTGGTTTGCATATTTTACGTGGTTTAGGGTTTTCGAGTAAGATCCAATCTACCTACGAACATGAACCACAACGGTGATACTAGCATTGACAATAGAAAGTGCAAATTGGAATCTTCACTATGGTGGGAGAGACAGACACCCGCAAAGCCACTTATGCAATACAAGTTGCATAAGCGTGGAGCAAGTCTCATGAGACGCGGTCATGTAAAGTTAGCCCGGGCCGCTTCATCCCACCATCCCGCAAGATGCAAAGTACACAAACTAAAGCAACAAAAGCATCAACGCCCACAAAAACCATTGTGTTCTACTCGGCAACACATCTATGCATAGACATGGCTCGGATACCACTGATGGGGTTCGTAGCATAGAAAAAAAATTTTCCTACCGTAAGACTAATAAATCCAAGATCTAATCTATGGAACACCCAAGATCTAATCTACAAGATCGAAGCAACGAGATTGATATGAGACTAACCCTCGAAGATTTCCCAAGCCTACGAGATTAGATCTCGTTGTTGGTGTAGACGATCGTCCCGGTGTTGCAATCCGGCAGCACTTCCGTACTCGGCCGTGCGTACGGTGTCGATGAAGCCCATCCTCTCCCCTGCTCCAGCGGGCAGCGGAGGGGTGGCTTCGAATCCCAGCAGCACGACGGCGTGGTGGTGGAGGTGGAGCAGAAATTCCTGCAGGGCTTCGCCAAGCCTGCACAGAAGGAAGGAGGAGGGAGAGAGGGGCGGCTAGGGCTTGGGGGATGATGTGCTCGCGCCCAGCCCTCCCTCTCCGATGTCTACGTTCCCCTCCTTTCTCAGAGATGTTGGGCCTCCAAGAGCAGAGGTTTGTAGAACAAGCAAGTTTTCCTTAAGTGGATCACCCAAGGTTTATCGAACTCGGGAGGAAGAGGTCAAAGATATCCCTCTCATGCAACCCCGCAACCACAAAGCAAGAAGTCTCTTGTGTCCCCAACACACCAAATAGGTGTACTAGTTCGCGAAGAGATAGTGAAATACAGGTGGTATGAATAAGTAGCAACGGTGCAGTAAAAGCTTTCAGGCGTGTAGTTGATGGTGGTAGTATTGCAAAAGTAGTAACACAAAGAAAACAAGAAACAAGCAGCGATAGCGTATTTAGGAACAAGGCCTAGGGATTAGACTTTCACTAGTGGACACTCTCAACTTTGATCACATAACAGAATAGATAAATGCATACTCTACACTCTTGTTGGATGATGAACACATTGCGAGGATTACACGAACCCTCAATGCCGGAGTTAACAAGCTCCACAATTCAATGTTCATATTTAAATAACCTTAGAGTGCATGAAAGATCAATTTGACTAAACCAAGTACTAACATAGTATGCACACTGTCACCTTCACACTATGTAGGAGGAATAGATCACATCAATACCATCATAGCAATAGTTAACTTCATAATCTACAAGAGATCATAATCATAGCATACGCCAAGTACTAACACGGATGCACACACTGTCACCATTACACCGTGCAGGAGGAATAAAACTACTTTAATAACATTGCTAGAGTAGCACATAGATAAATTGTGATACAAAACACATTGCAATCATAAAGAGATATAAATAAGCACTTCACTATGCCATTCATAACAGTGAATAAGTATTCTGTGAAATATAGCCTAAGAGACCCACACGGTGCACACACTGTCACCTTACACACGTGGGACAAGGAGTCTCCGGAGATCACATGAGTAAAATTCACTTGACTAGCATAACGACATCTAGATTACAAGCATCATCATATGAATCTCAATCATGTAAGGCAGCTCATGAGATTATTGTATTGAAGTACATAGAGAGAGATGAACCACATAGCTACCGGTACAGCCCCGAGCCTCGATGGAGAACTACTCCCTCCTCATGAGCAGCAGCGTGATGAAGATGGCGGTGGAGATGGCAGCCGGGTGTCGATGGAGAAGCCTTCCGGGGCACTTCCCCGTTCCGGCGGCGTGCCGAAACAGACTCCCCCTGATCTTGGCTTCGCGATGGCGGCGGCTCGGGAAGGTTTCTCGTACCGTGGTTTTTCCGAGACGAGGTTTTAGGTCCGGGACCTTATATAGGCGAAGAGGCGGAGTCTGAGGGGCGACGGCGGTGCCACCATAAGGCGGCGCGCCAGGGCCTCGGGCACGCCTATGGTCCGGTGGCCCAAAGGCCTCCCCTCCGGGTCCTTCCCCGGGTGTTCGGAAGTCAGGGAAAAATAGGAACCCGGGTCTTGATTTCGTCCGATTCGAGAATATTTCCCTTACTAGGATTTCAAACTAAAAACTAAAAACTGAACCGGTACGGCATCTTGTTAATAGGTTAGTTCCTAAAAATGCACGAATATGACATAAAGTGTGCATAAAACATGTAGATATCATCAATAATGTGGCATGAACATAAGAAATTATCGATACGTCGGAGACGTATCAAGCATCCCTAAGTAGCTCGCTCATTCCAGCAGGTAAAACGATAACAAAGATAATTTCTGGAGTGACATGCCATCATAAACTTGATGCATTGTAAACATATGTAATGAATGCAGCGATCAAAACAATGGTAATGACATGAGTAAACAACTGAATCATAAAGCAAAGACTTTTCATGAATAGTACTTAAAGACAAGCATCAATAAGTCTTGCATAAGAGTTAACTCATAAAGTAATAATTCAAAGTAGAGGTATTGAAGCAACACAAAGGAAGATGAAGTTTCAGCGGTTGCTTTCAACTTATAACATGTATATCTCATGGATATTGTCAACATAGAGTAATATAACAAGTGCAATATGCAAGTATGTAGGAATCAATGCACGTCACACAAGTGTTTCTTCTTGAGGTGGAGAGAGATAGGTGAACTGACTCAACATAAAAGTAAAAGAATGGTCCTTCAAAGAGGAAAGCATCATTGCTATATTTGTGCTAGAGCTTTTATTTTGAAAACATGAAACATTTTGTCAACGGTAGTAATAAAGCATATGTATCATGTAAATTATATCTTACAAGTTGCAAGCCTCATGCATAGTGTACTAACAGTGCCCACCTTGTCCTAATTAGCTTGGGTTAACACCGATCATCATTGCATAACATATGTTTCAACCAAGTGTCACAAGGTCTCTATGCCGCCTGTACAAGGGTCTAAGGAGAAAGTTCGCATTGGATTTCTCGCTTTTGATCATTCTTCAACTTAGACACCCATACCGGGACAACATAGACAAGATAATGGACTCTCTTTTAATGCTTAAGCATTCAACAACAGCCATATTCTCATAAGAGATTGAGGTTTTATGTCCAAACCGAAACTTCCACCATGATTCATGGCTTTAGTTAGCGTGCCCAATGTTCTTCTCTAACAAGATGCATACTCAAACCATTTGATTGTGAAAACCGCCTTACTTCAGACAAGACGAACATGCATAGCAACTCACATGATATTCAACAAAGAGTAGATGGCGTCCCCTAGGAACATGGTTATCGCACAACAAGCAACTTAATAAGAGATAAAGTGCATAATATTTCAATACCACAATAGTTTTTAAGCTATTTGTCCCATGAGCTATATATTGCAAAGGCGAATGATGGAATTTAAAGGTAGCACTCAAGCAATTTACTTTGGAATGGCGGAGAAATACCATGTAGGTAGGTATGGTGGACACAAATGGCATAGTGGTTGGCTCAAGGATTTTGGATGCATGAGAAGTATTCCCTCTCGATACAAGGTTTAGGCTAGCAAGGTTTATTTGAAACAAACACAAGGATGAACCGGTGAGAAAACTCACATAAAAGACATATTGTAAACATTATAAGACTCTACACCGTCTTCTTGTTGTTCAAAACTCAATACTAGAAATTATCTAGACTTTAGAGAGACCAAATATGCAAACCAAATTTTAGCAAGCTCTATGTATTTCTTCATTAATGGGTGCAAAGTATATGATGCAAGAGCTTAAACATGAGCACAACAATTGCCAAGTATTACATTATCCAAGACATTTTACCAATTACTACATGTAGCATTTTCCAATTCCAACCATATAACAATTTAACGAAGTTTCAACCTTCGCCATGAACATTAAAAGCTAAGAACACATGTGTTCATATGAACCAGCGGAGCGTGTCTCTCTCTCCCACACAAGGATGAACTTGTTCAAACATAAACAAAAACAAACAGTACGCTCCAAGTAAAGTACATATAAGATGACCGAATAAAAATATAGTTTCGGGGAGGAACCCGATAATGTTGTCGATGAAGAAGGATGCCTTGGGCATCCCCAAGCTTAGACGCTGAGTCTTCTTAGAATATGCAGGGGTGAACCACCGGCATCCCCAAGCTTAGAGCTTTACCTCCTTGATCATAGTATATCATCCTCCTCTTGACCCTTGAAAACTTCCTCCACACCAAACTCGAAACAACTCATTAGAGGGTTAGTGCTCAATAAAAATTAACATGTTCAGAGGTGACACAATCATTCTTAACACTTCTGGACATTGCATAAAGCTACTGGACATTAATGGATCAAAGAAATTCATCCAACATAGCAAAAGAGGCAATGCGAAATAAAAGGCAGAATCTGTCAAAACAGAACAGTCCGTAAAGATGGATTTTATTAGGGCACCAGACTTGCTCAAATGAAAATGCTCAAATTGAATGAAAGTTGCGTACATATCTGAGGATCATGCACGTAAATTGGCTTAATTTTCTGAGCTACCTACAGGGAGGTAGACCCAGATTCGTGACAGCAAAGAAATCTGGAACAATAGTAATCCAAATCTAGTATCAACCTTTCTATCAACGACTTTACTTGGCACAACAAAAACACAAAACTAAGATAAGGAGAGGTTGCTACAGTAGTAAACAACTTCCAAGACACAAATATAAAACAAAGTACTGTAGCAAAATAACACATGGGTTATCTCCCAAGAAGTTCTTTCTTTATAGCCATTAAGATGGGCTCAGCAGTTTTAATGATGCACTAGCAAGAAATAGTAGTTGAAGCAAAAGAGTGCATCAAGAGGCAAATTCAAAACAAATTTAAGTCTAACATGCTTCCTATGCATAGGAATCTTGTAAATAAACAAGTTCATGAAGAGCAAAGTAACAAGATCAGGAAGATAAAACAAGTGTAGTTTCAAAAATTTCAGCACATAGAGAGGTGTTTTAGTAACATGAAAATTTCTACCACCATATTTTACTCTCTCATAATAACTTTCAGTAGCAACATGAGCAAACTCAACAATATAACTATCACATAAAGCATTCTTATCATGAGTCTCATGCATAAAATTATTACTCTCCACATAAGCATAATCAATTTTATTAGTTGTAGTGGGAGCAAATTCAACAAAGTAGCTATCATTATTATTCTCATCATCAAATATAGGAGGCATATTGTAATCATAATCAAATTTATCCTCCATAACAGGTGGTAACAAAAGACTACTATCATTATAATCATCGTAAATAGGAGGCAAAGTATCATCAAAGAAAATTTTCTCCTCAATGCTTGGGGGACTAAAAATATCATGCTCATTAAAGCCAGCTTCCCCAAGCTTAGAATTTTCCATAGCATTAGCAACAATAGTGTTCAAAGCATTCATATTAATAACATTCCCATTAGCACGCATAAGTTCCATGGGTTTTTTAATTCTCTTCAAACACATCATGTCCTAATTCAAGATAAAGTTCATAAAGATCTCTCATTTTGTTGTTGTCTTCCATTAAGCCTTACTAGTGTAAAACAAAAGACAAAAAGATGCAATTGCAGGATCTAAAGGAAATAGCTTCGAGTACTTACAACGAAAATAGCTTAGTAGCCGAGATCCGGAGTGTGAGTACCTTTTACCTTTCCTCCCGCAACGGCGCCTAAAATAGCTTGATGTCTACTCCTCCTTTCAGACAGTGTTGGGCCTCCAAGAGCAGAGGTTTGTAGAACAGCAGCAAGTTTCCCTTTAAGTGGATCACCCAAGGTTTATCGAACTCAGGGAGGAAGAGGTCAAAGATATCCCTCCTATGCAACCCTGCAACCACAAAGCAAGAAGTCTTTGTGTCCCCAACACACCCAATAGGTGTACTAGTTCGGCGAAGAGATAGTACATGTGGTATGAATAAGTAGCAACGGTGCCAAAAAGTGCTTGGCGTGTAGTTGATGGTGGTAGTATTGCAGCAGTAGTAACACAAGAAAACAGTAAACAAGCGATAGCAGTATTTAGAACAAGGCCTAGGGATTAGACTTTCACTAGTGGACACTCTCAACTTTGATCACATAAGAATAGATAAATGCATACTCTACACTCTTGTTGGATGATGAACACATTGTAGGATTACACGAACCCTCAATGCCGAGTTAACAAGCTCCACAATTCAATGTTCATATTTAAATAACCTTAGAGTGCATGAAAGATCAATTCAACTAAACCAAGTACTAACATAGTATGCACACTGTCACCTTCACACTATGTAGGAGGAATAGATCACATCAATACCATCATAGCAATAGTTAACTTCATAATCTACAAGAGATCATAATCATAGCATACGCCAAGTACTAACACGGATGCACACACTGTCACCATTACACCGTGTAGGAGGAATAAAACTACTTTAATAACATTGCTAGAGTAGCACATAGATAAATTGTGATACAAAACACATTGCAATCATAAAGAGATATAAATAAGCACTTCACTATGCCATTCATAACAGTGAATAAGTATTCTGTGAAATATAGCCTAAGAGACCCACACGGTGCACACACTCGTCACCTTTACACACGTGGGACAAGGAGTCTCCGGAGATCACATAAGTAAAATTCACTTGACTAGCATAACGACATCTAGATTACAAGCATCATCATATGAATCTCAATCATGTAAGGCAGCTCATGAGATTATTGTATTGAAGTACATAGGAGAGAGATGAACCACATAGCTACTGGGCCCCGGCCTCGATGGAGAACTACTCCCTCCTCATGGAGCAGAAGCGGTGATGAAGATGGCGGTGAGATGACAGCGGTGTCGATGGAGAAGCCTTCCGGGGCACTTCCCCGGCGGCGTGCCGAACAGAGACTCCTGTCTCCCGATCTGGCTCGCGATGGCGGCCTCCGGAAGGTTTCTCGTACCGTGGTTTTTCCATCGAGGTTTTAGGTCTGGGACCTTTATATAGGCGAAGAGGCGGAGTGAGAGGCGACGAGGCGGTGTTACTCATAAGGCGGCGCGGCGTGGCCCTGGCCGCGCCGGCCTATGGTCCGTGGCCCGTGCCTCCCTCCGGTCCTTCCCGGTGTTCTGGAAGCTTCGTGGAAAATAGGAACCTGGGTCTTGATTTCGTCCGATTCCGAGAATATTTCTTAATAGGATTTCTGAAACAAAAACAGCAGAAAACAGGAACTGCACTTCGGCATCTTGTTAATAGGTTAGTTCCAGAAAATGCACGAATATGACATAAAGTGTGCATAAAACATGTAGATATCATCAATAATGTGGCATGGAACATAAGAAATTATCGATACGTCGGAGACGTATCACCCTCCCTCTTATAGGCGTGGCTTTGGCCCCTCCTCCAAGCCTTTGGGTCGGCAAAACAAGGGGGAACTTCCCCCAAGTTAAGTCCCTATTTTCATGGGATTTGATCTTATCCACTTGGTACAGCCACATGGGCCTTGGCTGGTGTGCATGGCCCATGTGGGCCTATGACCCTCCGGTCCATGTTGGTCGTCCGGGATAGGTGGGCCCCTATGGTACCCTCCGGAACCTTCTAGAACCTCCCACAATGAAAATCCGAACTTTTCCTAACCCTGAAAATGACTTCCTATATGAATCTTATTCTCCCATTAGGACCTCCTCGTGATGCCCCGGATCCCATCCGAGACTAACAAACTTCGGTCTCCATCTCATATTCGAATCTACTTATGCGACATCGAAAAAGCGCGTCACCCTACGGTTCGCGAACTATGCACATGGTCGAGACTCCTCTCCGAGCCAATAACCAATAGCGGGATCTGAGATCCATAATGGCTCCACATATTCAACGATGACTTAGTGATCGATTGAACCATTTACATATGATGCCGATTCCCTTTGTCACGCGATATTTTACTTGTCCGAGGTTCGATCATCTGGTATCTCCATACCTTGTTCAACCTCGTTACGACAAGTACTCTTACTGTGGTATGTCATCTCTTATGATCCAATCATATGCTTGCAAGCTAATCGACGACATTCCACCGAGAGGGCCCGAGTATATCTATCCGTCATGATGGACAAATCCCACTATTGATCCATATGCCTCAACTCATACTTTCCGAATACTTAATCCCATCTTTATAACCACCCATTTACGCAATGGCGTTTGATGTAATCAAAGTACCTTCCTGTAAGTGATTTACATGATCTCATGGTCGAAGGACTAGGTAACTATGTATCGAAAGCTTATAGCAAGTTGAACTTAATGACTTGATCTCATGCTACGCTTATTTGGGTGTATGTCCATTATATCATTCACCCAATGACATAACCTTGTTATTAACAACATCCAATGTTCATGATCACGAAACCATGATCATCTCTTAATCAACAAGCTAGTTATACAAGAGGCTTACTAGGGACTCCTTGTTGTTTACATAACACACATGTATCAATGTTTCGGTTAATACAATTATAGCATGGGATGTAAACATTTATCATGAACACCAAGATATAACAATAACTAATTTATTATAGCAGGGAGGAGGAGTAAGAGGTTGCAAAAGGAACAAAGTTCAATGCCTCCTGTTAGAGTGTTTGCTGATGCTCCAGGAGGGAGAAAGAGGCATCTGGAACCTGTTGCTGAGGCTCCTTCCAAAAGATTCACCAGGAGGACATCAAGTGAAGCGTCTGCAACCAACAATGAAGATACTCCGCCCCGCAACAATCGCAGTAGCTCACCGCAGATTGATGAAAGGATCGATGAAGCAAGCACTGTTCGCAGGGACACATGTCCTACTGCATCCGATGTCATGGTCCATCAACACTTTGATTCTGATGGTTTTCTTGATCCTGAGGATGATGAAGGCAAGTTTTTGTTGGACAGCCACACTATCTACTGCTTTTTTGTTTATCTTTATAAACTCTTTTGGATGTGGGTGCTGCTTTCTGACATGATCTTTGTATGTATGCTATTCAGGTGGAACCACTGCTGCAGGTGGCCGTAAAAGGAAGGGCACCGGGCTGGAGCAGATTTGCAAGGGGATGGGAGTCAAGCTTACCATTGAGATTCCTCCAGGGCTGAAACGTCCTGAGAAGTTGCCTGCTGCCAAGTTTGCATCGGAGGGTGGAATGCTTGCAAGAGGCCAGATGCCACTCCTTCCGCATTTCAAGTTGTACAAGAGGGATGAGAATTTGTTGGCCGACTTTGTTGGAAAGATGGGGGTAATCTTCTTCATCACCAGTTCATTTGTTAGATGATAGGAGTGCTTGCTTGATTGTTCATAGTTCATGATAACTAACCTCGTCCTTGCCCTTGTTTGCTTTGTAGGCAAATTTCAACATGGACACAGAGTCGGAAGACATCCAGAAGGCTTGCTATGACATACTGCGGAAAGTGTCGAAGAACAGGCTACATCCTGGAAAGGGACTACTTCGACAAAGTACCAGCAAATGAAGTCAGCATCAAGTCCCCTGTTAAGGATGTCTCAGATGAAGAATGGGAAGCTCTAACTGCTCTGTGGGTAACCCCAAGACACAGGGTATGTTTTTTGCTTCAGTTGCAGTCATTAGTGCTTGCATGGTAGACATGATGCTCATCGTTATAGTGTGCACATTGCTGAATATCATGATTGTGCCCTTCTGCAGAACACATGTACCAAGAACAAGGACAAAATTTGGTCAAATTTGGCCAAAAGCTGCTCTCGTAGCTATGCTGCTCATCTGTATGCAACTGTAAGAACACTCTTACAGAATTTCCTTTTGCATCTTACTCTTGTCTCCACAAGCTTATGTTCTGATTCTTGGTGAACATATCATTTCCAGAGGGAGGAGCGCAGAGGTGAAGAGCTAGATGCAGTCGACATCTTTAAGGCGACCCATCACAACAAGAAGGATGGTTTCTCTGAGGAAGCTCTATCTGCAATAGTAATTGACTTGTTCATTTCACTTTTGTGAACCATTCTTGGACCTGTGCTTTTCCTGAATTGATGAATCTTTTGCAAACGGATCTCCAGGCTGATATGGAAGCTGAGATGGCTATTCCTGTGCCGAAGGTGCACCGCCAAGGTCTGCAGTCGCTGTTGTTGCAAAGGTTCTTAGCAAGAAGCCAAGCACAACACTTTCCTGAAGAATGCTGGACTTCAGCCCAGTTCCACTGTCAAGCTCAACAAGCCCACCGCAGTATCGGCGCATGTTCATGACCTGGAAGCACACTGAAGAGGTCCCAGGAGGTAGCTGAACAGATGAAGCAGCAGTTTCGCCATCATGGAAGAAGCACTGCCGAGAAGCAAGTGGCAATGAAGCCGCACAAGCTCAGCGTGACAAGGACTACATGGAGCTCCTCAAGCGGACTGAGGAAAGTGATAGGAGGCTTGCTCACATGATGTCCATCTTCGGAGCATCTGCGAATTAGCTCCCGCTGCTGGTCGTATTTTTTGTGTCCCGCCATGGAACTTGGTCATATCCTGGCAGCGTGACAATAACTTGGTCATATCTGTGAACTTCTTATTGCGAAGTGGTTGATCTTGTAGTGAATCGTGAACTTTCTTGACATGTTGGTGAATCTGTGAACCTAGTCATTTTTGCTGCTGTCACTCTGCTGTGAAATTTGCAGATTTGAAATGTTGCCTTTTATATTTTGCTGTTGAATTTCCTAATTTAATATATGCACTGTTGGGCTATTGTGGGCTCTTAAAAGGCCAAGGCCCAAAGTAGCCTAGAAATATATGGGCTCTTAAAAGGCTACATCCCAACAAATAATTAATTGCATTTTCGAAAAATGGGAGTTGAAAAGGACAAAAAAGGCCGAAGCCCAAAAAACTTGCAGGACCGTAAAAAGGCCAAGGCCCATAACTTTTATGGACCCAAAAAGGCCAAGGCCCAATATCTTTATGGACCCCAAAAAGGCTGAGGCCCAAAACCTTTGTGGACCCTATAAAGGCCTAGGCCCAAAATCTTAATGGACCCTAAAAGGCCAAGGCCCAAAACCATAATGGACCCTAAAAAGGCCAAGGCCCAAAAGTGTAATGGGTCCTCAAAAAGGCCAAGGCCCAAAAGTGTAATGGGTCCTAAAAAGGCCACGGCCCAAAACTCGTAATGGGTCCTAAAAGGCCACGCCCAAAATGTAATGGGTCCTAAAAGGCCGACCCAATGAAAATTGCCCAGGCCCGTAAGTACAACAGCTAAAAAGGCCATTGAAAAAAAAAAAAAGGTAAATTACGGGCCAAGGCCAACAAAGCCGAAAAAATAATCGAACTAATGGGCTCACCACAAAGGAGCTGAATGGACCGGGCTGAATTCAGATAACGACGTTTCTAATTCGTCACAATTTTGCCACGTCGGATTGCCACGCTGGACTCGGGGGCAGGTGCCCATGACGTTTGGGAACGTCATGCCGGCAGTGACATTTTAAAACGTCACAAAGCTCTACGACGTTTTCAAGTGGAACGTCTTAAGCACTCACTGCTGACTCCCAGCTTTCGACGTTTTGAAAGGCGTCACAGTAACGTCACAAGTAGCAATTAGTGACATTTCAGTGACACCTCTATTTTGTCAACTTATGGCAGATTTCTTGTAGTGGCATGCTGATGGTATCAAGGGGAAGGATCCGTTGATCTTGTCGGAATCTCAAACGAAGAAGAAGGTCAGGCAAAGAAATTCTGATGATCCCCCACGTAGATGGTCTCCACCATCGGAGGGCTGGTGGAAGCTGAATGTCGATGGGTCCTTCAGTCATGAGACCAAAACTGGAGGAGCGGGTATGATCCTCCGTGATGCCGGGGGGGGGGGATTGTAGTTTCTGCATGCAGGTTTCTGGAAAATTGTTCGTCTCCCCTCGAGGTTGAACTTTCTGCATGCATGGAGGGTGTTGCCTTAGCTATCCAATGGAGCACGCTGCCGTTTGTTGTTGAAACGGACAGTGTCGAAGTCGCCTCTCTAATTCAGAGTGGGGCGGAGGACAGATCGGAGAATGCTTTCCTGGTCATGGAGATTAGACGATTGCTGAGTGCAGGTGATGAGTCGAAGGTAGAGATTATTAGCCGTGAGCAAAACTTGGTGAGTGACGCTCTGGCAATTTTGGGGCGGACGAATTCAACTTCTAATGTTTGGATTCGTTCGGATCCACGTGATATACCTAGACTGTGTATTAAGGATTGTAACGTTGATGGGTGATTAATATAAGTTTGTGTTTCGCAAAAAAAAAGTTTCAGATGTGACACTTACTTTTGCGAATACAGACGTGACACTTTGTTTTGTAAAAACCAAGTGATAAAAGGAGCACAACAACTCGTACTCGTACAAACTGAGAACCAACCTGAGGTTGGGTGGTTAGGAGGATGGTTGTATCCCCAGCCTACCAGAGTTCAAATCCCAAGTTTGACATCTATGTGTATCATAAAAGGCGGAATATTCATTCAATGGGAGGCGACGTTCTCGTCGACAGCGGCACCTGATTGGCTAATTTCAAGATTCAATCCGGTGCTTCCTTGAGGTTTATAGAGATGTGCAAGGATGAGTGTATACGCGTGTACTGTGTTTCTCAAAAAAAAAAGACTCGTACTCGTACAAACAGTCTGGTGAGGAGAGGAATACCCAACAGCGCTAAGTAGCCTTGAGCGTGGCAAGAAACTCCTGCATGTTCCGGTAGCTGGAGCCACCTTGGGCGACGGCCTTGGTGGCCTCCTCCCGGACCTTGGCCGCCCTCGCCGAAATCGCCTCATCTCCCATCACCTGCTTCACCTTCTCCCCTATCTCCACCCCGCTCACCACCGAGTTCCCCTCCCAGCTCCAGTGCTCCATCCACAGCCCGAAACCGCCGCTCCTGATCATCGTCGCGATCAGCCGCTGGTCGCCCAACGTCGGCCACGCCAGCATCGGCACACCGTACATGGCCGACTCCGTCACCGAGTTCCACCCGCAGTGGCTCAGGTACAACCCAATGGCGGGGTGCTTCATGACCGCCTCCTGGTCCACCCACTCCTTGGTCACGAACCCACGCCCCTGCACACGGCCCAAGAACCCGCCGCCCAGCACGTCCGTCAGCTCGGCGGTGTCCTCGCGGTCCACCACCGTCGTCTTCACCACCCACAGGAACCGGCAGCCGCTGGCCTCCAGCCCCGCACCAATCTCACGGATCTGCTCCAGCGCCGCCGCGCTACGATTGCCGAACGCCACGTACACCACTGATCGCACCGGCTGCTCATCGAGCCAGGCGATAGGTGATGAAGCGCCGACCACCGTCTCGTCACTCCCCGTCGTGCTCGTCGACTTGAGCGGGCCGACGGCGAACACCGGCGGGAATCCGGGAACGACCTTACCGCCGCGCAGGGCAGCGAGTGCGTCCGGCTCCAAGGCGTCGAACGTGTTGACCAGAATGCCGTCTGCCTCCGCGATCAAACGGCCGTTGGCGATGAACTGCTTGGTGAAGAGGCTGTCGGGGTTGCGCAGCACCTGCGGCGGGTAATCCACCGGGATGTGTCCAATGCCGGGGATGTTGACGTCGCCGGCAAGGTGGTCTGCGCTGGCACCATCGAGGTAGGTGGGGAAGTAGGCGAGGAACGACAGCATGGTCGCGCAGGAGATGAAGAGGATGTGACATGGAAGATGCAACTCGTTCTTGGCTATGGGGATGACCTGGGAGGCCAAGGTGATGTCCGTGATGAGGGCCGACGCGCGCGGGGTGGCACCGGCGATGAGCGGGCCGAGGAGATGAGCCGAGCGGCGCAGGGACTCCCACCGTAGGACGAAGGGGTCGGTGCCCGCAAAGGCGGCCTCGTCGACGGGCAGGAGGTTGAAGTCGATGCGTCGGATGGCGGGAAAGGCGGCGAAGAGGCCGGTGAAGTGGTCGGCCTCGGCCGCTGACACCGTCGGCATTGCGGTGACCACGGAGATGTCCACCCCTCCCGTGTCGGCGAGAGCGGCGATGAAGCGGGTGAAAGGGAGGAGGTGGCCCATGCCGGCGCTCGGGATGAACACTAGATGCGGTGAGCACCTGCCCTGGTTCCCAGAGCTCGGCGTCGCCGCCGCGAGAGCCATTGTCGAACACTTTGCAGGATGACCACGAGGCGCGGGGAACTGGTGTGTGTTTAGTGTCGAGAGTGTTCATCCCGAAGAAGCAATCATCGGCTGGTTTTAATGGCAGATCTAGCAGCAGATTCAATGTCTTTGTCATGGTTGTGGGGTCGCGGTTGTTGTTGTTGTCCTGATGAGTGCAGAGTGCTACCTGCTACGCTGCACCCTCCATTCGTAATTTTGACCCTGTTGCTATTTTGTGCTCCTGCGCCTGTCGCAGCTGCATTCGTTTTTCTTTCTGTTGTGATGCTTAACTAACGTGAACACCTGCGAGCTAGCTTGCTTCTTTCGAACGCAAGATTCTGAGGACCTTGGAAACAAAGAGATTTTACTAGTGCATCTGTTCCACCATTTCATTTTGCGTCAAACTCGTTTCGGTTGGAGTACGTGGTTACTCTTTTTTCTTTTTCTGAATTCAGTGGCGGAGCTTGAACGAAATCTAAGAGGGGGCGGAAATGCATAGTAGCAAGCCTAAGATTGTGAGAATACGTAGTCAAATTCCAGATAAAATCCTCCATGTAAAATGCTCCAGATTAGAAAATTAGTACATTATGGAAAAGAAGATAATATAATTGGACAGAAAGAACAAAGTCTGCTGTAGTTTCTCAGTATGTTCGGTTGCTGAATCTTGTGTGAAGTGGCCGTAGTTTTTTCAGTCTATTTGGTTGTTAAACCTTGTGCTAAGCTGCTGTAATTTTTTTAGCTTAACCATGGGAGAACCCAACAAGAATTCAAGTGTGTAGAAACTCCATGTAAGTATGCAGCGAATGCTTATTTACTTGATTTAGCAAGCACAAGTGAACGCTGACAGTACCTCAGAAGCTCAAAAGATGCTAGAACTGAATTCTTTTAAAATCTGACAAATCACGGTGATTACTTCAGTTGGGCACGCAAGGCCTCCTTGATCCTGGAATCCCATGGTTTACACTAGTACCTAAATGAAGATGAGAAAAACCATAAGAAATAACAGCTGAGCAATGGGAACAAAATCAGGAGCGTGTCATCGTGTCATGGTGTGGTTGTTAAGCTCTATGGGGAAATATGTTCAGGAACAAGTTGATAACGTCAAAACTGTAGCTGAGGTCTGGATGGGCAGATCTTTTTTCCGGTAAGTACAACAAGATGCAGGCCAGCAAGATACTCCATGAAATGAGGCATATTAAGCAAGACCAAAATCAGTCACATGGTATGCAGGGGAACCTAAGAAGCTTTATAGAGATCTAAAGTTCTCCAGGCCAATCAAATCACATGATCCTAGATACCTACTTCTTCTCCGAGAGCGGTTTAAACTTTGAACTACTACTTTTATAGGTCTTCCTGAAGTAGTGATGAAATATGTAAGTTTCTTTAAAAGTAGTGCATTCTCATATTTGGGGACATTGAAAGGTAACCGCTCTATTGGGAGAGGATGTGAATATGCAACCATTTTCCTTTGTAGTTTTCTAGAGATTTAGGGGATATCAAAATTAAATGGTTAACTAAATTGCAACGAGGTGATACAATCGTGTAGGACAAAGAGATAAATCTAGCAGCATGATACACAACGTAGAAAACACTAAAAAAACGTATGGCTATACCCACCACTTTTTTTAGGTGGCACATCATAAAAGTACTACCAATTTTTTTTTAGCCGCAGATCTACCTTTCGCGGCGAGCAGCAAGGACGGCGTGTAGTTTTTCACCGTGGTTTTTTTTACAACAACACAGAAGTGCGCCGCGGTAGGTGGAAGGTAAGAGCGGTGTTCGTTGAGGCTGTGCTTGAATGGGTGCAGGCATATTTTCCAACGCCATGAATTCTATGGGACCTGCACGTATAGTGAGTTTGGTGCGGGTGGTTGTATAACAACATCCCTCTGAATGGTGAGGCTCACCACCAAAACTGAAGTGTTGGCCTAACTGTCTTTAACTAGATGATGCCCCGCGCGTTGCTGCGAACACCATCAATAATTTTAAGAAATAACATTTGAAGGAATATTTTAGGAATAGAAGTGCACAATGCAATATAAGATGAATAGTAAATGCGTGACTATACAAAAACAAATTGCGTTCCCACATATTAATAGTGCTTATACAAATAAGAAGTTTGCACTCTCAATTAGTTGAGTTGTACTAACATCCAACTCCATACAGGAACTTGGTAGATCATAGCTATAGCCCATAGGCGAAGGTCCACAAAGTTCATCAATAGAACGGATGTCAATTCCTGAAAATACGATGATCCAATAATGATGGAAATTAAGTACAGCCCGAGTGCGTATTTGATTAGTCAATAGAGTCTAGATACACAATTCATGAATAAGGAAACTAACACATTGATGCTTGCTAATTTTGTTGATGATTTAGCGTGCAAGCTGCTTTCTCTGCTAATGGAGGTGAAATGGACAATAAATATCTTGCGTGTTCCATGCTCTCACGCTCAAGCCATAAACCTAGTGATGATTGTGAGATGAAGTTGGACCATTTGGAATTCCTTAGGATTCTTGAATATGGAAAACCATGATTGATCTCAGTTGTACTTAGCAATATGGAGACGGAGAGAGAGACATGGGCGCCTAATCGCCATGATGCATAGTTAACATGAAATCGGTACTTGCCGACTTGCCGTTCCTGTAAACTTTTGTTCATCTTCATGAAACGTGCAACAGGTGATCTCTGAAATGGTGATCTGAAAAGAAATCCAACTCTGAATAGTAGTCTTTCCTTCACGGGGCAAGACTTGGGCGATCACACAAAAAGGGAATCAGCCATGCCATGCTCGAGTCCCCTATAGCATAAACCATTACAGGAAGATGTGGAGAGCATTTAGATAAATCTGTAGTGATGGCCTCCCTGCAAACAACATATAATTAGCAAAAGAATTCCACGAAGTTCTTATTGTCCAGACCAGATATACATCAAAGGTGACTGGGAAAATGGAGCTGGAAGATAAGAGAGGTCTGGCTTAGGCCTTAGGCATCATTCCGAGGACTCTTATATAATCCATTTTTGACTTTGCAACAACATAAACAATAGGGTATCCTGAAGCTTTCAGTAGTTGCAACAAAAAAGTCAGTGTTCTATGCTGGTGTTGTCAAATAAGTGCGGACGAAGAAAAGGAGATTGCTTCCTCCATCTAAATGCACTCAAGTTATATATACTGAACAAATCAAACGGAAGCTAGAATCCATGCTAACATAAGAGATGAATACACGCACACATCAACAGGCCTGTGGAGTATGAGCAGCTGATGAGCGAGGAAGTTGTACCTTTCGCGGGATGCGGATCTGCTGAGCAAACAGCGGCGCAGTGACAGCAGCGAGGCACTTTCATCTCGTCTGACATGCCTGGTACCCCCAGGAAATGGGCGTCGATGATGGTGGCCTCAAATCATGATGACATTCCAACAGCAAAAAATACCGCAGGACAAAAGAACACCAATCAGTGTTGGCGTCGACTGGAATTGGGGAGGATATATAAGCTCCACTATTTAGAAGTTAGAGCAAATCCATAAATTTTTTCCATAAAGAAGATGAGGACGGAGATTAAATGGGATCAGTTTCTTTTGCAAAATCCTCTAGTGGGAAGATGAAGAGGAACCGAAAGGAAAAAAGGAGACCGTGGTGATGTACTGCTGCCGAGAAGACCACAACGTCAAAGCATGAGCTTCAAGTGAAATAAGAAAAGATTGATGACGTGGACAGGTTAGTGGTGCAGGCTCACCTATTGACGTGGACAGCTTGCATGTTCAGAGAAATCCCTTAGTGGGGATGAACTTCTTAGTTATATAGGATATGTGGCCACCATGTTCGTATTTTTCAACCTTCCTCGCCACTTTTCTTCTCTCTCTATAGAAAATATTGAGTGGGCGACGGTGAGTACCAACTGAGAGCTATGTCGGGCATGAAAAATCTCAGCCGCAAGATGGAAGTACGCATGAATTTCTGGTATTAATTTCGGTTTAACCACATATCTGTGGCTTCTTGATCGATATCGATCTGTGTTTCCATAACCAGGGAAAATCTTGTTTTTATGCATCACCCTTTCACAGCTTCTATAATGGTTTCCACTCATTGCTACGCGTGATGGAATTCGTAGTATAGATAACAAAAAATTCCTACAAGATGCAAAGGAAATCAAGACCGGATCTAGGAAGAGCCAAGATCTAAGAAGATGCAATCAAGGTGCAAGGAGCAAGATAAGATCCACATACTCTTGTAGATTGATAAGCGGAAGCGTATTTAACGTGGTAGATGAAGATGTACTCCTCGCAATCCAATCCGATCACCACCTTCGAGTTATGCACATGTGTAGCACAACACCGTCTCCTCCTTCTTGATCCAGCAAGTATGGTGCAATGGTAGATGGGATCTAGATGCCAACAATGCGATGACGGTGGAGGCTATGGTGGAGATCTCCATGGGCAGGGCTTCGCCTACGCGCTGGAGGGAGAGGAGGGAGAGGGGAACGAGGGGGAGGTGGCTGGCTAGGGTTTGAGCGCCCACTCACATTATATAGTGGCAGGGGAGGGGTGCGACCTACTTGACCCCTCTCTAAGCCTCAAGGCCGGTGCCAAGTGGAGGGGAGAGTTTTCTTCCCTCCCAAGTTGGTGGCCCCTAGGGTTTCCCCTTGGGTCAGCCGCATGTGCCTTGCGGGGAAGGTGCCCCAGGACCATGTAGGCCTGGGCACTCCCACTTGGTCCATGTGGGTACTACAAAATGTGTGGGCCCCATTGGTGGACCCTCCAGACCTTCTAGAACTTCCCTGATACCATAGCGGAAACATCCCAAACTTTTTCGAAACCCTAAAAACACTTACCCTTATATAATCTTATTATACTGACCATTCCGAAGCTCCCTGTGATATTATTGATCCCACCTGAGACTCCGAACAATCTTCAGACTAACCATTATTAATATCCCATTTCTACCATAGCGATGTTGAGCGTTAAACCCTATGGGTTCGAGAATCCATGGACGTCATCGAGACACATTTCCTATCAATAATCAATAGCGAGACATACATGTCCATAATGATTCCCACACATTCAACTAATATATTTGTCGGTTGAAACATGATGGCAAGGATTCAAACAATCCTGTATTCCGTTCCCTCTTTCTCGCGGTATTTTACTTGCACAAGATTTGATTGTCGCTATCACCATACCTAGTTCAACCTTGTTCCTAGAAATTACTCTTAACTTTTACCGTAATGCAACATTCCTTGTGACCAACTCTTTAGTCACGTTCTTGCAAGAGATATAGAATGTGTGTTACCTGAGCGGACCCTGAGTATATCTCTCTGTCACGTGGATGGATAAATCTCACTCTTGATATATTCTACCCATCAAGTACTTTCTGAGATACGTGAGAACAACTTTATGATCACCCAATTACGAAGTGACGATTGATGCTCTGAAAGTATTCTTTTGAGACTAGGGATTAGTATATTCGACATTTGGAAAGCTACAACAATTTAAACATAGTGACACAATCATATTGCTTTGCATATTTAGGTCTTTTCCATCATGCCATTCTCCTAATGACATGACCCCGTTATTAATTGACAACACATGTCCATATTTAGAAAACCTCAACCATTATTAATCAACATACTAGTCTAATAGAGGCTCAATAGGGACGCGGTGTTGTTTACAAACCAAACATGTATTAAGGTTTCCGCTTAATACAATTCTAGCATGGAGTATAAACATTTATCATAAACAAGAAAATATGATAATAACTATTTATTATTGCCTCTAGGGTATATTTCTAACATTATCGACGATCTGGAATAGAATGACATCGATCATGATTCAAAGGCTTTGTGCAAGTCTAACCTTCGACGAGGATTGCACTTTGCATGCCCTTTCGCCTGCATGCTTCTCATGCCTCACAATCCTGAAGATGGAGATATGATCAAAATCACATGTCCTTGTGGCAACGAGATAATTGGAGTAGTTTGTGGCAAGCATGAAAATGACGGTACTGTCATTTTAACATCCAATTGAGGTAGGCTTTGTTATTCCGCAGAAGTTGCAGGAATGAGGTGTTTGAGTCCTCAATTTTGAAGCAAATAAAAGATATTTGGATGTGAAAGTGCATAAAATCTAAGTCAGTGAGTACACATTTAGTTAGGTTTTACAGATATTTGGTAGATATATGTGAACTTGAGACTGAGTTGAAGCATAAACTATGTTTATTATTGTGTGCCATGATTTATATATTATTATGTGCTATGAGCTTCTTTGTATTATCTGATATATACATATTATATAGATGTTATTGGATTTGAAATTGATACGCACAATAGCATGCGCCGATAGGTACCATACGAAGCACGATTATAGCACGTAATGGCATGACATCGTAATGTGCACCGCCTGCCCATGTAATGCGGCGTTAACCTTGTCTCCCGCGTACTAAGAACGTGTGGTGGACCGTATTTGTCATGCCAAAAAAACAGTCGGGTGCACACTTTATCCTACACATGTACCCTTGGTGGCTTTTAAGTGCCACCATAGTGCGAGCACGGGGATTAAGTGTGTGCCTCCATGTTTAAAACCGATAGAGTCCACCCACGCTATTGTAGCGAAAAGCTACATAAAATCACTCTAAGCAAGGTAAAATATAAATAACTCATGAAAAGGAAAATGATGTACCATGAAGTTCAACTTCTCCAAGGAGGACTTGGATATTTGTTACATAGGTCATGATGACACAAGCGCACACTGGGTTAAAGTTCTAGCCTTCCAATCGTTGAGCCTATCCCAACAAAGGGCTAGCCAAACTATGAACTTAGACATTGAGGTGGCTCAAATTTCAGAAACTTCCCAGAGAAATCAACATGTTGGAAGCTTTTGGGAGACTGATACGTCTCCAACATATCTATAATTTCTTATGTTTCATGCTAGTTTTATGACAATACCTACATGTTTTATTCATACTTTATATCGTTTTGATGCATTTTCCGGAACTAACCTATTAACAAGATGCCGAAGTGCCAGTTCCTGTTTTCTGCTGTTTTGGTTCCAAAGGGTTCGGGCAATATTCTGAATTCGACGAAACAAAAGCCAAACATCTTATTTCACCGACGGACGGACCAGGAGACGGAGAGGAGGCCCAGGGCCTCCACACCATAGGCTGGCGCGGCCAAGAGGGGGCGCGCCCTATGGGGTGGGCCCCTGCCCCTTGCGCCGCCTCTTCGCCTATAATCTCTCGTGACGTGAAAACCCTACAACAATTGACGAAACTCCAGAAAGACCAGGGACGCGCGCCATCGCGAAACTCCGTTTCGGGGACAACTCTCTGCGGCACGCCGCGGGACGGAGAATTGCCCCGGAGTCATCTCCATCGCAATCACCGCCATCTTCATCGCCGTTGTTGTCTCCCATGATGAGGAGGGAGTAGTTCTCCCCGGCTGAGGGCTCTACCGTAGCTATGTGGTTCATCTCTCTCTCCCATGGTGTGATATTTATGTGATCATGAGCTTTGTATCACTATTAATCTGTGTGCTACTCTAGTGATGTTATTAAAGTAGTCTATTCCTCCTCCATGATGTAATGTTGACAGTGTGTGCATCATGTAGTACTTGGCGTAGGTTATGATTGTAATCTCTTGTAGATTATGAAGTTAACTATTACTATTATAGTATTGATGTGATCTATTCCCCCTTTCATATCTATTGTTGACAGTGTGTATGCTATGTTAGTACTCGGTCTAAATTGCAACGGTCTATTATGCACTCTAGAGGTTACTCTAATATGAACTCCGGATGTTGTGGAGCTTGTTTACTCCGGCTTGAGGTGTGTTTTTGTAGCCCTACACAATGAATGGTGTTTGTTATCCAACAAGAGAGTGTAGAAAGTAGCATTTATTTATTCAGTTATGTGATCAATGTTGAGAGTGTCCACTAGTGAAAGTATGATCCCTAGGCCTTGTTTCTAAGCATTGAAACACCTTTTCCAACAAGTTCTGTTACATGTTTGCTCGCTGCCATTTTTATTTCAGATTGCAATTGTTACTTATAATCATTCATATTACTTGTATTTCACTATCTCTTCGCCGAACTAGTGCACCTATACATCTGACAAGTGTATTAGGTGTGTTGGGGACACAAGAGACTTCTTATATCTTAATTGCGGTGGTGCTTGAGAGGGATATCTCTGACCTCTACCTCCCCGAGTTCGATAAACCTTGGGTGATCCACTTAAGGGAAACTTGCTGCTGTTGTACAAACCTCTGCTCTTGGAGGCCCAACACTGTCTACAGGAATAGAAGCGTGCGTAGACATCAGGGACCCTGATCACTTGTTAGGGTTTTAACAACAAACACAATAGAGATCGAAGAGAAGTTTTACTTTTCCATATTGGAGCAAGGTGGCCAAAATTATGGATTAGATTGAACCTCTATGGATCCACTACTAGGAAAAGGTCTAGCCGTAATATTGATATCAGTGGCGCACCACTACACAGGTGCGCCACTGCTATATAGCAGTGGCGCACCAAAAAATGGTGCTCCACTAGTAGTTAATTACCAATGGCGCACTACTATAGTCCTACGCCACTACTAAATTCTAAACTAGATCATAGATTGGTCTAGAGTTACCAGCGGCGCACCAAATATAGGTGCGCCATTGCTATTTAAATAGCAGTGGCGCACCAAAAAGTGGTGCTCCACTAGTACTCAATTACCAATAGCGCACTATATACGGGCGATACGGTGCGCCACTGTCCTCAAATTTTAGTAGCATAGTAGAGTAGTGCGCCACCGACCACCGCACATGCATGCCGCGTGCGAGTTCCCACGACACAGGCCATCGTCCACGACACAGGTCCACCCACGTGTCTATCTCCCGTGCCTTATCTCTTCACCACCGCACGCAACCATCACAGAGACACAGCGCCGCTTTCTCCAAGATCCACTTTCTCTCTCTCCCAAACCCACCCACACTTCTGCGCCGCCCTCCTCCCCCAACCTGCAGAACCCCAACCTGGCGAGCAAGGGCGGACCTCCCTGACCCCTCATCCCTAGGCCTCTGCTTCCCGGCCGCCAGCTCGCCGCCATGGAACGCCGCGGGAGGCGCCGCGTCAACACCGTGGAGCTTCGACCTAGGCGCTGCCTCCACTACGCCGCCGCCTGCAGGTCCGAGGATGTGCAGCTCCTCCTCGACGGCGGGCCCGGCGGCCACGGCGCGTGGGCATCCTCACTATGTCCATGGTGGCCTCGGGCGCCCAGGCGGCAGGCAGCATAAGCTCAGCAGACGAGTACTCGCAGTACTGGTTCTTCCGCGCGCCCAAGGAGACGGCCTCTACCGCCGCCGACCGGGAGAAGCTGCCCGTCTTCCTCTACCACCGCCGACCGGGAGAAGCTACCCGTCTTCGTCGACACCTTCTACAACCGCAAGGCCGGCCTCGAGGCCCCGCAGCCCTGCTCCTCCCTCGCCCCCGTTCCTCCTCACCCGCAGCGCAAGGACAAGAGCGCTCGTCTTGCCGGTGGCGGCGCCGCCGTGGACCTGGACCGGGAACGCAGGTGCGACCGTGAGGATGAAGAGGAGGTCCGTGGCCTACGCCTGGCGGCCGGGCAACACCGCGAGGAGCACGTCGACGGCAGCAGGCAGTGGCAGGGACGAGGGTCACGGGCGGCGACGCGGTTCCCTTGGGACTTGATTGCTTTTTCATTTTTGTTTTTAGGGTGTTTTCTGTAAATTTTCGATGTAAATTTGTTTAACTGCTCTGTAAATAAATTAATTAGTGTAATTTTATTACCAGGACGATCTGACCTGATTTTTTTTTGTTTCCAACCATGGTTAACACTGGCGCACCGGAATGCTAGTTGTAGCGCACTAGCCTCTTTTTTTGTTTCCATACTACTGTTAGTTGTGGCGCAATGCTAAAGGCAATAGTGGCGCATGTGTACTATTAGCGGTGGTGCACTACCTAGTGCGTCAATGTTATTTGGACTACCAATAGCACTACTAACAAGTTAGCAGTGGCGTGATATTAGTGGCGCACTAGGGATGCGCCACTGATAGCTAAAACCAGTGCGCCACTAATAAGCTGTTTTCTAATAGTGAGATCAAATTTACATACTAGAATTATATTGCACTGTTTAATCCTATAGCCATTACTTCACATCACACTAACATAAACACACCCACTTTGACTAACATGGTCCACCCAACTAAACGTTGACATGTTCCACGCTAACACTTGCCGTCTTCTCTTAAGAAACACGAAATTCTTCCGATTTCCCCACATCAACTGAAATACTTGTGATCTTGAAATTTTGGGCTAGATTCAAACTAATTTCAAACCAAAATAAAATTAGGTCAAAATTCATCAAAACTAGTGGATTTTGATTAACTTTTTGATAGATTTGCAATTCCAAAGAAGTTTCAAAATTTTGAATAATTCGGCGACCGTTCGAAATTCCACTGTTATCGAAATTTCAAACTCCGGGGAGCATAGTCTGATGTGACACGTGTCCAATACCTGTTGGGTGGCGAAAATAAAGCATTTAAATAATTTCATTTAGTTGAGTTTACCGGCGAGGGGGCATCGTGGACAAGTGGAGTATTCTTCTCTCTCGCTGAATCCGCCGGACGGAGATCTCCTCCGCCGCCGGGGTGCGCCATGTGGCTTTCCTCCCGCCTCCACCTCTTCCGCGCCTGCGGTTTCGGCACCTCTACGGCCTCAGCCGTACGCCGGCGGCTCTGGGGGGCCAGTGGGCCGCCCTCGCCGAGGGCTCTGCGCAGCCCTCTCCTCGGAGGCATCCGACCAAATTATCTGCCCTTTCCTCGGAATGGCGCCCCTTTCGCTAGCCCCAGCTTCTATCTGCCGCACGGCGTCCGGCCTCCACGCGAACTGGTAAAATGTGCTTACCGTGCCTCGTTCCTGTTGTTCTCGATGCAGTAGTGAAATTGTCTACTTCATTGCAGATAACTAATTTAGAAGGTTAAGGATATCCTTGGTTTCCTGGTATACATGTATGGAGTTTTCTCTGTTTAGATATTTGTGATAAAGCTAATATGCTTACGATAGTTTGTTTGTGCTCTAATTTATCAGTATAAAAGTGAAGTACAGGGTTTGCGCCACTCAGATGGAGTTTGTCTCTTTATTATTGTTTGTTCGATCCTGTGAAGTAATAAGTAAAGGTGCTGTTGCATTCGCACCACGCCTTTTACTTCCATCTGAAAAGATAGTTATTTGGGTACTTGTTTGTCAAATACTGGTTTTGTGATTCGTCTAATATCTGGTTGCAGAGATGGCATGCGTTCTCTACATCAGCTAATGCTGTGCCAGCAGATGCCCCGAAAAAGGACATCGATGATCAGATAGCAGATACACAGATCCTCCGAAACCTTGTGAAGTACTTGATGCTGAATGACAGCCCTGATTCCCGTTTCAGGCTTGTGTTATCACTGGGCCTCTTAGTTGGCGCAAAGGTAACGTTACATGTTCAGAAAAATGTGAACTAACATGTTTCGTTTGTGTGTCTCTTGTTGGGTTTCATCTCAATTCTCAAGCCTACACTAACTATTTTTGAAAAGAAATCTGTAGTAGAGGAGTTAATCAAGGTCCTCCTTAAGCCTACCTCAGCTTGCTTGGGACTAAAGGCTTTGCTGTTGTTGCTGTTTCGGAATTATGAAATATAGAGTATCCCTATAGCGTTAAGAAAGATAAGGCAACACGCTTTGATTGACCAACCCTTCTACTTCTATTCAGGTCATTAATGGTTTGCAATGTGCAATATCTTGGCAGTCCCATTTGGGCTGCAATCTTTCTCATAAAAGCTACCTTTAACCATCATACTGTACACTCAAGATCAATAGTATCCCTGCTTCGTATGGATGGAATGCAGTACATTTGACATCCCCCTTTCCTTTCTTTATGGAAATGACACAATCTCATCAATGTAGAAGCTAAACGAGATTAATACAGAAGTTAAGCGAGCATCCCACACCCAAAAGGTACCCCACATAGGCCTCCCTGAAACCCCCGAGTCACTAACGTGAACAAAGTAGAAAAAACACCAATTTCTGTACCGGTTCTGGAAGAGCGACGAAAAAGATGATGTTTTGTTAATGGGTGGCCAGTTGGCTACAACTAGTCAACTATCATCATTACGAATCAATGAAACAATACCCCTGTACAATTATTATACATGGCAATGGCATGATGATCTAAAAAGAGGAAAGTTACAATTTGAAGCTTTCACTCTGTTACCTGACCCTTTCTGTTTTTTAATGAACACCAGGTTATAAATGTTCAAGTGCCTTTCTTGTTTAAGCTTGCTGTCGATTGGCTTGCAGCCCTTGCTGGTACTGAAGCCTCACTGGCATCATTTACCGATGCTAATGCCACCATGCTGGCTCTCTTTGCAAGCCCAGCAGCTGTTCTGATTGGATATGGTATTGCGCGTTCAGGAGCATCAGCATGTACAGGTAATACTTATTTGTCACAAAATTTTCGTATTGATTCTCTTGTCTTCCAAAAATCTAGTGAAACTCCTTTCGTGATTATGGGAATATGCAATATTTTTACATTATTTCGTTCTTTATGCTATGATTTATTTATTATTGTAAATTCCCTCTTTCCAGAATTACGCAATGCTTTATTTTCTAAAGTGACCTTGAGAGCCACCCGCTCAGTCTGCAGAATGGTAAATTGTGAACCTTTTTTCATTTCCATGTACCACTTCTTTGTGCAGTTGTTCGATCATTTTTAGTTTCTTCATGCTATCTAGATGTTCTAATGCATATATATTTTGGAAAAAAATTTCGTGATATGCGTTGCTATAGTTCTCCAATATATTTATATCCATAAAAGGAACACTATCAGTGGCATCTGAACATTTGCATCCAGTTCCAGTTGTTGGCTTACTATTGACTAGTGATAAAATACTAATTTTATACTGATCTGCAGATGCTTGAAATATTACCATAATTTGTACTCATGTATTGCAGGCATTTCTTCACTTGCATGAGCTTGATCTTCGTTATCATCTCAGGTACTTAGAAAATGCTTGGTTTCTCAGTGAATAAATTATTCATTGTACTGACACACAACACATTATATGGCGAAAACATTACAAATATTTAGATGGTTCATGGATTATAGATTGCTTGTTTGCTTTGGCCAATGATATACAATGATACTATGCTTAAAGAAGTGATGAGAACCCTAGCTTAGGATTGCACTTATTTTAAAACTATCAACTCAGTGAGGGATTAGTTTGTACCCTGTACGTCAGTATTGAAACAAGTTATAAGAAATCCAATACTGATAGCTGTTATATAATTGGTGGGTTTTGGCACTAGCGGCATGGAGACTATTTGAGTTCTGATGTTTCCTTACACATGTTTGTGCTTCAGCCGGCAAACTGGTGCTTTAAATCGCATAATTGACCGAGGCAGCCGTGCTATAAATAGCATTCTTACAATAATGGTATTCAATATTGTCCCCACGATACTAGAGGTACTCATAAATTGTTGTCTCTGACTGTTCCAGTCCATCAGTTGAACTGTTGCCTGTGATATTGGTATCTTTGCTTTGGTAATTTACGCCATCTGTTCTTTGGACTCTTTTTGTCAGTTCACACCTTGCTTCTATTTTTACCTCTCATTGACAGATTAGTATGGTCTCAAGTATTCTGGCCTACAAGTTTGGTTCAACTTTTGCTTGGCTTACTTCAGCTTCTGTTGCTACATATATTGCTTTCACTTTGGTTGTCACACAGGTGAAAACACTGTATTCTGTCATCATCCTCATGACCTCTTAGGGTCTTCTATTCTTCCTGTTATGACAGACATTCAGTTTATCTTATAATGGTGTTTTTGTAGTAATGCATAACTCTGATCTATGTCTACCTGTCTTTATAACAACTATTATTATTATTACGACAGTGGCGGACTAAGTTCAGGACAGCCATGAATGAAGCTGACAACGCTTCTAGTACCGTGGCAGTTGATTCCCTTCTGAATTATGAGGTCATCTCGTGGTTTTATATCACTCTGATGTCTGTTACACCAAGTTACCCTCTTGTATTGTTACTGTAGCAACTTCTTACCAGTCTTACTTTGGTTGTATACAGACTGTAAAATACTTCAAGAACGAACGATTTGAAGTAGAGAAGTATGACAAATATCTAAAACGTGAGTAAGTATGTTTCTTGGGAGAATTTCCAATGTAGAGTTGGAAAGCACATCCATATGCTCCTTTCTTCTTCTGTTTGACCCACTGGTGTTAAATTTGTGGTCACCTTTCTAAGACAAGCAGCGCTGTTTTCCTACATACGGTAAAATTATGATGTATATCATCCACATCTGGATATGTTCAAATCTGTTCTCGAAAAGGAAAAAATAGGATTACTGTTGCATTCTGGAAATGATCTTTATAATCTCAAATATAGTTCCGGGGTTGTGTGAGTTGTATAGGAAGTGCTTCACATATTTGACTGATCCCAACTGGCGAGTAACAGTGGCTTACACCATAAGTTTATTTTGTTAAATATATTCAATATATTAAGTACTTCTTCAATATGCTCAGAATATGAGGATGCTGCACTCAAAACCCAAAGTAGCCTTGCCTACCTTGACTTTGGTCAAAATGTTATATTGAGCTCGGCTTTATCCGCGGCAATGGTTTTGAGCTCCTATGGTGTCATGAGTGGTGCTCTAACTGTTGGTGATTTGGTAATTCTCTATGTAAACCATCTGTGTTTTGTATCTTCTACCATTACTTTTTTATCAGTGATATTGTGAAAAGGTGTATCTGAACTGAAAAAAATCATTGTCTATTTTCACCATGACTTAGTGTGAAACTTCAGTTCTTCCCACCTTTTGTTTTTCTGTAATCTTGTAATGGCATTTAATAATTGTGATGAAATATTGGCCTACAGGTCATGGTTAATGGACTTCTATTCCAGCTCTCATGGCCTCTGAATTTCCTTGGGGGTGTCTATCGAGAATTTAGACAAAGCCTTATTGATATGAAGTCCATCTTCCAGTTGCTTCAGGTAAAAGTTTGTAATCCTCTATAAGTATTGCTTTGCTCTTAATGACTTTCAGTTCTACTTTATCCATACATGATGATCTGACAGACTTTAGGGCTATTATTTTCTTGTTTTCTTAGGAAAAACCTGGAATAAAGGATGAACCTCATGCAGAACAATTGCAGTTCAAAGGAGGATGCATTGAATTTGAGAACGTTCATTTTGGGTAGATTTTTTCCTTCATTAACTTGTCAAATGCCATGAAATTGTTGTTGGTTTTCCAAAAGAAATACAAATGTGTGTATCAAAGCAACAGACTGCTAAGGAGACTATTTTATTTTAACCATCAATACAACTAGATGCTGCTGTTTTTTCTGACCGCAAGTAGTGCTAAGAAATTGTTTATTACGATTTTTCATAACTATGAAGAATTAAGTCTAGATACATCATTAGGAGGTCCACCAAGGCATTAAGTTGAATGAAGTGTGTCGAGTGTAAAGCAGAATAATCTTATTTACTGTCATACTCTCATTGACTACCAGGTACATACCTGAAAGAAAGATTCTTGATGGGGCCTCTTTCACTGTATCTGCAGGAAAAAGTCTGGCAATTGTGGGAACTAGTGGCAGCGGTAAAACTAATCTCTTTACTTAGTGAATAATGTTACTGCCTCCGTTCCAATGAATAAGGCATTTTTTTTGAAAAGTGAGCTAAATAAAGTTTGACCAAAATTTTAGAAAAGACTATTAATGCCTCTTTCACTGTAACTAGACCTCAAAATAGGTTCCTATTAGTTATCTTATGTTCGTAGGAGCTGCAGCCTCTGAATTGGGCAATTTGCATAGCGAAAGATTCAAGCCGTGGTAAGTACAGTGGTATTCGCTGAGCTTACAAGGCAGGACATCGGTGAGAGATTGCAGTGTGACTGTACTCTTGGATAGATTGGTATGCAGCCCCAACACAATGCAAAATTTCCTTGCTCGCTTTGAAAGGAGAAGTAGGGGCCATAGTCGATTGAGTCCATATCTTGTGTACTTGATTGGCAACATGTTGTGGAGATTTTGCTTTATTTGTGGGCCATGAAATAGCTGTTACTGAGTTTATTTCAGCAATGGCATTAACTAGCACCTCTCAAGTTTGTGTAGGTAAGTGAGCGTATTCATTAACTTGACCTTCTTCTACAGGAAAATCAACCATACTTAGACTTCTGTTCAGGCTTTTTGATTCTACTTCAGGATCGGTAAGTACCCAAAAACATCTTTCTTCCTAGCTGTTTCCTGATGATGATTTTACATACATCAAACTTCCACTATTCTGATGATTCTTGTCATATTTTTCCTCTAGATACGTATAGATGAGCAAGACATCCGGAGCGTCACACTAGAGAGTCTTCGGGATTGTATTGGTGTTGTACCACAGGATACCGTTAGCCTCTGATATTCCATCTCCATCAATGCTCAAATTTACTTACTCCTACTCTCCTCACTGATTATTCATTAGGCACCCAAACATGAATTTATTACATGATACCACTTATGGCTAAATATCCTTGTAAACTTAAAGCTTCTACTGCTGTTATGGATGTGCATCTTCTGATATTTCTTTATTAGGAACCAACCATGAATCCATTTTAATGAGAAAATACCAAAACATGCATGCATGTGGGATCTTTTAAGATAGAGTAGATTGTAGTAGTTGCTAAGCCAGATAATGTTTCTGGGAATTAGGTTATGTCACTAGGCACTCTTCCTACCACAACTGAGCTTACCCCATTAATTTCACTGCAGGTACTTTTCAATGACACAATTAAGCATAATATAAAGTATGGGCGGTTATCAGCAAAAGATGAGGAGGCATAGTTTTCTTCCAATACATTCTGGAGTTGCAGTCATATGCTTGTTCTGGAAAGCTAACGTTCATTTACATATAGGTATATGATGCTGCTCGGCGTGCTTCCATTCATGATGTAATCATGAACTTCCCTGACAAGTATGACACAGTTGTTGGAGAGCGAGGATTGAAGGTGAGACAATGTCTGGTCATGTGGGAACTGGGAAGTTTTGTAACTTATTGTACACCCTACAGCTCCACATATCTCTTTTTTTTTGGTTCTGCCATTTTGCAGTTGAGTGGTGGTGAGAAGCAGCGTGTATCAATTGCTCGTGTATTCTTGAAGGAGCCTTCTATTCTGTCAGTACCACTTGCTTTTACTGTCTCGCTCCCTCCTCACATTTGGAGTTCTGTGTCAACTCACCTTATTGTTCTTAATCTATTAAGCAAGACACTGTGTTCTACTAATTCTCATGCTGTTATCATTTATGGACTCATAAGATGAAACAAAGATAGGCCTGCTGAATGGATTCTGAACTAAGTTAGATATTCTCAGCAAGCATGTTTTTGCAAATAATGGGCTTCTCTAGCTAACCTCTGACTTGTTTACTTTTGCTACCTGACTTTTACCAGATTATGTGACGAAGCTACAAGTGCTCTTGATAGCACTACTGAAGCATCAATTCTTAATTCCTTGAAGTCTTTATCCACTGATCGAACCTCAATTTTTATCGCTCATCGACTCACAACTGCAATGCAGTGTGATGAGGTATGCACATTCACGAACAGTACTATCAGAGAACTTTGTGAAACCAAGGATTGTTGCTAAGTTGGCACATGTGCCGATGTGCGAATAATGGCCGAACATGCTAAATCTCAGCATGCTTTGAATTTATTGATCTTACTGAACATCGAATCTTTCCAGTGTATTCAATAGTGATGAATACCAGTTGGAGTCATCTCTTATGTGATTCCTAAAGAAGTCATGTTGACTGTCGATTTTCAGATCGTTGTCTTGGAGAACGGAATGGTAGTGGAACAAGGCCCGCATGATATTCTCCTGTCAAAAGGCGGGCGATATGCTGAACTATGGTCACAGCAGAACAACGGTGATGCCAATAATGCTCTTGCTGTCTAGAGCTTGGATATACCAAATAGAGTTTCCCTTCGCAAGTGAAAGTACAGCCATTATACAGGTTTCTCCTCACATACTATGCACAATGAGTGCTTAGAATTTTAGATACGGGAAAAAAGAAATTTACAGTTTAGAATAAATTATCCCATTTGAAAGGCAACATTTTCCTCTGAGAAATATTCAGAAATATTGGAATACAGCTGTCAATGTAACATTTTTGTATGTGAAATAAACCTGGTAAATATTTGATCCTTTCAAGTGGAATCCTTACACCCTTGTACGCATCTGAATGATTCATCTGTAAAACTTGCACATGCATTTCTTGCTACAAAAAAATGTCACCAAAATGATTCAGAGCCACCAAAGTTGTCGATTTGAGCACCTTGTCGATTTATTACATCATGTTCCTTGTCGATTTGAGCACCTTGTCGATTTATTACATCATGTTCCTTGAACTCACATACACTTGTAAATTCGAACCACTTTGGTGGCTTTACATGGACAACAAGAAGAACGCAGGAGCAACTAATTTATTCCACTTAAATTGTATATGATGATCACAAATTGGAACTCTCTGGATAGCTCAATTAACAGATGGCTGTTCATCATTGGTGGGTTGCTGAGTTGCACTTTGGAGAAAGGCACGGTAGCCGCCTTGAAGATTCCTCACGTTCTTGAATCCCTGCGCATCGAAATTTCGGTTATGACACTACTAGTAGATCTGAGTACTGATTGCGATGGGCATGTTTAATTAAATTACAGCGTTTAGAAGGTCTGAACTCGCAAGCTTGGATCGCGTGCCTGTGAAGCAACCCTATACAAGAACAAGGACCCAAAATGAGAGAAGAGTACTTGAGGTAAGGTCATTGTTTGTAAAATTTTCGTAAGTATATTGACAACAATGGTCAATGATGAAGATTAGAGGCTTTGTGATTGTCTAAAATATTACCTATTTTTCACAGGAGATGATATATTATTAGCTCTAGATTAAACTTTCGCTTGGAGTGCTATATATTGTACTCCTTGTGCTAGTAAAACATCATCAGGTTTGACAGTGCAGGGAAAAAAGAAATTACCATTCTTATAAGCATTATACTGAGATAATTAGAAGAAGCAAAGCCCTTATATATTTCATGTGACAACATATCTTAATTAAAATATGCTCAAGCGTGTCCTGAAAAACAATTACAGATCTAAGATTACATGTACTATTAACTCGGGTCAGGTAGTACTAATCGGTAGTATAGCTCCTAGCACAGGTGTACATGAGGGGACTCATGTGCATGAGAAGGGACCATGAGATGAGAGTTACCACAATCAAGTGGCTTTCCTTCCCATAGAGAGCAGCTACCTCTTCTTCGAAGTGTGGATTCTTCTCCCTCCCTTGGTATCATAACAGAGAAGCAAGCAAAATCATCTGGCATACATTTAGGAAGTAAAAAACGTCTGTTCAATTTACAACATACCCTGGGGAGCCACGTAGACGTAGTAGGGAATGTTCTGAGCGCCGGTGGCATGCCCCTTGTCGAAGTCCTCGGACATCCTGGACATTTCATACCCCATCCATCAGAACTATTTGCCACAGGAGGAAGGAAACAGATAGAGCGAGTGAGGAGGGGAGGTGTTCACCTCACATCGAGGTAGCCATAACCGGAGCTCACTAGCGTGTGTGCTTCGTCCGCGTCGACCATGGGGATGGTGATGAGCTGCTCCTTGTCAGCGGTAGCCATTGGTGGTGAATCGGTGATTTGGGGCGTATGGCTCTGGCTAGTTTGGTGCCTGTGTGTTGTGAACCGCAGTTGCCATCTGGAGCCCCTTCATTTATATTGGCAGGGCTGGAACAGATACGAAAAAAGTCTTCTCCTAGTTTCCTTTGTTTTGGTGTCAGCAATTATATATCTAGCAACAAGACAAGTAAACACGATAATCTGATGCAACATCGACATCAACACATCATGGCCAACCTGGTTTGGGTTGACCTGAGAAATCCGATGCACAAGTAAGCTTGTTTACATGCCACTTGATGACAGCTACTTTCTTTTTTTATAAGTCAACGATTTGTTATTTCTCTTTTTCTCGGATTCGGTTGACATTTTTGTTTGTGCGTTAATGTTTGGAAGAGTTATAGTCTCTTTAATTTTGAATATCCATGAAATGAATCCCTATGAGTACGTGGAACCGCTATCGATCACCAACAATCTCCACCATATCTTCAGCCTCATGCATGTTGAGTGTGTCTCTGAAGTCTGAATTCCTTTTCTCCTTGGTCGCAGGTGGACTCCAAGTTACCCACCTTCTCTCCTGGAGGTCGGCGACCGATCTCTTCCTTGGAACAGCGCCAGATGGAGACGCGCAAGTCCAGTGTGTGCGGCTTCCATATTGTTTCAAACCAACGGCTCGTCTCGTGCTTGCGTGTACAATGTCTACGGGCGAGGTGCAATGACGTGGAGTGCTGTCATTGTTCGCATAGTAATTAAATATGAGCAGGGTCTAGACAAAGTACACGACGCAGTAAAATCCTGGAACAAATTTCTGGCTGCACCATTGGTATCCACGGAGCGCAGGCTTGCTAGCCACTTAGCCAGCAGACAGTCTTCCACAAGTGAAAGACGCACTCTTTCCACTTAGCCGTTTCGATTTTAAGTTGTAACTGTCTTCCTATCATATAATCCATACAAAAACCTCGTTTTAAAGGCAACTTCACCTACAGGAGTAACGTCACCAGTGATGTCACCCATGTGGTGACCAATTCTTTCACAAAATAATGAAACAAATTTGAAACATAATTGAAATATAATTGAAACACGAATATTTTTGTGAAACAAACTTAAATGACGTCAGCAGTGACATAATCAGTTTCACTTTTTGTCACAATGTTTCACAATATTTTTCATGTATCACTTTAGTTTCATAAAAGTTTCACTTGTGTTTCAATTAGTAATTTTATATATTAGACAAATGTCAAAAGACTTACCAATCTCAAAGCAGGAAGTGGACGATAGATGTGATACCGGTAGGTACCCGTTGCTGGTAAAATCGATGTGTTCATAATCCATATAGATGCACTCTTTCCACTATAGGCTTCCTGGATCAAACGGGAGTGCTCTATTGAAAATAGCGGCATCATATGTACGTTGATATGATCCATTGTACCTCTTACACATAGAGAGAGGTAAATACGCTCAACAAGTGAGGATATACAAGTTACGTGCTGATCATCAACTCGGCCAGGTCTTAGTGCAGAGTGCTCGTGTAATAACAAAGCTCTCCAACAAGGATATATAGACATCTCCTCACCTCTCTGTGGCCTTTGAAATGCCATCTTCTGGATGGGATGTCTTCAGTCTACAGTTTCAGAATGCGAAAACAGGTCGATTTCATTGCACGAATCGGAAGGAACTAGAGTTCGACCAACACCGAAATACAATGGACTCGAAGTCAAGAGGATAAGTGCAACATGAAGGATTATATTGTGATCCAAATTCATATACTAAAGGGAGGCTAACTTCTGACGAGCGGAGCAAGGCCCGTCACCGGTAGGCTTGGGCCGAAGCGTAGCGGAGTCTGAAGTTAGCGCATACATCGTGCCCTGCAGGGACGCCTGTGAAGGGGGGTGCGGGGGGCGGCAGCCCCCGCGGTACGGTACCGATCGTTTGCACCGCCTATTTATACATCTTGTAAGCCGCCGGCTAGGGTTTATCAGATTATAAGATAACTCACGGCGTTTGTAAACACTCCAAGGTATAGTGAAGTTTTGCTGGCTGACGCCCGTGGTTTTTTCCCCTTCTGTGTTGGAAGGGGTTTTCCACGTTAAATCTTGTGTCTCCGCTGCGTTTACCTTTATCGTTCTTCGTTATTTGCCTGTCGTTTTTATAACAATGGTTCCAAAATACAAGATGTGTTCCCAAGTTATGTTACACATTTCCTTAGAACGCCTCAGGCCCTTAGCCCCCGCGTCGTCCCGCACCGGGCGACTCGGGCGGCTAACCCTAGCCGCCGGTCCCGGCCCCTCCCACCTCGCCGCCTCCCCTCCCCTCGCCGCCGCCAGCGCGCGCCGCCGGGCGAAGCCCGTGTGGTAGGCGGCGGCGAGGTCTTCCCCTTCCGCGGCGGGCGCTGAGGCTCGCGGGAGCTCGTGCAGGGAGCTGCGCGGGCTGGGCCTCTCCGGCCGGGCGGCGGCGGTGCTCCGGGGCGGCGGCTTCCTCCTCCAGCGCCGGGCGAGGTCGGCTAGTGGGCGCGCGGTCGTGGCCCTGGGTCCCCGCGCCCAGATCTGTGGCGGCTCGTGGAGCATTCGAGCGGGGTTGCGGCGGCTCGCGGCTGGGTGTCGGCTGCTGCGGCTCGACGGCGTGGTGGGCGTGGCCCCTCCGGCCGGCGGTTGCCGTGGCTCTGCTTCGCGGCGGCGTCGTTTCTGCTCGTGTGGGTTGGTGGAGGAGTGTGGTGGCGGTGTGCTTCGGTTCCCCGCTGAAAGGATCGTATGCCGCACCTAGAGGGGGGTGAATAGGTGCTAACCAATTTTTAGTTCTTTTTCAATTTAGGCTTGACACAAAGGTAAATTCTCTAGATATGCAACTAAGTGAATTTACCTATATGACAAGATTATCAACTAAGCAAGATATAGCTACGCAATATATAGGAGATAGAATGGGATAGAGGTAACCGAGAGTGGAGCACGCGATGACACGGAGATGATTCCCGTAGTTCCCTTCCTTTGCAAGAAGGTACGTCTACGTTTGGAGGAGTGTGGTTGCTACGCAAGCCAAACCAACAGCCACGAATGCTTCACTCAGATCTCCTGTGAGCAACGCCACGAAGGCCTGTGAGCAACGCCACGAAGGCCTAGCCCACTTCCACTAAGGGATTTCCTCGAGGCGGAAACCGGGCCTTTACAAGGTTCTTGGGGCACACATCCACAACTGAATTGGAGGCTCCCAAATCTGTAACAATACAACAATCAACAACAACACATCAACAACAAATCAACTAGGGAACCAAATAGGAACACTAGCATGAGATCCCTCAAACAAATGAGGGGAAATGAAAATCGCTTCGGTGAGGATGTAGATCGGTGGCTTCTCCTTCGAATCTCCAAAGATCAAGAGATTTGGTTGGGAGGAAGGAGATCTTGCAAATCTTGTGTTTCTTGAGGTGGCTCTAATGGAGGTGAAGCTTGGCAGATTTCTTGTGTAATGATTGAACAAAGGGGGAAGGAAGAAGAAGAGGGGTATAAATACCCCTCCCCAAAATCCAGCCGTTGTGCCTTCCGGGGGATAATCCGGCCTAAGTTAGCCGGATAATCCGCCCCCGGATAATCCGGCCTCCCGGTACAAAACCAGGACAATGTCCGGCAAATGTCCGCCCCTACTTTTCCTGAAGTCCTTAGCCGTTTTCGAGGGGGCCGGATATTCTTGAAATGTCCGCCCGGATTATCCGGCCCTAGGACAAAACCGGGACAAAATCGGGCAAATGTCCGGCCCCTATACTGAGCCTCATTTCCCCAAGTCCTTAGCCGAATTTGGGGCCGGATATTTTGGAAATATCCGGCCCGGATTATCCGGCCTGATGAACATTTCTGCCTTTTGACAGACCGACCACATCCAACACACATACAAATGTATCTATGTAATCCCTGTACCACTTAAACAACCATTAGTGTATCACATACATTGACATCAAACACTCAAAACATAATATGAGAGATGTTCTTTCAATCTCCCCTTTTTGGTGTTTGATGACAATATACGGATTTGCAAGAGAATAACTATAGAGGCAAACATGATGGCAAACATAGAGGCACTCCCCCTACATGTGTGCATATAAGTAATTTGCATTTGAATACAAATACACAACACATAGGATTGAGGTGCCTCAACACACGAGGTATCCATCATGAGTTCTAACAAGAGACATATACAAATATGAAGTTGAGATAGGATGCAAGAAATCATACCCATGTGTAGATATAAGATACGGAGATATATCATCACACATAATATAGTATCCTTGATCTCAACATATAGAAAACCATAACAATGTCTCACACCACATAGCACATAGTTTTAAACGGGACACAACCAAAGCAAATAGTTCAAATAAGAGGGAACACAAGCAATAAAGGAATGATAAACGCATATGCTTGTGCCCAAACCATGCAAATCCCCGAGAGAGTTCCTAGAACGCTTCTCCCCTTTGGCATCGAGACGCCAAAAAGGGACAAGCGCGATGCTACTCGCCCCATGGGGATCACTCGGAGGCATCATCATCATCGGACTCTTGCGCCTCTTCTTCTTCTTCTTCTTCTTCTTCTTCTTCTTCTTCTTCTTCTTTCTTCTCGTGTCAGGTGCATCCGGAGAACGGCGAGTGAGACTGGACCTCTGAATGCAACTGTCAAGATCACTCCACGGAACCTGTGATGCACCCACTGTAACCTGGGTGAGCTGGAGGCTGAGGAGGGGGTCCTTGCCCAGCTTGTGCAGAATAACCGCCCGAGTATGCTTAATCTCAGAACGCTCTGGCCGCATAGTTCTCCTTATGGATCTCAATGTTCATGCAAAGGATGTAACGCTGAAACCAACTGAGCCTGTTCACTTGTTTCTTCATAGCAGGGAGGTCAGGATGGCGAGCAGGAGCAACTCCACTAGAACGAGCATCACCCATGAATGAGTCAGGTGGAGGTACAGCAGACGAGACAGGCTTAAGCTTGTAGGCCTTCTTGACAGAGTGATTCATCATAGGGTACCCGCTCAAGTCTTCACCACTCACGCCCGCAGTGTTGTTGATGAGGAGCTGGATGTAGGGCGCATAAGGTATAGTGGTGCGGGAGACCATGGCATCATGAATCTCATGGAAGATGTAGTCCATGATATCAATAGTGTAGTTACGTTCCTCATTCTCATCACGAGCACACCGAAAGCTGAGGTACATGAGATCCACAAGAGTTCCCCGGAGAGCATCATTGTTACCACCACTAGGAGCGATGGTGGACCGAAAGAACCTGAGTAACTGACTATAAATGCTAAGCAGCCCCTTGGTCTCTCCCACTTTTCCAGCAGATGTATAGAGGTCAAACAGTGCATTCTTATCGCCTTCGAGGTCCATGGAGACGACGGCCTCCTTCTGCAGGAACTCCAAGAATAGCAGCAAAACGGCGCAAGGTGGCAGTGCAGTGAGTGGAGCCAGACATCCATTCCATAGTACGGTCATCATCTTTCTGGATGGCCAATGTAGCAAAGAACTGCTTCACCAACTCTGGACTATAGTCACATCGAATCTTCATCAAATCCTTCAAGCCCATCCTACCAGCCACCCAGATGGCATCTGCAAAGTGATCGTTGACTGCCAGAACGTCCACATCGATAGCTTGCATGGGACGTACTTTCTTCATGGGCTCATAGATATCCTTATAGATGAACTCCTGTTCCATGCACCAGCATTTCCTGCCCTCTGTCTCTTCATCCCTTGGGAGGTCTTCATACCAGTTCTTCATGCGGATAGCAGAATAAGAAATAGGGTCCATGGTCTTGTAGTTTTCCCTTGATGCCTTGTTCTTGTGCCTAGATGAGGTTGACTTGCGAGGAGCGTTGGACACGAACTCATCACTTGACCGATCAGCCCTTGGGCGTCTCCGAGAAGTACCTCGAGAAGTACGACCTGTGAATAGCAAAGATGGATAGCAAAGAGAATATAATGCTCATAAGTCATGTATGATACAGTAATGCACTCTAGAAACATACTATAAGCTGGTACAAGTCTAAAACAAGATAGATTGTAGCAGAACTGCAGTGGCGATGAAGCTCCAGGCCGGATAATCCGGTGCCCCAAGGGGGCGGATAATCCGGCCAGACCGGATAATCCGGTCCTCGCGGGGGTCGGATAATCCGGCCCTGCGAATCTAGCAGATTTTGCAAACAACAACTTGTCTGTGGACAGATCGGCCTTATAGCATGCAAGAGGAGTACACTACAAGCAATTTGGAACAACTAGACACCAAATCCACCAAGAAAATAGCACATACAAATCACAACACCTAGGGTTAGGGATTGTGAGTCATACCCGCATCCATTGCGAAAGCCGCTTGGAGGAGAAGGTAGCTAGGAGGGAGGGGCACCCGATCCACCCAAAAACTCCGGGAGGGAGTGGACGGGGCGACTCCGGCGAGGAGGAGAAGCTCCGGCGAACTTGAGAGGAGAGAGAGGAGAGAGAGGCGCGGGGTGGTAAAGAACTGTTTTCCGCGGCCTCGTCCTCAGCCCTCAAGATCAGCCCAGGCCGGATAATCCGGCCCTAGTTTAGGGCGGATAATCCGGCCGGGCCGGATTTTCCGGGTCGCTGGGGGGCGGATTATCCGGTGTTCTGGAAATTCCGGAACACCGTTAATCCCGCCTATCTTTAGTCGGTTATTTGCGTGCCCATATGTGGTGCAATAAACTATCACCTCACATATAAGATGCATATTTACCAATAAGATGGGGCAACCTAGATCATCCGACCGAGAAACCTCAAACTCCAAGTTTTTACCAAACATGACAAATGAGCAAGATGGAAATGGCTTATAGATGAGTGTAGGCTTAGGTTTAGAAAACTCAAACTGTTAATGGTACATGATCACTCAAGTTTGCAAGATATGAGCAAATAAGGCCAAACTAGAGTGATTTCCCATAAGAACATGGAGATGTCAAATAAGAGGCGATAAGGTCCAAATAACTCCAACTCTTCACAAGGAAGAGTGTGGTGGCCTAGGCCACCATATATGAGTGTTGTGACATGGCACCGCGAAGATATATCTTGGGTCCAAGCCACTACTCATCATTGAAGCTCACATATCAACATATGATATTAAGAGAATGATTTCTTAATGTTGGCATTATGGGGGGAGGGATAGCTCAATAATTTAAACCGCACTCCCCCTATTTCCATGCCCACATCTAAACCAAATAAAGTTTTGAGACAAAGGTGTGTTTGCAAGATGGTCAAGCTATACTCCTTGAATCAATGATATTTAGCTCATTCCTCAAATAAGTGAACCTTGCTTCATCAAGAGGCTTCGTGAATATATCGGCAAGTTGATCTTTGGTTGGAACATAGATAAGCTCAATATCACCACGGGCAACATGATCCCTAATGAAATGATTCCGGATCTCAATATGCTTCGTTCTTGAATGTTGCACCGGATTATAGGCAATCTTGATGGCACTTTCATTGTCACATAATAGAGGCACTTTGTCACAAATGACACCGTATTCCTTTAAAGTTTGCCTCATCCATAACAATTGAGTGCATCCACTTGCGGCGGCAACATATTCGGCTTCGGTGGAGAGAGATATACAATTTTGCTTCTTAGAAGACCAACACACCAAGGACCTAGCAAGGAATTGGCAAGCCCCGGAAGTTGATTTCCTATCATCCTTGTCACCCGCCCAATCCGCATCGGTATATCCATTGAGAATAAAACTTGAGCCTTTGGGGTACCAAATACCATATCTTGGGGTATCAACCAAATATCGAAAGATTCTTTTGAGAGCCATCATGTGGCTCTCCTTAGGAGAAGCTTGATACCTTGCACACACACCAACACTCAACACTATGTCCGGTCTAGATGCACAAAGGTAAAGCAAGGATCCAATCATGGAGCGATATACCTTTTGATCCACCTCTTTACCATTGGGATCAAGAGCAAGATGACATTTGGTAACCATAGGAGTGGCCACACCTTTCATCTCGGTCATCTTGAACCTCTTGAGCATGTCTTGGAGATATTTTGCTTGATTGATGAAGGTTCCTTCCCTCAATTGCTTGATCTCAAAACCGAGGAAAAACTTCATCTCTCCCATCATAGACATCTCAAACCTATCGGTCATAAGCTTTGAGAATTCATCATTGAAAGCTTTGTTAGTAGAGCCAAATATAATATCATCAACATATAATTGGCAAACGAAAAGCTCCCCATTGACCCTCTTAGTAAAAAGAGTGGGGTCGATTAGCCCAACATCAAATCCACGGTCTACCAACAATTCCTTAAGGTGCTCGTACCAAGCTCTAGGAGCTTGTTTGAGATCATAAAGTGCTTTATCAAGCTTGTAGACATGGTTAGGAAAGTTGAGATCCTCGAACCCGGGGGTTGCTTAACATACACCTCTTCATGCAAAGGACCATTAAGAAAAGCACTTTTCACATCCATTTGTTGTAACTTAAAGTTATGATGCGATGCATAAGCAAGAAGGATACGGATGGACTCAAGGCGAGCCACGGGAGCATAGGTCTCTCCAAAGTCAATTCCTTCAACTTGAGAGAAACCTTGAGCCACCAATCTTGCCTTGTTCCTCACAATATTTCCAAACTCATCTTGCTTGTTCTTGAATATCCATTTAGTGCCTATAACATTGCGGCACTCCTTTGGCTTCTTTACTAAGGTCCACACTTTGTTGCGCTTGAAGTTGTTGAGTTCCTCGTGCATAGCTTCCACCCAATCCGAATCTTCAAGGGCTTCAAACACTTTCTTGGGTTCCACTACGGAGATATAAGCATGATGATTGCTAAAGTTAGCCAATTGCCTTCTTGTGGAGACTTTTGCTCGAACATCACCAAGGACCTTGTCATGAGTGTGTCCACAAATTTCAAGGGTCCTATCTCTTCTTGCTAAACGACGGGCCTCGATCTCCTCCTTGGTTCTTCTTGGCCTTGGAGGTGTCACTTGATCAACTTGATCATTTGGGTCCCCGTCTTGACCTTCAACTTGAGCTTCCTCAATTTCTTGAGGTTGCTCATCCTCATGTGCTTGATCTTGGACAATATTTGGTGAAGCGCAAATATCATCATAAATTCTTGGTTGATCTTGTCCTTGATCTTGTTCATGAGAGGGAGGGTTTTCTTCTTGTTCTTGGGTTGGTGCATCATTAGCTTCAAGAGAAGGGGTTTGTTGATGTTGAGAGGATGAGGGCTCCACCGTGGTAGAGCATAGTTCTTCCCGAGACGCCACACCGTGTCCCTCAATGGGGCGGAAAAATCCCACACCCATTCTTACTATGGCATCTTGAGGTATTTCATCACCTGCACATACATCAACTTGCCCCACTTGGGAGCCATCATTTTCTTCGAACTTCACACTACAAGATTCAATGATAATCCCGGAGGATACATCAAAGACTCTATAAGTGTGAGATTCGGCACCGTAACCAACAAATATACCCTCCAAAGCTTTAGGAGCAAATTTAGACAAACGAACTCCTTTGATTTTGTAGAAACACTTACAACCGAACACCTTGAAGTATGAGATATTGGGCTTGTTGCCGGTGAGTATTTCATATGGAGTCTTGTTCATCCCTTGCGGAGATAGAGCCGGTTAGAAGAGTGGCAAGCGGTGGAGATGGCTTCGGCCCAAAAGTTATAGCGGGATTTATACTCCGCCATCATAGATCTTGCCATATCCATAAGAGTCCGGTTCTTCCTCTCCGCAACACCATTTTGTTGAGGGGTGTAAGCAGCGGAATATTGATGACGTATCCCCTCATCACTAAGAAAATCATTGAGTGTATAGTTCTTGAACTCGGAGCCGTTGTCACTTCTTATTGCCATAATGAGGAGGTTGTGTTGGCGTTGCACCTCGGTAGCAAAGTCAATGAATATTTGTTGAGTCTCATCTTTCGTCTTGAGAAAGTAGACCCAAGTATATCTTGAGTAATCATCAACAATCACCAAGCAATGTTTCTTCGCACCAAGACTTGCATGAGTAACGGGACCAAAGAGATCCACATGAAGGAGCTCCAAGATCCTCTTGGAAGAGATGATAGTCTTGCTTGGATGCGGAGAGTCATGCATTTTGCCTTCAACACAAGCCCTACAAACACGATCTTTGGCAAAAGAAACATTTTCCATTAGTCCCACAATATGGTTCCCCTTGTGAAGACTTTGCAAAGTTCTCATGTTGACATGGGCTAAGCGGCGATGCCACAACCCACGTCCGCCTTTCCGAATAGGCACATCGCACTTGAAGTGGTGGTCCCCGAAAAGTCCACCACATACAAGTTATGTTCGCGATACCCAACGAAAGCGACTTTTAGAGTCTTGCTCCACAAGAGGACCACAATATCATTATCAATAAAGATGGCGAAACCCATCTTGCCAAGGGCGGAAACGGAAAGCAAATTGTAACCAAGGGTTTTGACAAGCATGACATCCACAAGAGTAATGTTGTGTGCAACCACAACCTTGCCAAAACCCATTACCTCGGATGTAGAATTATCGCCAAAGGAGACGGTGATATTATTTATATTGGGCCTCAACTCCTTGACGAGGTTCTTGCCGCCGGTCATATGACTTGTACATCCACTATCAAGTACCCATTTTGACCCTCCGGCATAGTCCTACATGAGATCAATTCTTGGATTTAGGTACCCATTTCACAATGGGTCCTCTTTTGTTAGCAACAAGGGTCTTTGGGACCCAAATAGACCAAGCAACATAACCATCATATGGGCCAACATATTTAGCATAAACATCACCATAATAATCTTTAAATAAAACATAGTGAGGGTTAGCATTTCCCGCATCATCATCATTAATGGTTTTGCCCTTAGGGGCTTCACCATTAGTGATATCTTTCTCCTTCTCTTGTGCGGGCTTGGCCTTTTGCTTGTTTGCCTTCTTTGCCTTGGGCCCATAACCAAGGCCCTCCTTCCCATTGTTAGATCTTTGCTTACTCAAAAGATCCTCCAACGAAAGTTTACTTTGGGGTGAGGAGGCCTTAGCAAGTTCATCCTTCAACCTAGCATTTTCCTCAATAACATTTGCATGATCACATGAAGGAGTAGAGGAACTAGGCACATCATATGAAGCAAGCCTAATTTGAAGTTGCTCATAAGACTTGGATAGGAGAGTGTATTCACTCTTCAAAGCTTTGTGAGCTTTGTCTAGTTCATCTAGATCTTTCACAAGTTTCTCATGATCAACCTTAAATTGGGCCTTTTCCTTTTAAGCACTTTAGACTTAGCCCTAGCAAGATCTCTAGCTTTTGTGAGCTTGTTAATTTTATCTTGAGGCTCTTCAAGAGTTTCTAGCCTCTCCTCAAGAGAAGCTATAGTTTCTTGACTTTCCTCAAGAGCATTTTTAAGAGCATGGATTTCAAGAGAGTCTTCTCTCTCTATTTGACCCTTTTTCTCAAGAATATCACTTTGTTGAGCTATACGAACCATGAGATTTGAAACATGCTTTTTAGTGTTACCTTGTAGGTTGAGAATAAAATCATCAAACTCTAGCATTTCTTGTTTCACTTTTAGACTAGCATCATCAACCCCTAGATCACTAGATATGTTAGGCATAGAGGGGTTAGGGGATGATACCTCGGAGGATTTAGCCATGAGGCAACTTTCTTCCTCCACATGAATGACCTCATTGGGGGATTCACTTGGTGATGAAGAGTTAGTGGAGAGAGAGGCAAGAGTGACCAATCCATTAGAGGTTGCATCTTCTTCATCATCAACATCATCATCTCCGGAGGTATACTCTTCTTGAGTTGATAGCACAATAGATGTGTCCAAGGAGGACCTTGCCATGAAGCAATGTGCATTCTTGATATGAGGATTCTCATTGGGAGAGTCAAAGAGAGATGAAGAGGGAATGTTGGTGGTGACGATGGCGGCCAATTCCTTTGAGCTTTCTTCATCTTCCTCACTACTAGAGCTTCCCACTTCATCGGAAGAATATTCTTCCCTTGTTACTAGCACAACTCTTGAGGGCCTCTTGCCCTTCTTGGTCTTGTTGTTGTAGAATTTCTTGTTGGGGGCTTTTAAATATTTGCCCTTTGTGTCTTTGCTCTTGTCCTTGGGAATGAGCCTCCCATTATGAAGCTCTCTATTCTCATAGGGGCATTCGGCAATGAAGTGGCGCTTGTCATCACAATTGTAGCATGATCTTGTCATTGGACCAAAGCTAGTGAACCCACTTTTGTTGTTTCTCTTGATGTTGTCTTCCTTGGCCTTGGAAGGATCAATCCAAAAGGACTTTGCATGGAAGGCCATGTGGTCATGGTAGTGGCATTGCAAATCTTCCGGATAGGACATGCTCCAAGATGCCCTATAAGATTCTTGAGGAATCACTTCTTCAACGGAGTTGACCGCCAAGGCAAGGTTGGAACCTTTTGCCATCCCAAGAGCTCGATTGCGAGAATCATGAGAGGTTTCCTCAAGTACTTTGAGAGCTTGCATCTCGTGCACGACTTGTTGAGAGGTGAGAGAGGAATAGCATTCCCTCCCCACAAGAGTCTTGACATCGATGGGTACAAATGGCATCATGCATTCAATGTACTTCTCCTTGATCCAAGAGTCATTGATGTGGGTGGCACCAATAAGCCGGAAGGCATCGGCAACGGTGAGAAGTCTTCCATACATGACTTCATGATCTTCATCCGGTAGCCTCATGAACCCTTCGGCTTTATTCTTAAGAGCATTATACTTGTTCCTCCTTGTGCTCTCACTTCCAATGCAACTCGCGGCCAAACCATCCCAAGCTTCCTTGGCGGTGGTGTAGTTCCGAACACGATGCAAGTCCTTTGTCCCCACACTAGTTTGAATCATGTACAAGGCGGTGTTGTTGAGTTGACTATCAACCGCTTCTCTTCTAGTCAACTTGTCGGGGTTGTATGGCTTGAAGCCTTCCAAGATGATTCTCCAAAGTTCATTGGAGGCACTGCAAACATGAGAGCGAAACTCAAATTGCCAAGTATCGAAATTATCAATGGAAAACTTAGGTGGGTGATGTCTACGTTCCCCCTCCTTTCCTGTAGACAGTGTTGGGCCTCCAAGAGCAGAGGTTTGTAGAACAGCAGCAAGTTTTCCCTTAAGTGGATCACCCAAGGTTTATCGAACTCAGGGAGGAAGAGGTCAAAGATATCCCTCTCATGCAACCCTGCAACCACAAAGCAAGAAGTCTCTTGTGTCCCCAACACACCTAATAGGTGCACTAGTTCGGCGAAGAGATAGTGAAATACGGGTGGTATGAATAAGTATGAGCAGTAGCAACGGTGCCAAATAGCTTGGCGGCGTGTAGTTGATGGTGGTAGTATTGCACAGTAGTAACACAAAAACAAGAAAAGGTAGTAACGCAGTATTTAGGAACAAGGCCTAGGGATTACACTTTCACTAGTGGACACTCTCAACATTGATCACATAACAGAATAGATAAATGCATACTCTACACTTTTGTTTGATGATGAACACATTGCGTAGGATTACACGAACCCTCAATGCCGGAGTTAACAAGCTCCACAATAATGCTCATGTTTAAGTAACCTTTAGTGTAAGATAGATCAAAAGACTAAACCAAGTACTAGCATAGCATGCACACTGTCACCTTCATGCATATGTAGGAGGAATAGATCACATCAATATTATCATAGCAATAGTTAACTTCAATCTACAAGAGATCATGATCATAGCATAAACCAAGTACTAACACGGTGCACACCTGTCACCTTTGCACACATGCAGGAGGAATAAAACTACTTTAATAACATTGCTAGAGTAGCACATAGATAAATTATGATACGAACACATTGCAATCATAAAGAGATATAAATAAGCACCTCACTATGCCATTCAACAGTGAATAAGTATTCTGTGAAATATAGCCTAAGAGACCCACACGGTGCACACACTGTCACCTTTACACACGTGGGACAAGGAGTCTCCGGAGATCACATAAGTAAAACTCACTTGACTAGCATAATGACATCTAGATTACAAGCATCATCATATGAATCTCAATCATGTAAGGCAGCTCATGAGATTATTGTATTGAAGTACATAGGAGAGAGATGAACCACATAGCTACCGGTACAGCCCCGAGCCTCGATGGAGAACTACTCCCCTCATGGGAGCAGGTGATGAAGATGGCGGTGGAGATGGCAGCGGTGTCGATGGAGAAGCCTTCCGGGGCACTTCGTCCGGCAGGTGCGGAACAGAGACTCCTGTCCCCGATCTTGGCTTCGCGATGGTGGCGGCTCGGAAGGTTTTCCGTGGGTTTCGTCGTACGCCCTCGGGTTTTCGACGGAGGCTTTAATAGGCGAGGCGGTGCAGGAGGGCTGACAGGGGGGCCACACCATAGGCGGCGCGGCCCCCTTGGCCGCGCCGGCCTAGGGTTTGGTGGCCCTGTGCCCCCTCTCGGCGGTTCTCGTGTGTTCGGATGCTTCCGGCAAAATAGGAACCCGGGTCTTGATTTCGTCCGATTCCGAGAATATTTCGTTACTAGGATTTCGAAACCAAACAGCAGAAAACAGGCACTTCGGCATCTTGTTAATAGGTTAGTTCCAAAATGCATAAATATGACATATAATGTGTATAAAACATGTAGATAACATCAATAATGTGGCATGGAACATAAGAAATTATCGATACGTTGGAGACGTATCAGTGGGTCGCCCCGAATGTTCAAATGGGGATGGGGAACCGGTATATCGGGAGATAGAAAAGGTGGAGGTACTCGATTGTAGCTCTCACCCCCACTAGTTCCCCTAGGAGATGCAATGGGATTTTTTATAGTGTTTAAGTTATCACCTTCCACGGGTTTGGTAGAGGAGGGTAATTCCGAAGCTTCACCCTCTTCTAACGCACCCGTGTCCTTTACCTCTACACTAGGAGCCTTGGGAAGGGCCGGAGCCAAAAGCTCGGCAATCATCTTTTTCATGCTTTCCATTTGGGCTTCCATGGAGGACTTCAACGAATTGAAGTCTTCCATGGAGACCGTCTTGGCGGCCCCTTCCGAGGACTCCTCGTTCGGCATACTCTTAGGCGGTTTAAGCCCGAAAAGAGCCGAGGCTACCAATTGAAAGGATCGTATGCCGCACCTAGAGGGGGTGAATAGGTGCTAACCAATTTTTAGTTCTTTTTCAATTTAGGCTTGACACAAAGGTAAATTCTCTAGATATGCAACTAAGTGAATTTACCTATATGACAAGATTATCAACTAAGCAAGATATAGCTACGCAATATATAGGAGATAGAATGGGATAGAGGTAACCGAGAGTGGAGCACGCGATGACACGGAGATGATTCCCGTAGTTCCCTTCCTTTGCAAGAAGGTTCTACGTTTGGAGGAGTGTGGTTGCTACGCAAGCCAAACCAATAGCCACGAAGGCTTCACTCAGATCTCCTGTGAGCAACGCCACGAAGGCCTAGCCCACTTCCACTAAGGGATTTCCTCGAGGCGGAAACCGGGCCTTTACAAGGTTCTTGGGGCACACATCCACAACTGAATTGGAGGCTCCCAAATCTATAACAATACAACAATCAACAACAACACATCAAAAACAAATCAACTAGGGAACCAAATAGGAACACTAGCATGAGATCCCTCAAACAAATGAGGGGGAAATGAAAATCGCTTCGGTGAGGATGTAGATCGGTGGCTTCTCCTTCGAATCTCCAAAGATCAAGAGATTTGGTTGGGGGAGGAAGGAGATCTTGCAAATCTTGTGTTTCTTGAGGTGGCTCTAATGGAGGTGAAGCTTGGCAGATTTCTTGTGTAATGATTGAGCAAATGGGGAAGGAAGAAGAGGGGTATAAATACCCCTCCCCAAAATCCAGCCGTTGTGCCTTCCGGGGGGCCGGATAATCCGGCCTAAGTTAGGGCCGGATAATCCGCCCGGATAATCCGGCCTCCCGGTACAAAACCAGGACAATGTCCGGCAAATGTCCGGCCCCTATACTGAGCTGCTTTCCCTGAAGTCCGTTTCGAGGGGGCCGGATATTCTTGAAATGTCCGGCCCGGATTATCCGGCCCTAGGACAAAACCGGGACAAAATCCGGGCAAATGTCCGGACCCTATACTGAGCCTCTTTTCCCCAAGTCCTTAGCCGAAATTCTGGGGCCGGATATTTTGGAAATATCCGGCCCGGATTATCCGGCCTGATGAACATTTCTGCAAAACTTTTTGACAGCACTGACCACATCCAACACACATACAAATGTATCTATGTAATCCCTGTACCACTTAAACAACCATTAGTGTATCACATACATTGACATCAAACACTCAAAACATAATATGAGAGATGTTATTTCACCCGCGCGGTGGCAGCTGCACGGGTTCGCTCTGGTTGCTTCGGCGACTATCTCGCGGGCAGCGGTGATGATCTAGATGGCGGCGTTCTCGCTGCAGTGACGGGGAGCCTAGGTGTGGCGGTGCGATGGACGTGGGGCCTGGCTGCCTCGCTCTGACGGCTTCATCGGCGGTCACCGATTTGGCTTGGTGGGTGCTCGCTCGGCTTCTGCTTCGTGTGGTACCCGGATGCCGGGGCGGCGGCCCCGGATGGTGGTCTTCTTCGTCTCTTCGAGCTAGGAGGTGGCTCTGCGGGAGGCGGACCTGGCCCCAGCGCTTTGTTTCGTCCGTGGCCTCAGATCGTCGAGCGCGTGGGGCTGGCGTTCTGCGTGCAGGTTGGTGTTGGTGGTCTGGCTGGCCCTTGAGGGGCGGGTGTGTGTGGCTTGCGACTCATCGCCGGGCGAAAGCTTGTCCCGGCAGTCCGTCGGGACCGACGTCGGTGACGCCCTTGGGCGCCACATCCTTCTTGAAGTCGTCGTCGAGGTGGTGTTTCTCGCAACTCCGCCCAGGTTCTCCGGGGGAAACCCCAGATCCCACGTGGGGTCGGGCGAGTTCGGCGTTCTTGCGTCGTTTGCCTCTTGTGGCCTCGCCTTGGATGTTCCTTCGGCCGGAGGGACCAGTGGAGTGAGCTTTGGTGGCTGGCGTCGGTGAGTTGGGCAGCCTCGACTTCGACGGACAGGCAGACACGACTTCAGGTTTGGTATTCTCCGGGTGAAAACCCTGCAACGGCCTCGGTTGTTGCTGGCGATGGAGGCGCTCTCGGTCGTCGCTCCCCTCCTTGGAGGCATCGTTGTGGAGGTCCACCTCCCATGTTGGTCTCTGATCTGCTCGTCTGGTCGGCGCTTTCCGTTCTTCGTCTTCGGCTTGGTGGTGCGCGGCCCTGCGGGTCGGCGTGGACATCGGAGCGGCGGCTCTGAATCATCGCCTCCGCCGTCCCGCGGCGAGGTGTTTGAGTGTCGGCCTTGGTTTGCTTGGGCAACTGGGTCTTCGGCTAGTCTGTGGGTGCGGCCTTGGGGCCGGCGTGGATGTCGGAGCGGCGGCTCCAGATGTTCGCCTCCGCTGTGTTGCGTTGAGGTGTTGTGGTGTCGGCTTTGGTCGCTAGGGTGGCTTAGTCGTCGACTTGTGTGGGGGCGCGGCCTCGGGGCCGGCGTGGTGCGTTGTGTTGTATGGTTTTTCGGCCGGTTTCCCTTATGAACTGTCCAAAATCTTTTCGACTTTATCAATCAAAGGCATTGCCGAGGTTCGAAAAAATAAGAGAATCCTTATATATCCGCAGAACCGCAAGAAGACGCTACTATCACCCACCTGGTCTGGCACAGTTCACTTGGGAATGCACACCGATGGCTCGGAAATAAGTCTGTTGGTGGCACACAAAAAAAAGGCTGTTCGTTTCATAAAATAAAACACACATATTTGGTTGCAAACTTGCAATCCAATAATTAGTGACGATGGGAACATGCATGTCCCATCTCACACTCAAGACATGGCACTTGGGAATTAGATTATCCTAAATGAGAGGATCAGATCACAGTTCCCAATCAAAACCGAATTAGATTATCTCCTTGAATTGTTGCCCCTGAAAGAAATAACACATTCTGTGGACAACATATAGTATCCCGGTTGGAGAGAAGAAAAAATCTACCACAGTTCTTTTGCCAGCTCGATATAAATGAATGGCACCTCACCAAAGAGATCACTCAGCATATTGACATTTCCACTGGCAACATTAGAAACTAGATGAATATAGAACATGATTTTTATATGTCCAAAGGGGAAGGAGAAAATAGTTACGCCAAGAATTCTAGGTGGCCGGTAATATTCTATCTTATTTCTATCATGCACATATATGATATATATCTTATGCAATGTTTTTTCCACTTACAGCCAAGGTTATAATTAAGAATTGAGAAGTTGGTATAATTTCATTTATCTTGCAACAAACTCAAACAATTATCATACTAACACAAAAAAGGTTAAGCATGCAGATAACACAAATAATAATTTCATTTAAGGCATACAGTACGAAAATATAGTTTATGATAATTCTAATATTATAATTTCTAAATTGTAGATGTTAACTTTTTTCCAAAATATTTAGTAAATCTTTACAAAGTTTGACTTTGAGTAAACATAGAACTCAAACTAATTGTGAACGGAGGGAGTACCTAAATTTCAACAAAGCTCACATTACCCCTCAATTTTTTTTGGAATTATAGTATTTGGAATTGTCAATTCAAATGGTGTGTACCAATAATCTCTCGTGTGTTGCCCATGGTCAATCAAATTTTGCCTACTTTTAGCTACACCATGTTCTACATTGCGTTTACTGTTTCCTGAGACCAGAAACAATATTTGTGCATGGTGCCAGGAGATTTTTATTTCAGAGACTAGGCCGGTCATTGAAAAGGCTGTAAAAGAAGTGCACACGGCTCTTCTCCCCCAAACTATGGTTGTTGCCGATCTAGGCTGTTCTTCAGGACCAAACGCATTGATCTTTGTCTCCAATGTGATAAACGCCATAGCCAGCCATTGTACTAAGCTTGGTCAGGATGATTACATGGAGATTGAGTTCTTCCTGAATGACCTACCAGGAAACGACTTCAACCAGCTCTTCCGGTCACTCGAACAGTTCAAGGGGTCAGCTGCAATGGATCGGAAGGGAAATACACTGCCTCCATACTATGCTTCCGGGCTTTCAAACTCCTACTACATCAGGCTTTTTCCTCGTCAAAGCGTCCATCTCTTCCACTCATCCTACTGCCTCCATTGGCGCTCTCAGGTACGTAAAAATACAGTAAGTGATGCTATACTTACAATAAAAGATCTATGAAATTCTACTTATGTGCTGACGTGTAATGATTACTAAGAAAAGAAAAGAAAATATTATTGTATATCATGCTTGACATTGTGTTATTTATGTTATTGATGTCCGTCAAAATGCGACCATAGTTTTTTAGTGGTATATCTGGAATTGTGCAAATTTTCAGTTGGATATATATGTGAATTCTAGATTATTTGTAGCTATGTTCAGAGAATATTGTGAAACTAGTGTTGTGTCATGTATATACATAGGTGCCGGAGGGTCTCGAGGGCAAAAGAGAAGTCTACCTAAATGAAGAAAACATGTACATTACCAAAAAAAAAAAAATACATCACCGGTGGTGGTGAAGCTATTCCAAGAGCAATTTAGAAAGGATTTCTCTCTATTCCTGAGGCTCCGTCCTGAAGTACTTGTGTTTGGTGGGCAAATGGTACTTACATTTCTTGGGAGGAAGAATGAGGATGTATATGGTGGAGATCTCAACCATCTCTTCGGCTTGCTTTCAGAGTCACTGCAATCTCTCGTCGTTAAGGTAAATAAGAGTATATCAATACAAATTCCTAGTTGATAGAATCAACATTTCAGTTCATTTGATTTTTGTAACAAAGCATTAAGGTTGGGAGGAAAAACAACTGTCAAGTGAACAAATAGTTTGCTCGAGATAATATATAGGGCCTTGTGGAGAAGGAAAAGCTAAGCTCCTTCAATTTACCAGCCTACGGGCCATGGGTTTGTGAAGTGACAACATTACTGAAGGAAAGCATCGTGTTTGACATTGCTCATATCAAACTGTTTGAGCAAAAGTGGGATCCTTACGACGATTTCGGAAGGTGGTGGCGTGCTTGACAGCGGCTGCTGCAGTGTCAATGCCGCTAATGCTTCGTTTGGATGTTTGCATTGAGAGGCTTGGCATTGTATTCGGTTGAATGTTCAATATCTACGATATTGATATTGAGATTGAATTTCTATTTGATGTTTAGATATTCAGAACCTAGACTTGATATTAAGGTTGAATACAAAATGTTGTTTCGATGGTCAAAGTGTGGCGTTGGACTTGTTTGAGACTTTGATTGTATACGTGTATGGAAAGAGTGAATTCATCGCTAAACAATAATATCCACAATTACATTCAAATGCAAGTTCACAAGCATGATTATAGCGTCGTCACGATGGCATATTTTGTCACAAATACTTTCACATAGAAAACCATCCCAGAACAAAAGAACGATCCGCCATGAGAGAGCGCCGCCGGGGGAGGACGGTGGGGCGGCAGGCCGCCAGATCCGTGCTCATCCGGACGAGGAGCGGGGGAGCTCAAAGTTGCCTGCGCCGCCGCCACAGCTTGGTATCCCGAGGGGAAAGGAGGAGTCCGGCGAGTCGAGCACGATGGTCTCTGTCGCTGCTCGAACGAAACGTTGCGCAGCCGAATAGGAGCGAAAACTCTAGAAAAAGGCCGACAAAGGAAGACAACCGCTTCCGCGACAAGTGTGTGGTAAAATCCCGGAAGTGCTCTCGCGTATGTCGCAAGGAAGCAGGTGGGGATGAGGGAGAGAGAATACAGGGGAGGCCAGTTTTTCCCTTTTTTTTTCCTAGATTCGTTTTTTCAAAATGAAATATCTCGAAACCGTAAGTCCAAATTACGAACCGTTTCCACTTTTAAGATCCTCTCGTCGAGATCTTCAAAACTAGATCCCATGTTGATAGGTTCCGAGATACTTTTTTTCCGTACTCCGATACTGATTTACTCGTGTCGTACTAACTGTACTTCGTTTCAACTGATAAGTACTTCTGTTTTTACTATAGTTGGTATAGTTTTTTCCCTTTACTCGGTAAAGGTACTCGCTCGTGTGCGTGACTGTACCTGTACTTACTTATGTGCACGACTGTACCTGCTCGTGTGCGCGACTGTACCTGCTCGTGTACGCCAGTGTACTTCTGTACATGTAGGTACTCGTGTGCACGACTGTACCTGCTCGTGTGCGTGACTGTACCTGCTCGTGTGTGTGACTGTACTTGTACTCGTCTGTGTGTTCAACTGTACTCGTATGTTATGCGCAACTGTACTCGTGTGTTGTACACAACTGTACTCGTGTGTTGTAAATAACTGTATTCCTTCGTGTATATAACTGTACTCGTGCTTCATGCACACCTGTACTCGTGTGTCGTACATAACTGTACTTGTGTGGTGTACCTATATGTACTCGAGCTAAGTGTCCAACGCGCCATAAAAATTAACGTGTATATAGTGTTGTACGTAAATTATAGTACATGTACTTAACTGGTCAATGCTTTGGCTTTGCATGGGAGAGAGCGTGATGCGCACAGCACGCGATGGATGAATGCAACTGTACTCGCGTCGTGCGACCCGCGCTGTACTTGCTCGACCGCGTATCGCGCTTGCCTACGCATGTGGCCGGTCGTCCCGCACCGCGCTGGCCCGCGTCGTCGCACGTTTGCATCGTGCGTTTGACACGTGTCGGCAGCTCAGACGATGCGCGGGAGACGTTTTCCCTTTGAGAAGGTTGGTCGCAATGTCCAGGGTTGAGGCTCCGAATTGGGCCTCCTCGTTTTTTGCCTTGCGGACCTCCTCCTAGCTAGATATTGAGCCCGAATACACACCTCGAATGTCGCAAGTGTATCAGATCAGTGATGGAATCCCTGGTTACAAGCCATTTCGGAGAAACCATACTCGACGCCCTGTTCGCGGAGTACACGCGCTGCGTCGCCCAGCACCTCCAGCAGGAGAAGACCAAGTTTAACGTCATTGACCTAACCTTGAAGAAAGTGTAGAAGAGATCCATGTCTGTGCTCTGCAAGCTGAGCCTTAGTTTGTGTCACCGTTCAGAGAAGATGCTTATGATCAAAGGATGGTTCATCTTGCAGATGAAGCTCCACAGAGTGCTGGGGAGCTGTGCGGCCAGAGTGCTGTTCTATAGTCAATACTTGTAATTCCACGATCTCTTGTCCACAATATTCCACAGCCAGAGTGATTCTGCAACGTTCTTGTCCATTTTCCTAAAGAAAACAAAAAAAAATACATATCCAGACTTCTTCACCCACTGCTACCGGCCTCATACAACGCTGACAGATAGATGTGTCTTGCTTTGATTTGATTCATTTTAGGCTTACACATATAGACAAGGTAAAAGTGTAAAACAAGCGAGGAGATTGACATAGAATAACAACAACAACAACCAGCCTTCAGTACTCAATTCTGTCGTGAGTTAGCACCAAGTGCTCTTGAAAGCGCTCTAACAAGAACAGACCTCTCCCTGGCCACTTTGCCGCCTTCAAAATGCCATTTTTGAGATGTTTCTTCGGCCTACATTTTCAGAATGGGAAGTTGGTCGATTTTGTTACACAAGTCAGAAGGACCCAGTGTTCAACCAACACTGAAATGCGATCGACTCGAAGTCAGGATAAGTACAACAGCAGGTTCTGAAGTTCTGTTACCCATTTCCTTAGTGGAGCAACTTGTTCTTTGATCACATGAGCGTGAGGTTGCACCGCATCTTTTCCTCTAGCTTTGATGTCGTCTACCTGAATGGAGATAACAATAGTATTTAAGAGAGGATTTTTGCCAATCTCATGCTTCAAATTTCACCTATTGCCTTGCCTAGGGGTGTGCAAAAATGGTTCCGCAGCTTTGCATGGTTTAGATTAGTTCATTTTTTTGTACTAGTTCAGGAGGAGTGATTAAAACTGTAAAAGGAAATGAACTAGGGTCACCATCAGCCGGTTTCTACGGTTTGGTATTTTGCACACCCCTAGTCTTCGCCATTGTTTTTAAAGCAAGGATGCTCGTACCCAATGCTTACAATTTAGTATGTTAACATCAATTCGTCCAAAATACTTGTAGCTTTTCTAGAGTCTGAAAGCTATGCTGGGACTACATATATGAGTATATGACCAAATCAATTGAAAAAGTAAAATGCCTAATAGGATTTTATCCAAAGTCTTACCACGACGGATGCTTTTCTTGACTGGTTATAATACTATACATTGCCTAATTTGGCGCTTCTAGACTTGATAAATGGTGCTATGGAGATGTATTAGTACAACCATATTACTATGGTTTCTTAAAAAAATTATAGTGACTCTTTCGCATTTGTACGTATCTTACATTTTTATATATTTAATATTGAAACGTCATTTGAAGTAGCTCCGCAATACCATAACTATACTTGGACCTAGCTGTCAAGCCACGAAAAATGCGATTTAAAACATTGAAAAATATTCAAATTTGGTTTATCTACACCACCATCTAAAAAGGTACAGCCTGGATCTTTATCGTGTAAACTCACTATGAATCTATGAATCATCAATTGATTTACTGAAGTACGGTCACCGGAACCTAATGCCCAAGGTTCTCCTCGCGTGTAAGCTGGAAACGCCCTTGATCACGCAAACATTTTTTTTTTCATTTGTTGCAAGGTGGAAACTGGGAAGCAAGTATTGCAGCCATTTTTCCCCATACTTGGTCAGAGTGAAAACTAAGATAAGGGAACAAACATGGCGAATCGTCAGGAAAACTATGCAATAGCTAAAATACTGTGACTAATTCCAATAAAAATTCTGAAACATTATAAACAACATAGAGCAAACACCTAAAGACCATATTTTTGGGGAATTAATCAATAAAAACTGAAGAGAGTAAAAAACAACGAAATGAAATAACATGAATACAAATCATAAATGTCAAAGAAGACAGGTGAAGAGCATGATTTAGCCACACGACCCATAATTTGTATTTGCAAATCTGATATGGCTTATTTTTCCTTTTCTTGAAGGTAGGAAGTGTATATTTACTCTTGTATGTTGTTCAACCTAGAGCCAAGTGCATGACTTACTGAGTGCAACTGCAGTTTATTTGCCGTGTACAGCAGCACAGCTGTTCCTCCTCCAAACACCAATATAGTCGCAGCAACAAACGCTGTTCCAACTATACAATGAAAAGGTGAGAACAACAGATCTTTACCAACACAACGACCCAGAAATTCGGGCAAACATACGATGTGCGTATCCAGCCATTACAGCCTTCAACTTCTCAGGGTCCATGGGAGGAGGATGCATATCACGCCGCCGCTGATTGGCAGTAGATGACAAGTAGTAAGGCTGTTCATCTGGAAGTTCCCATCTGTAAACAAGTCCACAACAAACAATGACAAAAATGAAAATAAATCAACAAGTTATGTTTTACAGCATTAACTTAATTACCTCCGGAATGGAAGGGACTGAGACCATACATTATACTCTGCTAGAAACTTTAAACAAAAATACTATATAAAAACAACACTCTTCAAATGATAGGATTCATGTGTACATTCTCTATTCGACAGTAGGAGATCATCTTTTTTTGTGGGAACCTCGGCAAGAGAAGGAGTTCTTGCACATTTCATATAGAAGGCTGGCCAGATTTATGATGACGGCGGCCATTGCGACATTAATTGGCAGCGCGTGGCACGGCCGGTTGCCCTTGGCGGCCTGGGCGTGCACGACTTGGAGCGCTCGCCCTGCACCTCTGTTAGCTTTGGCTTGATCGTACTGACAACTGCCGTGCATGGCAAGGCCTTGGCATGGAATTCACTGCCGAGGAGCGCTCCCTTTTCTTTGCATCCGCTACCATGCAATTTGGAGATGGGCTCTCAGCCAAATTCTGGGAGGACCGATGCCTAATGGCTGTTCAATCAGTGAGGTTGCGCCTCTGATATATGCATGCATTCACAAGAGGAGAAGTACAGCAAGGACTGTGGCCAATGGTTTACACGAACACAGCTGGGCTTGAAACATACATGGCTTGCACGAGATTGGCCAGTACCTGATGCTCTGCCATACAATCGAAGGCGCGCAGCTCACCAACACCCTGGACCAGCTGATCTGGAAATGGACTTCCAATGGCAGCTACTCCGCTCGCTCTTCCTACCTTGCCACGTTCCAAGGCTCAGCGACATGCCCAGCATGGAAGCACATCTGGAAAACCTGGGCGCCTCCCCGCGTCAAGTTCTTCCATTGGCTTGCCTTCCAAGAACGCTGTTGGACTGCTGATAGAGTGGCAAGAAGGGGCCTGCAACACCATCCTCGCTGCCTGCTCTGTGATCAAGCGCCTGAAACCATGCGCCACCTATTCATCGAATGACCCTTTGCCAAGCAAAGCTGGCATGATGCATTGCCATGGCTGTGCCTGTCTTGCCGCGTGCCAAATGACGCAGAAGAATTCATCTTCATCTGCCCCTCGATTGCAAAACTTGCTACGCACAAACCTCTTTGCAAGGGATTCGGGTCGGCAGCATTGCTACTGCCCTGGATGCTTTGGAAGCACCAGAACGATAGCAACTTTGGGTTTGATGTTACTGCAAAACTGTTTTATGAAGCATTTGAGGCTTATATCTGTGATGGCAACTTTCGGAATGGAGCTCAGCAGACGCCAGTTTTCTTGCTGGAAGCGCCTCCTGGCTGCTTCACTGGGCTTGGCTTTTTACTGTTGAAAGCCACTCTAGAGGCTCAGCGGAGCAGACAGAGTTTGTTTCAGATATTGCAGTGCTTACGGTGCAGTATTGATAGTAGAATCTAAGTAGGTTGCACATACAGAACATAAATCTAATTTATCATTCTGCACATCTTGAAGTGATCCGTGGAAAGTCACATGCGGCTCTGTGCATTGAGTGAGTAGAATAATTTTTTAGAATAGTTTCCATGCGAAAGCACACCCACCGCCTAACATAAGCTCCTAACTCCTAAGCCCGCCTTCCTTCCAATCTGTGTATCAGTCATGATTTTCGCCCAACAAACTAAAAGTTACTTGTTCCCTCAAAAAGAAAAAACTAAAAGTTACTTGCACAGATCAGAAGATGCATTATCATAAGCACGAATATGTAATTCCTCGCTGATTTCCCCAATTCAGCGCATGCAGATATCACCCGATTTGAAAAAATACTGTGAGCGAAAAAATTGGAGCAAAACAGAAGCCACCAGGGCGCGCGGAGCCGCACCTTTTGGGGCCGAAGGTGGCCTGCGGCAGCGAGACGTAGGAGCGGAGCGGGTTGAGCACGTCTGGGGACACGCCGGCAGCCTTGGCGCCGCCCGGTGGGAGAGCCCAGCGGGTGGAGCCGTAGAGGGAGGGGTCGGACGGAGGCGGCGTCGGGCTGATGGGAACGGAGTGGCGGAGGATCTCAGGGAGCACGTCGGGCGACGGCGACGACGACGACGACGGCGGAGGGGACGTCGGCCGCGGCCCAAGCGCGGACGCGGGGAGCTTCTGCGCGAGGCGGCCGGCGGCGTTCTTCGACTCCTGGAGGAAGTAGGCGCCCTCCTGGGCGGCGAGGCGACCCGCGAGAAAGCTCATCGGCGGCGGCGGCGTCGGCGGCGGGGCTGGAGGCCTTGTTCGGGCGGGGAAAATTCGTCGAGCAGGTGGTGTGCACCGTGCAGCGGCGGTTTCGCGGAATGGTCGTAGCTAGGCGGCGTCTTGTTATGTACGCGCGGCCATGCGTAGCGAGTGACGTGGGCAGCGTGGCTACGCGAACCATTTTGGCGTCACTTCTTCTACTGTAGAAAGGATCAAGTTCGGATCAAAAATACAAGAGAGAAAAGATCAAGTTGCAACCAGAACCGGAACTTGGACGCCCATCTTTTTTAGGGCTTGTTTGATTTAAAGGAATGACGTACTCCGTAGTATTTTGTTGGATAATTAGGCATAATTTTCATAATTAATTTTATAATACTCCGTATTAAGCATGATCACAATAATTACTAAGACTAGTTGAATGCCCGTGCGTTGCTACGGAATCTCAAATTGGTTACATATTGCACATATAATGTAAGGGAATACTTCTAATCATGTGGAGGATATGCAAACATGCACATTTTAAATCAACATTTTCAACCTCTCACCTTACCCAAGATTTTGCAGTTTGGTTTACTCAAACTACCTCTCCCTTACTGCTTGTCTCTTGCAGTTTCGGATTTTGGGTTACTCAAACCAACCCTCCCTTATCAATATCATGTCCAAACTCTGGTGTATCTTAACAACTTTAATTAATAATTTTCTTATACATCACTCCTCAAATGCCACATTTGTGTCGGCCACCCATCAAACTAAACGCCTTTTTGTTTGGGATTTTTTTTGACTTTTTGGCTTTGAGTTATAAGCCAAAAAATACCTAAATAGGTGTTTTTTAGCTTTTGAATTTTGGAAGACAAAAACAAGGATCCAGATCTTTTGGCTTCCAAATTCCAAAAGCCAAAAAAGCACCTATTTAGGTACTTTTTGGCTTATAAGCCAAAGCCAAAAAGCCAAGAAAAAGCCCAAACAACCGATTGAATAGTCTAACCTTCTGTTGCTCTTATACCCAGTAATATGGCCAACGATTTTTCCTGCCGGGAGCTTGAGATTCAGATTTGAAAAGTACATCAGTCTTAGGACAGATAGCAGCTTTGCGAGTATAAACAGAACACAACCTGCAAAGCAAATATTGGATGAGATATATTCCATGTGTTTGTCTCGGAAACAGTCTAGGATGCAGAAAGAAATATGTTTTTATAACAAAACAATAATAACCATTCATCAAACAGATGGTGCCAGCATTCGCACACAAAATTGACCATGTTTTCTCGAACATTCTCCCTGCCTAGTAAGAACCAGCCTTCTCCCTTCCTCCTCCTTTCTGCCAGCTCTAGGCGTCGTTTTGCATACAATCAGAACATATTTACTGAAAAAATAGTTAACCGACCAATGCACTGTATATCAATTTCAAGAGGTTTTGAAAAGTCAAACACCTTGATGCATCAAATTAAGCTTAATTCAAACAGTTACAACCGTTCGGAACGAGAATTGAACTCCTTATGTCGGTTCATCTGTGATTTTTCCACCGTCACTTTGCTCTCTTTAGCTCCTGCTTGGCTAAGACCTGTAGTTATTAGGTTTATTATCATTGTGGCTATGATAGTATCAGACAATTGTTGTAAAACCTTACTAAGTTAAATGTGTGAACCAAAGATGGATACGGTCTTGACGAAACCTGATAATAAAATATGAATCAAGATTTTAAGATGCTTGCTTGTTGAAGAGCAGTTCAGTTAAGGATACATGTAAAAAAGGACTGAAGTCCATAATGCAGGCTTGCTGCAGAAAACTTCAGTGAAGAGAAACATGTAAAAGAAGAAACAAAGCGCATATCATGCTAAGTTGTTTATATACTCTTAATCATATATCCGATCAACCTGCACTAAAGATCATGTTTTTCTAAGACCCTTTTAACTAAGAGAGCACATGAAAGCTGCAAGGAAAGGTAAGGTGAACCACTGGTAAAAGAAATGCTAGAATCGTCAAAGATTGATCAGAAATTCTAATAGTGACTTCAAATTTTTTTTTTGATAGTAACAGCCAAATTAGGTTTCGTTAACTAATATTGACCATGATCGTGTGACTCCAACTGGTCCTAAAATGTATTTCGAAATTTACATGGTTTAAATAATACATTTTTGCTCAAACTCAAGCACAACTGAGGTAGTACATTTTTGTGTATTGTCAATCAGAATCACTCACTAAGAGATTGCAATATATTTCGAAATACTTCTGGAGAATTTTAGTACCACATATTTTTTTCGCTTATTAATATTTTCAGTACAATTACTGAAGATAATAAATTTACAGCACCATTCTAAGTTTCAAGAGACACAAAGTTAATGAGTATAGAATAATGTCCAATATATTTTTCATATAAGCACTATAGATGTTTCAGCACACTTGGAGAGAAAATAACAATGTAGATGACAATTTTTACACCTGAATATCAGTTTGTCTTCCTAGAGTAAGCAAAAACAACTACAAATGACTGCTACAAGAACCTCCAAAAATGGTCAAAGAAATCAAATGAGTAATCTTTTCAACTGAAGGAAGCCAAGATTGCAACTCACCTTTTTTATATTAAAATGTGTTTTCCCAAAAATAGAGAAAGAAGAAGAAAAATAGCACATTACAAAACAAGAAATTCTAGTATGAACAGTTTTACCTATGAACTATTGTTTCTTAAATAGCATGATCGTACTTGATGCAAGTTGGCATAGAAATATTCTGCTAGCCATTCGGCTAGGAAGAACATGAAACAATGAGAAACTGAAAATACAATCAATTTTATGTGTCTGGTGCAGCGACATCTACAATTCATTGCTGATGGGCATGTGCGGCTAGGTGTTATGTCAAACTCCCTAATCAAAACCAAACTATGCTGGTTTTATCCGTGGAAATTATCAAACACATAGTGGTAGGGATTATGAGTTGATTGAAGCTCACATCTTACTGTACAAGCTTATGGCGAAAACTTTTCCTTTCTAGCTCCATCCTCCTTGTTCTGTTTGCTCCTTTGAGCTTCTCCTTCCTATGTAAGTTCAGCAACAAGGTAAATCTTAGTACAAGAAAACTGAGTATCTTAAAAGCAAAATAAGTAGAACGAGAAGCAAAATATTTTTCTAGCTTTATAAAATTTAGAGCACAAGAATTTTCAGTAGCATTACTGAAGATAATAAATTTACAGTACAAGGAAACATACTAAGTTTCAAGAGACAAAGTTAAGGCAATATAGAATGATGTCAAAGTATTTTTGTATCAGCAGTATAGGTGTCTCAGTAGGTACTTCCATGAACTGGAACAAGTTAACCTGCAAGGAATAGATATATAATCAATAAAAACGTGGATCAAACGGGTAAACAATCATCGAATGTTCAAAAGAAAATACCAAGAATGGTAAATATTACCATAAAGCAATTAAAGAGCCCCTAATGATTCTCTCCTTACACCCTGAAACAGTTCAGTCTGGCTGAAACTTCTAATTAGCCTAACGGATTTAGCATCAATGGAATAACCACAAAATTAAGGAATGAACACTCGGAAGAACCCCTCAGGGGCTTGGATACGGCAACACGAATAAGTGTCGGTTATGTGTTGGGGCTCGAGTGACAACAATCACAAGGATCTGGCCATCGCCAGAGACCGCGGCCACCATCGTCTCACCCCTGGCTCCTCCGGAATAATGGAAATTCTTCAAGAAATTAGTGCACAAATAATTCAGTTGTGTAGCAGTATACTTGTGGTAGAAAATAGAATGAACTGAAAACAAAAACAATAACCTTGTCTGCATATATAGAACAGTAGACTTCCTATGCGGCTATGCATAACCTTGTATAATCAAAAATCTATCTGGTTGCATATACGAAACGAATAGCCTCTAATTGGTAACTTCCAACCAATTCTTAATCTTCCCAAGAATATAACTAATACCATCTACTCCTTCATCCAGTTGAATCTCCTTCCATGATCCATAGTCTATTCCGAGAAAAACTATGTAAAAATGCGAGAGTTCACTGGGAGCTTTACCGAAAGAAAATGAATTCCCGATCCAGCTCTTGCAGTTGCGTAGGGAAGGGAAGGGGTGGGAGCAGCACGACGGAGGTGTTCATGTTGCAATGGCCCAGCAGGCATCACCGCCAATAAGCGCGGCGAAACCTCGAGCAGTGGAACTGGTAGAGACTAGGGTTCTACCGGGTCTAGGGCGGAGATTGTAAGGGTGGAAGTGAGGGCGGAGAGGCTGGAGAGCTCGGCGCCGGCGGCTGGGCGCCGTCGCGGAGGAAGGAGGCGGCAGCTAGGGTTGGTGCGGCGGGTGGGTCTCCGTCTCCTTCGGAGACGAGACGAATGATACCGAATATTGTCCGATTAATCTCGAAGGGATACAAGTGTTTATATAGGAGGACGGCCTCCTCTAAACCCTAATTTACTTGGGCTAAGCCCCTAATTTACTTGGGCTAAGCCCATAACTAGCCACTAGTGGGCTTCCTGCGTGTATAGGTCAAACCGACCATAACATCTCCCGCCTTCTCAAACAGCTCGTCCTCGAGCTGAACTTCTGGAAACTGCTGGTGGAGATCTTCAAGCTTCTCCCAAGTCGCCTCGTCCTCTGGCAGGTCCAATGCACCAAGACGTGCCAAACACCACGGCGCTGCTGGGCCTTCAACACGCGAGCCACACTTGCCGGGGCAGGCTCGAGACGCCCATCCGAAGTAGGTGGAAGAGCTGGTGGTGCAGAAGGAGGGTCGCCCCGGTAGGCCTTCAGGAGACCGACGTTGAAGACGTCGTGGAGGCGCGAGCCCGCAGGCAACTCAAGGCGGTAGGCGAGCTTGCCGATGCGCTCCAGCACACGGAAAGGACCGGCGTAACGAGGGCCCAACTTGCGCCGGAGCGCGGGTCCAAGGACTGGTCGTCCGGTGAAGAAGGCGGAGCGACCCGCCGTCCACCGCAAACTCCGCCTCGCGATGATGTGCATCATAGTACCTCCTCGCCACCGCGAGCCCGAAGAAGTCGCGCGCCTCGCAAGATCTCGTCGCGGTACGCAGCAGTCATCCGCCGTCTCGCACGGGCCGTGCGACGCATAGGGAAGCATCGCCGGTGGTGGCCTCCCGTAGACCACCTCAAAGGGAGTAGTGTGCAGCGCGAAGTGGTAGGACGTGTTGTAGCAGTACTCGGCCCACGCTAGTCCACCCAAGCTCGTGGACGATCCCCGGTGATGCAGCGCACAGGTACATGGCGATGATCTTGTTGACGACCTCGGACTGGCTGTCCGTCCGAGGATGAAACGCCGTGCTCATGCGGAGCTTCACGCCCGCCAACCCAAAGAGGTCCCTGACGTGACCCGTGAACACCGGATCACGATCACTGACGATGGAGGACGGAAACCCGTGGAGGCGAACGATGCCGTCGAAGAAGGCGTGCCACGGACGCCGCCGTATAGGGATGGCCGAGAGCGATGAAGTGCGCGTACTTGGAGAAACGGTCGACCACCGTGAGGATGACGGACTTGCCGCCAACCTTTGGCAGCCCTCGATGAAGTCCATGGAGATGTCCGCCACACCTGGGACGGCACGCCCGTGCGTAAGCCCGCCGGACGGAGCGTCTCCGTCTTGTTCCGCCGGCATGTGACACACGCTCGCACCCGTCTCGCACCAGGACGCCATCCCCCGGAATGTAAAAATCAGCGCGGAGACGGTGCAGGGTCTTTTGGACGCCCTCGTGACCTGCAGAATGCGCCAAGGACAAGGCCTGGTGGCGCAGGTCGCCATGATCCGGCACGAAGATGCGGCGCCCATGGAGGAGTAGTCCCTCGTCCAAGCGCCATGGCGCGGCCAGCTCGCCGTCGGCCAGGCGCCGGCGCAGCCTGCGCATCCGCGCCTGGCAGTAGAGCGGCGAACCTCGTCGATGAAGGCGAAAGATGGCCCGGAGTGGATGCAGGGCCGCACCGACCGTGGGCGCGTCCGCGGCGCCGTCGATGTCGCGCGGATGGCGCTGCGATCGGTTGAGGCGGCCGGGCGCTCGACGTGAAGTCGGAAGAGCTTGCCGATCCACCGATGCCGCGGCGTGGAGAGGCGCCGATCCGAAGAACTTGCGTAATGGTCCGTGCGCACACACGAACGTCCGGCCCAAAGATACGCCCGCCATGGCGCACCTCGACCAGCCCGATCGCTCGCGCTCATATGCGGCGAGCTTGTGGCGCGCGGCGAAGGGGCTGAAGAAAGCGAGTGGCCTCGCCGAAGGACGGCGCCAAGCCGACACGGAGGCGCGCGCCCACCACGAATGGCTCGTCGAAGTCCGCATCGAACGGGGCCCGTCGTGAGTGCCCGCCGTAGGGCGGCGGCCGGGCCGCCTCGTCCCGGAGAAGGCCGCGGCTGCGGGCGCGTGAGAGGCGCGGCGATGAGGCCGAAGTCTGGATGTACCGCCGGTAGTATCCCGCGAGGCCCAAAATCGCAGAGCGCGCGGCGACCGGGGCGGCCGGGCGATCGCGGCGACCTTGTCCGCGTCCATCGCGACCCGTCGGCGGAGATGACGTGGCCCAAGTACGCGACGGAGGTCGTGCCAAACGAGCACTTCGAGCGCTTGAGATGAAGACGATGCGCTCGAAGCTCGTTGAAGATGATGGCCACGTGCGCAGGTGCTCCGCCCAGATTGTAGATCAAAATATCATCAAAGAAAACAAGCACAAAGCGTCGTAAGTAGGGGCTGAGCACGTCGTTCATCGGGGCTGGAAGGTCGGCGCGTTGGAGAGGCCGAACGGCATCACCAAAAACTCGTAGTGGCCGTGGTGAGTGCGGAACGCCGTCTTGGCGAATGTCGGGTGCATGCGCACCTGATGATAGCCCGAGCGCAAGTCGAGCTTGGCGAAGAAGCGCGCGCCATGCAGCTCGTCCAGGAGCTCATCCACGACGGGGATGGGAACTTGTCCTTGGACGTGATTGTTGAGGCGCGAAAGTCGATGCAAAGCGCCACGTGCCGCCTTGCGCACAAGGAGCACGGGGCGCGAACGGCGACGTCGAAATCCGGATGATGCCCTGTGCTAGCATGACCGCCACCGGCGCTCGAGCTCGTCCTTCTGCTAAATGCAGCCGCACAGCGACGCGTCGTGTTCGGCGTATGGGGGTCACGGTGGTCGCGAGGGAGGAGGCCTGCGGCTCGTCGAAGAGGTCGCCGTGCGCTGCAAAAAGTCGGCCGGGTGTGCCTCGTCAAGCGCGGCGGCCATCGTGGAGCGGGATGCGCGCTGCTGCCCAAGCCCGTCCGAGAACACGGCGCCGCCCTCGCGCCAAGATGAGGGACAGCACGTCGAGGTCCCAAAGGATGGGGCCTAATGTGCCAGGAAGTCGAGGCCGAGGATGAAGTCGTAGCAGCCCAAGTCGATGCCGACGCAGTCGATGGAGAATGGCTCGTCGCCTACGAGCACGGAACCTGTCGCGCCACGCCCTGGCACGTAAGACGGTCCCCGTTGGCGACGGTGACGCCTGTACTTCTCCGATCCCGCCGGCCGGAGAGCGAGGCGCGCATGGCGGTGTTGGATAGGAAGTTGTGCGTCGAGCCCGTGTCCACCAGGCAGTGAGACGCTCCCCATTGATCGTCACCGGGAGCAGCATCGTCTTTGCCGTCTTGATGCCCGCCATAGCAAGAGAGACGACGAAGGCGGACGCGTCGACCGGCGCGTAGGTCGTGACACCGGCCTCGTGACGGTGGCGGCCGCGAGCCTGCGGCGAGGGCCTCCACGCGCGCCGTCGACGGTCTCTGTGTAGAAGAGGCGGCGCACGTGTGGCCCGGCGCGTACTTCTCATCGCAGAAGCAGCACGCCCGCGGCGCCGCTGAAGCCCGCACGCCCCGCTTGAAGGGGCGAGTCTGCAGAGGGCCGCGGGGCGCCGGGCGGGCGCCGGCGCGGGCGCCACGGGTCGAGCGCGGGACGAGCGCTGCCACGCTGCGCGTAGACCTGCATGCATGGCGCCGCTCGTAGGCCCGTGCGTAGTACATGGCCGTCGCAGTCCGCAGCTCGCGCATCTCGACGTCGACGCGGATGTAGTCGGGGAGGCCGCCGACGAAGAGATCGGCGCGCGCCGCGCCGAGACGCCGCATGGCACGCGAGCGCCGAAACGGTCGGCGAAGTCCTGGACCGTGCGGTGAAGGCGAGGCCCCAGGCGAGGCGGCTTCCGCGTAGGGTCGGCCCAAACCGCTGGAGGCAGGTGTCGCGAAGCGCTCCCATGACGGCATCCCGCCCTCGTCCTGCTCGAGGGCGTAGTACCAAGTCTGCGCGGCGCCCGTAGGTGATAGGAGGCGATCCACGCGGTTGCCGAGCGCCCCGCCCCAAAGAATCGCACACCGGTTCGGCCGGGGGATCGTGGCGCCATCGTAGGTGGCGAACTCCGCCTGGTGAAGCGGGCGCCGTGCGAGGCGGACTCGGGGCGCTCCCGGCGGCCGGGTTGAAGGACGTGCTCGCGGGCGGCCGCAAACCCGCCAGACCGCCAAGGGTGGGCGGCTGCGAACCGCGTTCGGCCGCATCGAGTGTAGACAGCGACGCGTCGATCCATGTGGGAATTGGCGGCGATGGCGGCCACCACGCGGCGCCCGTTGTCGCGCGGAGGCGGCGCGGCCGGCGGAATCGGGCCGGCGGGTGTGGCCGGCCTTGATCTCCGCGAGCTCGAAACGGATGGCGCGGAGATCGGCGAGGTCCGCCAAAGTAGCGGGCAGGAGGTCGAGGCCCGGGGCGGCGGCGGCCTGGTCTCCGTTGGCGGCGCGGCGCTCTCGGCCGCATGGGCGCCGGCCATGGCGGCGGCGTGGCGGTGGTGGTGTTGGTGGGCGGCGGACGTGGCGTGATGGGGTCGACGGTGGGGTTGGAGCCCATGAGACCTAGGCAATCTGATACCAAAGTGGTAGAGACTAGGGTTCTACCGGGTCTAGGGCGGAGATTGTAAGGGTGGAAGGAGCGGAGAGGTGGAGAGCTCGACCGGGGGCGCCGCGGGAAGCGAGGGGCTAGGGCGCGGCGGCGGCAGTCTCCGCTCTTCAGAGACGAGACAAGAATGATACCGAATATTGTCGATTAATCTCGAAGGGATATAAGTGTTTATATAGGAGGACGGCCTCCTAAACCCTAATTTACTTGGGCTAAGCCCCTAATTTACTTGGGCTAAGCCCATAACTAGCCACTAGTGGGCTTCCTGCGTGTATAGGTCAAACCGACCATAACAGGAACACCACGAGCAGAGCAAATCGACCCATCTGATTCCAATCCACGGAAACTAAAATCATATCAGCGAGTTAGAATAGAGGAGCGAGGTGGATATGCGGCGCGATCATTCAACACGTTGATGCAGCACATGCCACATCTAGCTCAGCGACGATGTGGTCCTCCTGAGGAGACAGAGGTCTTCTGCATCGGCTATTTAGGCGACGTGCACCCTGGCGGAGTCGGGGGAACCTGGCCGGCGATGGGACAGGTCGTCGACGGGATGCACTCTGGCGGAGGACATTACCTGGCCAACGATGGGAGGTCGCCGACGGAAGGGAACAGAGGCGGCGACGCTGGTCGACCCACCGGCGGCGGTGATTGAGGCATGCAATGGGAGGCCGACATGTTCTTCCAATCTAGGAGGTGGCGGCTGGGGTTCAAGACTTCGAGGGCAAAGGGGGGTGAACACAGAGCACTGCACACGGAGGGCAGAGAGAGGAAGGGTGGCCTGGGGAGGCGCACCATGTTGGGTTGCCTGGGATTGTGGTGATCTTCTCATTGATGATCAACAAAGATTTCCATGTTATTCAATTTCCCTTTCCATGTTTACTTAAATTCTCGTGATTGTACCTATCCCTGTGATTGATATGTGATTTATTACTCATACCATGATCAGGCCTAACAAAGGAGAAGAGGGGTGACTTACCATAAAAGTAATAAAGAAGTAGATCGAACGGATGGATTTTGAGCGGACCGTGAGATTATATTGGACGGACAGGATGCTTCCAATGACGACCATCAAAGTGCGTTGAGTGTCAAACGACCAACTCCCATTTAATAGTAAAGATGTAAACTCGAACATACTAGATACATTAATCAACATGAACAGTAGCACAACAAATGATACAACAACCATCACTGAACAGATCGAGATAAGTCGCACGTACCGATCTGGCGGAGGTGGTGGTGGAGGTGTAGCAGTTTTCGTCGCAACAGTAACGTTGTTGATGACAACGTTGTTGACGACGGGTCGAAGTAAAACGGCGTTGAAGACGACGGTAGGCAGCACCGCCTGACTTAGACGGAAGACGACCCGTGATGATGAACTTGAGCAGTCGCGCAGAGCGCTTCCCAAAAACCTATCTCGCACTCTCCCGTACACGATCGCAAAGGCGAGCGATTCCGAAGACCCGCTCTCCTGTTCGTCGGTGCTGATGGCGACGCAAGCAGAGAGAGGTGGTAAAAACCCCCTAACTTGTGTATCAGATATATTTCTGTGATAGCAGGGCAAGAGATTATATAGGCTCAGAAAACTCTAGGCAAGGTCGAACGCACGTTTCGAGTCGGTTACAGATGGCCCACGCCCACGTCGCCGCACGTTTCGAGTCGGTTACAGATAGCCCACGGTCCGGGAGCGACCCGAACCAAATAACTGCGACATCCGTTAAGGACTCTATTTGTTTTCCTGAACTGCAAAAAAAAGGAAAGTCTCGGCGCGAGGCTCAATCCACTCATCACAAGTCGAGTCGGGACGAGCGAGCGAGCAGGAGGAGCGCGCGTGTACCACTCATGTTCTCACTCACTTACTAGTGGTGAAACAACCCACCTTGTAGTGTGGTCTAACTTCCTCCCAACTTATCATGTGGGACTAAACTTCCCACCTCTTGTCACTCCCTAGTGAGCTGCCACCAGCTTGAGCTCAAACTCACATGGATTACCACAATGTGGGCTTTGAGGTTTATAGAAAAATCTCAAATCTAATTTGGACCCAATATTTCAACAATCCTCCACCAGATCTCAAATGCCCATTTAGATATTTACTAATACTCGTTGCTTATTTATATACCAGTGTTTCAGTTGAACTTCCACCTAGAATCTTAAGCTACATCCATTCACATTTGAACAATGGATTAAGCCTTGAATTGCAAGTTTTGCGTGAACATGTTTCACTCACAGTCATAACCAGTACATGGTAACATGGTTGCCTGTAGCTCACCCCGCGGTGAAGCATATGCGTCATACTTCGTGGTCTCTTCATGATTTTACTAGAGATCACCCAAATCTCATAGATTGCGACGTTTAACAATCAGACTCGTGTAGGTGTGTTCATTCAAAAATGCTCTGTAGGACAACATCTTTGCTAAATAGCCAACATAAAAACATTAAGGCTTGTTGCCAACCTGCCTTACATCAATTAAGAGTTGTGCATCTTCACGTATAAAGGGTTACATGATACTCTCCTTATTTAAACCACTAGTTTGTTATTTCTAGGTCCTAATTCACGGGATATCCGATCACAAAGGTTGGTTTACTACTAAGATGTAACATCTACGGGTCTCAAACACATCTCCCTCGATGCACTTTCTATCGCATTACGTGATAGTCCCTTTGTAAAAGCATCTGCCAGGTTTTTATCTGTTTGAATATACACAACAATTATTACTCTGGAGTTTCAAAATTTCGTGACAGACTTCAAACGTCTCTTTACGTGTCTTGATGACTTTGCGTTATCTTTAGAATTGTTCACTTTGATAATTATAGTTTGATTGTCACAATTCAAAAGGATAGTCGGGACAGGGTTTTTTCAACCATATGCAAGTCCATCAAGAGCTCACGCAGCTATGTCTAAAGCAGTTAGTTCTGCTTCCATAGTTGACCTCGTCAATATGGTTTGTTTGCAACAATGCGCCACCTCCAAAAGTAAATACATACCCACTAGTGACGTAGAGATCAGCTACATCGGAGATCCAATTCGAATCACTATATCCTTCAAGCACAGCTGCGTGTCCTGAATAGTAAATCACATAACTCAGCGGTGGTGCTTGATTTGCAGCGGTGGTGCTTGATTTGCATTGGTGGTGCTTGATTTGCAGCCAGTGTTGCTCTGAAGTCAATATTTGTAATTCCACGTACTTGGTGATTCTGAATGCTTTTCTCCATTTTTCTAAGCAAAACTAAAAATCTCTGCAGACATTTTCACCGTCTGCTGCCAGCCTCATGCTTGGAAAAACACAACGCCAACAGTATTAGGTAGACATGGTCGTGCCCCGCTGGCCGCTGCCCACTGGTGCCGAGACACCAGCCGTGGCAAGCGGGCACGGAACATGCATCCTTCACAACATACCAGGAAACTACATAACCAGTCATCTGAGATCTTGAACTCCCTCAGCGCAGCTATCTCACCGGCGGAGGGTTCTTCGTGTACAACACAATGTGATATATACATCACCGTATAGGATTACAAAATGGGCTCGCCCCAAAAAAGTCATATATGCAGTGAGTAAACGCCACAGAGGAGTACATCACCGTGCGTGTATAGAATCACCAGCCGGAGTAATTTCCATGCTTTTAAATAGCCGGCTATAGCCTGGCTATAGCCGGGCTATAGCCTTTCGGGAGACCTGCCGCTGCGGCTATGGCCTTTATAGGCTAAATGAGAAAAAACCGTTAATAGCCGGCTATAGCCCAATTTAGCCCCTATTTAGCCTTTAATTTGGCCGCTAAATCTCCTGCATTTTAAATTTCTCTTCTCTTCTCTTTTTTATTTCTTGTTTTTCGAATTTGCGTTCAATATAATTAGATAAAACTTGTGAGTTGAATAACTGAATACTTATTTGATGAATAATTTGTATCACGAATCGTATTTGAGTCAAATTTTTGCTCTTCTTTTGGTAAGATATGACTGAAATATTTCAATTTTTTTAAAAAAGGCTAAATGGAATAGCCCGCTATAACCCGGCTATAGCCTTTTATACCCTCCAAAAAAATTGCGGCTAAATGAAATAGCCCGCTATTTTAAACTATGGTAATTTCTAAGTGGCCGGCCTGGCCGCTCACAGTATAATTTCTAAGGGCTCCAGTTATGACAAACACAGATTCGGCCATACAGCTAGAGACTTCCAAGATCAAAATGGACTCTGATTTATTTTAGCATAGGGGGTAACATATGTACATTGTAGTATTACACATATTTACAAGGTAAAAGCGTAAAGCAATTGAGGAGCTTTATAATACTGGACTTACAGGTTACAACAACAACCAGCCGTCAGTATCGATCAATTCGGCCGCGTCTTAGCACCAAGTGCTCTGGAAAGCTCTCTTACAAGGACAGACTTCTCCTTGGACTTGCCTTCGTAATGCCATTTTCGGGATGTGTCTTCAGCCTACAGTTTCAGAATGTGGAAATGCGTCAAATTTGTTACACCAATCAGAAGAAACCAGACTGAAGTACAATCGGATCGACCCAAAGTCAAGAGGACAAGTACAATAGCCAGAAATACAAGATGGGTTCTGAAATTCTCTTACCCATTTCCTTAGTGGAGCTATTTGTTCTTTAATCATATCAGCGTGTGGTTGCGCTGCATCTTTTCCTTTAGCTCTGACATCTTCTATCTGAAAGGAGAGATCAATGTTACTTCGGAGAGCATGTTTGGCTGTTTGTATGTCAGATATTTCAAATTTATCTCTTGTCCTTATCATTGTTTTTATCAAGGATCCTTTTTAACTCATGTGTATCAAGGATCCTCATACCAAATACTCCTACTTAAAGTTTATGATGTTAACATCAGTTTGTCCAAAAATATTTTATTTGTACCAACATCTCGATAGACAAGTTGGTTCTTTACCATGTTAAACCCACTATGATCCCTCATTTGATTTACAGAAGTAAGGTCACTGGAATCTAATGCCTCATATTTCAAGTTGGTACTGTCATACTATCATACTGAATCATCTCAAAACCTTCCCATCCTTAATTGGATGCCTTGTTATCTTGATTGCTTGAAACTTGAATGAGATGAAGCAAAGTGAACAAAAACATTTGAATTTATTGGTGAACTTATTTGTGAAGAAAATCTATACACGAAAATAGTGGGATCTTCAGTAGTATATTCCATGGGAACGTGGATTGAAGACTAACATGTTGCTGCATCATCGGATTGGGATTCTTTGTATTGAAAATTTCTGATCTCTTAGCTATAACTGAACTGAAGAACCCGTTGACATTCTCAAGGTTCTCCCAGCTGATCTAAGCAGCTTGATCACTCAAACTTTTTTTTTTGTGTTGCAAGGTGAAAACTCGCAAGCAAGTAATGCAACAATTTTTTACCATACATGGCCAGAATGAAAACAAAGATGAGGCAAGGGAACAAACAAGGGTAATAGCCATGAAAACTTTACCAAGAGCTAAAATATTGTGTTTAATTTCTAAATTAAGAATGCTGAAACATTATGAACAGTAACAGCAAACTAAGACCTTTATTTTAGTTAATCCATGAAAATCCGTTAAGAGGAAAACCAACGAAATTGTAGAACTTTGATACAAACCATAAATCTCAAACAAAATGTGTGAAGAGCATGCACTAGCCAACCACCTATATTTTCTATTAACAAATCTGATACAGATTATTTTTCCTTTTTCTTGAAGATAGGAAGTACATTTACTCTCTATGTTATTCAGGCTAGAGCCAATTGCATGACTTACTGAATGCAACTGCAGTTTATCCGCCGTGTACAGCAGCACAGCTGTCGCTCCTCCAAACACCAATATAGTCCCAGCAACAAACGCTTTTCCAACTGCATCAATAAAAAGGTGAGGACACATATCTTTACCAACACAACAGCACAAAAGTTCTGGCAAACATACATACCCTGCGAGTATTCAGCAATTACAGCCTTCAACTTCTCAGGGTCCATGGGAGGAGGATGCATATCACGCCGGCGCTCATTGGCGGTTGATGACGAGAAGTAAGTCTGTTCATTTGGAAGCTGCCATCTGCAAACAAATCCACAACAAAAAAAAAACACAGAAAATAAATGAAAATGCATCACCACAGCATAAACTAATCGCCTCACGGTATAGCTGACTAGCTGAGGGTCTGAGACCATGGGGAATGCTATACTAGCAACTTTAAATGGGACGTTTTTTCAATAGAATTTCCTTTAAATAGAAATACTCCTGCTATACAGCCCTCTGCAAATCTTCTAAAGATGGGATTCAAGTGTCTTATGGAGTACTGTGTCCAGCATGAGTGATCGGGTATTGTTTCCCCAATTCAACACATACTGTGTGTGAGCGCAAAAATTGGGGCCAAAACTGAAGGGACCAGAGCCGCACCTTTTGGGGCCGAAGGTGGCCTGCGGCAGCGAGACGTACGAGCTGAGCGGGTTGAGCACGTCGGGGGACACGCCGACAGCCTCGGCGCCGCCCGGTGGGAGAGCCCAGCGGGTGGACCCATACAGGGAGGGGTCGGACGGCGGCGGCGTAGGCCTGATGGGAATCGAGTGGCGGAGGATCTCAGGCAGCACGTCTGGCGACGGCGGCGGGGACGCCGGCCGGGGCTCAAGCTTGGACGCGGGGAGCTTCTGCGCGAGGCGGCCGGCGGCGAGCTTGGACTCCTGGAGGAAGTAGGCGCCCTCCTGAGCGGCGAGGCGCCCCGCGAGAAAGCTCATCGGCGGCGGCGGCGGCGGCGGGTGTAGTGGCCTTGTTCAGGCGTGGAGCAATTGGTCGAGCAGCTCGTGTGCAGCAGCGGTTTGCAGAAAGGTGTCGGGGGCGGCGAGTTCCTTTTATATGCGCGGTGGAAAATATCTAGTGATACCACATCTCACATGATACCATGATACCACTTTACAAAATTCAAATTTGTAAGCGACAAAAAAATATAAAATAAATTTGTGGTTGTGCACAAGATGTGTGTTTACATTGTCTAGAATTTTCAAATCCAAATTCAAAATACACAAAGAGAAACAAAAAAGAAAATTTTTGTGTGAATAGTGTCATTTTGTGTTTTTGTCTTTATGTGACACTATTCATGCTGAATTTCTCTTTTTTGTTTCTCTAAGAATATTTCAAATTTGGTTATGAAAGTTACAGGGTATGTAAACACACATCTTGTGAACACCCAGAATTTTGGTTCCAAATTTTTTTAACACTTACAATTTAAATTTTGATAAGTGGTATCAGTCCCTAAAATCCATACTACTACGTAACTACTAAGTACCGGAGCTTGAATTTGAATTCAGATAAATTTGAACTAAATCTTCAACATTCGTTATGGATCAGGGGAGTAGATGTAACCCCCGTTTTGGGTCCGACGGAGTAAACATGTACTCCTCCCTCTAGCCGTAAATAATTGTCTTAGATTTAGGTAAAATATAGTCCCCGTCTTTTAGACTTGCCACGTTAGATTCTTTTTTAGTTTGAAGAGAGAGAAATAAGAAAAATAGGGATGCCTTCTTTTAGCAAAGGGCCAATCTCTTATAAAATAGTACGAGAAAACTATTTTATCCACTGTATCATATTTCTTCCCATAGCCAATCAAATTTTACTAAAATTTAATTAATTCTCGATAACGGTGACAATAAGAGAGAATACAATATACAAGTTATATATATATTGCCTTATCTAGATAATGCGGAGGACTAAGAGAAGGAGTGTTTTCTCTACCATTGTGCATGCCCTTAAAGATGGCATCCCACAGTGACCTCTGATTGGCAAATATAGCCACATTTCTATCTCAATGAAACTATATTAAATAGTTTTAAACACATAAATTAGTTTTACAATAATTAAAACATATAAATTAAATAATTCATATAAAATAAAATTCGAGAAGTTCAACTAAACTCGGCCTTGGTTTCCTTTGAGCACACGGAAATGCTCAACTACATCATCTTGTAGTTGGCTATAAACAACTTAGTCACGAATTCGTAGTGAATGACGAGGAAATAAGCGAACTCAGGCAACACATGGTGATAAACTATGGCAAGAGGGGCCTATTGACCATTCATGTGATCATCAATCGCCGGAGCAGCACACTCACTCTCAATAATCATATTGTGCATGATAACTTAAGCATTCATGACCTCCCACATCTCATCTATCGACTAGGTAAGAGCGGTGTATCAGACAATAGAAAACAACCGGTGTACCGGACATACCGAATGCCCACTCGATATCCTTCCTAAAACTCTCTTGGCATGAAGCAAACCAAGATTTGCTGGGACCTAAAGGGTTGTAGTTGTCTTCATAAATGTCGACCAATTTAGATAAATGTCATCGGCTAGGTAGTACAATTTGCTATATTGATGGCCATTGATCCCAAATTAAGTTGCACTCGAGAGCATTGCATTCAGCAAGTCTCGCAAACACCGGAGAGCGTTGCAGACAGTCACATTGAAGTCATTATGAGATCTCGCCATGCCAAAAAATGTGACAAATCCACATGTTATAATCCGCCAGAGCTTCAAGTACGACACAACACACTCCAATATGCCCTTTCTACAACGTACCCTTGCCGAATGGATAGTTCTTCCATTTCCAATACATGTAATCGATGCTTCTGAGCATTCAGAAAATCCTCTCGCTTTGTCCTGTGGCAGAGCCTGAGTCGTGTATGCTTCATTTGGTGATCTCAAATAAGTTGGTCCAAACACTGCCACCACCACCCTGCAAAACATGTGCATGCTCTCAATCATGTGGAATCAGACATATGTAGGTGACATCTTGTGTGTCTGCAGAAGCTCTATATGCACGATTTCTCAAAGCACGTGTGCATTTCTGAATATATGAAACAACAACCTTTCGGGTGCAGTCTTTTTTCATCTGAACTAGTCGTCATCCCCCTCACACCATACATAAGTTACATGAACAACTCCTTGTTCATCCTAAAGCGCCACCAAAAATCATTGGGGGTATGGGTTTCCTCATCAACAAAATAGCCGGCCTCTAATATTGGATGGCTCCCCATCCTTTGACTATCCTTGGTCTTCCTTCTCCTAATCCTCAAACCTCCATGCTAAGGAGGGGCAAACGTAGAAGACAAGAAATGACCTTATTCAAGTTCTCATAAACATCAGCCTAGGCATCGGCTTCCTCTTGCATTAATGCTTGGATCATCATCTCATCATCGCTATCCATACTCTATAAATGAAACAATGAGTCAATCAAACTACCAAACACTATATATCATTTACCTAGGCAAAAACACTAGAAAAACCTACCTAGGCAATCGACCGAACACCTTGTGTGCGAGGCGGGTCTCAACGGAGTTTTGTGTGAGGCGAGTCTCACTGGAGTTGTGTGCCCATCGACGAGACGCCCTGCGAAGCGGCAACGACTGTGATGAGGTACGAGTTGTCGGCTTGTGAGTCCAGGAAGCAGTGTGCGGCTTTCAAATGACGCGAGAGTGGAAGTCAAAGCGGGGGAGGGCCGCGCGTCATTGTTGGGTAGGCACTGGAAAATTGGCGATGCAGTGAGGGCGGGAGAAGAGGCAATCACGAAAAAGGTGAGGTAGCGCAGGGGAGAATGGTTGGGTCGCCGCAGTGTGGTACTCGCCTATCAATCTGACGTGGCGATGTTGCCAGCACTCCCATGCAGGTTCCTATGGGTATGGGTCAGCGTGTGAGGCGGGGCAGCTTATTGAGCCACTTAAATGATTGTCACTTCGAGAAAGGGCCTGCCGACCTGCTAGGAACAACAATCATTCCTAAGTTTTCAAAACAAATCAAAAAAGGAATGTTAGGAAGGTAATATTGAAATATTTGATATTTGAAGCTGAAAATCATCTCAAGGAAGGATATAAGTGAAAATTATTCTTCCCCATGTCCAAGTACAAGTGTACTTCTCAGCTGTGGTAATTAATTTGGTTCTGATGGAGTAATAAAATTATGAACTGAAATTTCATTAATCTAAATCTTTTGTATATACTCTTCCATAAGAGATTCCAGGTTTCCTGATGGTAACAATTGAATAATGCTTTGACACACAGCATTTCAAAAATTTGAAAATGAAATTTCAGAATTATGGGTTTCAAGCCAGAATAGAGTATTGAAAATATCGGAGCTTAGGAGAAAAAAGAGAGCCATCATGGTTCAAGAATTTATAGAGGAACTGTGTGCTTTTCTCAAATGAGTATGTGAGTGTGCGTGCTCTCTACATGGGCAAAGGAAACAAAATACGCCCAACGCGAAAAACTAATTTGCATATGTGTGCTAATTAGATTTTTCCTACATCATTTCTCAATATATTCCGTTTCGATGCAAGCACTTGGAGGGTCAACTATTTGTTTTCAAGTAAAACATAATACGGAGTACTAAGTACTAAGTAAGTGGATCGCTCATGGACCAACTTCTTGGGAAGCAAGTAAATAACAAGTCGTTTCCTCCTGATGAGTGCGAAAAAATAGTCGATTCATCTCGATACCCCTTCCACAAGGCAGCACCTGGCGATTTCTTTGCCTTGGTCAACAAGTCCTTTTGCCAGATAAGTCAGATATAGCTGCACTCCAGAATTTGTTATGCCAGTGGATTAATAAGAGCTGCTAACTGCTGCATGGCAATTGGTTCCAACAACATTCTTATATGCATCAGGTTTCTGATATGCTACCTCTACATGATAAGCACGGATCAAGAAGTGCTTGCACGGCAAGTAGACTAGGTAGTGGGAGAGGGAGACTGAGCGACAATTAACAATAGCATTTTCCCTTTAGGAAGGTGGCGTTTTAGCTCATAGATGCATATACACCTATTATAAAAAATAAATTTAAAATGTAAAAAAAATCTGAAATAAAATTTCAGGTGTACATGCTAATATTCTATGTCCGTACACAAATTTCGTGGGGAAACAACATTTTATGTGGCATGTATAAAAAAGACAAAAAAACGCCCTATCTATATTTGGAGCATCAAAATTTATCTTTTTTTACACGAGACACAATTTTTTTTCCTAGAAACTTGTGGGCTAACATAGAATGTCTAGATATACATGCAAAAAATTATTTTAGATTTTTTTGACGCTTTAAAATGTATTTTCGCACAACGAGTTCAGCCGCATTGGATTTCCCCTTCACCAACACTACTATATCAACCAAGCATAGTCAGCTGCCAAGAAAAATAAGCATAGTCTGAATTTCTGAACTCTGAAGCATGTGTTGCGTAAAGCCAAACCAGCACAAGCGCTGTGAGAAGGAATGTACAGATTGGCCCTGGTGCATGATGTCAGGATGAGGGCAATATTCAGGGTCTACTCCCGCGAATGCCACTTTCCAATTCTTTGCTTAAGCATTTTTGTTTTCAGTTTCCTACTTGAAAATCGAACAGTGTTGCACAAAAGCACGGACAGAGTTGTCTTGCAAGCCATTCCAGAATTCATAAAGACCAAAAAATGTTGCTTACTAGCTTCAGTGAAATCTTGGAGCTAACAGTTTTAAAACCAAACAATTGCATACTCCGAGGAAAATACTACTCCCTCTGACCTATATAATTGATTCCACTTTATCTAGATTCGAATGTATCCAGTTAAGTTTTTGGACCAAATGCATGCGTATCTAGACAAAGTGGAGTCAACTAATTTGAATCGGAGAGAGTATGTAAAAGCAAAAAAAAAAACATATGTACAAGGAACCGAAATAGACCTATGACCAAGCGGTTACCAGCCATCAGTATGGCTCCAGTAGTCTGGTTTTTATTTGAACATTAGAATGCCTTGCTGCCTTGAGAAGTTTGTTCACTGAATCGTCTACTTTCTTTGACATCCCATTGAGATAGCAGGCTAGCGTGGTCTGTAACTCTCTATGGAGGCTTCTCTCGTAGTCAGTGAGCTGATTGTGGCCCATCATTGCTAAGGAGATGGTGGCATGGGCATTTGACATGCCTCCTCTCCTTTGCAGCCCGTCAAATAATGGATCTGTCGCCTTAGATGCATTATCTGTCAACAAGAAAGAGAGTAGTTAAAAGAGGCTTTTGGCATTCATGTGCTAAAAGAGGAAGCAACATTACATGATAAATGAACTGTTCTTTTTTTTTTCTTAAATGGATAGGAATGGATCTGTCCCATGGAATGAAGGCTTTATCACAGAACTGGGAACATGTAAAAAGATGACTACAAATTGCAGTCTTCTCTTGGGTTTATTGGTCTGGAAAATTGACTTGACGGTACCAGCTGTACCGGTATGAAAAGAGGTGTTTCAACACAGTGAAAATTTGAAGCCAACACTCATAAATCACCAGTGAAACACACACTGACGAGAAAAATTCATAAAGGACCAGTAAGACAGTAAATGGCTGATAATAACCTATGTTCTTATATTCTTACAGAAAGGTGAAATTCATGAATGTGACATAACATCTGGATTCACAAGACATTTCTTGAATTTTATATGTAGAAGTTATATAATTAGAATGTACATCTTATATGAGGGCATGTCGACAAATTCCTGCATCTGTAAAAACAGGCTCAAAGTGCAAAATGTGGCAAGATAAATTTACATAAAAGACGTCAACAAAGATACACCGAAAACCAAAGTCCATATCTGGAAAACAAAAGGAACTTAGAATAGGGTGTGCAAGTTGTGAGACTCATGTAGCAGACTATCAGTGCCTAGACAGCCCCAACTCAACAGTGTCAAAACCTGCTATCCCAGACTACCACACATTCAGTGTCAAAACCTGCATTATCCCAGACTAGTACACCTTATATAGGGAGTACATAATATTAACTTCAATGATGTAAAGAGGTTTACAGAATATCATTAATTGGAAAAAAAATCCCATTCTATTGTTGTTCCCCTTGGTGCTTTCTATTTGTTTGTGGTTTGTAGTGGTGGTTTCGGATACCTATGGCAGGTTTCATAGCATGTATTTACAGGATACTGATCCATTTAGCACAAAGCATAATAAGATTTGCATAAGAAAAAATATGAAGAATCTGCTTTCCACAAAAACATGTGGCTAAGGAGAAAGGTAAATAGGTATATAAGATACTTGCACTGAATCGACGCACCTCCCGCTTAAGAAGATCCGGAAGGTTATCAGTTGAAACAAGATTCTGAAATTCAGCTTTCACTCCCTCATCTTTTATGCCAAACCATGTGTTCGGATGTAAAACCAGCAGTAGGACAGTTAGAACATCTGCGCCTGATGGATATTTGACAACCTTGTTTCTCAAGTTTGAATTGCATAAGCTTGTTTTCGATGGGGATGTTGGTAAAAGCAAATCAACTCCCTGCTCACTCCCATCAGATACCACGGTGCCTGAGATAACAGTCTTTAGCCCATCGCCATTTGCTTCTACACATTTGATACATGTTTCTCGGCAGCAGAATCCATATCTAGAAACAAGGTTACCAGATAGGAATGCAGCTCCTTGACAGCACACATTTGCTGCAATCTGGGAGAGGGAATCTTCATCACTTGAAGATGAGCAACTAGAACATGGTCCCTTGGGATACTGCAGCTCGTGGACTACATTAAAAAGCTTAGTATCACGGACTTGCTGTAATACTTTTTCCTGTAAACGAACAGATCATATTGTGTATTACGAAAGTGGGAAACGGTAAATCAGGACAAGAAAAGCAAAAAGGAACTTACCTTGAGAGCAAGCCTTTCTTTCTCCTCTTTGCTCAAGGACGATTCACCTTCCTCTTTTCTCCTAACTTCAATAACCCATTTGATCAAATCTCCAGCATTGGCCGGAAGAGATTCCACTAGGTGGGACAGAAGTGTTGCAACATCATTTAGACTCTCATCCTTCAAAAGATTGGGCACATCCTCCACACAGTACTTTGCCATGCTTTTCCAACTTTCATCCCCACAACTCTGCAGAAAATTGGAAGCAATGAGAAAATGGAAAATACCGAAGGTGTCCACTTGTCTTTGGTACATCAAAGGATTGGCATATTTACCACTGTGTAGAGCAATGAAGGAGATGAAGTGTGCCTTGAGACAAGCATGAACCTATCAAATATGAAGAAACCATCATCTTAAAGTGGAAGTAATAAAACGGAAACAACACATACATGGTAGAAATAAGAATTACAATTGTCCTATCATTCATCTAAACCAATAAGAATACATCACAACCAGGCACGTCAAGTAGCGGAGCTAGAGCAAACTCTGTCTACCTTTTCAATGAAATGAGATGAAACGCAAAGATCTTTTTGCATTTTGAGCCAATCCAGAAGGCAAAAATGAAAAGAACTAAACAATTGCAACTGGATTAAATCAAGAAGCTCGCTGCAGTAACAATTCTCTACAGCCTAATAAATGGAATTTCAGTTCACAGGGCATGTTGCAAACTTTACTGCCACAGTAAAATACATCCAAATCAAACATGAATAGTACTGCCCAAATGCAGTTGCTTAATCCAGGAGGTACGAGGTGACAAGATACTACTAGCAATCTTAACTAGTACATTCAACAGCATCTTGTAGAGACTATTTAGAAGAGAATGTACCCTCTGAGAAGTCCAGTTGCTTCATCAGTGGTGTTCATGGCTTCCCAGAGTAGCGGCAGTGGAACCCAATGAGGAGGGTACTTGAATCGCGCGACATCCAAGATGAGCGCCATGTCTTGGCCGGCGTGGTAACCCCCAATCGGTGAGAAATGGCCAGTCCCAGTCTGCATCAATCAATTGTATTAGGGGATTTGGGGGAATGAATTGCCAAACAGAGATGATAATTCAGGTACCTGCTGGAAGGGCCTCCGGTGGTAGGATGAGATGAGATGGCAGTCCTGGGAGGATGCGCACCGCCTGAGGTGCGCGCGGAAGTCGTGGATGGTGGTCTGGTCTGCACGGAAGGACTGGACCCTGGCGCCGGCGCAGTGCGCGAGGCAGGCGACCTTGCCGAAGGTGATGCCGTCGGCCTTGACCTTGTTGAGGGGCTCGCAGCAGTCGAGCATGGACTCGTCGAACCAGCGCCAGGGCCCCTTCCAGGTGCGGCCGGGGTCGATGGCGAGCGCGTTGAGGACGACGGAGAGGGAGGCGAGGCCGCAGAAGGCCGGCTCCGACTGCGTCTGGAAGTAGGAGATGAGGTTGAAGAAGCCCTCCATGGTGCCGCCCTGCATCGCCTCCGCGAAGAGCCGCTTCCCCTCCGCCGACGCGAACTCCACCGCCGGCGGCGACGGCAGCACCCGCCGGTACAGCGACGCCACCTCCATCGGGGCCGGGCCGGCGGCTACGGGTGGCGATGGAATCTGTTGGCCCCGATCTCCAGCCCTGGCTTCAATGCGGTTTCAACGTGGGAGTCGTCGTCTCGTCGGCTCCGTAGCTGTCGCCTCGCCGGCGTGATCTGCTTAAATTTCGCTGAATCTTTTCTTTTTGATTGAGGGAATAAATTTCGCCGAATATTTGACCTTGGGCTAGTAGCGTTAGTCGATTCTCTCTAATGGTACAAATTCGTTCATATCCTATGGTCGACTTACTTTACACATCCCTTGGCCGGCACATGGTTTGAGTGTTTGACGCACACCGCACAAAAAAATTAAACCCGTATGCAACCCACAGTTCGTGAAACAAGAAAACTAAAAATTGATTGCGAATAACAGAGAGATCTACTGCTCAGATATGAATTTCGACTATTTCGCTAGAATTTGTTCGCCTGGATCTTCAGCGGAAAATAATTTTATAGGACCTGGTCCATGAATTTATTTATCTTTGTGGGCCACCTTCACCAATTGACGCGTGGCGTGTGCGGCAATTTAGATCCAAAATACTCCCACCGTCCCATGAAACTTGTTTACCAAAATTTTAGATACACATAGATGCTATTTAGTGGGGAGCTCCTATTCGGCGCTCGCTGCGTCTGTTACGGGCGCAACGCTTTGAAGCGTCGTCCCGCGTGGGCTGGCCCACCAACTGGCTCGCTCCAGAATCCCAGATCGGTATCATTTCCATCGCTCTATTAACACATTAGTTTTCTATCAAAAAAAATTATTAACACATTAGTTCGCTCCAGATTGGTTAATTTTGAATTTTTTTGTACAAAATAAAGTATTCTGATGTCAAAATATTCAAATTTTAAAAAAAGATTTTTAAAAATGTTCAGATTTTTAAAAACGGCTAGCATTTTGAAAATTGTTTAGGTTTTTTAAAAATCATATTTTAAAATATTCAGATTTTCAAAAACTATTCGGATTTCATAATTGTTCATTTTAAAAAACAGCTGAAATCCGGCTTAGAAAAATAAAACAGGAAAAAACTGTAGAAATCCCGACCGGAAGGTTCTGGAAAGTTCCTAAAACCAGATAAACCAAAAAAAACACTGGATTCCTGCTAGGTTAGCGATGGGACAAGGTAGGCGTTTCCAGGCTAATGGACACAACGAGCGTCGAATAGGGATTGCCTATTTAGTGTCTAGGTACATTCGAATCTAGACAAATTTCGGACAACTTTCGCGAGACAGAGGAAGTAAAAAGTCCTACGTTTTTCTTTGGTCTACCGGGATAAACTTGTGGACCAGGACTCAAATTTGTGGCTTAGGTCTTACAAAATTATTTTCCATCTCCCGCTGAACACCTCCCTCCAACGAAAAATTGATTGCCAATAATAGAGAGATCAACTGCTCAGATATGAATTTCTACTACTATTTATAAGATGATTGACTGTTTCCTTTTATGCCACTATTCGCCCCTTTGGTTCAAAAGAATGCACCCCAGAAAAACATTCACTTCACCTCCTTTAAGAATCTTTACGGAGTCTAATTGTACCATTTCTTGTGGTTTGACTTGGATTTGATTGTGTCTGTTAAGATTCCTGAGGACCAAATGCTAAGTTCTGCTACGTTTTCAGAATCCGACAAACCAAATGCACCCTTAGTTAGATGCAAATCACAAAGTCGTATGCATCAAGGGTTATGCTAGGCTGCAATTCAGACAATCATTTAACATATCAAATTGGAGATGCAGATGTACAAGTCAGAAACAGAAGAATAAGGGCTGGTAAGAAGATCAGATAGAATGGTCAGAAATTTCAACAGTATTTTTGCCACCATCATCTGTTAAGGAAATTCTAAAAGAGAAACAAGCATGACACAATCATAACTCTGCAAGTCTGCCTTTGGATGATACAACATTCATAGACACACAAAAAGGATAGCCTTACCCTCGTTGTAATTGTAAGTTTGTTCTTTGGTACAAAAGTTACAATTTACAAAGTATGTCAGCTCATATAACACAGCACTACTCAACTGAGGAAGACTGGGAGCAAAATTGCATCAAGTTGACATTTCAGAATATGATTCACCAAATGGCGGCCGAAGCCACAATAGATATGGCAACCCCAATGCTGAAAGCCAGAAGCCTGACTTGTCAAATGGTAGATTAACCCTGAAGTCATAGCAGAAATAATTTAGTTGGTTTTCCTTTGGTCAGATACAGGTAATGCACTTTCAGCCACAATGGTTTTCCCTACTGAGACCTATCACACAAAGGACCTTTGCGTTTTCTTGGAAAAAGCACCGTAGGTTGGCTGGAAAATTTTAGTTCTTGATCTACTCCCATCACACAGGATGCAACAATCTGACAGAGAATCCAAATCCAAGACGATATCAAGCTGACAAGGGCAATCGGCTAATGAATGCACAGTTGTTGTTCATCTTCAAGTGAGAACTCAGCCACCCCATTTCCTTAGTTGATTCTGACAGTACTTCCAGGGCAAGCCGTGTGTATCAGCCAAAGCACTAAAAATAAGCTTTGGCTGCATAATACTGCTGTAGGCACAAGAAACTATGAAAAAGTTTCAACTATCTGATCTGCACATACACTCTGGACAACGTGGATGTCTAAATATGCTTCTTGCAACTGGCCTCTCATGGACTTGCTTAGTTTGTTGTATGAGTTTCTTTACTCTAGTTTCAAATTCCTTCCACTCTATTGTGGCGTTCTTCACAAGTATGCTGGCTAGGCGCCGCTTGTTTGGTCTTATTGTGGGAAGGTCCCCACCACCATAGTACATACGGTATCCTTGAACGAGAGAAGAAAACTGGCTGCCTGGGTCAGTCATAGCAAATGCATCGGCTGATGCACATGCAATGAGGTCCAGAGCTGCCAACTGCAAATGGCAAGAGCAAAATTGAAATTATTCCGTGAAGTAAAATCAGAATTTCTCAAATCTTACCTCCGTTCCAAAATGTAAGCCTTTTTAGAAAGCTAAAAAGGCCTACATTTTGGAATGGAGGTAGTATAACATAAATTCTGATATTTCCTTATCCCATATGCTATTCTACTAGTTCAAACATGGAACTTGCGCTTCTCAAATGAGTCACCTTTAGAACGGAGCTGACAATAAATAAATATAAGTACATAAAAATACTTCAGTGCCCACATGAGCCACCTTCACAGAGGAGCACATAGAATTAGAGCATGTCTGGTGTTGCGCATTCAATCTGTATACATTTTTATCAAATAGTAGGGTAAATTTAAAAAACACTTTCAATCTTGAGGTTCCGTAGTTCGTACCCATATGAAGCTTGACACCTTCAACAAGCATGTTTACTAATATATAGTTTACATTCATGTGTGACAACAATGTATTTGCATCTTTTCTAACTATATGGAATCAAAATAAATCTCTTATAAGAGTTACCTGCGATGAGAAGTTCCTGAATGGTTCAAGCTCCGTTGGAGAGAGAAGTGTTTCTTTAGTTACTAAAGCAGGATACAGACGACTTATGGCGGCCAGCCTATGCCTCCCACCGTAAATTTCAGCACCTGCAACATATATACTAGTGCTGCGCTTGAAACCAATAGCAGCGAGCATAAGCACAGCCTCTTCAGGTGCAAGGGGGCATTTGCCTTCAGATCGCAAGAAAGCAGCTGAGGGCAACCTGAAAGAGCAGTTGGACTTTCAGAAATAAATACTTTTCTAAAATGCACAATAAATTTGATTCGATGGCCTATTGGTTTGGCATAGAAAATTTGTCCATTTCAGTCATGAATACCCAAGGAGCATTAAAAAAAATAACTGGATTGAAAACATAGGATGGAAACCATACTTTGTTGTCTTCTTCAGTTCAGTCAGTGCAGGAAAGTGGATTTGACGATACGTCTCTAGTTCCTCTTCCTCGTCTTTACCACCACCAAAGTAACACAATGAGTATGCAACCATATCAATCTCAAATCTGAGATGAACAGCAAGATATCTGGAGGACTCATTCCTCCCAGTGGGGATAGATTTCCTAGCAAAGTGTCCTAAGAGATTATCTTCCAAAGGTGACAAATGGGGCATGTGACCATGCAATCTCTTTACGAGTAATGCACCAGTTTCCTGTATTTTATGTACGAACCGAAGAGCATGGAAGTTACATCTGCACCGCAGTCTCTGTAAAACAGTAAGTATATATAGTCAGAACATGCTTTTGAATTATTATTTTCTTAGCAACACAGTGAAATTCTAATGCATTATAGGTGTTTCTTCTATATGCACTTTAATATGTAGCTAAATCAGCAACAGAGCAATAAGAGACCTAGGAAACAACATAGTTATAGCTTCTTTATAGTATCTCAGTCCATACATGAGTTTGAAATCATATCATAGCTCAAGTAGGTGGTATGCTAGGCCAGATGTGTGCTCCTGTTTCGCCATAGGCTCGGTGATGCCCCCGGTATTTAGCTAGTGAGGTGTGGTTTGTGTTTTTAGGGCATGAGACCCTGACAATTTGTTGTACTGTTGAGAGTTTAATAAAATAAAGCCCTATGCATCGATTGATGCAGAGGCTGGGGATGCCCCATTTCTTAAAAAAATGAGACCCTGACAGCATGTTTCTTCACCCATTGTCAGGTTTGTAGGCGTTGAGAGGTGGCTTCAAGTTTTGTGATGTATGCTCTTGGCAGATATTTGTTGAATAAAACCTAAGTAAAGACCGTATGCGTCGATTGATGCAGAGGCTGGGGCTTCCCCTTTTCGAGAAAAAAAAAAGTAGGTGGTATGCGTCTTGTTATAATACACTGCCCACTACCAGTATTTATGCAACCTAGAGTCACTAAGTTTGATGATAACTCAAGAAATTTCACATGCACGTGGCTTTGCAGGTAAATATAAGCAATCAATAGAAAATGGCAATACCTGAAGTTCAAAAGGTATTGGGTCAAAAGATAAACGATTACCAAATCCTACAAAGTGGACAACTCGATTCTTCAGTAAAATTGGTAGTATCTTTTTTACATATATACTTGGTTTTGCCTCTTTCATGACATCTGTATCATTGACCTGCAGAAGAATAAGAGAGTTGAGCAATAAAAGATGAGTATCAAAACCCTTTTTCCACCTTCCTAGACCTTCCACCAAAACTAAGATTACTTACAAGGCTACCGATCGCCTCCAAGTCTAATGATTGCAACTCCAAAGGAAGCTCCTTCACAATCCGAATATCAGATTTCAAATATTTGATAAAATAATCCTCCTGATATATATCTCCAAACTGGCTAAGATATTGAATTTAATTTGTCATTTTAGGACAGAATATAATTATTCAATCACTCAACAATCTATCAACACATAAGACTAAGATATACCTTTTGTCCAGCCAAACATTACTATACAAGAATTTGGGAATGACAAGAGTTGCATTGAGCAATCGGGAAATAGTAACAGCGTTACAGATCTGTTAAAAGATAAAATGAAATGCAATTAAATTAATGAAATAAGTTTGAATAGAAATTAAAAAAACTAAACTTTAATTGCAGTTCACTTCAAGAAATTTGTTTAAACTATGCCAGAGTCGTTCCAAAGTACATAAGGTACAAACATGTTCTTGTATTAGCATTAGAATCCTTTTGCCTGAAATCAGTGTCAAGTAAAAGCCTTGGATTGAGATTTATGCCAATAAGAATGTTTGCCGCCCTTGGACAAGCTCTGACATCGTATTAATTTAAAAAAATTACAAAGAATATATAAGTACAGAACATTACTCTACTGTCTGCAGAGGTCATCAATCATAAATGACTACTTAGTTGGAAAATAAATGCATTAAATATATGAGCCTCTAAACTGAATGACGGTATGATACTGATTGTCGTTATTCATCCAATGATAGTACACAAAAGCAGCAAGGAATAAATAGAGCACGCCTGATGTTACACATTAGTTAAAACTACTCACCGCTACCCTTTGCTGGTTTATTCCGCCATTTGCACTGATGATGATGTAACCATTGACTCCCTCTGCAATTATTAAAAAGGAGGTATAATAAAACAACAGAACAATAAAAAATGGGTGTAAAGGCAGAAAATCGATACTAGTGTGTGTAATTGTAAAACAACAACAGTGAAGCTTAACTGACAAACTGATTCTACCTGATACTTCTGCATCCCTTTGGTCAGAGCAAGGTCTCCACAAAGTAGCATTTATCGGCTCTTTCCACAAGTCTTTGGGTTCCGGCCTACTCTCTGCCTAGGTAATTAACATTATACATTACAAACAACAAGCTTTTGTGAAGATGCAAATAACACACAGTTGCATTTATGAACGCTACCTCTGCCAATGCATGGGCTGCTAAAGCAAGCAGGCGGGTGAGCATGACCTTATGAGGCCTCTTCCCTTTGTCAGCAGCACGCACCTCTTCCTTGAAACATTAGAGCAGTAAAAATCATTCCTCAGGGATGCTGTACTATACCCAAGAGAGTGCATTTTATCTTCTTTACAAAAAAAAATTATTCCCTCAAACAAGATGTATCTTATATGTCATTCCAGAATGACATTATTATCTTAAAATACAAATCTATGCCAGTAACTGAAATGAGGAACTTGTATAACACTACTACGGGGATTAGAGTACTCCGGGTACTCCAAAATCCCAGAAAGTTCTTCTAAAGGTCGTTAAAAATAGTTGGAAAAAATCAACATTAATACAGCATGCATCTACAATAACATATAAATAGATTGATTCAAATCCAAATTCGACAACACAATGATGATAAGAAAGGCAAATCATGTTGTGGAAAGTGTGTAATTCAAATTGGGCTTTGAATAAGTAGCCCATAGATTCTGCTGACAGCAGGATTTTTTTTATACCTTGTCAATGCATGGATTGAATTTAGATTTGAAATTTTTTGGCATGGCGGAAACATTTCCGGAAATGCTCTCATCCTTCTACAGAAATTGTCATGACATTAAGAGGGCACATTTCAGGGCTCGGTAGTCCTAAAGCAAGTTACTGTCACAGTCGATATGAAATTACAAAGTTGTTATTGACGAGCAGAACTTTGATTTCGAAGCATATGAATTAGTAGCTAGCACTGCAACAGACTAAAATCTGCTATTCTCGAGCTTTGTGGTCGAACAACTGTCTACCAAGCTAGATTGCAGAGACGAGCAACAAGTTTAAGCTTTCACTCCCGCAGTGGCATAATTCCAGCTCCCTAATCGGATCAATGCCACGAAGCACGCATCTACTACACAAAGAGAAGCACCGGCATTTACCAGGGTGGAGAGCGAGGAGTTGGCCGGGGACGGCGGGTGGCGGCGGAGGCGGAAGCGCGGGCGCGCGGCGGGGTCCTGGAGGCGGGAGAACATCCACCAGTTCATGAGGAAGAAGAAGGCGACGAGGGCGGCCCAGCAGAGCAGCCCGCGCGGGCGGCGCCACGGCCTGCGGCGCCGCCTGGCCCGCAGCGGCGCGGAGGCGGCCGGGGAGCTCGCCGCTGCCGGCGGCGGCAGCAGCGGCGCCTCCGTCATCCGCAGCGGCGGATTTGGATCTCGGGCGGGCGAGCTGCGTGGGTGGGAAGGAAGGGAGCAGAGGAGCAGAGAGTGGTGGTGTGATCGGAGTGGGTTTAGCGATTGATTGCGAGCTCTCTTAGTTTAGTTTAATGATGGAAAGTTGGAGTTGTCGTGCAGATCGGAGGACGAAGGCTGCTGGCATTGGCAGGGAAGGAAGGTTGAGGCCACTCACGTGCGGTGCGCGTGCGCTTTTTTCTCTTTTCTTTTCTTCTTTTATTATTTTTGAGTGTGCTTTTTTTGTTTTAGCAGAAATATATTTACAATTACATAAGAGCAACTCCAGCAGATGTTGCAAAGTGCGCTAACAATGGTTTGTTTGCAGACATAGCGCGTGACGCACAGGAGGCGGCGTGCAACTCTTTACCAGGCGCAAAATACAGTGGGCGGCGTGTAGCACAAACAACATACAAACACAAATATAGATTCAACAAGATCAAACCGACAAAATAAATCTATAATAAATTATCTAATTATTATTACAACACACTAGTAGGGAAAAGCCTACCAGTCGTGTGTTAAATTGGAGTGGCCGGTAACTCGCTAGTGGTATTAGCTACTAGTCGCGTGTTGGGCCGGCATGTGGCTAGTACTTCCAGTAGCGATCGCGTGCGCCGGCTGACCGCTGCCACTAAGTTTACTGGCAGTGCACCGGATGGCACACGGCTAGTATTCCGCATCTGCGTCACTGCATATTTCTTCTAGCCTATCCCCTGATTTACACAGCAGGTTGCACACATATATAACCATTACCAATCAGTAGTAGATACACAAATATATAGTAGCCAAGTGATCAATGTTGGAGATATGCCCAAGAGGCAATAATAAAATGGTTATTATAATATATCTTTGTGTTTATGATAAATGTTTGCATATCATGCTATAATTGTATTAACCGAAACATTGATACACGTGTGTTATGTAAACAACAAGGAGTCCCTAGTAAGCCTCTTGTATAACTAGCTTGTTAATTAATAGATGATCAAGGTTTCGTGATCATGAACATTGGATGTTATTGATAACAAGGTTATGTCATTAGGCCAATGATATAATGGACATACGCCCAAACAAGCGTAGCATAAGATCACGTCATTAAGTTCAGTTTGCTATAAGCTTTCGATACATAGTTACCTAGTCATTCGACCATGAGATCATGTAAATCACTTATACCGGAAGGGTACTTTGATTACATCAAACGCCACTGCGTAAATGGGTGGTTATAAAGGTGGGATTAAGTATTGAAAAGTATGAGTTGAGGCATATGGATCAAGAGTGGGATTTGTCCATCCCGATGACGGATAGATAAACTCTGGGTCCTCTCGGTGGAATGTCGTCTGATTAGCTTGCAAACATGTGACTGGTTCACAAGACATGATATGCCACGGTACGAGTAAAGAGTACTTGTCGGTGACGAGGTTGAACAAGGTATCGTGATACCGATGATCGAACCTCGGACAAGTAGAGTATTGCGTGACAAAGGAAATCGGTATCGTATGTAAATGGTTCAATCGATCACTAAGTTATCGTTGAATATGTGAGAGCCATTATGGATCTCCAGATCCCGCTATTGGTTATTGGTCGGAGAGAAGTCTCAACCATGTCTGCATAGTTCACAAACCGTAGGGTGACACACTTAAGGTTTGATGTCGTTTTAAGTAGATATGGAATATGGAATGTAGCTCGAATGTTGTTCGGAGTCTCGAATGGGATCCGAGACATCACGAGGAGGTTCGGAATGGTCCGGAGAATAAGATTCATATATGGGAAGTCATTTTTCGGGGTTCGGAAAAAGTCCGGTGTTTTGACCGGAGCTTCTAGAAGGTTTTGGAAGGATCGGAATAGTCCGGAATATTGTGGAAGGTTCCGGAAGTGTCTAGGACGACCCGGGCTGTCTAAGGAAGTCCGGAGGGTTCCATAATAGGTGTATCCATGTTTTCCTTAAGGGTTAAGAAGTTTCCCCTAAAGCAGATTCGGATTTGGCAAAAGAGTCCTAGTTCTAGTAGGTTTCGGCTGACAGAAACCTACCGGAACTCTCCCAAACTTTGGGGGCAGGTCTTGGACGACCCAAGGACCTTTTCCACCTATAAAAGGAGGGCAAGGGGAGCCCCAAGAGGTGCACATGTCGCAGCCCTAGCTCCCTCTCCCCAAACCCTAGCCGCCCCTTCCTCCTCCTCCCTCTTGCACGGCTACGGCGAAGCCCTGCAGGATTTCTCCACCACCACCGCCACCACGCCGTCGTGCTGGGGGGATTCCGAGGAGGATCTACTACTTCCGCTGCCCGCTGGAACGGGGAGAAGGACGTCGTCATCAACACCGAATGTGTGACCGAGTACGGAGGTGCTGCCCGACTGTGGCACCGTCAAGATCTTCTACGCGCTTTTGAAAGCGGCAAGTGATCGACTACAGCAACAACGAGATCTAATCTCGTAGGCTTTGGAAATCTTTGAGGGTTAGTCTCATGATCTTCACCTCGTTGCTACCATCTACTAGATTAGATCTTGGCTTGTTGTTCGTTCTTGCGGTAGGAATTTTTTTGTTTTCTATGCTACGAATCTCAACAGTGGTATCAGAGCCGTGTCTATGCATATATTGGTTGCACGAGTAGAACACAATGGTTTTGTGGGCGTTGATGCTTTTGTTGTCTTTAGTTCATGTACTTTGCATCTTGCGGGATGGTGGGATGAAGCGGCCCGGGCTAACTTTACATGACCGCGTACATGAGACTTGCTCCACGCTCGACATGCAACTTGTATTGCATAAGTAGCTTTGCGGGTGTCTGTCTCTCTCACCATAGTGAAGATTCAATCTACTCTTTCCATTGACAACACTAGTATCACCGTTGTGGTTCATGTTCGTAGGTAGATTGGATCCTACTCGAAAACCCTAAACCACGTAAAATATGCAAACCATATTAGAGGCGTCTAACTTGTTTTTGCAGGGTTTGGTGATGTGATATGGCCATGATGTGATGATGAATATGTATGAGATGATCATTATTGTATTGTGGCAACCGGCAGGAGCCTTATGGTTGTGTTTATATTTCATGTTGTAGTATTATTTCAAAGTAGTTGTAATAGTTGCTACACACGGTGAACAACCATGAAGACGGCGCCATGGACCTTGACGTTGCACCGACGATGATGGAGATCATGCCCGTTGATGATGGAGATCATGTCCGTGCTTTGAAGACGAAGATCAAAGGCGCAAAGACTAAAGGGCCATATCATATCACATATGAATTGCATGTGATGTTAATCCTTTATGCATCTTATTTTGCTTAGATCGCGACGGTAGAATTATAAGATGATTCCTCACATTAATATCAAGATAATAAAGTGTTCTCCCCTTGTATGCACCGTTGCTACAGTTCGTCGTTTTGAAGCATCTCGTGATGATCGGATGTGATAGATTCTACGTTCACATATAATTAACGGGTGTAAGCCATGTTGCACACGCGGAAATACTTGGGTTTGCTTGACGAGCCTAGCATGTACAGACATGGCCTCGGGACAACGGAAACCGAAAGGTTAAACACGATTCATATGGATGATATGATCAACATGTTGATGTTCACCATTGAAGCTACATCATCTCACGTGATGATCGGTTTTGGTGTAGTGGATGTGGATCGTGTGTCACTTAACAACTATGAGGGATGTTGTATTAAGTGGGAGTTCATTAGTAATTAGATTAAAATTTGAACTAATTATCATGAACATAGTCTGAATATTATTTTGAATTAAATTTGTAGTATTGGCATCCATTTTCTACCATGCGCTAGTCTTGTAATTGAGATAGAAATACTATTAAGTCTGACAAGTAACTTTACGGACTGGTACCGTATTGTTAAAGAATCAAGAAATGATTAAGTCCTATTGCAAACTTTTAGTAAACCTCACATTGTTGATTCAAAGAACAATGGTTTCAATTAGTACCTAAAATCATCTTGTCTCCATGAAACTTGAAGTTCAAATCCGTTTGAAAAGTAAGGAGCTGGAAATTTTGTTTTCAGAAATAAGCGAGGTATGAGATATATGTGATATCTAAAACCTTATTGCAAGATGATAGAATATAATCTAGTGAGACTACATAAACTCATAAATTTTATGGGAATGTACGAAGGTTGAAGACGCTAGATGTCTCAATCCTCCAACTATTTGGGCACTAACGATATTCGCATATCCATGAAGTGATCGTCCTTAGTATGCATCGTTGCTAAGACTCGTCGTTTCGAAGCATCACGTGATGATCGGGTGTTATAGATTCTACGAGCGCATACAACGGGTGCAAGCCAAATTTGCACATGCGAATACTGAGGTTAAACTTTACGAGCCTAGCATGTACAAACATGGTCTCGGAAATTCGTCATGATATGATGGTTAAAATTATGAGTGAAATTGTTCATCATATTACAAAGTTACTAATAGTGAAATCTGGAACACTTGTCATATGATGATGAACTTCAAAGTAAGAACCTCAAGGTTATTGGTATTTGACCAATGGACCTAGAAGTTATTGAAGGTGAAGTGTTTTCTGAGAATGAGGAAAGCTAAAAGAGAAACTACAAAAGATATTTTGGCAGAAAGAAAGAAAAGACTAGAAAGTCTAGCTCAGATGTATATAGATGATATACATGTTATGGATGTATTCCTTGTTTGGTCACATAATGAGGTTCTTGGGTATTTGTACCAGATTGGTTGGTATGAGATGTCATACAATACAATGCAATACAAGAATACGATGGCCTAAATGACTGATAAGAAATATGGTAATAATGCACGTCTGGAACATAATAAAGTGTTATTATGTTTGTCGTTGGCATTCTACCTAGCCCTTAGAATTTATAATAAAGAACTTAATAATTGTTATTTTGCTCTGGTCAAATGAAAACAATGAGTTGTTCAAATTATGACATTACTCCATGTACGATGGATAAGTTATTATAAATCTTAATGGTGAAACACACATACATAACACTGACGCTAAAATGCCATAAGGCAAATGATTTGAATTCCACTTATTTGTGGAACCGCCATTTAGGTCATGTTAGAAAGGAACGCATGAAGAAACTCCATGCAGATGGATTTTTGGAGTCATTTGATTTTTGAATCATTTGGCATTTGCAAATCTTTTCTAAAGAGAATGACTGAAATACCGTTCATAGGTCAAGAGTTGAACGGGCAACTAACTTAGTGGAAACATACATAATGATGTATGTGGTTCACTGGGCATAGTTGTGTGTGGGAGATTCTTCTACTTCATGAAAACTTCCAACAATGAATTGAGTATATATATGTGGATATATTCGATAAGGAAGAAGTTTGAAACATTTGAATGGATTCAAATAAATTTCAGCATGAAGTAGAAATCATCGTAATAGAAAAGTCAAATATCTATGATAGGATCACGGTGGAAATATTTGAATTACGAGTTTTAGCGAACATCTAAAAGAGTTATGAAATTGTTCTACAACTCGTGTTTCTTGGAGTATCATAATGATGATGGAGTATCCGAGAGACGTGTCCAAACCTTGTTGGATTAATGATGAGATAAAATAAAATGACGCTATTATATTTTTGTGGATTACGCTTTAGAGACTACCGCTTTTACACTGAATAGAGCATCATCATGATCCGTTGAAATGACACCATACGAGTTATGGCATGGGTATAAACCCTAATAGTCCTTTCTTAAATTTTTTGTGTCCATAGCATAAGTAAATGAGTTTGCAACCAAAATCGGATGAATGTCTTTGTTGGTTATCCCAGAGAATTGATTGGGAATTCTTCCCACTATGGAGACAAACAAAAGTGTTTGTCAATGTTTCTTATTTCCAAGAAATTGTTTCTAGCGAAGTATTTGAGTGGGAGGACAATAGAACTTGATAAGGTTTATGAACCTGAGCATAATGATCAGAGTAGCGCAGCATCGGAAATGGTTCCGGAAGCGGCCACGACAATCATGGCTCCCATGACTACAAAGTGTTTAAGCCATGGAGATCGAAGTACCTATTGAACCTTGTAGGTTTGGTTTACTTTGTGATCAAATAAATGATTTGTGGACAAAGGATTGATTTTGAACAATGATAAACCAACTACATACAAAGAAGTTATGATGGGCCCTGACTCCGTTAAAATGGCTATGCGCCATGAAATTCAAGATAGGTGAATATTTTTTGAAAGTAAATGAATTTATGAAATTGATGGACTTGGATGAAATATCCTTAAATAAGCTCGACTTGTCGAAAAGTTGTTTACGACATAGTTCAAAGAGTTGACTACGATAAGATTATATCTTCCGTAGCGATGGTTATAGTCTATGTGGATTATTCTAGTAATCGCTATATATTTCTTTTATGAGATATGCTAGTAGGATGGCAAAATATATTACTTAGCAGAAGTGTGTATTAAAGGTGTATACAAGATACAACCAAGAGTTTTGCTGGTTCGTGGAATACTAGATAGGTATACGAACTTAAATTGGATGAAGTGAGTATCGCGGAGTTGGAATCTTCACCGGATGAAATGATCAAAGAGTTATGATTTCATCAGAAACGATGAAGATGCTTGCATTTGCAAGAAATTAAGTGGGAGCGCTGAGACATATTTGTAATACTTTATGTAGATGACATATCGTTGATTATAAATAGTGTAATTATATACTCCCTCCTTTCCTTTCTATATTGCCTTTTTTTGGCACGGAAATTAGCGCGAGCCGTTTTTTGACACAAAACCCCCTAGCGATATCACAGACAAAATAGGAAACTGAAAACAAATCTCAGAAATACATGACCAGATCGGTTTTCAGATTTTCTGGACTTGACCTGATCGGTGGAAGGGGTTCTTTGCAAAAAAAACATAGCTTTACTCTTATATTCTGAAACAAATGAGAAAAAACAATAGGAATTATAGAAAGGAACGAAGAGAGTAATTGATTAAAAAGGTTTCATTGAGAATTAACATCAATGAAAGAATATGTACTGAAACATATTTAGTGTCAAGATCTATGAAGATAGATTGAAACACATAATAAGTTTAAGTTAAAAAGTACATTGAATGAATATTGAAGTAGTTCAATATAAAAATATTAAGATGGTGCTCTTTTCCATGTGAAGGTTTAACAAGACTTGAGTGTATTTTACACTCAATGAGTAAAACCACATGAGTGGATCACGAATAATATGTACACAATCAGATGTCCTGTGCTCTAAAGAGTTAGGAGCATATACCAGAATGATTCATGTGATGATTATTGGATAACAGTAAGAATATCCTTGAGTACTTTAGAAGAACCAAGGATATATATAGTTTTGTATGGGGTAATGACAAACAAATCGATGTAAGGTGTTGCACCGATATTAGTTTGGTCACATATAAAAATAAATTTCAATCTCAATTAGGATAAGTGTTGATTAAAAGGTAGCACAATGAGCTAGAAGAAATCTATGCTAGATTTAGATGAGTTCTAAATATTGTGACGGGTTCTACAAAACAAAGGCAGAGAATTTCATTGTTTTAACAATGACTAAGGATGTTAAGTCTAAAAGTTCTTTGAGAACTTGGTGTAGTTCTGATAGTGTCAGAACTTTGAAGCTATATTGTGTGTGATAATATTAGTGACATATTTCAGACCACGGAATTAATGTTCCACCAGAAGACCAAACATATTTAATGCCGACTCATTTGGAAAATGAGTGATGCGTGAAGACGCAAATGAATTGCAAAATACATAAGTTTCTGAGCATGTCAGATCCGTTGACTGAAACCTCTCCCGTGAGCAAAACATGATAAGCACCAGAAGGTCAAGGTGTTATATCTTTACAAATGTAAACTAGATTATTGACTCTAGTGCAAGTGGGAGACTGTTGGAGATATGCCCAAGAGGCAATAATAAAATGGTTATTATAATATATCTTTGTGTTCATGATAAATGTTTGCATACCATGCTATAATTGTATTAACCGAAATATTGATACATGTGTGTTATGTAAACAACAAGGAGTCCCTAGTAAGCCTCTTGTATAACTAGCTTGTTGATTAATAGATGATCAGGGTTTCGTGATCATGAACAATGGATGTTATTAATAACAAGGTTATGTCATTAGGTGAATGATATAATGGACATAGACCCAAATAAGCGTAGCATAAGATCACGTCATTAAGTTCAGTTTGCTATAAGATTTCGATACATAGTTGCCTAGTCCTTCGACCATGAGATCATGTAAATCACTGATGTCTACTCACGCTTCTTTTCCTGTAGACAGTGTTGGGCCTCCAAGAGCAGAGGTTTGTAGAACAGCAGCAAGTTTTCCCTTAAGTGGATCACCCAAGGTTTATCGAACTCGGGGAGGAAGAGGTCAAAGATATCCCTCTCAAGCAACCCTGCAATCACGATACAAGAAGTCTCTTGTGTCCCCAACACACCTAATACACTTGTCAGATAGGTGCACTAGTTCGGCGAAGAGATAGTGAAATACAAGTAGTATGGATGTATATGAGTGGTAATAGCAATTTGAATAAAATATGGCAGCGAGTAAACATGCAACAGAACAGTAAATAAGCGGTGTTTGCAGTATTGGAAACAAGGCCTAGGGATCATACTTTCACTAGTGGACACTCTCAACATTGATCGCATAATAAATAATAACTTCTCTCATTTGTGCTACATACACTCTTTGTTGGATGACAAACACCATTCATTGTGTAGGGCTACAAGAGCTCCCTCAAGCCGGAGTTAACAAGCGCCACAACATTCAGCATTCATATTTAAGTAACCTTAGAGCATAATAGATCTTTGCAAAATAAACCGAGTACTAACATAGCATACACACTGTCACCATTACACTAAGGGGGAATAGATCACATCAATACTATCATAGCGATAATCAACTCCATAACCTACAAGAGATTATGATCATAATCTACGACAAGAACCACACGATGCACACACTGTCACCATTACACCATGCAGGAGGAATAGACTACTTTAATAACATCACATGAGTAGCACATAGACTAGTAGCGATACAAAGCTCATCATATAGATCTCAATCATGTAAGGCAGCTCATAAGATCATTGTATTGGAGTACAGAGAGAGAGATTAACCACATAGCTACCGGTACAGCCCTTAGCCTCGGGGGAGAACTACTCCCTCCTCATCATGGGAGATAGCGATGGCGGTGAAGATGGCGGTGGTGTCGATGGAGAAGCCTTTCGGGGGCACTTCCCCGTCCCAGCGGCGTGCGGAAGAGACTCCTGTCCCCCAGATCTTGGCTTCGCGATGGCGGCGGCTCTGGACCTTTTCTCGTACCGTGGATTTTTCGTCTCGAAGATTTAGGTCAGGGGGCTTCTTATAGGCGAAGAGGCGAGTCGGAACTACGGGGCCCATTCTTCAGAGGCTGTAATATCCCAGGTTTAGAGGCTACAAAATGAGAGAACACCAAAGTGTGCATTGCATTCATGCATAGAAAATCCGGGGAATTTTCGCGCTTTCAAATAAAACTTACCACAGTAACTGAAGTTTCACTTGACTTGCTGGAATTGAAATAGATCATCAAGTCAAGCGCTATAAACTTCACTGTGATCTTTGCTAAAACCCTGTTTTGGGTAGATATGATTTGATCTAGGGGCTAGATCAAATAGAATTAGTTTTACAACAAATAACATCTTAAGTAAGGGTCAACTATAAGATCTTATAAAAGATCTCAACATGACATTCCTTACAACAACACATTCTTTAAGAATTAAACCCTAACTTATTAACACTTAAAAGTTAGCAACTACCTTTGTGTGTAATATAATTCAATTCTAAACTTATTAATAAATAAGGTATATCACAGGGTCTAAAGTGCATAAAGGCCACACATTCTTATTTAAATCATAACTTATTAAATATATGGAATATCATAAAACTGAATCCATTTACATTACAAATTATAGTTCAAACTATTTGAATAAAACTACTCATGAGTATTTTGAAACTCATATGATCATGCCTTGGTGCAATCAAACACCAACTATTCAAAATTGAGGAATAACCTTCAACCTTGACTTTTTGACCAATATTATAATATAAATCCAATCAAATATGATATAGTGACTCATCCACAATAATAAAACCATCCACAAGATATTTAGTAACAAATGCCACTTGGCTATCTAAATATAATTCATATGAGAAGATAATGATCTTGCCACATAGGATGAAAATATCTACATGACTTGCTTTCCAAGCTATGCCACCTCATGCTCAAAGGATTGCTATGGATGAGGGCATGACACCCAAGCACCTTACTCATCAAACCAACACAAGAGTCACCACCTATGTGTCATGATACTAGAGCTTGCCCAAGCCTATAAAAGGAGCCACACCCTTCATCCATATGATCACCTTGTAGCATGATACAAGGAAACCAAACACTTGAGACCTTCCATATGAATTAGCTAGGATCAAGATGAAGAAGCTAGGAGGTGGAGGCATACCACAAGATGCAGGTTTATCATATTTCCTGAAGAACAAGCTACAGAAGATACCAAGGTAGAATTCCTAGGCAAACCATATATTTAGAGGATCATATCATCATCTCTTGAGTAGGACCTTAGGATATTCCAAGACATTGATAAGTGAGAGAAGTTATAATACTAACCATAGCCATGTTCATACAAGCATATTAGAGAAGTACTAAACCTAGTTATTCAAGTCAATATTTGATCTTGGAGGTGAGAACCCTATTCCAATAGCAATACCTTAGGAAACCAATTCCATAATCATCACAACTTGGTATTAATTATAAACCCTAAGAATCTAGGATGAGTGTGATGAGAGGAATATTAAAGAGGGATTAGTGAGGAATGAGTGAATCTTGTCTAATGCATGATCATACCTTGTAGACATAGATGATAAGTTAAACCATATGATTACTAGATCTCATCTATCACATAAAATAATAAGTATATCACTAGTAATTAACCCCAAACCAATCCTCATGCCTTGTATGGAGGAGTAAAGGCATTAAACTTAAATCTTGCCTATCCAAATCCTTGAGACAAACCTAGCATTTCCTTGATACATGAATCCTAGCCAAGTGAGGAGGATAACCCTAGCCACTAAAATAGGATCAAAGCTTATGCCATATCTTAATCCTAGTTGTGGATCACTTGGGTGATCACTACTAAAACCCTAAACCCAATTTTTAATACAAGTATAATTTAGATTATAAGTAAAACCCTGCCATGCCTCATGCCTATATTACCATTAATGAAGCATCATCAAATTCTTAAACCCTAAGAACTATCATACAAATAAAATCATGAATCAATTCCATACCCTTTTCCATTTGTTGAACTCTAGCCATAATTCAACTATATGTGAGTAATCATTATGGTTAAGCAATAGAAAAATATAATATGTTCACCATGCACATGTTCTAAATTTTAAAAGCATTTAAATGTATTTGATTTCTAAAATTAAAGGCAATTGAGATGAACCTTAAAATAATATTTATTTGAATTTTAACTAGTACCTAATAAGAACCAAAATTAACCAATTATAAATGGTTGTTTAAAAACAAAACAAGACAATCAGTAACATTATCAAATTGTTATGATACTCAAATAATTTAGAACCTGCAAAACAAAATAGAAGTCAGATTTGAATTCAAATAACAAAATTCAAAAACAGAAAATGAAAAGGAAAAAAAAGAAGAGAGAAAGATTTACCTATTGGGCAGTGGCAGCCCAGTACCGCAGCAGCCCGAAGCCAGCCTGAGCCCAACGATGAAGCCCACCAGTAGCCCAGCCCAACTTACCCCTTTCATCCGAAAAGATCAACGAGGAGCTCGTCCTCATCCTCTTCTTCTCACACGCGCTCGACAGCACGACGCCGTGAGCTCCTTCTCCTCGCTGCTGTCGATCCCTCCTCGATCGGCAGTGTGACGAGGCGCATTCCTGAAGCCTATAAATACCCCATGACGAACCCTAGTTCCCCATTTCTTCCTTTCATCTCCGATTTGCTTCTCAGACCGAAACCCTAGCTCGCCGGCCAACTCGTCTCGCCGTCGATGGAGGCACTCCGAGCCACGCCGTGGACGCCGTTGTCTTCCCGACATCTACTTGCTCAGCTCGCGCGAGGAATCGATCCGAAGATCTCTGGAGCGTCTTCACTGAGCCCTCTTCTCCGACGCCGGCCACCGTCGTCGCCGGCAATTGCGACCACCTCAGGCCACGCCGTCAAGCGCTCTGTGCTCAGGGTGAGTGATACGTCTCCAACGTATCGATAATTTCTTATGTTCCATGCTACTTTATTGATGATACCTACATGTTTTATGCACATTATATGTCGTATTTACGCATTTTCTGGAACTAACCTATTAACAAGATGCCGAAGTGCCAGTTCCTGTTTTCTGCTGTTTTTGGTTTCAGAAATCCTAGTAACGAAATATTCTCGGAATTGGACGAAATCAACGCCCGGGTTCCTATTTTGCCGGAAGCTTCCAGCAGAAGAGGGGCCAGAGATGGGCCGGGGGGCCCACACCACACCTGGGCGCGGGCCCGGGCCCGCGCCACTGGTGGTGAGGGCACCCCTGTGCCCCTCCGAGGCTCCCCTTTCGCCTATTTAAAGGTCCTGACCTAAAAACCCTTACGGAAGAAGCCACGGTGCGAACCCTTCCGAGCCGCCATCGCGAAGCCAAGATGGGGGGAGGAGTCTGTTCCGGCCCTGCCGGGGAAGTGCCCCGAAGGCTTCTCCATCGACACCGTGCCATCTCCACCGCCATCTTCATCACCGCTGCTGCTCCCATGAGGAGGGAGTAGTTCTTCATCGAGGCTCGGGGCTGTACCGGTAGCTATGTGGTTCATCTCTCTCCTATGTGCTTCAATACAATAATCTCATGAGCTGCCTTACATGATTGAGATTCATATGAGTTTTGTATCACTATTCATCTATGTGCTATTCTAGTGATGTTATTAAAGTACTCTATTCCTCCTCCACGTGTGTAAAGGTGACAGTGTGTGCACCGTGTGAGTACTTGGCGTGGGCTATGATTGTGATCTCTTGTAGATTATGAAGTTAACTATTACTATGATGGTATTGATGTGATCTATTCTTCCTAACTGGCGTGAAGGTGACAATGTGCATGCTATGTTAGTACTTGGTTTAGTCGTGTTGATCTTTCTTACACTCTAAGGTTATTTAAATATGAACATCTAATTGTGGAGCTTGTTAACTCCGGCATTGAGGGTTCGTGTAATCCTACGCAATGTGTTCATCATCCAACAAGAGAGTGTAGAGTATGCATTTATCTATTATGTTATGTGATCAATGTTGAGAGTGTCCACTAGTGAAAGTCTAATCCCTAGGCCTTGTTCCTAAATACTGCTATCACTGCTTGTTACTGTTTTACTGCGTTACTACTGCTGCGTTACTACTACATGTTTACTTCCCGCAATATTACTACCATCAACTGCACGCCAACAAGCACTTTTCCTCCCTCATTCATACCACTTGTATTTCACTATCTCTTCGCCGAACTAGTGCACCTATTAGGTGTGTTGGGGACACAAGAGACTTCTTGCTTTGTGGTTGCGGGGTTGCATGAGAGGGATATCTTTGACCTCTTCCTCCCTGAGTTCGATAAACCTTGGGTGATCCACTTAAGGGAAACTTGCTGCTGTTCTACAAACCTCTGCTCTTGGAGGCCCAACACTGTCTACAAGAATAGAAGCACCCGTAGACATCAAGCACTTTTCTGGCGCCGTTGCCGGGGAGGAAAGGTAAAAGGCACTCATACTTCGGTTCCAGGTAACAGTATTTTCTGGCACCATTGTGTGTGTGCTCGAAGCTATTTCCTTTAGACTCTGCAATTGCGACATTTGGTTTCTTGTTTACACTAGTTAGGCATAATGGACAACAATGACCTTTTTATTCTATTTCCTGATTTAAGACATGGATGGTTTGATGCGAAAATTAAAAAACCCATGGAACATATTAATATGAATGCTTTGAACACTATTGTTGCTAATGCTATGGAAAATTCTAAGCTTGGGGAAGCTGGCTTTGATGAGCATGATATTTTTAGTCCCCCAAGCATTGAGGAGAAAATTTACTTTGATGATACTTTGCCTCCCATTTATGATGATTATAATGATAGTAGTCTTTTGTTACCACCTGTTATGGAGGATAAATTTGATTATGATTACAATATACCTCCTATATTTGATAGCTACTTTGTTGAATTTGCTCCCACTACAATTAATAAGAATGACTATGCTTATGTTGGGAGTAGTAATAATTTTATGCATGAGACTCATGATAAGAATGCTTTATGTGATAGTTATATTGTTGAGTTTGCTCATGTTGCTACTGAAAGTTATTATGAGAGAGGAAAATATGGTTGTAAAAATTTTCATGTTACTAAAACACCTCTCTATGTGCTGAAATTTTTGAAGCTACACTTGTTTTATCTTCCTATGCTTGTTACTTTGCTCTTCATGAACTTGTTTATTTACAAGATTCCTATGCATAGGAAGCATGTTAGACTTAGATGTGTTTTGAATTTGCCTCTTGATGCTCTCTTTTGCTTCAACTTCTATTTCTTGCGAGTGCATCATTAAAACTGCTGAGCCCATCTTAATGGCTATAAAGAAAGAACTTCTTGGGAGATAACCCATGTGTTTTTTTACTACAGTACTTTGTTTTATATTTGTGTCTTGGAAGTTGTTACTACTGTAGCAACCTCTCCTTATCATGTTTTTGTGCCAAGTAAAGTTTCTATGTCAAAGTTGATGTTATATTTGGGATCACTGCGCAGAAACAGCATTGCTGTCTGTCACGAATCTGGGCACAGTTCTCTGTAGAAAATTCGAAAAATCTGCCAATTTACGAGCGTGATCCTCAGATATGTACGCAACTTTCATTAGTTTTGAGTTTTTCCATTTGAGCAAGTCTGGTGCCAGCTTTAAATTCGTCTTTACGGACTGTTTTGACAGATTCTCCCTTTTATTTCGCATTGCCGCTTTTGTTAAGTTGAATGAGTTTCTTTGTTCCATTAACTTTCAGAAGTTATGTGCAATGTCCAGAAGTGTTAAGAATGTTTGTGTCACCTCTGAACATGTGAATTTTTGATTATGCACTAACCCTCTAATGAGTTTGCTTGAAGTTTGGTGTGAAGGAAGTTTTCAAGGGTCAAGAGAGGAGGATGATATACTACGATCAAGAAGAATGAAAAGTCTAAGCTTGGGGATGCCCCGGTGGTTCATCCCTGCATATTTCAAGAAGACTCAAGCATCTAAGCTTGGGGATGCCCAAGGCATCCCCTTCTTCATCGACAAAGTATCGGGTTCCTTCTCTTGAAACTATATTTTTATTCGGTCACATCTTATGTACTTTACTTGGAGCGTCTGTGTGATTTTATTTTTGTTTTTGTTTTGTTATCTTAGTTCTCTGAATAAGTTCATCCTTGTGTGGGAGAGAGACACGCTCCGCTGGTTCGTATGAACACATGTGTTCTTAGCTCATAATATTCATGGCGAAGTTTCCTCTTCGTTAAATTGTTATATGGTTGGAATTGAAAAATGCTACATGTAGTAATTGGTAAAATGTCTTGGATAATGTGATACTTTGCAATTGTTGTGCTCATGTTTAAGCTCTTGCATCATATACTTTGCACCTATTAATGAAGAAATACATAGAGCTTGCTAAAATTTGGTTTGCATAATTGGTCTCTCTAAGGTCTAGATAATTTCTAGTATTGAGTTTGAACAACAAGGAAGACGGTGTAGAGTCTTATAATGTTTACAATATGTCTTTTATGTGAGTTTTGCTGCACCGGTTCATCCTTGGGTTTGCTTCAAATAACCTTGCTAGCCTAAACCTTGTATCGAGAGGGAACACTTCTCATGCATCCAAATACTTGAGCCAATATTCATGCCATTTGTGTCCACCATACCTACCTACTACATGGTATTTCTCCGCCATTCCAAAGTAAATTGCTTGAGTGCTACGTTTAAACAATTCAAAATTTATCACCTCTTATTTGTGTCAATGTTTTATAGCTCATGAGGAAGTATGTGGTGTTTTATCTTTCGATCTTGTCATTTACTTCGGACAGACTTTCACAATGGACTAGTGGCTTCATCCGCTTATCCAATAACTTTGCATAAAGAGCTGGCAAAGGGGTTCCCAGCCCCAATTAATTAACTTTCATTAATAATTCTCTTCACATGTTTTGCTCTGATTCATCAGTAAGCAACTTAATTTTGCAAATAGACACTCCTCCATGGTATGTGAATGTTGGAAGGCACCCGAGGATTCGGTTAGCCATGGCTTGTGTAAGCAAAAGGTTGGGAGGAGTGTCATCCATAAATAAAGAAAAACTAAATTAAAGTACATGTGTAAACAAAAGAGAAGAGGGATGATCTACCTTGCTGGTAGAGATAACGTCCTTCATGGGAGCCGCTCTTGAAAGTCTGGTTGATGAGGGGGTTAGAGTACCCGCTACCATTCGTTGACAACAACAAACACCTCTCAAAACTTTACTTTTATACTCTCTTTATGTTTTCAAAATAAAAGCTCTAGCACAAATATAGCAATCGATGCTTTCCTCTTTGAAGGACCTTTCTTTTACTTTTATGTTGAGTCAGTTCACCTATCTCTCTCCATCTCAAGAAGCAAACACTTGTGTGAATTGTGCATTGATTCCTACATACTTGCATATTGCACTTGTTATATTACTTTACATTGACAACTATCCATGAGATATACATGTTACAAGTTGAAAGCAACCGCTGAAACTTAATCTTCCATTGTGTTGCTTCAATACCTTTACTTTGATTTATTGCTTTATGAGTTAACTCTTATGCAAGACTTATTGATGCTTGTCTTGAAGTATTATTCATGAAAAGTCTTTGCTTTATGATTCACTTGTTTACTCATGTCATTACCATTGTTTTGATCGCTGCATTCATTACATATGTTTACAATAGTATGATCAAGATTATGATGGCATGTCACTTAAGAAATTATCTTTGTTATCGTTTTACCTGCTCGGGACGAGAACTTTGGGGATGCTGATACGTCTCCAACGTATCGATAATTTCTTATGTTCCATGCTACTTTATTGATGATACCTACATGTTTTATGCACATTATATGTCGTATTTATGCATTTTCTGGAACTAACCTATTAACAAGATGCCGAAGTGCGTTTCTGCTGTTTTTGGTTTCAGAAATCCTAGTAACGAAATATTCTCGGAATTGGAAGAAATCAACGCCCAGGTTCCTATTTTGCCCGGAAGCTTCCGAGCACCGAAGAGGGGCCAGAGATGGGCCGGGGGCCCCACACCACACAGGCGCGGGCCCAGGCCTGGCCGCGCCACCTGGTGGTGAGGGCACCCTGGTGCCCCTCCGAGGCTCCCCTTTCGCCTATTTAAAGGTGACCTAAAAACCCTTACGGAAGAAGCCACGGTACGCGAAACCTTCCGAGCCGCCGCCATCGCGAAGCCAAGATCGGGGACAGGAGTCTCGTTCGGCACCTGCCGGACGGGGAAGTGCCCCGGAAGGCTTCTCCATCGACACCGCTGCCATCTCCACCGCCATCTTCATCACCTGTTGCTCCCATGAGGAGGGAGTAGTTCTTCATCGAGGCTCGGGGGCGGTAGCTATGTGGTTCATCTCTCTCCTATGTGCTTCAATACAATAATCTCATGAGCTGCCTTACATGATTGAGATTCATATGAGTTTTGTATCACTATTCATCTATGTGCTACTCTAGTGATGTTATTAAAGTACTCTATTCCTCCTCCACGTGTGTAAAGGTGATAGTGTGTGCACCGTGTGAGTACTTGGCGTGGGCTATGATTGTGATCTCTTGTAGATTATGAAGTTAACTATTACTATGATGGTATTGATGTGATCTATTCTTCCTAACTGGCGTGAAGGTGACAGTGTGCATGCTATGTTAGTACTTGGTTTAGTCGTGTTGATCTTTCTTACACTCTAAGGTTATTTAAATATGAACATCTAATTGTGGAGCTTGTTAACTCCGGCATTGAGGGTTCGTGTAATCCTACGCAATGTGTTCATCATCCAACAAGAGAGTGTAGAGTATGCATTTATCTATTATTATGTGATCAATGTTGAGAGTGTCCACTAGTGAAAGTCTAATCCCTAGGCCTTGTTCCTAAATACTGCTATCACTGCTTGTTCTTGTTTCTTGCGTTACTACTGCTGCGTTACTACGCATGTTTACTTCCCGCAATATTACTACCATGCTGCCAGCAAGCACTTCTGGCGCCATACTACTGCTCATATTCATTCATACCACTTGTATTTCACTATCTCTTCGCCGAACTAGTGCACCTATTAGGTGTGTTGGGGACACAAGAGACTTCTTGCTGTGGTTGGGGGTTGCATGAGAGGGATATCTTTGACCTCTTCCTCCCTGAGTTCGATAAACCTTGGGTGATCCACTTAAGGGAAACTTGCTGCTGTTCTACAAACCTCTGCTCTTGGAGGCCCAACACTGTCTACAAGAATAGAAGCACCCGTAGACATCAGTGAGCTTCTCTTCCACCTAGTGTCCTCGGCCAGCTCAATTGCATCCCAGATCATCGCCGCACCGTGAGCCCGTGAGCACCGCTTCACCTCGCCGTCGACCATGCTCCGATGACCTTTAGGTAGCGGCGCTAGTATCAATCGCTTCCTTATCGTGTCTGAAGCCAACGGTAGTCCCCAATCGTCCGGGAGGGCCCAGTCGCCGGCGCCGTCGTCGATTTCCCGCCGGCGTGAGCTCCATTGCCACGTCTCGATTTTGACCAGTCAACTGCCAACGTGGCAGCTGACATGGCTTTGACCCCACTCGTCAGTCACTAGGGTAGCACCAGACCGGGTAGCTTTAGTGTTTTCGATTTAATTTTAAATCCAGTAAATTGCTGAGACTTGACAAAATTCTAGAAAATTCATATCAACTCAGAAAATTATGAATAATATATCAAAATGTTCACAAAAATAAACTCTATTCAAATAAAATATAAAACAAAAATGTGTGTCAAAATAAAAATCATTTATTTTTAACTTCTTTAATTATGCCTTTTCATTTATTTAAAATGCAAATTGAATTCAATAAATAATTAAGTTCCAAACTTAAATTTTAACTATTCAGTAACTAAGTAAAATGTTAAGATTAATTTTATTTACCATATTTGCATTAATTTAATTATTAGTGGTAATTCATAAACCCTAATTTGCAAATTACTATTTTTATTTTCTTTAAATAGTAATAACTCAAGAAAATATTAAAAGCCAATATTATTTTGGTAATTCAAAACTTGTTTACTTAAACATCTTTAGTTAACAAGATAATTATTTTAAAACCTAAATAAGAGTTACTCTAATTATTAAATCTTGTGAAAATTAATAAAATGTCAAACCATTATTAATTTTGCTTCAAAGTAATTAGTAACCACACCTATATTGCCAATCATCATTTTAGGAGTTGTACCATAATTTAGAAACCCTAATTTCAATTTGAGTAAGACCTTGATCCCATTATTTCATGTGATCATTCCACCTTAGAAGCAACTCTAAAACCCTAGTTATGTGTCACATGTGATCATGTGAAATTTACTTGACATATAGAACCCTAATAAGCAACAATTGAATGCATGCTTATGATCCACTAGCATAAAACCAAGTCACATGAGATTATCATTTCATGTCCCTATTTAAAACCTATATGACCCACTAGTGCCACCTAGGTATAAACCCTAACTTGTTTATTGAATTAGTACCATTGACCACTATCCTATAGATCATACCATTAGGATCAATCTCAACCATCAAAACCTAGTAGAACTATAATGATGAACCCTAGTATCAACCTTGTGTAGTAATTCACATTACATGCTCCTATCCAACTAAACCCTATTAAAGAAATTATAAACCATTTAGTTTAGAAGCAATTAGAGATCACTTAATGAAGCAGTTGTGAAACCATAGTAAACCTAATAACAAACCTATGGAACCATCTTAATAACCATCCTTTGATATGATGTATATGGGAAACCATAATAATAACCCTACCAATATTTGCTACATATAAACCCATTCCAAGTTAAGAACCAACTAGTTCCTATTAGTAAACTAAATAAACCCATTAGTAATCCCTAGAAGCCCATAGCTCCTATTCGTAGTAATTCTTGTTCTTATTTAACCTGTTCTTCGAAAGTTATTCTTTTGAAGTACAGATGTCAATCAAACCATAGAAGCCATAGTTCTTATTTGAAATACTTATTATTTCTTAATCAACATGTTCTTCAAAAGTTATTCTTTTAAAGTATAATACATATAATCCTCAACCATGCATCATAGAACTTAAAAATTGACAACTGTTCTTTACATATTGTTCCACCACTATTCTTTATGTGTATGATTGTTATGATGCATTATATCACTTGTTTATGCTATTAATATCACCAACCCTAATAAGAACCTTGTTTGAGAACCATCCTAAAAGTGCAACACACACTAAAGAAATCTTTACAACTCATTCATCCTAAATCATCGAGGTTAGGTTACGCTCGGGACGATTGCATCTCATACTATGCATTATAGCATCTTTGCCAATTCTTTAAACATTGTCCTTACCGGACAATGATGGTTGATACGTCCCCGACGTATCCATAATTTCTGTCGTTCCATGCTTGTTTTATGACAATACTTACATGTTTTGCTTGCACTTTATGATGTTTTTATGCGTTTTCCGGAACTAACCTATTAACAAGATGCCACGGTGCCAGTTCTGTTTTCTGCTGTTTTTGGTTCCAGAAAGGCTGTTCGGGCAATATTCTCGGAATTGGACGAAATCAACGCCAAAGATCTTATTTTTCCGGGAGGCTCGAACACCGAAGGGAGAGGAGAGGCCCAGGGCCCACACCACAAGGCCGCGCGGGGCCCGGCGCGCCGGCCTATGAGGCGCCCTGGTGCCCTCGACGCCGCCTCTTCGCCTATTTAACCCCTTTCGACCTAAAAACACCGTACGACTTGACGAAACTCCAGAAAGACTCCAGGGGCGCCGCCACGTCGCGAAACTCAATTCGGGGGACAGAACTCGTCCCGGCACCCTGCCGGGACGGGGAAGTGCCCCGAAGCCATCTCCATCAACGCCACCGCCTCCATCATGCTCCGTGAGTAGTTCCCCCATGGACTACGGGTTCTAGCTGTAGCTAGTTGGTATTCTCTCCCCATGTACTTCAATACAATGATCTCATGAGCTGCCTTACATGATTGAGATTCATCTGATGTAATCGGTGTTGTGTTTGTTGGGATCCGATGGATGATACATTATGATTAGTCTATCTATAAAGTTTGTGAAGTTATTGTTGCTGCAATCTTGTTATGCTTAATGCTTGTCACTAGGGCCCGAGTGGCATGATCTTAGATTTGAGCTCTATAATTATTGCTTAGATTGTATCTACAAGTTGTATGCACATGTCACTGTCCGGAACCAAAGGCCCCGAAGTGACAGAAATCGGGACAACCGGAGGGGATGGCGGTGATGTGAGGGACACATGTTTTCACGGAGTGTTAATGCTTTGCTCCGGTGCTCTATTAAAAGGAGTACCTTAATATCCAGTAGATTCCCTTGAGGCCCGGCTGCCACCGGCTGGTAGGACAATAGATGTTGTGCAAGTTTCTCATTGCGAGCACGTACGACTAAATATGGAAAACATGCCTACATGATTAATGAATTGATGTTCTTTCTTAATGCCTTATCAATCCTATCAATTGCCCAACTGTAATTTGTTCACCCAACACTTGTTATTGGAGAGTTACCACTAGTGTAGATAGCTGGGAACCCCGGTCCATCTTTCATCATCATATACTCGTTCTACATGTCAACTATTTTCTGGTACCATTGCTCTCATATTGCTATTACTGCGTATTCTGTTACTCTGCTCTCATATTACGCTACTTTCACATCACCCTGTTACTAGTGCTTTTCAGTGCGGCTGAATTGACAACTCGGTTGTTAAGGCTTATAAGTATTCTTTACCTCCTTGTGTCGAATCAATAAATTTGGGTTTTACTTCCCTCGAAGACTGTTGCGATCCCTATACTTGTGGGTCATCAAGACTACAGGCGCCGTTGCCGGGGAGGCATAGCTCTACTCATAAGTTCACAGGGAGTACACTCTACCTCTCTCTCTGCTTTTATTTTATTTTGTCTTGCTAGTTTATTTCTGTCTAGTTTATTTTTGTCTTGTTTTATTTTCCCTATATACCCGAAAATCCATAAAAATTTGAAAAATCTAAAAATTAAAAACTGCTGTTATGGGAGAACCAACAACCTACTTGGAGCTTATAGAATGTTATAATAATTATAGAGAATCAAGAACTGGTAAAATAATGAGTGCTATGATAGAAAAATTGAATACAATTGCTGAAATCTTGCTTGAACGCCATAATATAAACTGTTGCTCTCAACAGGACACTAAACATCTTAAATTTCAATGTGGCTTTAGTGAGGAATTTTTAATTAAGAACTATAATCGGAATTGCTATATTCATTATGGGTTCGAAGAGGTAGAACAATTTGTCTTATTTATGGGAGCCTCCGAGATAGAATCCTTCATGGTTGAGAATTATGAAACTTGTGTTGTTTGTAAGGGCCTTAAAGATTATGTCTCTACTATCCTTAATTCTTGCATAGAATGTTACAGTAGGAATCCTTATATCCTTGATTATAAAGAGAGACACATTAATGCACAAGAATGCACTCACAATTTGCAGGAACCGGTGGAAGAAGAAATTGATGAACCTGAAAGCTCATTGGATGAAAAAGAGGAGGAAATTGATGAACCTGAAAGCTCATTGGATGAAAAAGAAGAGGAGAGTGATGAACAAAAGGAGGAAGAATGGATTAGCTACCCATGCCAACCTTCTAATGAGAGTAACTCTTTATCTCTTACACTATTTGATTGTCCTCCATGCTTACCGAAAGAGGTTGAATGTTATGTTCCTGTGGATTCTCTTGAAATAGTACCTATGAGTAATACTTGTGAGAATGATTATGCTACTGTTATTTATGATAATCCATGCTACTTTGATAAATCTTATGATAATGCTTTGTTTGTGCCTGATGTCGAAATGCATGGTACTAAAGAATTTTGCTTGGCAAATGTTTATGATAAAGCTCTAGATGATGGTCCTATGTTACTTGATAATATTAATTGTACTACTAATGAAAATGGGATTGGAGAGTTCTTGACTTATTCTATGAGTCCCATATCTATTGAGATTGATCACCTACCTTGTTATATTATTAATAAAAGTAAGTTTGAAAGTTTTAATTCCACTATTCTTGAACTTGATAAAAATTATGTGTTTGGAAATCATGAAAAGTATGCTGCATGTGATAGTTATATTGTTGAGTTTATTCATGAAGCTACTGAAAATTATTATGAGAGAGGAAAATATGGTTGTAGAAATTTGCATGGTACTAAAACACCTCTCTATATGCTTAAAATTTTGAAGTTACACTTGTTTTATCTTCCTATGCTTGTTACTTTGCTTTTCATGAACTTGTTTATTTACAAGATTCCTTTACATAGGAAGCATGTTAGACTTAAATGTGTTTTGAATTTGCTTTTTGATGCTCTCTTTTGCTCCAAATACTATTTCTTGCGAGTGCATCATTTAAAACTGCTGAGCCCATCTTAATGGCTATAAAGAAAAGAACTTCTTGGGAGATAACCCATGTGTTATTTTGCTACAGTACTTTGTTTTATATTTGTGTCTTGGAAGTTGTTTACTACTGTAGCAACCTCTCCTTATCTTAGTTTTGTGTTTTGTTGTACCAAGTGAAGCCTCTAATCGAAGGTTGATGCTAGATTTGGATTTCTGCGCAGAAACAGATTTCTATCTGTCACGAATCTGGGCTGTTTTCTCTGTAGAAAAATCAGAAAAATATGCCAATTTACGTGCGTGTTCCTCAGATATGTACGCAACTTTCATTAGTTGTGAGTTTTCTGATTTGAGCAACGGAAGTATTTTATTAAAATTCGTCTTTACTGGCTGTTCTGTTTTGGCAGATTCTGTCTCTGTTTTTTGCATTGTCTCTTGTGGACTTTAAGCGAGCTTTTCTAGACATAGAGAGCTGTAGCTAATGTTTTATTGAGTTCTTGCAATGTGCCACTACAGGACCAAGGTGGATTCAAATTTTTTGAGTACTAACCCCTCTAATGAAGTTTATGAGAAGTTTGTTGTGAAGGAAGTTTTCAAGGGTCAAGAGAGGAGGATGATATATGATCAAGAAGAGTGAAAAGTCTAAGCTTGGGGATGCCCCCGTGGTTCATCCCTGCATATTTCAAGAAGACTCAAGCGTCTAAGCTTGGGGATGCCCAAGGCATCCCCTTCTTCATCAACTTATCAGGTTCCTCCCCTGAAACTATATTTTTATTCGGTCACATCATATGTGCTTTACTTGGAGCGTCTGTGTGTTTATTTTTCGTTTTGTTTATGTTTGAATAAATTCGGATCCTAGCAATCCTTGTTTGGGAGAGAGACACGCTCCGCTTTTTCATATGAACACTTGTTCTTCGTTTTACTTTTAATGTTCAATGAATAAAAGTTGGAAGCTACAATATTTATCTTTATTTGGTTGGGAAAAGAAAATGCCTCATATGTCTTGGATAATTTGATACTTGGCAATTGTTTTGAGCTCTCAAGTAGATCATAAGTTTTTGCATGTAGTTTAAACCTATTAGTGGAGAACTACCGTAAATCTTGTTAAAATTGGTTTGCATAATTGATCTCTCTTAAGGTCTAGATATTTTCTGGTAAAAGTGTTTGAGCAACAAGGAAGACAGTGTAGAGTATTATAATGCTTGCAATATGTTCTTATGTAAGTTTTGCTGTACCGGTTCATACTTGTGTTTGCTTCAAATAACCTTGCTAGCCTAAGCCTTGTATCGAGAGGGAATACTTCTCATGCATCCAAAATCCTTGAGCCAACCACTATGCCATTTGTGTCCACCATATCTACCTACTATGTGGTATTTTCTGCCATTCCAAAGTAAATTGCTTGAGTGCTACCTTTAAATAATTCAAAATGCTTCTCAATTTGTGTTAATGTTTCATAGCTCATGAGGAAGTATGTGGTGTTTAGCTTTCAACCTTGTCATTTACTTTTGACGGACTCTCATATGGACTAGTGGCACATCCGCTTATCCAATAATTTTGCAAAAAGAGCTGGCAATGGGATTCCCAGTCCCGAATTAATTAATTTAAATAGACACTCCTCCATGGTTTGTGATTGTTGGACGGCACCCGAAGGATTCGGTTAGCCATGGCTTGTGTAAGCAAAGGTTGGGGGAGTGTCATCATCATAATAAAACTTAAATAAAAAGGCACTCCTTCATGGTATGTGATTGTTGGCAGGCACCCGAGGATTCGGTTAGCCATGGTTTGTGAAAGAAAGGTTGGAAGGAGTGCCACCCAAAAATAAATAAAATGGGAGCCGCTCTTGTGAGTCCGGTTGATGAGGTAGTTAGTGTACCCACTACCATTCGTTGACAACAACAAACACCTCTCAAAATTTTACTTTTATGCTCTCTATATGTTTTCAAAACCAAAGCTCTAGCACAAATATAGCAATCGATGCTTCCCTCGTAGAAGGGCCATTCTTTCACTTTATGTTGAGTCAGTTTACCTACTTCCTTCCATCTTAGAAGCAAACACTTGTGTCAACTGTGCATTGATTCTTACATACTTGCTTATTTGCATTCATCATATTACTTTGTGTTGACAATTATCCATGAGATATGCATGTTACAAGTTGAAAGCAACCGCTGAAACTTATATCTTCCCTTGTGTTGCTTCGATGCCTTTACTATGAACTTATTGCTTTATGAGTTAACTCTTGTGCAAAACTTTTGATGCTTGTCTTGAAAGTACTCTCTATGAAAAGTTTTGCTATATGTTATCTACTTGTTAGCAACTATAGATCATTGCCTTGAGTCACTTCATTCATTTCATATGCTTTGTAATAGTATGATCAAGGTTATGTAAGTAGCATGTCACTACAGAAATTATTCTTTTTATCGTTTACCTCGGGACGAGCAGAACTAACAGGGATGCTGATACGTCCCCGACGTATCCATAATTTCGTCGTTCCATGCTTGTTTTATGACAATACTTACATGTTTTGCTTGCACTTTATGATGTTTTTATGCGTTTTCGGAACTAACCTATTAACAAGATGCCACGGTGCCAGTTCTGTTGTGTTTTTGGTTCCAGAAAGGCTGTTCGGGCAATATTCTCGGAATTGGACGAAATCAACGCCAAAGATCTTATTTTTTCCGGGAGGCTCCAGAACAGAAGGGGAGACGGAGAGGAGGCCCAGGGCCCCGACACCACAAGGCCGCGCGGGCAGGCCCCTGGCGCGCCGGCCTATGAGGAGGGCGCCCTGGTGCCCCTACGCCGCCTCTTCGCCTATTTAACCCTTTCGACCTAAAAACACCGTACGACTTGACGAAACTCCAGAAAGACTCCGGGCGCCGCCACCGTCGCGAAACTCCAATTCGGGGGACAGAACTCTGTCCGGCACCTGCGGGACGGGGAAGTGCCCCGGAAGCCATCTCCATCAACGCCACCGCCTCCATCATGCTCCGTGAGTAGTTCCCCCATGGACTACGGGTTCTAGCTGTAGCTAGTTGGTATTCTCTCCCCCATGTACTTCAATACAATGATCTCATGAGCTGCCTTACATGATTGAGATTCATCTGATGTAATCGGTGTTGTGTTTGTTGGGATCCGATGGATGATACATTATGATTAGTCTATCTATAAAGTTTGTGAAGTTATTGTTGCTGCAATCTTGTTATGCTTAATGCTTGTCACTAGGGCCCGAGTGGCATGATCTTAGATTTGAGCTCTATAATTATTGCTTAGATTGTATCTACAAGTTGTATGCACATGTCACTGTCCGGAACCAAAGGCCCCGAAGTGACAGAAATCGGGACAACCGGAGGGGATGGCGGTGATGTGAGGGACACATGTTTTCACGGAGTGTTAATGCTTTGCTCCGGTGCTCTATTAAAAGGAGTACCTTAATATCCAGTAGATTCCCTTGAGGCCCGGCTGCCACCGGCTGGTAGGACAATAGATGTTGTGCAAGTTTCTCATTGCGAGCACGTACGACTAAATATGGAAAACATGCCTACATGATTAATGAATTGATGTTCTTTCTTAATGCCTTATCAATCCTATCAATTGCCCAACTGTAATTTGTTCACCCAACACTTGTTATTGGAGAGTTACCACTAGTGTAGATAGCTGGGAACCCCGGTCCATCTTTCATCATCATATACTCGTTCTACATGTCAACTATTTTCTGGTACCATTGCTCTCATATTGCTATTCTGCTCTGTGTTCTGTTACTACTGCTCTCATATTACTGCTACTTTCACATCACCCCTGTTACTAGTGCTTTTCCAGTGCAGCTGAATTGACAACTCAGTTGTTAAGGCTTATAAGTATTCTTTACCTCCCCTTGTGTCGAATCAATAAATTTGGGTTTTACTTCCCTCGAAGACTGTTGCGATCCCCTATACTTGTGGGTCATCAATGGTATTTCAGAATTTGGAGTTCTCACGTATCGAAGCTTTTGCCTGCATAATCTTGCAGTCAAGAAAGGCAAGTTCATCGCTTGCTCATGTCATTTGATTATTTTTATCAAATTATATGCAAAGTACTATACTTATCATTCCTGCATTGAAAAGCAAAGTATTATTTTACAATTATGAATATGACTATGTGGTGGGCAATGGAACCATGGTATGTGTTGATATGGTGGAGGTTCCATTGCACGGGTACTATTCATCTAGGACTAAGTACCAATGCCGTCTAGTGATTCTAGCGCCGTACATACCGCGTTGACCATAAGATCTATAATGGCTCTGGGGAAGTCAGCTGTATCTTTTCCCTCTCGCATGCCAACGGACTGGTAATAAGGGTTGCCCGTATCAGTCTATCTTTGGTAAAGGTGGGGACATGTGGTCCTGCATAGTCTACCATTAGATACAGGAGAGGGTAGACTTATTATTGGTCTATGAAGGATTGTAAGGGTTGTCCGGATCGGTCTATCTATGGTGTATAGGACAGGGCACATAAGTTGTTCGGATCAGTCTACCTTAACGGTATAGGAGAGAACAAGTGCCTGTGTTAGTCTACCCATAGATATAGGAGAGGACAGACTTACAAAAGGGTGGGTCTGCGAGGTCGCGGAGAAGGCAGTGATTGGCTTGGTTCTTATACCTGGCCCCATACCAAGGAAGTGTGGACAAGGCTCGCGACTTGGTTGGCAACAAGGTTAAGTTCTCTTATGGGAAAAGTAACGCACCTCTGCAGAGGATACTGAATTGTGACTGTCACTCCCTGTTCCGGGAAGGGAACTGCGAACGCGGCAGGAAAGGAACTCCATGAAGTTCTAGTCAACCTGTGAAGACTGACGGGCATAGTTTTCAGAATAAAATAAACCTTTTGAAGAAATGATTATGAAAACTTGCATTCGCCTATGACTTTCTGGTCTGTGGCTGTAGCTAGTGCATGATACACCTATTCCCTAATATGAACTTGCTGAGTACGCTCGTACTCATCCCACTCTTAAATCCCCTGCTTAGCTATGGAGGCACCGGAGGATGAACTACCGTGGAACTCGAAGACAAAGGAGTCAACTGCAACAAGATGAAGAATCCAAGCAAAGAAGTCAATGAAGTCAACTGCTGCAGCAACTTAAGTGGAAACTTAGACTAGTAATAGAAGGGAGCCTTTCCCTAATCTTAGCACCTAAGTAGCTAGAATTCTATAGCAAGCCCAGTATCTCTGGAGATAGTGTTAGCAATAAGTTAGATGACGAGTCGTTCTTCTGGAGCTTTATTTGAAGTTTTACCTCACTGTAAAGTAGGAGGCTGTGTTGATCTTCTGTAAACAGCTTGTGTATCCTTCTATAGACATACCTTGGACTCGCATATGTTTCTGTTGTACCACTCTGAGGGATGTAATATGAGTGGAACGGTGTTTCACTTGTGTTATGTCAACGACTTGTGTACTACACCATGCAGTGGTACGCTGGGTCACCACAGCTGGTATCAGAGCAAATGCTTTGACCCTAGGATTAAAACCCTTTAAAGGAGACCTATAGGTTTGGTAGTGTCTATAGGAAGAAGTCTTAGCTAAGCCAACTATGCTAAACCAATTATTCTTTTGACTTGAGATGGGTATTCACTTGAGAATAATCCTGACACACTTGAGTCAATCTTTCTTATCTATCTTTCTTAAGTAGAGTTAGTTAGTTATCTTGCTTCATTCCCAAATAACTAGAACACCATTGGAGCTTAAGATAATGGGTGTAGTAGATCACAGTTGGTATACAATACATGGTAGTCCAAAGAGAGGATACAACCATAAGGAAGATATCCTATTGGAAGAAGTATACCAATGTTTGTTATGGTTAAGTAAAAGTCATTTAAAATACCAAATGACTGGTATTAAGTGTTGTAAATAAGTTATATAAGGTAGTATATACCTATGATGAGTCAATCATGGGAGGTAAGGAAGAGTGATAGGAGTTACATGAGTCTACTTTCAATAATAAACTAGGTACTCATATATGATTCACTTGAGAGTCATGATGTGATGGAGTAGAACATCATAAGTACGATAACAGAAGTATGATAAGGAGTAGGATTTAAGGAATAGTTCGAAAACTTAGGCCTTAAAATCATGTTAACTATGTCAAATATGCTAGAACCATAGTCCTTAGTTTAAAGAAGGCTTATTTAGAGCATATCACATAGAGAAATCCTGGAGTCATAGGTGGTATATTCTAACACCCATGTGTTTAGAGTAGCCATGTTATAGTCTCGAGAGAACATGTGAGGTTAGTTTTTAAATGGAAGGTAAGTTAGCACTTTCCAAGGAAATTAGGTCAACCACAACTATTCTGGACCAATTTGCTCAAGTTTATTTGATTGCAAGTGAGCAATCGAGGTAAATATTGAGACAAATAGTAGAAATCCCTATATATGTGCTAAGTATCACAACCAAAACCTATCTTATGTGGTGTTATATACTACACATCTGAGCCTGATGTTTAGGGATGTCTTACCCAACTATTATATTCAGGCATATAAAGATGTGTATTATAAGCACAAAGCTGGATTTTCTTGGATTTTATTGATTTTTATTGATTGACTAGATCCATACATGAAGTTTGACTTTGATATGCAAATGCATGTTGCAATATCAAGCTCTTACTTGATGTTATAGGTCTAGAGGGTAAAGGTATTCGTGTGAGGAAGTGACGAATTCTGAAGATTTTGAAGACAAAATGAAGGTTCACAAGAAGAAGGAAGTAAAGTTGTGAGAAGCCACTACAATAATATGAAGGAAGGACCAATCAAAACTCATTATTATCCTCAATTGAGGTGTACTTCAACATGGAAGTACCATGAAAGTGAGAAAAATAGTGAATATGGAGCAGTAGAAGTGACACCATATTCATTATGGAAGAAGGGAATGCAAGTGAAGTCACTTAAGATACTATTTTTATAGTGTCAACAAGTGGTTCTTTTGCAAAACAAACCCTGGAAGTAGGAAAATAGACAAGTGAAGTCGCAGCTGGTATAATAAGACCGCAGCTGATATAGGATAAACATGAAGAGGAAGCATTTGAAGTAAGGTAGATCTTAACTAAAACTATAAAAGTATCCGCATCTGGTAGGTAGATGTTGACTAGAACCATAAATAGTCCACAGCTAGTATCAAACAAGCCACATCTTGTGTAGATAGTCTGCAGCTGGTATCAGATAGTCCGCAGCTTAACATTCCTTTACTCTAAAAGAAAGAGGGATTCCGCAGCTGGTATTCCGTAGCTAATAAATATTTAGTCGGAGGATTCACATCGGATACCCACAACTGTGTGGATACACCGCAAAGAATTCTTCGTGAGACTCTAGAATAGTACAAGCTAAAAGCCAGACCAAGACCAATCTTCTAACCTTGGAGTTTAATGATTAGAAGAAAAGGAGTTTAAAGATCATTAGTAAACTCCAAGGGGGAGAGGAAGGCTGAAGGAGAAGTATTAAGACATGATTTGGAGTATGAATGACGAAGAAGAAGGTCTGAACTGAGAGGAAGTTCAATCTTATTTTTATAAGATTGTTGGGAAGTATCCATATCAAAGTACTCTCAGGAGGATGTCAGACTAGAAGCCGAGGTTTATATCTCGAAGCAGTAAGGGTTAGACCCTAACTTGAGTGGGTAATTAATAATTACTAAGAAGCAGAAGAGCTCAAGTAAGTCTAAGATAATGAAGTTGGATGAAGAAGATGTCGGAGGACAATCAAAGCTTGAGAAGCTCAAAGACCGAAGGGTTTGACCAAACCAAAACTAATGTTTATTAGAAAGATTCCTTTCATGGAACCTAAAGAAACCAAAAGGGGGATAACTAGTATAAACTAGAAGCCATGATGGGATGACCTAAAGGAGTCTAACACTACAAGAAAAGTTGCCATGGCCGACGAAGTTGAAGTCGCGCCGTGGTTGCTGGTGTACCATGGCCGACGATTTTGGTCCCTCCGTGGTGCATGTCAAAACTTTTTTTTCTCGTTTTTGAGGCCACCTAGCCCGACGAAAGCGGCCAAAACGTGGCGTATGGTGGCCCGGGACGTGGTGCATCTCGAAATCTCGGGTTCGCCGGCCGAGTCAACGCAAATCCGCACCGCCGAGGGATGTAGGGCCCAGATGGCAGCCTCTCTGGCATTGTTTTTTTCTACATCGCGCCATCTCGTTCAACGTTCTCCGATCGAGCCGTTTACGATGCAGGATCATGGGTCCCGCATGTCATCCTCTATGAACCAAAATTCTTTCTATTCTTGGATTTTTTGACCCCCTGATTTCTGGCTACTTCCTTTTTCTTTTGATCCCTTGCCGCCTTGGAAACGTTGAGACCGCTGCTGCTAAATGGGACCCGCATGTCATCCTCTATGTGCAATCAACTTTCTTTTCTTGGAGTTTTTTTGGGCACCTCAAATTTGGTCACTTGCCTTTTCTTTCGATCCCCTGCCGCCTCTCAAACGGTGATACCGCTGCTGCTAAATGGGACCCGCATGTCATCCTCTATGTACTATAAAACTTTCTTTCCTGGATTATTTTTGGCACCTCAAATTTGGTCACTTGCCTTTTCTTTCGATCCCCTGCCGCCTCTCAAACGGTGATACCGCTGCTGCTGGGACCCGCATGTCATCCTCTATGTACTATAAAACTTTCTTTTCTTGAATTATTTTTGGCTCTGATATTTTTTCACTTGCCTTTTTCTTTCGATCACTGCCGCCTCTCAAAGTGATACCTGCTAAATGGGACCCGCATGTCATCCTCTATGTACTATAAAACTTTCTTTTCTTGGATTTTTTGGCACCTCATATTTGGTCACTTGACTTTTTCTTTCGATCACCTTGCCTCTCAAACAGTGATACCGCTGCTGCTAAATGGGACCCGCATGTCATCCTCTATGTACTATAAAACTTTCTTTTCTTGGATTTTTTTGGCACCTCATATTTGGTCACTTGACTTTTTCTTTCGATCACCTGCTGCCTCTCAAACGGTGATACCGCTGCTGCTAAATGGGACCCGCATGTCATCCTCTATGTACTATAAAACTTTCTTTTCTTGAATTATTTTTGGCTCCTCATATTTTTTCACTTGCCTTTTTCGATCCCCTGCCGCCTCTCAAACGGTGATACCGCTGCTAAATGGGACCCGCATGTCATCCTCTATGTACTATAAAACTTTCTTTTCTTGAATTATTTTTGGCTCCTGATATTTTTTCACTTGCCTTTTTCTTTCGATCTCATGCCACGTTTGAAACGTTGGGAACCTGCTGGCTCATGGGACCCGCATGTCATCCTCTATGTACTATAAAAGTTCTTTTTCTTGGTTTTTTTTCACCATCTGATTTTTGGCAATTTCTTTTTTTCTTTTGATCCCCTGCCACCTCTCAAACTGTACCGCTGCTGCTAAATGGGACCCGCATGTCATCCTCTATGTACTATAAAACTTTCTTTTCTTGAATTATTTTTGGCTCCTCATATTTGGGCACTTGCCTTTTTCTTTCGATCTCATGCCACGTTTGAAACGTTGAGGAACCTGCTGGCTCATGGGACCCGCATGTCATCCTCTATGTGCTATAAAAGTTTCCTTTGTTGGATTTTTTTCACCCTCTGATTTTTGGCTTGCCTTTTTCTTTTGATCCCCTGCCCCTTTGAAACGTTGAGTAAGTTGTTGGCTCAAGGGACCCGCATGTCATCCTCTATGTCCATCAACTTTCCTTTCTTGGATTTTTTTCACCCCCTAATTACTAGCTACTTTCTTTTTCTTTTGATCTCAAGCCGCATTACAAACATTGAGACCGCTGCTGCAAAATGGGACCCACATGTCATCCTCTATGTACAATAAAGTTTCTTTTCTTGGATTATCTTTTGCTCCTGATATTTTGTCACTTGCCTTTTTCTTTCGATCTCATGCCGCCTTTGAAACGTTGAGTAAGCTGCTGGCTCATGGGTCCCGCATGTCATCCTCTACGAACAATAAAAGTTTCCTTTCTTGGAGTTATTTTTGACCCCTAATTTCTGGCTATTTGCCTTTTTCTTTGGATCTCCTGCCCCTTTGAAACGATGAGGACGCTGTTGGCAGGTCGGTCCCACAAGTCATCCTCTATGAACAATAAAAGTTTCCTTTGATGGATTTTTTTGAACCCCTAATTAATTTCTGGATATTTCCTTTTTTTTTCTTTGATCCCCTGCCGCCTTGGAATCGTTGAGGATGCTGCTGCCTCATGGGTCCCGCATGTCATCCTCTCAGAACGGTAAATGTTTCTTTTCTTGGATATTGTTTACCAAATGATTTTTGGCTTATTTTTTCTTTCGATATCCTGCCGCCTTTAAAACGTTGAGGACGCTGCTGGCTCACGGGTCCCACATGTCAGCCTCTATGAACAATAAGCGCTGAGGACGCTGCTGCCTCATGGGTCCCGCATGTCATCCTCTCGAACGAAAATGTTTCTTTTCTTGGATTTTTTACCAACAGATTTTTGGTTTATTTTTTCTTTCCATCCCCTGCCGCCTTTAAAAACGACGCTGCTGGCTCATGGGTCCACGATGTCAGCCTCCCCGTACAAGAAACATGTGATATCTTGATTATTTTGCAGACAATAAACAGTGTATTGCGCTCTGAGCTATTGCAAACGGATAAATTAAATCTTTATTTTTACAACATATATCTTGAATCTCCTTGTTTTTTGTTTTGGCGAAGCATAGGACTTTCCTGTTTTTTTTTGAGAAAAATCCGAACTATCATGTTCTGGAGTGGGCTGAAATTGTACGTGTCAAAAGGCCCAGAAGGATAGTTCGAAGGCCCAGATGTCTAGATGCAGCCCAATTGAAATCTTTCTTTTCTTGGATTTTTTCACCCCCTGATTTCTGGCTACTTCATTTTCTTTTGGTCTGTGCCGCCTTGGAAACGTTCAGACCGCTGCTGCAAAATGGGACCCGCATGTCATCCTCTATGTACAATAAAGTTTCTTTTCTTGGATTATTTTTGGCTCCTGATATTTGGTCACTTGCCTTTTTCTTTCGATCTCATGCCACGTTTGAAACGTTGAGGAATCTGCTGGCTCATGGGACCCGCATGTCATCCTCTATGTACAATAAAAGTTTGATTTCTTGGATTTTTTTCACCCTCTGATTTTTGGCTATTTCCTTTTTCTTTTGATCCCCTGCCGCCTTTGAAACGTTTAATAAGCTGCTGGCTCATAGGTCCCACATGTCAGCCTGTATGAACGATAAAGCTTTCCTTTCTTGGAGTTTTTTTGACCCCCTAATTTGGCTACTTTCTTTTTCTTTTGATCTCAAGCCGCATTTGAAACGTTGGGACCGCTGCTGCAAAATGGGACCCGCATGTCATCCTCTATGTACAATAAAGTTTCTTTTCTTGGATTATTTTTGGCTCGATATTTGGTCACTTGCCTTTTTCCTTCGATCCCATGCCACGTTTGAAACGTTGAGGAACCTGCTGGCTCATGGGACCCGCATGTCATCCTCTATGTACTACAAAAGTTTATTTTCTTGGGTTTTTTCACTCTCGATTTTTGGCTATTTCCTTTTTCTTTTGATCCCCTGCCGCCTTGAAACGTTGAGTAAGCTGCAAACTCGTGGGACCCGCATGTCATCCTCTATGTACAATCAATTTTCTTTTCTTGGAGTTTTTTTACCCCCTAATTTCTGGCTACTTTCTTTTTCTTTTGATCTCAAACCGCATTTGAAACGTTGGGACAGCATGTCATCCTCTATGTACAATAAAAGTTTCTTTTTTTGGATTATTTTTCACCCTCTGATTTTTGGTCACTTGCCTTTTTCTTTCGATCTCATGCCGCCCTTGAAAACGTTGAGGAACCTGCTGGCCCATGGGACCCACATGTCATCCTCTATGTACTATAAAAGTTTCTTTTCTTTGATTTTTTTCACCCTCTGATCTTTGGCTATTTCCTTTTTCTTTTCATCCCCTGCCCCCTTGGAAACGTTAGTAAGCTGCTGACTGGTGGGACCCGCATGTCATCCTCTATGTACAATCAAGTCTCTTTTCTTGGATTTTTACCCCCTTATTTTTGGTCACTTGCCTTTTTCTTTCGATCTCATGCAGCCTCTGAAACGTTGAGAAGCTGCTGGCTCATGGGACCCACATGTCATCCTCGATACTATAAAAGTTTCTTTTCTTGGATTTTTTCACCCTCTTATTTTTGGCTGTTTCCTTTTTCTTTTGATCCCCTGCCGCCTTGGAAACATTGATTAAGCTGCTGACACAAGGGGCCCGCATGTCATCCTCTATGTACAATCAACTTGCAAGATCTTGGGGCGGAAGAGCTTGTATAAGTGGGACCCATATGTCATCCTCTATGTACAATAAAAGTTTCTTTTTCTTGGATTATTTTTTGCTCCTGGTATTTGGTCTCTTTCCTTTTTCTTTCGATCTCATGCCGCCTCTGAAACGTTGAGTAAGGTGCTGGGTCATGGGACCCGCATGCCATCCTCTATGTACAATCAACTTTCTTTTCTGGGAGTTTTTTTACCCCTAATTTCTGGCTACTCTTTTTCTTTTGATCTCAAGCCGCATTTGAAACGTTGACACCGCTGCTGCAAAATGGGACCCGCATGTCATCTTTTATGTACAATAAAGTTTCTTTTCTTGGATTATTTTTGGCTCCTGATATTTGGTCACTTGTCTTTTTCTTTCGATCTCATGCCCCCTTTGAAACGTTGAGGAAGCTGCTAGCGCATGGGTCCCGCATGTCATACTCTATGAACAATAAAAGTTTCCTTCCTTGGAGTTATTGTTTACCGCTAATTTCTGGCTACTTCCTTTTTTCTTTTGATCCCCTGCCGCCTTGGAAACGTTGAGTAAGATGCTGACACAAGGGGCCCGCATGTCATCCTCTATGTACAATCAACTTGCAAGATCTTGGAGCGAAAGAGCTTGTATAAGTGGGACCCATATGTCATCATCTATGTACAATAAAAGTTTCTTTTCTTGGATTATTTTTTGCTCCTGATATTTGGTCACTTTCCTTTTTCTTTCTATCTCATGCCGCCACTGAAACGTTGAGTAAGGTGCTGGCTCATGGGACTGTACAATAAAGTTTCATTTCTTAGATTTTTTTTACCCACTGATTTTTGCTAACTTGCCTTTTTCTTTTCGATCATATGCCGCCTTTGAAATTGAGGTCGCCGCTGGCTCATGAGTCCCACAAGTCAGCCTCTATGAACAATAAACCTTTCCTTTGTTGTATTTTTTTACCCCTAATTTCTGGCTATTTGCCTTTTTCTTTTGATCCCCTGCGGCCTTTGAAACGATGAGGACGCTGCTGGCAGGTCGGTCCCACATGTCATCCTCTATGAAGAATATAAGTTTCCTTTTTGGATTTATTTTTGACCCCTAATTTCTGGCTATTTGCCTTTTTCTTCTGATCCCTGCCGACTTCGAAATGATGAGGATGCAGCTGGCAGATCGGTCCCACATGTCAGCCTCTATGAACAATAAATGTTTCCTTTGTAGGATTTATTTTTTACCCCTATTTTCGGGCTACTTGCCTTTTTCTTTGAAACGTTGAGGACGGTACTGTCTCATGGGTCCCACATGGCATCCTCTCTGAACGATAAACCTTCATTTCTTGTTAACGACAGGTTTATCAGTATTATTTTCGCAGACTAATACAAGCTCTTTGGCTCCAAGATCTTGCAAGTTGATAGATTAAATCAAGGAATTATTAGGATATGTTTTAAATTTCAAATCCACTTTATGAATTTTTAAAAATACCGTTATCCATGTGGGTATGGAGCGATCAAGGATTTTCATATTGGGCATGAGCAGTTTCAAAAATTGGAACCCTATAATTCAAAATAAATAAAAACAACTTTTATGTAGAATCTCCGTGTATTTTTTTTTGCCAATCATAGGATCTGTGTTTCATTAGAAAAGGGCCGAAATTGCATGAGCAGAAAGGCCCATTTGAAGTTATTGGGCTTCGACGGCCGGAGCAAGTAGACCGATAACAATTACCATGTAGATGTTCCTTGGCAACCCAAAAGTGAAATATTGGGCCCAACAGGGGAAGGTTGAACAGTACTTTTTCTATTGGGAAGGTGGTACATGGGGTTATCCTGACAAAAAAAATGGAACATGGGTTACTGAAGGTTGCCCATTTGTGCCTAATATGTTTGTCAGCAGGAGCTTTACCTTCCGCCGCCGCCGCTCCGCTTCCGCCGCCGCCGCCATGCCTCGTCGCGGGTCGAGCTACCGGTACGGCGGCGTCTCGAGCTCGGGGTACAGCAGCGTCCGCGCGCGCCCCAAATTAAGGTACTTCCTCCTCGGGACGGCACCTACGATAGGCTCGGCTGGCCTTGGGGCATTTACCCCTAGCCTCTTCCATGCTCAAGTTTTTGAAATGTTTCTGGCTCTGTTCAACACTGGATCAAATTTGTCAACATGACCATTCTTATGGATTGTGATGCCACTATTTCGTGTCTTCAAATGTTGTTCACGCTCATAGGAGCTGTAATGGACACCATTGGCATTGCAAGCTGCAGCTACCAACACCCTCTTATCTGGACCACGTGATAGGACAAGGAGATCAGCACTAACAGCGCCTGGATTCTCCGCATGGAGTTTCGAGATCTACGATTACAAAATAGACAAGAGGTCATCTCATGTGAAAACACATAGACAAGTCAGAGTGCAATTGAACATCTTACATATTTCTCAAACCAGTCCTGAAACCCACTCCCACGTGCCGATAGCTTTCCATTTGTTTCCATGTACAACCTGCAAAACATAGCCAAGTCAGCTGAATATATTTCATTTTGATACAAGTTCATAGTATATGCGAGGAACTGAGTAGTTCGTGTGCATAGTACTCACTTAACATATTCATCAGCCTCTGTAGCATTATTCAGCACATACCAAGACAGCTGTTCAAATTCAGACTGCTCTAATGTTTTTTCGGTCCTCTTTCCTATTAGCTCAACACCATGTTTAAAAACAGATCCTCCAACTTCCAAAATTCTGCGACCCCGATTGAATCTGGTCTCAATATCAGGAATATATCTTGAGGCAAATGTATATGCTTCAGCAGCAATATACGCCACTGCAATGCAAGCCTCCGGTCTAGCTTTGTTCCTAACTGTATTCTTGAAAGTGCACAGTCGACGTTCTATAGGGTACATCCATCCATACTGTACCGGACCTCTTAAAAGTGCCTCATCAGGTAGATGAACAGCCAAATGCACCATCACATCAAAGAAGGCTGGAGGATATATCAGCTCCAGCTTGCACAGGATTACTGCTATGTCCACCTTAAGACGTTCTACAACAGCTCTGCTTAGAGTTTTACTACATATTTCCCTAAAGAACCTTCCCAACTCTGCAATCACGTTGTACATATTTGGCTTCACTAAATCTTTAATGCCAATAGCTAAAAGCCTTTGCAGCAGGATGTGACAATCGTGAGTTTTCAACCCTTGGAGCTTGTTTCCTTCAGCATTGAGACAATTTGCAATGTTGGAAGCAAATCCGAACGGGAACATCACACCTCGGAGGTACTCACAAAATAATCTCCTTTTAGGCATCGGCAATGTGAATTCCGCGCCTCGAAATTTATAATGTTTTTCCTTGCCTTTGTTCACTTTGTCATTACGATCCAGTTGCAAGTGCCTGTTAACATTCAATGTTGCACAATCAATCCTAGCATTTGAGCTATCTTTTGTCTTGGATGGAATGTTGAGTAATGTGCCGACAATGCTGTCACATATATTCTTCTCCATGTGCATGATATCAATATTATGCCGAAGCTTCTTACCAGCCCAATACGGCAAGTCCCAAAGAGTGGTCCTGCGCTTATAAAATATTCTCGGTCTATCATTTTCCATTTCCTTCCTCTTGGTACGTGCTGCTATTTCACCTCCCATCTTCCTTTTGGTAGCTGCTAGACTCAGTTCATCTCGTCTCTTCTTCCTTTTTCTATCTGCTACTACTGCTGCTGCATCTTCTGTATTCTTCTCTGCTGTACCTCCATTTGGCAACGGGGAGAGAAACCGCTGGTTATTACTAAACCAAAACCGTCCCCGTGAGGCAAAGTTCTTCCCGTCCCCATCCCTGATAACTGCCACGGGGACATACTGCATACCATAACCACCACCATCGGGTTAACGGCTAACCAGCGGTTACCCATCCCTGACAATAGGCTAAAAAAAATTGAGCAGCACTTCTCTAGTACCTTAGCTAAAAATATTGACAGCAAATCAATAGGAGAAAACTGGGCACATAGCCGCACAGGGACACATAGCAGTTTAAGTTTCAGCCATTACATGACACAAATGGTAGGAGTAGCAGTTTAAGTTCAGCCATTACATGACACAAATCAATTGGCAGTTTAACTTCAGCCATTACATGACAAGAGTCATGACTCATGACAATACAGAATTCGAATGAACCGAAAATGAAGATAAATTGCAGTCTTTACTCCAAGCTTTGCTTCATCATTTCAGACTTGTAGAAGCACTGAAGTGCAGGCTGCGACTCACTAAACATTACAGCTTCAGGCCCTGCATAAGGTGAAAAGATTAGACTGAAAGCTTGTTCTATACAAGTATCATCATCCTGTCCGAAACAAGTGAATAACTGATGATCCATTCATCTATCATAGTAGTATCATCATCTTGTCCGAAACAAGCAAGTGAATAACTGATGATCCATTCATCTATCATAGTAGTATAGTGAAAATGCTACAGTATTAGAGATAGATGCTAACCTCGAGGCCTTCCTCAATATCTTCAAGAACACTCCAGAAGCTAGCTTCTTGTCCATTGTCATCATCTACAAGCAAACACAAATACAACAATTTAGACATGAAAAATAAAGGAATATAACTAGAGATGTTGCTCTATGCTCTCTGCTGTACGCCTGTACCTGCTGTGGCGGCTGGTGGTTTTCCTGGTTTAACATTTCTGACCGCTTCTAGGTGCGCCTCCAACTCGTGACTCTTAAAGTGCTGCGGTTTAGTCTTTTTACAGGCCTGATCACCAATAAATTGCAATTTTTTCTATTTTTTCGGAAACTGTGATCTAATGGAAGGAAACGGCGATGGCCCATATAGCATATCTTGTTTATTATCCTCACTGCCAGCTGATCAGTATCACAGTGAACACATGCATTATAACCTGATGTTACTCTGCCTGACATAGTGCCCAAAGCTGGATAATCATGGGTGCAATACAGTACAGCAGCACGTAATAGAAAATTTTGTTCTTTAGGTTGACACACATCCCATGTAGGGACACCCTCCCATAATGTTTGCAAGTCTCTAATAAGAGGCTGCATGAACACATCAAAATCCTTCCCAGGAGATTTGGGACCTGGGATGAGTAAGGCCATCATACAGTTCGACTGATCGGTGCATGTCCAGGGAGCCTGGTTGTAAGGTGTAACTAGTACTGGCCACATGCTATACGAGTTGCTCATGTTGCCAAATGGGTTGAATCCATCTGTAGCAAGGCCAAGTCTCAGGTTCCTTGGATCTGCAGCAAAATCTGGATGATCCAGGTCGAATTGCTTCCATTCATCGCCATCAGCAGGATGCCTCAGTAAATCAGGGTCGGGCGTGAGAATCTCTTTGTGCCATCTTGTTTCCCGAGATGTTTGTTCTGAAGCAAACAACCTCTGCAATCTTTGTACAAGTGGAAAGTATCTCAGAACCTTCCAAGGAATCTTTTTCTTACCACCAGCTCCATCATGTTTCCATCTTGATTCCTTACATACTGGACATTCATCGAGGTCATTATACTCCATCCAAAACAGTGCACAGTTATTTTTGCAAAAATCAATCTTCTCATATCCAAGTCCCAGTACCTTGATGTACTGCTTCACCTCATAAAAGGATTTTGGCAGTCCAGCCCCAGGGAGTGCATCGTTGTATGTCTTCGCAACTGCATTGAACGCTTTATTGGTAATCCCCTGGTATGACTTGTCATGAAGTAATTTCACAATTAATTCGAATCTTGACACAACAGAACCAGGGGCCACTAAGCGCTTAGCATCTTCTATCAGGTCATGGAAAAGAGGCTTTTTGTGATAAGCATGGGGCTGTTGGCTTGCATATGGATACAGATCCCGTAACAAATTAGCAGTAGCCTCATCCTGGACGAGATCTTCAGGCTGATAACCATCAGAATAAAGAGGATCAATAATGTCAGGCTGATCATAGTGTTCACCATGGTTAATCCACCTGATATATGTCTGGTCCATCCCATAAACGAATAAATGATCTGAGACTACATGTTGAGGCTTGGACCCAATATTCAAACATACGCGGCATGGACAAATCACTTCCTTTGTCTTGTCGCCGTCAGTAAAATCACTAACGTGCTTCATGAAGTCTTCAATACCACTCAAATATGTTGGTGTGGTTAATGAGTCAAATAATATCCAAGTTCTGTCCATCTGTTGAGGAGATAGATGGTCAGAGAAGCGATAAGCTATTTCAACAAACAGGTCACCTACGAATGTAAGCAAGCATACCTGAGCAAACAGGTCGAATATAAAACTATAAATGCTACATTATTTGAGCCGATTTCAGCAAACAAACTGAGTGCAAAACTACGGCTACCTAGCGAACAGATTTTTTTAGGCTGACCACTGGGTTTCCCCACTTTGTATTTTTTTATTAATAAAAAGAGGGAAATATGTACAAAAGTTGCTGGAGAGCAGCAACTAAAAGGATCATAGATCCCAAGCAGCAAAATATATATATAATGTTCTACCCATGATATGATTTCCTCTTTGCCTTATGAACAAGGAGAGCAATTTCATCCTTGAATCTCTTGTGCCATCTATAAATGCTTGGGGGGGAGGGGCGAACAGATCTATCGAAAGCAATACAATACCAACACATTCTTTCTTCTTTTTTGCCGTAATTCCGCCGATCTATTAGCAGTGCAAAGAAGCCAAAAGTAATAAGATTACATACAGGTTCATAGACCACCAGGGCCGTACCTGAGAATACGGAGGGCCTGAGCAAAACAAGAAATAGAGGCCCTCAACATGATCATTGGCAACTAAAATGATTTTATATATACTACTCACTCCATTTCAATAAACAATGCACCCTTGTTTTTCGTATTTTATCTTCGAAAAAATATTAATCTATATCTCTCTATTTAAAAATGATGTTTCAATTTTATGTAGATATACATGTATTTAGATGAGTTTAGTTTGCAGATACATGCAAGTTTTGATGAAGTTGAAACATATTTTTCAGGATGAAGTATATAAAAAAATTGATATAAAACTGGTATCATTAGAAAGTATTTTCCAACACGATTCTAACAATGCTGCTTATGTATTATATGATCGTGATATTGTTGTCCTATTTATTTGGTCAAGGTTCACATTGAAATGTGGTAAAATAAATTAAAAGAAGTGCATCGTGTGAAAAAGCAATCTAAGAATTCAAAAGTGCTAATTGTTAGTCGAAACATGACATCATTGAGACAAAATATTAATATTCATTGGAAGACTAACTGAATTAGCTGCACTCGCGATGAAAAAGAAAGAGAAGATACGGGTAAGAGCAAGTACAATAAGGTACAGTCTTTTTGTTTGTTTGTTTGGGTTGCTCATCAAGCTTATCGCTCGATACAATAAGGTACAGTCAGCGGGAGTGGTGTTTGGAACATGGGTGCATAGTGGGTGGTATCATAGAGTACTATCATAGATATGCTATATTTATTATAGTGGAGTATTGAAAATGGCATATATAGAAGGGGATATTGAGAATTGAGAGTGGCATAAACACAACTTCAGTTTTTGTAATGGCATAAACACAACTTGTGAATTGAGGAGTGGCATAGAACCAATTAACACTTGTTTCAATAACAGCCATCAAAAGCCAATCGAACGCACGAGAATGGATCCAAAATTTACCCATTTTAAGTTTCACGAGAAAATTTTAAACTTAAAATTCGTACTGCCTAGAAGTTTTTGAAACAAAAATCCAGTAAATCTTATATGTCGGGTTATGCATTCTGGGGGAGTTTCATCAGATTCAGCCATATTGTTTATCAATAAACCTCATTTTATGTTTTACAACCAACTTTAAACTTAAAATTCAAACTGTCCAGTAAAAAGAACAACATTCCAGTAAATCTTATATATTTCTTCTGCATTCCGGGAAAGATTGGTCGGATTCAAAAAAAATAGTTTGGGAATAAACATTGTTTTTGTCTGGAAACGACTTATTGTAGAGTGATTTTTGGTTGGATACATTCATGTGTGTTCGATTGGCTTTGGATGGCTGATATTGAACCAAAGTCAACGCTGGGCTTTTGACCTAGCTGAACGTCACTGGAGCTGCGTCAAAAGTCCAGCCATGACTTTGTCTCAATAACAGCCATCAAAAGCCGATCGAACGCACAGGAATGGATCCAACCAAAAATCACTCAACCGCTGGAATTTTGACCTGAAAGTCACTGAAGCTGTGTCCATACTTGCCCAACAGGTTGCGTATGAACGTAAACCAACATATCTGAGCAAACAGGTCGAATATAAAACTATATAACTAAATGCCACGTTATTTGAGCCGATTTCAGCAAACCAACTGAGGTCTATTTTTTTAGGCTGGACAGTGGTTTCCTCGCTGTGTATTTTTCACTGTAATAAAAAAGAGGGAAAATGTTACTGGAGAGCAGCAACTAAAAGGATCATAGATCCCAAACAGCAAAATCTAGCTAAAAAGGTTATACCCATGATGATAAGCCATGATATGATTTCCTCTTTGCCTTACAAACAAGCAGTGGCGGACCTAGGATTTTAGGAAAGGGTATGACACAACAAAATTTTGGAGTTTCTATTGAATTTCTTTTGTCCTAATAAAAATAATTAAATAAAATACTTTCTCGGATTCATACTAATTAACTCAAATTTGTCTAGATATAAATGTATCTACTCAACAAACTTGTCTAAGATACATCAGTATCTAGACAAAGTTGAGTCAATTAATTTGGATTGAAGGGAGTATGTCAAAATGATTAAATAAAACAGATTTTGCATATAATCAAAATGTAAATTGTTGAAAAATGCACCGTTGACGGGGTGCTCTAATTTTGAACTGAATTCTCACTAAATATATATAATTAATCATATACTTGACTACCAAAGATTAATTATCAGTTGATTAATCGTATATACAGTAGCAAGATATTTCCTTTGATTAATCATGATATCTAATCAGGTCATGGTGCATGGCCATAGCTGGCCTTGTAGGCTTACACGCGAGACAAAATCGCACATCTTGAAAAACATGCAAGTAGACTGTTGGCTAAAGCCAATGCATTAATCAATCGGATGTCTAATCAATCGGTTACATGCACTAGCTCAGTGTTCGCATGGCTGCACGCCACATGTATTAGCACCGCATGTATACATATACATCACTCATCTTGATTAATTGCTCAGCTCATTAAACTATCAAAGATCTTGCACGGCTTGGACGCAGGGTATGCCGTGGCATATACGGCATACCCTGTAGATCCGCCACTGCAAACAAGGAGAGCCATTTCATCCTTGAATCTCTTGCGGCTTCTGTAAAAGCTTGGGGGCGAACAGATCAATCGAAAGCAATATAATACCAACAAATTATTTCTTCTTTTTGGCCGTAAATCCACCGATGTATTAGCAGTGCAAAGAACCCAGAAGTAATAAGATTACAAACAGGTCCATAGAGGACTGGCACCAAGCGACGACTACAAACATTGGGCAATGGTGAGCAGTACAGTGTACAATACGAACGAATTCGAGCAAATAGGTAAAGCGGAAAACAATGTCAAACAAACACATCGAGAGGAAAACAATATCAACCGATCGATTCGAACGAACTAACGAACTTATAAGGGCTGGGCGACGGCGACTGACTTCGATTGAGCTATAATGAATCGTACTTGCCCAGGCCTGAAGATAGCATGCATACCGTGAGGATCTACCAGCTGACCGCGCCTGCCGGTGCGGCTGGAGAAGAACGGCGCCACCAGCAGTCGCCGGCTGACGCGGCTGATAGACAGCGTGGGGAAGTTTTGGTGCGCGGCCTGGTTCACCGAGGGTGTGTCTAGAGAAGAACAGGGCGCCGAAGGAGGTGTCTAGAGAAGAACAAGGTGGGCTGGGTGCTGAGTTAAAGGCGAGCGTTCGAAATATTGGGCGCGCGTTCGAAAGTTTAGGAGCGCGAGGGAGGTGTCTGCTGTGCTGAGTTAAAGGCGAGCGTTCGAAATTTCCCCGTCCTCTTCTTTTTTGGGCTAATCTATCTATACCTCTATTCTATCTACATGTTTTTTATTTTTTTCTATTCTATACATGAGTTTTTGAAATTGAATTTTTTCACTCTGTCAGCCTTCCGGCCAATGCTCATTTGAAGTAATTGAAGCTGTTGATTTGCAGCTTAGAGGTGCTATCTACCGCTCATCATACAAGGACTCTTCAGATCTAAACGGCTGTGAATGCACGGATTCGTCACCCATCCTTCCCTTGGACTGGCGATGCTGAAAGCCTGAAACACTGGAACCCTCTAGATACTTCGGGATACCTCACTGCCCCACATTATTAGACAGGCCTTTTCCGACACGGGAAGTCAAAAGTTGGGGGCTCCATGCAGTACATATGAATACTCGCTAGCTGCATGGTCTAGAAGCAGACTAGAGTAAATCATCAATTCGTCAAATCAATTGGTGTATAATTTTTTTTAGCAGCTAAGACGCCGGCATGAACCATTTTATCAACTTGAATGCTTACTACATGACATAAGAAGACTATGTACTTTGGTTTTTCATTTTTCTGATTTTTTAAATTTTGTGCCCATTTGAATCTTGGTCAAATCCTAGGTTTGACCAAGATTAAACAAGTTTAAAACATGAAAATGAAAAGGTAATCATGGATCCTTCTTAGTCACTCTAAAATGAAGCTTTTGGGATGTTCTTGAAAATTCCATGTTTGAAACCCAAAACGACTTCTCTTCATGCTTGACTTCATAAGACAGAGTTTAGGGGTTAGGGGGTAGATACATGATTTGTCTAGTTTGCATATATCTAGACCTTTTTTGTCAACTTTAATGCTTACTATATGACACAAGGAGACTATGTGCTTTGGTTTTTCATTTTTCTATTTTTTTTGAATTTTTTGCCCATATATTCGAATCTTTGTCAAATCCTAGGTTTGACCAGGATTTAAACAAGTTTAAAACATGAAAATGAAAGGTAAGCCTGGATCCTTCTTAGTCACTCTAAAATGAAGCTTTTGGGAGGTTCTTGAAATTTCCATGTTTGAAACCCAAAACCACTTCTCTTCATGATTGACTTCATAAGGCAGAGTTTAGGGTTAGGGGTAGATATATACATGATTTTCTGGTTTGAATATGTCTAGACCTTGTTTATCAACTTGAATGCTTACTATATGACATAAGAAAATTATGTGCTTTGGTTTTCATTTTTCTGATTTTTTTATGCCCGTTTGAATCTTTTGGTCAAATCTTAGGTTTGACCAAGATTTAAACAAGTTTAAGACATGAAAATGAAAAGGGGAGAATGCATCCTTCTTAATTAGTCACTCTAAACTGAATTTTGTAAGAGGTTTTTGAAATTTCCATGTTTGAAACCCAAAACCACTTCTCTTCATGTTGGACTTCATAAGACAGAGTTTAGGGGTTAGGGGGTAGATACATGATTTGTCTAGGTTGAATATGTCTAGACCTTGTTTATCAACTTTAATGCTTACTATATGACATAAGAAGACTATGTGCTTTGGTTTTTCATTTTTCTATTTTTTTGAATTTTATACCCATATATTTGAATCTTTGTGAAATCCTAGTTTTGACCAGGATTTAAACAAGTTTAGAACATGAAAATGAAAAGGTAAGCTTGGATCCTTCTTAGTCACACTCTAAAATGAAGCTTTTGGGAGGTTCTTGGAATTCCAATGTTTGAAACCCAAAACCACTTCTCTTCATGATTAACTTCATAAGACGGAGTTTAGGGTTAGGGGTAGATATATACATGATTTTTCTGGTTTGAATATGTCTAGACCTTGTTTATCAACTTGAATGCTTACTATGTGACATAAGTAGACTATGTGCTTTGGTTTTCATTTTTCTATTTTTTATATTTTATACACATATATTTGAATCTTTGTGAAATCCTAGGTTTGACCAGGATTTAAACAAGTTTAGTACATGAAAATGAAAAAGGTAAGCCTGGATCCTTCTTAGTCACACTCTAAAATGAAGCTTTTGGGAGGTTCTTGAAATATCCATGTTTGAAACCCAAAACCACTTCTCTTCATGATTGACTTCATAATACAGAGTTTAGGGTTAGGGGTAGATATATACATGATTTTCTGGTTTGAATATGTCTAGACCTTGTTTATCAACTTGAATGCTTACTATATGACACAAGAAGACTATATGCTTTTGTTTTTCATTTTTCTGATTTTTTTTGAATTTTATGCCCGTTTGAATCTTTTGGTCAAATCTTAGGTTTGACCCAGATTTAAACAAGTTTAAGACATGCAAATGAAAAGGGAAGCTTGCATCCTTCTTAGTCACTCTAAAATGAATTTTTAAGAGGTTTTTGAAATTTCCATGTTTGAAACCCAAAACCACTTCTCTTCATGCTTGACTTCATAATACAAAGTTTAGGGGTTAGGGGGAGATACATGATTTGTCTAGTTTGAATATGTCTAGACCTTGTTTATCAACTTTAATGCTTACTATATGACATAAGAAGACTATGTGCTTTCGTTTTTCATTTTTCTATTTTTTTGTATTTTATACCCATATATTTGAATCTTTGTGAAATCCTAGGTTTGACTAGGATTTAAACAAGTTTAGAACATGAAAGTGAAAAGGTAAGCCTGGATCCTTCTTAGTCACAATCTAAAATGAAGCTTTTGGGAGGTTCTTCAAATTTCCATGTTTGAAACCCAAAACCACTTCTCTTCATAAGACAGAGTTTAGGGTTAGGGGTAGATATATACATGATTTTTCTGGTTTGAATATGTCTAGACCTTGTTTATCAACTTGAATGCTTACTATATGACATAAGAAGACTATATGCTTTTGTTTTTTCATTTTTCTGATTTTTTTGAATTTATGCATGTTTGAATCTTTTGGTCAAATCTTAGGTTTGACCAAGATTTAAACAAGTTTAAGACAAGAAAATGAAAAGGATGTTTGAAACCCAAAACCACTTCTCTCCATGCTTGACTTCACAATATACAAAGTTTAGGGAAAATGTCAGTCTTTTTATGCAAATCTGCACATAAATGGCTCAAATTAAAATAGTATACTCGTTTCAGTGTTTTTGATTTCCTATAAAAAATAGATTTTCCTGAGAAGTTCTAATTTTTGCCAGAATTTGAAAATTTTGGATTTCTTGTTCCTATTTAGATATTATAGATACTAGCAAGATGGCCCTCGCAATTTTGATTTACCATGAATAGTTACTATGACATTTCCAAGAATACCATGTCACATATTCTACAATTTATATTTGAGTTTTTGGTATTTAAAATTCCACTGGTTTGATGACTAAATATTGAAGGTGTAGCCTTGCATTAGTGGATTTTTATCGTGACAAAACAACCTATTGTTATTGCTACTCTTACACTTACATCATTATTCTCTCTAATAATAGACCGACGAACTACCTCCATATACATATTGTCCTTACTCTCTCTTCTATTTAATCCAACTATGCTAGTGGATTACTTATGTGCCTATGAGTTTGATTCCAAATAAGAACTCCAATATTGTTGACATGATCTTTCTAAAACTAACACTTAAGGTACAATGGAGCAATCTTGTCCTGATTCTATATCCATACGCCTGTGGAAATTTTGATAAAACCACTTAAATCCACGCAAAATAGTACTCTCACCCGGATATAATTGTTTTTTATTTACCGCGTCGTACCCTCTGACCCGGAGTCCCAATTAGTATAACCATAAACTTGTGTAGCCGACTTAGAAGTGGGACATGACTATCTAGATATTACACTTTGTAAAATTTTCATAAATAAACGTAGCTAAACATGGCGGTGAGCTTTAAATCCAAAATCATATAATAATGTATTTATAATCATCTATAGAGATTTTTCTAACATGTTTCTTCGAAACACAGCACTCTATCGAAAATAATTGGTCTAATTGGAACTTATTCACTCTTCAGAACCAATTACACCCTTCTCTCATAATAACTGATTTAGAATGAATTGGGATAGACCAGATGGAATGTTTGTGTGTGACGAACATAGGATAGCATGTGGTTACCATGAGTGTATATGATTATGGCAATGACCAACCGTATTACCTACAAATGAAGTTTGGGGAAAAACTTCGTATCTAACTATCGAGCAAGATAATTGTGGAGCAAGATGCGTGCTCAATATTTTTAGATAATATTTTTTTATATCATACTTCCTCTGTTTATAAATATTAGACGTTTTAGCTAGCCAATCTAGCTTGTTTAAATGTCATACATTAACAAACGGAGGGAGTACATACATGTGCTCTACTTTGTACTACCTTGTTCAGAAAAAGATGTCGCAATTCTTTTTAAATTTTGATGAATCTATACACTATTTAGTGTAGGTGTAAAGAAACGTCCCAATTTTAAAAATCTGCTATATCCTTCTCGAGAGTGAGGGTAACCTTTTTTCTTTCGATTTGTTTAAGTACACTCAATTCATGTAGTATAAACCACTTCACACTATTTAGCGTACATCCTCATCTTCCAGGCTACCCGGCTCGACGGCAGGACGACCGTAGTAGCTCGACGCATAACACGTCCTCCTCGCCGGCACTCTCGCTCAGCTCATGTGGTTACTAAAAAAATGAATTCTAATTTTAAAATATTACACGTCCTAGTTTAAAAACCTTGTCATGCACGTGTGGTTCAGAATATGTATGCACACGACACAGTCCGACGCTAGGATAATACACAGATAACTCATCTAAACTTTCAAAAAAACTGGTCTAAACGTGACGGGATAGGTCACATGCACGTAAATATATGGCTCAATCTAGATCCCATTTAAACGTGATCTGATAGGATTCTTTTCTTTTTGACAGAATCTGATAGGATTCTTACGGTCAAAGAAAGAAAACAACATATGTTAAACTCGTATGGGCAACAGACTCTGTTTCCATGTTTTTCCCCAAACTACACTTTTACGTGCAACCTTAGACTTTCCCGCGCCAAATAAAAAAAATAGATCGTGTCAAGTTTGAGTTCGTGTTACACATGTGTACGTTTAACTCGTATGGGCAACAGACTCTGTTTCCATGTTTTTCCCAAAACTACACTTTTACGTGCAACCTTAGACTTTCCCGCACCAAATAAAAAAAATAGATCGTGTCAAGTTTGAGTTCGTGTTACACATGTGTACGTTTACGTTATATTCATCTATTAGTAAATCCTAGTCACAAATTACAGATCCAACGATTAATAATAATTAAGATGATGTGGATTAACCTTGTGTCTCTATTTAAAACATCTTATTTTGCTTTTAGTATATAATAGAAGACTAGGTGACTCAACGAGAACGACTCAACATTGACTCGACTCAGACACAACTACTACATTGACACAAGTACTAATATAATAAAGTAAGAGTACTAGTTAGTTTACATTTCCACAGGCCAATTTTACGAACAAAATTTCGAAAATTAACCTTCAGAAACTCGGAAGCCAGGTGACACAACAGTCATCAAGGATTGCAGCTAGTGGTACACAGTGACCTGGTCAAGATCTACCTTGAGCCTGCTTGACGCTTCAGCTCGGAGTTGAGAGCCTTCTCCTGTGACAGCTCGGCCTCTAGTTTGTCCGTCCTAACCGTGAGGTTCAGGATCAGTCCGGCGAGTTTGTCCATGGTCTCCGCCTGGCCGAGGCTCCGCCGCTGGATCTCATTACTCGCAGTGAACGATTTCATGGCGATATCGTCGAGAATGCGAATCCGGATCTTCTCAGTGGCGAGCTCAGAATAAAGTCTCATGCACTCATCGGCGAGGGCGCTTCTGTCCGCCGTCTCGACGCAGAAATCGCCCATAACCATTTCTAAAATGGGACCGATCTCGTAGCGGGGCTTCTATCAGATGGGGATGGAGCACAAAATCAGAAGTGTACCCAGAGAAGTACCAAGAAAGAGAAAATGGGAATCCCAATTTGCACGAATGTCTATACCTCGCTGCTTTGAGAACTTGGCTCCGTGGAAGATGTTTCCGCAGGCAGGAGGGCTGCGGGAAAACTAAGGCCGCCCGACCTGAATATACGATTGAGAGAAGGTAAGAAAAGGAGGGGATGATAAGTTGTGAAAGACATAGAAAGATGCGCAAGAACGGAGGATCGCCTGAAGGTAGCAGTCGCGGGCTGCGACGCCCTTGAAGACTCTTGCGCAGAAGGCACCTCGACAGCAGCACAGGGACGCCATTGCTGGGATTCCCTCAGCTTCGCCGCAGCCGCACGAGCCCTTCTGTGGCGAGACTTGCTCCCGGTCATGGTGGCGAAGTAGTATTCCAAGAGGTAAACAAAGTGGTGAACTGAGGAAGACGGCAAGAGCAAAGGTTAGTTCTTAAATTTGGCCTCCCCGTCTCCTCGGCACCTCGCGAGTAGTAATACTGGTCAAAGAGCAAACTTCAAGGCAGAGACTTGGTGGGCCATTCATCTCCAACTATACTTCCTCCGATCCGAATGATACCAAATTTTTGAATGACAAATCACCCAAAACAGTATCTAGGATTTGATCTAGATTCAAATGGGCATAAAATTTCAAAAAAATGAAAAACCAAAGCATATAGCCTTCTTATGTCATATAGTAAGCACTCAAGTTGGTAAACAAGGTCTAGACATATTCAAACCAGAAAAATCATGTATCTACCCCTAACCCTAAACTTTGTCTTAATTATGAAGTCAAGCACGAAGAGAAGTCGTTTTGGGTTTCAAACATGGACATTTCAAAAACCCTCCCAAAAGCTTCATTGTGGTGTGACGTACTAAGAAGGATACATGCTTACATTTTCAACAAACCCCCTAAAAGCTTCATTATAGAGTGACTAAGAAAGGATCCAGTCTGGCGGGCTTACCTTTTATTTTCTTGGTTTAAACTTGTTCAAATCTCGGTCAAACCTAGGATTTGACCAAGATTCAAAATGTGCATCAAAATTTAAAAAATTAAAAACCAAATTAAAGCGCATAGTGTTCTTATGTCATATAGTAAGCATTAAAGTTGATAAACAAGGTCTAGACACATATTCAAACAAGACAAATCATGTATCTATACCCCTAACCCCTAAACTCTATCTTATGAAGTCAACAACATGAAGAGAAGTGGTTTTGGGTTTCAAACATGGAAATTTCAAAAACCTCCCAAAAGCTTCATTTTAGAGTGACTAATATATATAAGAAGGATCCATGCATGCCTGCTTACCACCTTTTCATTTTCATATTTTAAACTTGTTTAAATCCGTGTCAAATTAAACCAAGGATTTGACCAAAAGATTCAAATGGGCATAAAATTTTAAAAAAATCAGAAAAATGAAAAACAAAAGCATATAGTCTTCTAATGTCATATAGTAAGCATTCAAGTTGATAAACAAGGTTTGGACATGCATATTCAAACCTAGGCAAATCATGTATCTATCCCCTAGCCCCTAAACTCTATCTTATGAAGTCAAGCATGAAGAGAAGTGGTTTTGGGTTTCAAACATGAAAATTTCAAGAACATCCCAAAAACTTCTTTTTAGAGTGACTAAGAAAGGATACAGGCTTCCCCTTTTCATTTTCATGTTTTATACTTGTTTAAATCTTGGTCAAACCTAGGATTTGACAAAGATTCAAATGTGCATCTATCAAAATAAAAAAATCAGAAAAATTAAAAACCAAAGCACATAGTTTTCTTATGTCATATATAGTTAGCATTAAAGTTGATATAAACAAGGTCTAGATATATTCAAACAAGAAAAATCATGTATCTACCCCTAACCCTAAACTCTATCTTATGTAGTCAAGCATGAAGAGAAGTGGTTTTGGGTTTCAAACTTGGAAATTTCAAGAACCCCCAAAAGCTTCATTTTAGAGTGACTAAAGGATCCAGGTCGGGCTTACCTTTTATTTTCATGTTTTAAAATTGTTCAAATCTTGGTCAAACTGTACCTAGGATTTGATCAAGATTCAAATGGGCATAAAATTTCAAAAAAATGAAAAACCAAAGCATATAGCCTTCTTATGTCATATAGTAAGCACTCAAGTTGGTAAACAAGGTCTAGACATATTCAAACCAGAAAATCATGTTTCTACCCCTAGCCCTAAACTTTGTCTTATGAAGTCAAGCACGAAGAGAAGTCGTTTTGGATTTCAAACATGGAAATTTCAAAAACCTTCCCAAAAGCTTCATTTTGGAGTGACTAAGAAGGATACAGGCTTACCTTTTCATTTTCATGTTTTAAACTTGTTTAAATATTGGTTAAGCCTAGGATTTGACCAATATCAAATGGGCATAAAAATTCAGAAAAAGTCAAAAAAAAATGAAAACCAAAGCACATAGTATTATTATGTCATATAGTAAGCATTCAAGTTGATAAACAAGGTCTAAACAACAAACTAGACAAATCATGTATCTACCCCCTAACCCTAAACTCTGTCTTATGAAGTCAAGCATGAAGAGAAGTGGTTTTGGGTTTCAAACATGGAAATTTCAAAAACTCCCAAAAGCTTCTCATTTTTGAGTGACTAAGAAGGATTCAGGCTTACCTTTTCATTTTCATGTTTTAAACTTGTTCAAATCTTGGTCAAACTTAGGATTTGACCAAGATTCAAATGTGCATAAAAATTGGGAGGAAGGGTATGAATTACAATTCAAAAAACAAGGTAACTTAAATACTTGGATGCCCCAAAGATGTGTGGAAGCCCAGAACAATGGCAAAACATGTGCGCACGCTGCATCCAATTCAAGTAGAACACATAGTAGGCATCGATAGTTTGACCTAAATTTGAAATCAAAGAGAAGGTGGTTAGAAAAAATCGAAATTGGCAAAGCAAAGCATGAAATCATAAATTTGTGATGCACTATAGCTATGAAAAGTATCAAACAATGCATACCAAAATGATTTTTTAGAGGAATACTAGTTCAACTTATTTTAATTTTATATTAGTAGCCCAAAATCGAACTAGTAGTTGGATATTTCTGAACTTGATCTGTATAGTAGTGGGCAAAACCCTAGTTTAACCTATTTAATCATAGATTCGTAGGTCGATTTTTCTACTTTTTTATTATTACTATGCAGCACATGTGTGTTTGCCCGTCGAGTGAAACTCGGAGGAAGAGGGATCACTCGGAAGGAGAGAAGAAGGGAGAGAATTATGGTGTCTCCCCTTTTTCGGGTGATGATGTTGACTTTTGTGCAGGGTTGTCAGTGAGCAGGAGCGAGCGAGCGAGCGAGTCGAGCGAGGCCGAGAATGAGAGAGATTTGTTTTTTTTTGTGAGAGGGACAACCGAAGGATCCAGAAGGACCCACATACTTCCAATACGAAGAAAATGGCTGGGAGTTTGCGTACCTATTGCACGTGACTTGTGCTCACTGAAGTGTGGGACCTCACGCATGGGCACCACACGTAAGTGACAGACCTGTTGATGTAAAAACTCGGTTGATTATTATACTACTACATTTATACAAAGTTTCCTATGGATTCAAGGGTACGAAAGCCAAGTTAAATCATTTACATGACATTATTTTTTCCATGAAGCCAAGTTAACTCATTTATCAATTGGTACATTTTGGAGTGACTAAGAAGGATCCAGGCTTACTTTTTCATTTTCATGTTTTAAACATGTTTAAATCTTGGTCAAACCTATGACTTGACCAAGATTCAAATGGGCATAAAAATTCAAAAAAAAGAAAAAAAAAGCACACCGTCTTCCTATGTCATATATCAAGGTGATAAACAAGGTCTGCCATATTCAAACCACAAAAATCATGTATCTACCCCCTAACCCTAAACAAGGATCCAGGCTTACCCTTTTCATTTTCATGTTTTTAAACTTGTTCAAATCTTGGTCAAACTTAGGATTTGACGAAGATTCAAATGGGCGTAAAAATACTTAGAAAAATCATGTACGTATCTACCCCAAACCCTAAACTCTATCTTACGAAGCCAAGCATGAAGAGAAGTGGTTTTGGGTTTCAAACATGGAAATTTCAAAAACCTCCCAAAAGCTTCATTTTAGAGTGACTAAGAAGGATCCATGCTTACCTTTTATTTTCATGTTTTAAACATGTTCAAATCTTGGTCAAACCGTACGTACCTAGGATTTGACCAAGATTCAAATGGGCATAAAAATTCAAAAAAAAATGAAAAACCAAAGCACATAGCCTAGCTTCTTATATATGCCATATATATAGTAAGCACTCAAGCTAGTTGATAAACAAAGTCTAGACATATTCAAACCAGAAAAATCATGTATCTATATACCCCTAACCCTAAACTTTGTCTTAATTATGAAGTCAAGCACGAAGAGAAGTCGTTTTGGGTTTCAAACATGGACATTTCAAAAACCCTCCCAAAAGCTTCATTGTGGTGTGACGTACTAAGAAGGATACATGCTTACATTTTCAACAACCCCCCTAAAAGCTTCATTATAGAGTGACTAAGAAAGGATCCAGTCTGGCGGGCTTACCTTTTATTTTCTTGTTTTAAACTTGTTCAAATCTCGGTCAAACCTAGGATTTGACCAAGATTCAAAATGTGCATCAAAATTTAAAAAATTAAAAACCAAATTAAAGCGCATAGTGTTCTTATGTCATATAGTAAGCATTAAAGTTGATAAACAAGGTCTAGACACATATTCAAACAAGACAAGTCATGTATATATACCCCTAACCCCTAAACTCTATCTTATGAAGTCAACAACATGAAGAGAAGTGGTTTTGGGTTTCAAACATGGAAATTTCAAAAACCTCCCAAAAGCTTCATTTTAGAGTGACTAATATATATAAGAAGGATACATGCCTGCTTACCACCTTTTCATTTTCATATTTTAAACTTGTTTAAATCCGTGTCAAATTAAACCAAGGATTTGACCAAAAGATTCAAATGGGCATAAAATTTAAAAAAAAATCAGAAAAATGAAAAACAAAAGCATATAGTCTTCTTATGTCATATAGTAAGCATTCAAGTTGATAAACAAGCTAGGTTTGGACATGCATATTCAAACCTAGGCAAATCATGTATCTATCCCCTAGCTAGCCCCTAAACTCTATCTTATGAAGTCAAGCATGAAGAGAAGTGGTTTTGGGTTTCAAACATGAAAATTTCAAGAACATCCCAAAAACTTCATTTTAGAGTGACTAAGAAAGGATACAGGCTTCCCCTTTTCATTTTCATGTTTTATACTTGTTTAAATCTTGGCCAAACCTAGGATTTGACAAAGATTCAAATGTGCATCTATCAAAATAAAAAAATCAGAAAAATTAAAAACCAAAGCACATAGTTTTCTTATGTCATATATAGTTAGCATTAAAGTTGATATAAACAAGGTCTAGATATATTCAAACAAGAAAAATCATGTATCTACCCCTAACCCTAAACTCTGTCTTATGTGTAGTCAAGCATGAAGAGAAGTGGTTTTGGGTTTCAAACTTGGAAATTTCAAGAACCCCCCAAAAGCTTCATTTTAGAGTGACTAAAGGATCCAGGTCGGGCTTACCTTTTATTTTCATGTTTTAAAATTGTTCAAATCTTGGTCAAACCGTACCTAGGATTTGATCAAGATTCAAATGGGCATAAAATTTCAAAAAAATGAAAAACCAAAGCATATAGCCTTCTTATGTCATATAGTAAGCACTCGATCAAGTTGGTAAACAAGGTCTAGACATATTCAAACTAGAAAAATCATGTTTCTACCCCTAGCCCTAAACTTTGTCTTATGAAGTCAAGCACGAAGAGAAGTCGTTTTGGATTTCAAACATGGAAATTTCAAAAACCTTCCCAAAAGCTTCATTTTGGAGTGACTAAGAAGGATACAGGCTTACCTTTTCATTTTCATGTTTTAAACTTGTTTAAATATTGGTTAAGCCTAGGATTTGACCAAGATCAAATGGGCATAAAAATTCAGAAAAAGTCAAAAAAATGAAAACCAAAGCACATAGTATTATTATGTCATATAGTAAGCATTCAAGTTGATAAACAAGGTCTAAACAACAAACTAGACAAATCATGTATCTACCCCTAACCCTAAACTCTGTCTTATGAAGTCAAGCATGAAGAGAAGTGGTTTTGGGTTTCAAACATGGAAATTTCAAAAACTCCCAAAAGCTTCTCATTTTTGAGTGACTAAGAAGGATTCAGGCTTACCTTTTCATTTTCATGTTTTAAACTTGTTCAAATCTTGGTCAAACTTAGGATTTGACCAAGATTCAAATGTGCATAAAAATTGGGAGGAAGGGTATGAATTACAATTCAAAAAACAAGGTAACTTAAATACTTGGATGCCCCAAAGATGTGTGGAAGCCCAGAACGATGGCAAAACATGTGCGCACGCTGCATCCAATTCAAGTAGAACACATAGTAGGCATCGATAGTTTGACCTAAATTTGAAATCAAAGAGAAGGTGGTTAGAAAAAATCGAAATTGGCAAAGCAAAGCATGAAATCATAAATTTGTGATGCACTATAGCTATGAAAAGTATCAAACAATGCATACCAAAATGATTTTTTAGAGGAATACTAGTTCAACTTATTTTAATTTTATATTAGTAGCCCAAAATCGAACTAGTAGTTGGATATTTCTGAACTTGATCTGTAGTAGTGGGCAAAACCCTAGTTTAACCTATTTAATCATAGATTCGTAGGTCGATTTTTCTACTTTTTTATTATTACTATGCAGCACATGTGTGTTTGCCCGTCGAGTGAAACTCGGAGGAAGAGGGATCACTCGGAAGGAGAGAAGAAGGGAGAGAATTATGGTGTCTCCCCTTTTTCGGGTGATGATGTTGACTTTTGTGCAGGGTTTGTCAGTGAGCAGAGGTGCGAGCGAGCGAGTCGAGCGAGGCCGAGAATGAGAGAGATTTGTTTTTTTTTTTGTGAGAGGGACAACCGAAGGATCCAGAAGGACCCACATACTTCCAATACGCATCCTGATGCGTCTTCTCTTGACAAAGAAAATGGCTGGGAGTTTGCGTACCTATTGCACGTGACTTGTGCTCACTGAAGTGTGGGACCTCACGCATGGGCACCACACGTAAGTGACAGACCTGTTGATGTAAAAACTCGGTTGATTATTATACTACTACATTTATACAAAGTTTCCTATGGATTCAAGGGTACGAAAGCCAAGTTAAATCATTTACATGACATTATTTTTTCCATGAAGCCAAGTTAACTCATTTATCAATTGGTACATTTTGGAGTGACTAAGAAGGATCCAGGCTTACTTTTTCATTTTCATGTTTTAAACCTGTTTAAATCTTGGTCAAACCTATGACTTGACCAAGATTCAAATGGGCATAAAAATTCAAAAAAAAGAAAAACAAAAGCACACCGTCTTCCTATGTCATATATCAAGGTGATAAACAAGGTCTGCCATATTCAAACCACAAAAATCTTGTATCTACCCCCTAACCCTAAACAAGGATCCAGGCTTACCCTTTTCATTTTCATGTTTTTAAACTTGTTCAAATCTTGGTCAAACTTAGGATTTGACGAAGATTCAAATGGGCGTAAAAATACTTAGAAAAATCATGTACGTATCTACCCCAAACCCTAAACTCTATCTTACGAAGCCAAGCATGAAGAGAAGTGGTTTTGGGTTTCAAACATGGAAATTTCAAAACCTCCCAAAAGCTTCATTTTAGAGTGACTAAGAAGGATCCATGCTTACCTTTTATTTTCATGTTTTAAACATGTTCAAATCTTGGTCAAACCGTACGTACCTAGGATTTGACCAATATTCAAATGGGCATAAAAATTCAAAAAAAAATGAAAAACCAAAGCACATAGCCTAGCTTCTTATATATGTCATATAGTAAGCACTCAAGCTAGTTGATAAACAAGGTCTAGACATATTCAAACCAGAAAAATCATGTATCTATATACCCCTAACCCTAAACTTTGTCTTAATTATGAAGTCAAGCACGAAGAGAAGTCGTTTTGGGTTTCAAACATGGACATTTCAAAAACCCTCCCAAAAGCTTCATTGTGGTGTGACGTACTAAGAAGGATACATGCTTACATTTTCAACAACCCCCCTAAAAGCTTCATTATAGAGTGACTAAGAAAGGATCCAGTCTGGCGGGCTTACCTTTTATTTTCTTGGTTTAAACTTGTTCAAATCTCGGTCAAACCTAGGATTTGACCGAGATTCAAAATGTGCATCAAATTTTAAAAAAATTAAAAACCAAATTAAAGCGCATAGTGTTCTTATGTCATATAGTAAGCATTAAAGTTGATAAACAAGGTCTAGACACATATTCAAACAAGACAAATCATGTATCTATACCCCTAACCCCTAAACTCTATCTTATGAAGTCAACAACATGAAGAGAAGTGGTTTTGGGTTTCAAACATGGAAATTTCAAAAACCTCCCAAAAGCTTCATTTTAGAGTGACTAATATATATAAGAAGGATCCATACATGCCTGCTTACCACCTTTTCATTTTCATATTTTAAACTTGTTTAAATCCGTGTCAAATTAAACCAAGGATTTGACCAAAAGATTCAAATGGGCATAAAATTTTAAAAAAAATCAGAAAAATGAAAAACAAAAGCATATAGTCTTCTAATGTCATATAGTAAGCATTCAAGTTGATAAACAAGGTTTGGACATGCATATTCAAACCTAGGCAAATCATGTATCTATCCCCTAGCCCCTAAACTCTATCTTATGAAGTCAAGCATGAAGAGAAGTGGTTTTGGGTTTCAAACATGAAAATTTCAAGAACATCCCAAAAACTTCTTTTTAGAGTGACTAAGAAAGGATACAGGCTTCCCCTTTTCATTTTCATGTTTTATACTTGTTTAAATCTTGGCCAAACCTAGGATTTGACAAAGATTCAGATGTGCATCTATCAAAATAAAAAAATCAGAAAAATTAAAAACCAAAGCACATAGTTTTCTTATGTCATATATAGTTAGCATTAAAGTTGATATAAACAAGGTCTAGATATATTCAAACAAGAAAAATCATGTATCTACCCCTAACCCTAAACTCTGTCTTATGTAGTCAAGCATGAAGAGAAGTGGTTTTGGGTTTCAAACTTGGAAATTTCAAGAACCCCCAAAAGCTTCATTTTAGAGTGACTAAAGGATCCAGGTCGGGCTTACCTTTTATTTTCATGTTTTAAAATTGTTCAAATCTTGGTCAAACTGTACCTAGGATTTGATCAAGATTCAAATGGGCATAAAATTTGAAAAAAATGAAAAACCAAAGCATATAGCCTTCTTATGTCATATAGTAAGCACTCGATCAAGTTGGTAAACAAGGTCTAGACATATTCAAACCAGAAAAATCATGTTTCTACCCCTAGCCCTAAACTTTGTCTTATGAAGTCAAGCACGAAGAGAAGTTGTTTTGGATTTCAAACATGGAAATTTCAAAAACCTTCCCAAAAGCTTCATTTTGGAGTGACTAAGAAGGATGCAGGCTTACCTTTTCATTTTCATGTTTTAAACTTGTTTAAATATTGGTTAAGCCTAGGATTTGACCAAGATCAAATGGGCATAAAAATTCAGAAAAAGTCAAAAAAATGAAAACCAAAGCACATAGTATTATTATGTCATATAGTAAGCATTCAAGTTGATAAACAAGGTCTAAACAACAAACTAGACAAATCATGTATCTACCCCCTAACCCTAAACTCTGTCTTATGAAGTCAAGCATGAAGAGAAGTGGTTTTGGGTTTCAAACATGGAAATTTCAAAAAACTCCCAAAAGCTTCTCATTTTTGAGTGACTAAGAAGGATTCAGGCTTACCTTTTCATTTTCATGTTTTAAACTTGTTCAAATCTTGGTCAAACTTAGGATTTGACCAAGATTCAAATGTGCATAAAAATTGGGAGGAAGGGTATGAATTACAATTCAAAAAAACAAGGTAACTTAAATACTTGGATGCCCCAAAGATGTGTGGAAGCCCAGAACGATGGCAAAACATGTGCGCACGCTGCATCCAATTCAAGTAGAACACATAGTAGGCATCGATAGTTTGACCTAAATTTGAAATCAAAGAGAAGGTGGTTAGAAAAAATCGAAATTGGCAAAGCAAAGCATGAAATCATAAATTTGTGATGCACTATAGCTATGAAAAGTATCAAACAATGCATACCAAAATGATTTTTTAGAGGAATACTAGTTCAACTTATTTTAATTTTATATTAGTAGCCCAAAATCGAACTAGTAGTTGGATATTTCTGAACTTGATCTGTAGTAGTGGGCAAAACCCTAGTTTAACCTATTTAATCATAGATTCGTAGGTCGATTTTTCTACTTTTTTATTATTACTATGCAGCACATGTGTGTTTGCCCGTCGAGTGAAACTCGGAGGAAGAGGGATCACTCGGAAGGAGAGAAGAAGGGAGAGAATTATGGTGTCTCCCCTTTTTCGGGTGATGATGTTGACTTTTGTGCAGGGTTTGTCAGTGAGCAGGAGGTGCGAGCGAGCGAGTCGAGCGAGGCCGAGAATGAGAGAGATTTGTTTTTTTTTTTGTGAGAGGGACAACCGAAGGATCCAGAAGGACCCACATACTTCCAATACGCATCCTGATGCGTCTTCTCTTGACAAAGAAAATGGCTGGGAGTTTGCGTACCTATTGCACGTGACTTGTGCTCACTGAAGTGTGGGACCTCACGCATGGGCACCACACGTAAGTGACAGACCTGTTGATGTAAAAACTCGGTTGATTATTATACTACTACATTTATACAAAGTTTCCTATGGATTCAAGGGTACGAAAGCCAAGTTAAATCATTTACATGACATTATTTTTTCCATGAAGCCAAGTTAACTCATTTATCAATTGGTACATTTTGGAGTGACTAAGAAGGATCCAGGCTTACTTTTTCATTTTCATGTTTTAAACCTGTTTAAATCTTGGTCAAACCTATGACTTGACCAAGATTCAAATGGGCATAAAAATTCAAAAAAAAAAGAAAAACAAAAGCACACCGTCTTCCTATGTCATATATCAAGGTGATAAACAAGGTCTGCCATATTCAAACCACAAAAATCTTGTATCTACCCCCTAACCCTAAACAAGGATCCAGGCTTACACCCTTTTCATTTTCATGTTTTTAAACTTGTTCAAATCTTGGTCAAACTTAGGATTTGACGAAGATTCAAATGGGCGTAAAAATACTTAGAAAAATCATGTACGTATCTACCCCCTAACCGTAAACAAGGATCCAGGCTTACCCTTTTCATTTTCATGTTTTTAAACTTGTTCAAATCTTGGTCAAACTTAGGATTTGACGAAGATTCAAATGGGTGTAAAAATACTTAGAAAAATCATGTACGTATCTACCCCAAACCCTAAACTCTATCTTACGAAGCCAAGCATGAAGAGAAGTGGTTTTGGGTTTCAAACATGGAAATTTCAAAAACCTCCCAAAAGCTTCATTTTAGAGTGACTAAGAAGGATCCATGCTTACCTTTTATTTTCATGTTTTAAACATGTTCAAATCTTGGTCAAACCGTACGTACCTAGGATTTGACCAAGATTCAAATGGGCATAAAAATTCAAAAAAAATGAAAAACCAAAGCACATAGCCTAGCTTCTTATATATGCCATATAGTAAGCACTCAAGCTAGTTGATAAACAAAGTCTAGACATATTCAAACCAGAAAAATCATGTATCTATATACCCCTAACCCTAAACTTTGTCTTAATTATGAAGTCAAGCACGAAGAGAAGTCGTTTTGGGTTTCAAACATGGACATTTCAAAAACCCTCCCAAAAGCTTCATTGTGGTGTGACGTACTAAGAAGGATACATGCTTACATTTTCAACAACCCCCCTAAAAGCTTCATTATAGAGTGACTAAGAAAGGATCCAGTCTGGCGGGCTTACCTTTTATTTTCTTGTTTTAAACTTGTTCAAATCTCGGTCAAACCTAGGATTTGACCAAGATTCAAAATGTGCATCAAAATTTAAAAAAATTAAAAACCAAATTAAAGCGCATAGTGTTCTTATGTCATATAGTAAGCATTAAAGTTGATAAACAAGGTCTAGACACATATTCAAACAAGACAAGTCATGTATATATACCCCTAACCCCTAAACTCTATCTTATGAAGTCAACAACATGAAGAGAAGTGGTTTTGGGTTTCAAACATGGAAATTTCAAAAACCTCCCAAAAGCTTCATTTTAGAGTGACTAATATATATAAGAAGGATACATGCCTGCTTACCACCTTTTCATTTTCATATTTTAAACTTGTTTAAATCCGTGTCAAATTAAACCAAGGATTTGACCAAAAGATTCAAATGGGCATAAAATTTAAAAAAATCAGAAAAATGAAAAACAAATGCATATAGTCTTCTTATGTCATATAGTAAGCATTCAAGTTGATAAACAAGGTTTGGACATGCATATTCAAACCTAGGCAAATCATGTATCTATCCCCTAGCCCCTAAACTCTATCTTATGAAGTCAAGCATGAAGAGAAGTGGTTTTGGGTTTCAAACATGAAAATTTCAAGAACATCCCAAAAACTTCATTTTAGAGTGACTAAGAAAGGATACAGGCTTCCCCTTTTCATTTTCATGTTTTATACTTGTTTAAATCTTGGTCAAACCTAGGATTTGACAAAGATTCAAATGTGCATCTATCAAAATAAAAAAATCAGAAAAATTAAAAACCAAAGCACATAGTTTTCTTATGTCATATATAGTTAGCATTAAAGTTGATATAAACAAGGTCTAGATATATTCAAACAAGAAAAATCATGTATCTACCCCTAACCCTAAACTCTGTCTTATGTGAAGTCAAGCATGAAGAGAAGTGGTTTTGGGTTTCAAACTTGGAAATTTCAAGAACCCCCCAAAAGCTTCATTTTAGAGTGACTAAAGGATCCAGGTCGGGCTTACCTTTTATTTTCATGTTTTAAAATTGTTCAAATCTTGGTCAAACTGTACCTAGGATTTGATCAAGATTCAAATGGGCATAAAATTTCAAAAAAAATGAAAAACCAAAGCATATAGCCTTCTTATGTCATATAGTAAGCACTCGATCAAGTTGGTAAACAAGGTCTAGACATATTCAAACCAGAAAAATCATGTTTCTACCCCTAGCCCTAAACTTTGTCTTATGAAGTCAAGCACGAAGAGAAGTCGTTTTGGATTTCAAACATGGAAATTTCAAAAACCTTCCCAAAAGCTTCATTTTGGAGTGACTAAGAAGGATACAGGCTTACCTTTTCATTTTCATGTTTTAAACTTGTTTAAATATTGGTTAAGCCTAGGATTTGACCAAGATCAAATGGGCATAAAAATTCAGAAAAAATCAAAAAAAATGAAAACCAAAGCACATAGTATTATTATGTCATATAGTAAGCATTCAAGTTGATAAACAAGGTCTAAACAACAAACTAGACAAATCATGTATCTACCCCCTAACCCTAAACTCTGTCTTATGAAGTCAAGCATGAAGAGAAGTGGTTTTGGGTTTCAAACATGGAAATTTCAAAAAACTCCCAAAAGCTTCTCATTTTTGAGTGACTAAGAAGGATTCAGGCTTACCTTTTCATTTTCATGTTTTAAACTTGTTCAAATCTTGGTCAAACTTAGGATTTGACCAAGATTCAAATGTGCATAAAAATTGGGAGGAAGGGTATGAATTACAATTCAAAAAACAAGGTAACTTAAATACTTGGATGCCCCAAAGATGTGTGGAAGCCCAGAACAATGGCAAAACATGTGCGCACGCTGCATCCAATTCAAGTAGAACACATAGTAGGCATCGATAGTTTGACCTAAATTTGAAATCAAAGAGAAGGTGGTTAGAAAAAATCGAAATTGGCAAAGCAAAGCATGAAATCATAAATTTGTGATGCACTATAGCTATGAAAAGTATCAAACAATGCATACCAAAATGATTTTTTAGAGGAATACTAGTTCAACTTATTTTAATTTTATATTAGTAGCCCAAAATCGAACTAGTAGTTGGTAAACAAGGTCTAAACAACAAACTAGACAAATCATGTATTTACCCCCTAACCCTAAACTCTGTCTTATGAAGTCAAGCATGAAGAGAAGTGGTTTTGGGTTTCAAACTTGGAAATTTCAAGAACCCCCCAAAAGCTTCATTTTATAGTGACTAAGAAGGATCCATGCTTACCTTTTCATTTTCATGTTTTAAACTTGTTTACATCTTGGTCATAGCTAGTGTATTTGACCAAGATTCAAATGGGCATAAAATTTAAAAAAAATGAAAAACCAAAGTACATAGTCTTCTTATGTCATATAGTAAGCATTCAAGCTGATAAACAAGGTCTAGACATATTCAAACCAAACAAATCATGTATCTACCCCCTAACCCCTAAACTTTATCTTATGAAGCCAAGCATGAAGAGAAGTGGTTCTTGGTTTCAAACATGGAAATATCAAAAACCTCCCAAAAGCTTCATTTTAGAGTGACTAAGAAGTATCCATGCTTACCTTTTCATTTTCATATTTTAAACTTGTTTAAATCATTGTCAAACCTAGGATTATACCAAGATACAAATATGGGCACAAAACCCTCTTAGCCAAAATCAACTACGAGCAAGATTTTCTGTATTGTAGATGCCCCAATTGACTCTCATCCCCAATGTAGTCTTTTTTATGTCAGTATAGACTTCTTTACTAGATGTATACTATCGTACATGGCATGCATTTGCCTAATGAGCAGCATTGTTTAGCCGTTCTAGCCAACCCGATCAATCTGTCAAGCTTCATGCACGAGATGCCATGTTTATGGCCCTTTTGTTGTGGCTTTTTTTGGCTTTTGGCTTTGGCAAAAGCCAAAAAAAGCACGTAAATAGGTGCTTTTTTGGGCTTTTGGATTTTGGAAGCCAAGAACAAAGATTCTATTCTTTTGGCTTCCAAAATCCAAAAGCCCAAAAAGCACCTATTTAGGTGCTTTTTTTTGGCTTTTGCCAAAGTCAAAATAAGCCACAACAAAAGGGTAATTTACTCCCTCGCTCCGGTGATCCGATCCATATTTCTTGGTGCTAAAAAGAATGTGAATCGGAGGGAGTACTGTTCTTAGATAGTACTATATCAGTTCAAAAAAAAGTACAGTACTACTACATCACAAATGCATCAAAAGAGTACTACTGTACATCACAAGACCACGACAGTTGTATAGTATATAGAGTTTAATGCTGAACTTTAAACAGGACCAGGAGCATCAGGGCCAGCAGCAGGGGCGTTGACCGGCAACAAACCAGGCAAAAGACGTAAGGAAGAGGCCATATGCTGCGTGCTTGGCCTTGATTGCAGGGTGGTGATTCTTCGCCGCTCGCCATGTATTCACGCCGTACCAGTTCCGCGTCGCCCGCGAGCGGATCGAAGCGATCCCGCGCGCCGGACACGCTCGAGGAGGCGTGGCGGCTCCAGTGCAAGCAGTCCGCCGCCGGGAGTCGGCGCGCGGCGTGCAGGTACAGAGGCTCCCTGTACATGCCGTCGTCGCTCCGCGAGTTCGCCCCGGGCGGGCTCTGGTACAAGGCGGATCCGCCGCTCAAACCGATGAGCGGCCCCGTCTTCAACAAATGGCGCGCCGACCGGGAGAGGAACCGCCGGTCGAAGGCGGCGTGGGAGGCGAGCACCAGCGGCGGATTCGCGCCGCCAGCCGGCGAGGAGGCGGAGGAGGCGGAGGAAGGGGAAGACCCCCTCTTCTTGAAGGCGCTGGCCGCGTCCCTCAAGGACGATGCCGACAAGAAGAGGGCGGAGGAAGAAGACAAGGCGGCGGCCATCGCCGCCGTGAAGGAGAAGGAGGCGCGGGATGCGGAGGAGAACGCGACCATCATCTTCCTCGACGACTAGATAGGTTAGAAGTCGCGATAAGGATCGCGCAATTCTGTATGTATGATCCGTATGTATGATCAACTATGAATTATGAACAATGAACTATCAAACCAAACCACATAGTTTTTTTATGTCATATAGTAAGAATTCAAGTTGATAAAACAAGGTCTAGACATATTCAAACTAGACAAATCACGTATATCTACCCCTAACCCTAAACTCTGTCTTATGAAGTAAAGCATGAAGAGAACTGGTTTTGGGTTTCAAACATGGAAATTTCAAAAACCTTCCCAAAAGCTTCATTTTGGAGTGACTAAGAAGGATGCAGACTTACCTTTTCATTTTCATGTCTTAAACATGTTTAAATCTTGGTTAAACCTAGGATTTGACCAAGATCAAATGTGCAAAAAAATCAGAAAAAATCAAAAAAATGAAAACTAAAGCACATAGTATTCTTATGTCATATAGTAAGCATTCAAGTTGATAAACAAGGTCTAAACATATTCAAACCAGACAAATCATGTATCTACCCACTAACCCTAAATTCTGTCTTATGAAGTCGATCAAGCATGAAGAGAAGTGGTTTTGGGTTTCAAACATGGAAATTTCAAAAACCTCCCAAAAGCTTCATTTTAGAGTTACTAAGAAGGATCCATGCTTACCTTTTATTTTCATGTTTTAAACATGTTCAAATCTTGGTCAAACCGTACCTAGGATTTGACCAAGATTCAAATGGGTATAAAAATTCAAAAAAACTGAAAAACCAAAGCACATAGCCTTCTTATGTCATATATAGTAAGCACTCAAGTTGGTAAACAAGGTCTAGAGATATTCAAACCAGAAAAATCTTGTATCTACCCCTAACCCTAAACTTTGTCTTATGAAGTCAAGCACGAAGAGAAGTCGTTTTGGATTTCAAACATGGAAATTTCAAAAACCTTCCCAAAAGCCTCATTTTGGAGTGACTAAGAAGGATGCAGGCTTACCTTTTCATTTTCATGTTTTAAACTTGTTTAAACCTTGGTTAAACCTAGGATTTGACCAAGATCAAATGGGCATAAAAATTCAGAAAAAATCAAAAAATGAAAACCAAAGCACATAGTATTCTTATGTCATATATTAAGCATTCAAGTTGATAAACAAGGTCAAGACATATTCAAACCAGACAAATCATGTATCTACCCTAACCCTAAACTCTGTCTTATGAAGTCAAGCATGAAGAGACGTGGTTTTGGGTTTCAAACATGGAAATTTCAAGAACCCCCCAAAAGCTTCAATTTAGAGTGACTAAGAAGGATCCAGGTCGAGCTTATACCTTTTATTTTTATGTTTTAAACTTGTTCAAATCTTGGTCAAACCTAGGATTTGACCAAGATTCAAATGGGTATAAAAAAATGAAAAACCAAAGCACATAGCCTTCTTATGTCATATAATAAGCACTCAAGTTGATAAACAAGGTCTAGACATATTCAAACCAGAAAAATCATGTATCTACCCCTAACCCTAAACTTTGTCTTATGAAGTCAAGCACGAAGAGAAGTCGTTTTTGGGTTTCAATCATGGAAATTTCAAAAACCTTCCCAAAAACTTCATTTTGGAGTGACTAAGAAGGATGCAGGCTTAGCTTTTCATTTTCATATTTTAAACATGTTTAAATCTTGGTCAAACCTATGATTTGACCAAGATTCAAATGGGCATAAAAATAATTAGAAAAATCATGTACGTATCTACCCCTAACCCTAAAATCTATCTTACGAAGTCAAGCATGAAGAGAAGTGGTTTTGGGTTTCGAACACATGGAAATTTCAAAAACCTCCCAAAAGCTTCATTTCAGAGTGACTAAGAAGGATCCAGACCGGGCTTACATTTTATTTTCATATTTTAAACTTGTTCAAATCTTGGTCAAACCGTACCTAGGAATTGACCAAGATTCAAAAAAAAATGAAAAACCAAAGCACATAGCCTTCTTATGTCATATAGTAAGCACTCAAGTTGATAAACAAGGTCTAGTCATATTCAAACCAGAAAAATCATGTATCTACCCCTAAGCCTGAACTTTGTCTTATGAAGTCAATCACGAAGAGAAGTCGTTTTGGGTTTCAAACATGGAAATTTCAAATACCTTCCCAAAAGCTTAATTTTGGAGTGACTAAGAAGGATGCAGGCTTACCTTTTCATTTCCATGTTTTAAACATGTTTAAATAAGGATGCGTGATTCTGAAACCTCATACACATTGTTGCAAAAGTAATTACATCACCTAAACAATACTACCAGTTCATAATTCTAAACTTATGTACAATCTTGGAAACATATAACGCCAGCCTAGTTCACCAATTATCATCATCCCTCTTGATGCGCTTGCCGGTGCCGCTTGTACCTGCCTCCCACGGGTTGGCAGTCCAAGTTCTGCACTCGTTCGCACTTCGTGTGTCGGGAATCCTTGTTGGAGCTTCCCAACCAGATACAGGCCCTGCCCTTGCTAGCTCACCACATCCAGCCGTTGCCCTAGCTTGCTCACCGTGTGAACCGCCATCCCACGGAGACCCCGAAGTAGGCTCGCACGAGTCCTTTATCCATGGTGGCATTTTCTTCGGATCAAATGGTATGTTGTGCCTAAAGCAATAAGATACAAATTCCCAGTAGGTTGTCCCGACACACTGCTTCTTCTCGTCGCGCCAGGCAGGGGGAAGAGCGGCCAACCTAGCCGCTTCCTTGCAATCCGGGCAAACCACTTCCCTTGGAATTGGTTGTGCTTGACGCTGCCCATCATTGATTTTTTTGAGTCGCCTGTACAACTCAAAACTGACATACCCATCAATCGCAGCATACCTCAAGTTTACTTCAGGCAATGGCATGCACTCCCATTGATCGTGGCTGCTAGTAGGGAACTTGGTCTTCATGTCTTTGTAAGATGGGTCAATGATGGCGGCTGCCAAATCACCCATGCCAGTCCTATTGCCAGGACCATTGAAATTGATCATATCCTGAATGTCAATCCAATTATGTTTAGGAATTTTAATGCCATCTCTAGCAAACCTGCTAGAGTCACCCCTGATGTCAACAGTTGTGAAACAAATTCCTTTATGTTGAAGGAATTCTTGCAGTGCCAGATTATCAGGACTCCTGCATGTTAACACAAATCAATCTTGTAAGATCGTATATGCTGAAATAGTACACATATTTTTCTTCCAGTAAACTGTATACTTGTTGCAGTGAAACAATGATTTTGCATCAGTGATACACATCAAAATAACATGAATTATTGTTGCGACTATATGATCTAATTATTTAAGTGTCATCAAGTTAAGATTCAGTTACTATATGTTAATATCTTGACATCCATGCCGATTATCGGTGAGTATGAGTACATGAAATTTGTGCAAATTTTGAGTACCAAAATCATGAAACTAGATATCGTGGTCAATCCAAAAAAATTATACAAGTATATGTTGGATATTACGTTCCAGACCACATTTTTCATACAAGTTAGTTTGTTCGTGTTTTCATACAAGTTAGAACCTAGTCTATGTCGAAATAAAAAAGCAGATCCAAGATAAAGGAAGAGTTTCTATATTAAAAAACAAAAGGATAAAGGAAGGCATGTGAAGAACATACCTGCAGAAATGGTACACCAGGACGTGGTCGTCCATGGCCAACTGAACGACGGCGGTACTTACTTGGTCCGCAGTGTATTCTAGGTCGAGGCCGACGAACCTGGACCTGTCCTCTAGTAGCTTTTGTTCGTACATCTTGAGGGTGTGCTCGAGAACGGAAGGGTCATTCGTGTAGACCACGTTCACCTTGGTCGTCCCATGGGGAACGACGCTCCTCTTTAGCGTAAACAGGCCGCCGTCGGCCATGGCAGCGCTGAAGCACGTCGAACTGATCGGAGGGATTGAGGGGGAGGGAGGGAGAGCAACTGCAAACAATGGGGTTTTTTGGAACTTGCCGAAATGCAGGGGAGAACGAACCGCCAGGGGTTGTTTAGTGGGGACAGATGGGAATAATACTGCGATGAGGTTGAGGAATTAACTCCAACCGCCATTTAAATCTAGTACTCCCTATAGTCAGTTGATAGGAAATGGACGGGCAAGATTGATTCTAGGGAGGCGAACCCCAGTATTTTCCCAATTTATTTGAGTTGTAATATAACCATCGTTAATACTTGAATTGAAAAATATTTACAAAATTAATTTATTATATACTACATGATGAGATAATCCAACAAACCATGGAAATGCATGGCCATCCAACCATGTCACCCTCTTGTGAAAATTGTATAGGTGGTAGTGTGCGCAATACACGCGGTAGCCACTTCACAAATACATCCTTTTAATTTTGCCCCCCTTAATTCGGCCAATAAAAATGAAAAGACTTTATGTGGAAAACCAAAAAAACTGTATTTGGCAAAGTATAGTCGAAAATAAGAAGTTTTTCATTGATCTCTTAAAAAAGGGGTCATGATTCGAAAGTTCGCCATGCATGGTTCTTGCGGTAACCAAGCTAGCTCACCCATGTGGCAAGAAGCGAATCAATGTCCAACATGCATGGTTCCAAAAATATATATTTACAGAATGATTCTGCTTCTCAAGAATATTTGCATGCCATCATGTTTGTTATTTTTCCTAGATAAAAGTAGTAATTGGTGACTTCGTGATTGCCTTGCTTGCTGATTTCAATAAGTTTGAACCTCATTTTGGCTTTATTTCAAATTTAGGCAAAAACTTCTTGGCAATCGACTTTGTGAGCTACTATACTTGGATGCAACCCACATTTTCGTTGGCTAATGTTTTCTGATTCCACAACAATAGGGCACATCCCTATATCATCCCAAATTTTGAATTCTTTTTAGTTTGGTTGATGACCACCATTCATATCCGAACTTAATTAATTGGAGTACACATGATGGTTTCATGGTAAGCTAGTTTGACAAATTAGCCTTCGAAATGGCGATTCGCCTACCATGCATGCATGTTTGGCCTACCCGTGAAATTTTGATTTGCGGTATTGTGCACACACGTACTGCACATGATAGCGAATAAACAAAACACATATTCGGACCCCTTTGGCCAGCAAGGGCATGTTTGGTTCCTAGCCACAATTTGTCAAGAAGCCAAAATTTGGCAGCCATGCATGCATATAGTTTATTTGGCATGTGTTTGGTTTTTGCCACAATTTGGCTTATCACACTTCATTGCATGTATATATGGTCCATTTGTCATAGACTCAACTTTTTTTTACAAAGTTTTGACAAAGTTTGGCTTTAATATTTTAAGCCACAATTTGGTGGCTAGCCATACTAGTTTTTTTTTTGGCTAACCACACTTTGGCTTTGGAAAAATGTGGCTACCAAACATGGGTCCTAATAAAAAGAAAACAACACACTAATGTGTGGTAAACCAAAAATCCCTACTTTGCAAAGTTGCATATGTGCAAAAGGGGGGCAATGCATGCATTATTCAGAAGTTGATTGTGGTTTTCGTAGTGTAACCAATTAATTAAGCTTACATATGGGAAGAGGCTAGCGAGGCGAACTCAAGCAGCTATGGTTCCAATGTTGTCAAGTTTGAAGTGGACACTGCATGAAGCTTGCTCAAATTAATGGGTAGAAAGCCAAAAGCAGTCCATATTTATTCTATATGTGTGTGAATAATAACTCTTCACCCCAAACCTCTATGTATGATAGGGTTTTATATTTTTTACTTGTTAGTAGTAAGTACATGTCATGTGATGGCTCCATGCACATGTTTCACAACTTTTTTCTGATTTGTTTCTACCTCATTTGGTTGGTTTCAAATTTGCTCAAACTTCCTATGCGCGCTATGTTGTACTATTGGGACCCATGTTTTGGCTTAGTTTGTGGTACCACACTTGCAGGGTACCTCCAAGTATTTTATTCCCAAAAATTATGAATTCTAATTAAATGGTGAACTATAAACTGATCATCTAAAGTTGGAAAATAAAATCCATATATAGCTACACATCTAGATATGTGTATAAGGTAGACAAACTGCATTGCCACACATGCCTTATATAAGTTTGTTTTTTCTAGCGGAGTGGATTCCCTAATCACCCCACGGTTGTGACATTGTCAATGTTGTCATGATAAATAACATTGCGAGACTTTCCATCTTATTCTTTTTTGTAGAAATGATCGTCCCATTATGGCAAACGTCCCCATTCGTTTTTCAAATTAAGTAAACGTTATAGGATGAAAATTCATTGAAGTGACAAATTTTCTAGATTTCTAACTATTTTAGCTCATTCAAACAAGTTTGCAATAGGCCGACCTGTTGTCCAGTGACAATTTTAGAGTACAATTTGATCAACATCACAAAAAAGTGCTTTTAAGGCTCGTAAGTAGTATCATACATGCCATGTTGGCAAAAATCTAATGTGTCACATCAATTATGAGGTGAGATATGAGAGTAGTATTATAACACATAAACCTAGAAAACTTAGAAAACTTCATGACAAATACATCATGTACACACATTTGCATTGAGATTCTACAAAACTTTAAATATGACATAAGTATGAACCATATTATGATACTATGCATTGTGGAGGTAGTATCACAAACTAGTAGTGTATGATACTACGTACTACGTACTTCCCATTGTGACTAGTCTTAATCACTCTGACCTCGCCGTCTCGCCGTCTTACTATAGTACATACTACACCCCCACTCCGTCTCTCATACATCGCCCCACTCGTTTCCCACTCCGTCTCTCATACAGCGGCTGCGCCTGTAGATATCTTCGAGGATCTGGGCGATTTTGACCCGCTTTTCGGCGCTCGCCGTTTCAAGGTGAAGACCCCAATCTTAGCATGCATGTTGGACCAATTAGGAGTACAAAATTATGTTCTAAATGTTGCTCAAACTTTCCATACAACTAATATATAACTTATACTACGTAGGTTACACCATCGAAATAGGTATGACCAGTTGAGAAATGGGAACAATAACTTGGAACCTTTCTTACTATCGAGTGGGACGTGTGATATTGGTGTGACCCTGCTTTTTTCTTCTTCTACATAATGGCTACATGATGGTTCTAGAAAGAAGTGTATGCTGTTGTGGTATCTCTTGACGCGAATCCCTCTAATCACAAGCGTTAGATTTTGGAAACCAACGGTTAGTACTGCTGTTACATCTCTAGTTCAAAACTGGTGCATTTTGTATGTTGTTGTAGTAGTCTAGTAGATAGATTCAGATGCATGGTCAGGAGTGCAAACATTTCGCAACTAGTTGATCCCTCATCTTATTGTCGGATGTCACATTTCGAGTTTGTAAAAAAATGTAAATTCAAATCATAGTCACGGGTTATGTTGTATCTTTCGCACATCTAAACATTTGTTTCAAAAGGTGACCATATGTGAGCTGTGGAAAAAAGAAAAGACCAAAGTGAATAATATTCCTTAACTATTCACATATCATTTGTCTTTTTTGTGCAAGCTAGAATTTTTTTTACATACTCATCTGTGACCTGTGGAGCAATACACAACATAATATGTGTCCCAGTTTTGTTTTTCTTCATATTTTTTAAAAGTGCAGAAGTGTGATATCCGATAATAGGATGCGAGTGCAACTAGTTGCAAATGAGATGCTAATGCATGCTGATATGATACTACCTCTGTCCATAAATAGATGTATGTCTTTTGTCGTGGCCCCATCCTACTTCTGCATTTTCTTTACGGCCATTTTTGAGTAGTTGCGACCTGGACGTGATCGGACTAGTCGATACTCGATAGTAGTCGTAGTACTGTACAACTTCTGCATGTGGCGTCAGCCTCTAGAGTAGTAGTAGTAGCTAACGGATAGATTATATCTGGAGAAACTGACATGGCCATTGATATGACAAGACTATACCCGGATTCGGACGCATTGTAGTGACTCCATCAATGTTCCGCTATGATGGTCTATTTTACTGCTACACCAGATTGTCGACGCAGAGGATTCCTTGGCTTCCGCGCAAGACCCTTCCCAAAGAAGGCATCTGCTCTGGCCCGTTGATTCTATGTGGACGGTTCCAGATTGCTTTATGTGTTTTTGTACAGTATCAGATCTAGGTTTTCCTTCCCTCCATATTAGGGGTTGTTTGGTTTAGGGGATAGGTTTATGGGATGAGAGTATCCCCAACCACCTGGCTAGGATAGCCAATTTTTGTTGTTTGGTTGTGTAGGAATTGAGTGTAGGACGAGAGGTGGGTAGTGGTATAGATTTTTTTTTGTTTGCTCGAAATGTTAGGGGTGGCTATAAGATGGTGAGATTATCTCTACACACATCAAATATACCACACCTCCTATTTTTATAGCCCAAAAAAATACATAACCGGTGGTATGTGAATTGATCTGGGTAAAAATATTACACAACCGTACAAATATTCAAATCCTATAGTCAAATCCTACATAACTCCTATAGTCAAATCCTACATAACTCCTATACAAATTGTACGAATCAAAGGATATGATTTTCCCCCTATATAGCTTGTTTGATTTGAAGAATTGAATCCTCCAAAATTTCTATGTATTGTTTTCTTATACTAGTACAACCCTATAGGATTTCTAATAAGAGGTTAGACCTCTTGGAAAAATTCATATGCATCTGTGACAACTATGCTATGCACTCTCAATCTCTATAGAAATTTCCTTTGTCTTTCCGATGATACCATCACACACCTAGCTCTACCAATTCATGTAGATTTCTTTCCCGTAGGATTCAAGGAGGCATATGTCATAGCGATTCTCCATTATTCTATCATATGAATCTAACATGCCCTCTCAGTTTGAGTGATGCAAAGTGGCCACTATAAGATTTATTTAGTCAGATTAATTGGTCATGCATACACTAGTTGTTTTCTATCTTTCCTACACATGTCAATTAGCGAAATTTATAAGTAAAATCCTAAAATTCAAATAAATTGCTGAAAATTGGAAATAATATTACAGTTGTAGCAAATTACTAAATCGATCCAGAAATTATGTACATGGCTTCAGTAGTCCGTAAATGATGTCCTTGGAGTAGTTTGTGAGTTAAAGAACGTCCATTTCGTTAAACTGACATGGCCTTTGATTTGACAAGAGAACACTAATATTTTGTACCTGAATCAGAGTGGTAAAGGCGTACAGCTCGATCAATGCAATGGTATGATGGCTATGCAGCTATACCTATATAGGAGTAGACTACTAGTAGACTTTGGGACACAGAGATTTGGCTTCCGCGGCCGACCCCGAACAAGATTCTTTTACATTGCCCATCTTTTCACTGACATTGAATCGCTGAAACTTGGGGTCCGCCTGTGGCAGGACCAGCCTGTCAATGGCCCAAAGTCTTATGTGCTCCCGCCCTTTGATTTTGGATGGACGGACAAGATTGCCCAGTCCCATCCCTGTCCTGTTCGTTCCAGTTTTCATCCTCCTCCCCGGGGAACCCTCCCCGGAGAGCTCTACACCGACCCCTTCTATCCCCACCTGCTTGTCCCTTCCTTCTTCCTCCAGCGATTCATCCATCGTTCAACAAGTTGTCTAAGAAGAACATGAAGAAGTGTAAGAAGAGGAAGGAGGCGTTGTTGTCTGAGACTAAATCCGCGGTGAAATCCATCCCGCTGAAAGTCCTGCAAACTCCGACTTTGAAAGTGTACCAGCGGCGCCGGCGGACAGGCATGTCTGCGCTTCCATCGCAAGCTCAGTCTGCTTCGGGCTTGTTGGGTCAGGGCAGAGTAATCCAGCAAGAGTCCTGGTAGGTTTTTATCGCCATGTGCTTTCTTTGCCCCCATGAACGCAGATTACAGCAAGGCAAACAGATCCAACTATTTTTTTACCCGGGAGAACCAGCTATTTGACCGTCTTTCTTCCAGCACTACAGGAAATCCGGTCTATTGCAACAATAATTATTGCAACGGCCAGTTTTCGTTGCAATAGAATGCAATATTGCCACGAAACCCCCATTCGTGGTAATAGCCTCCACATATTGCCACAATTTAGTTTTGTCGCGGTAGTCACCTTTTTTGTTGCAAAAGAGGGCGTGTATTGCAACAAAACATAGCGCGTTGTAATATGGTGGTCCTATTGCGACAATTACGCTTTGTTGCATAAACTTGCCACCTTGTCGCAATAGAGCCTAGCTAATGCAACAAAAGCATGAAATTGTGGTAATATTTGAAAAGATATTGCAACATTTCCCCATGTTGCGCTAAGTATTCACATTGTTGCAAAAAATAACTTGTATTGCAACAAAATACTAATTTGTCGTAATACTAGTGTTTTGCCTCAAACCCATTTCGTTGCAATAATTATTTGCATATTGCAACAAGTTACGTATCCATGGTAATATATATAAGATATTGCAACAATCATGGATTTTTCAATCTTTATTAAAAAGATGCAATATGTATCATTATCGCTGATTAATTCATTTTGCTTTTTATTATAAGGAAAAAAATAATTGCAAAAAGTAGGTTTCAAAGCTCGCACCTCGCATGTGCAGGCAAGCGCCTCTAACCAATGGGCCAAGGCTTGCTTGTTGTGAAGAGTACAGACAAAACTCTTTTGTAGTAAGTTTACACGCTTTTTGCAACTACCATGATTTTTCCATTGTGACAAAACTTAATTGCCAAGGCTTTCATGATTTTTCCATTGTGATAAAACTTTCAGAGGCAACAAGCCCTGTTGGATTTTTCCAGTTAGTTCATCAGGTGAGGTAATTTTCAGTTATAGCATACATTACTTCCCATGTTTGTGCTTCCATTGAGAGTATTGGGATTGAGACGTACCTGAAGCAATTGGTCCCTAATTTTGCCTGGTAACACCACTACGGCGCAGACACTGCTCCTCGATGCACGCCAAATCAAATTCGATGAGTAGAACGCAGGGAATAACGAAATCCGTCCCAGACTGATGAAATTGCACGTGGGGCCTCACTTTGCCTTTCGGGATGAGGAGGACGCACCGCTGTTGAAGAACCCTAGCGGCAGCGCTGCAAGACGAGGGAAGGGCGGCCACAGCGTCAAAGACGAAGGACGGGAGGAGCTGTCGTTGGCACTTTTGTTTTTTCTTTAATGTCTAATTTGACCCACCGTTTCAGCCTAAAGTGTAGCCCAAAGTGTAATACAGATTTTTTTAACAGAATAGTGATACCACTTACCCTCTGTTCCATAACGATCCTTTACCTTTCCCGATCAGAAACGTCACTGAATATGTCAATAAATCCCACAAATTTCTCCGTCAGTTATTACAAGGATTGTGTGCCTGACTGCATGTATGTTAAAAGGATTTATATTTGTGGGAGCTCCCTTGATTTAGATAGACGGAAAGAAATTAAATGGTAGGTACATGGGCAAAGCAATCACACTAGCGTGATTTACAAAGATTGCATGCGGTCCATTTAAGAAAAAGATTGCATGCAGTGCTATTCCTCAATTCTAGCTAGGGGCAAATTTAACAACAAACCTGATTATTAGAAGTAAATTGAAATTATGCAGACCCATTAGGGAATGAGATGATTAGAAGTTTGATTGCTGCTATAACTTGTAAGACGAAAGTAACCTGATGATTCATCCAAAACAATTATGAAGTTTCAAACTTGCATATTGCATATGATATTCCCACAATCACAGATATAGTTATACAACAGGAAAAGTGACGCTTCCAGGACCCACAATCACAGATATAGTTACACAATCACAGATCCGCCCGCAGAGACGGACGGCATGGCGACGCTTCCAGGACCCACCAACAGCGACGGCGTCTTCGCGATTTATCGATCCGGCAGCGGAGGAGGCATGACGGCGCTTCCTCGACCCGCCAGCGGCGACGGTGTCTTCGCGCTTCCTCGATCCGCTTGCGGCGACAGCGTCGTGGCGCTTGCTCGAACTGCGACCAACGGCACGGCGGCGCTTCGTGAAGCTGCCACCGGGGACGGCGTCTTGGCGGGCCTTCGATCCGCCAGCGGAGCCGGCAAGGCGGCGCTTCCTGGACCAGCGAGCGGCGTCCTCTGCAACCTTCTTCTCTGCTTTCTTCCAAAAGCGTGTTCTTCCTTACATACTGAGTACTATATATCAAGGGGAATTATTATTTGTGGGGCGTAGGTCAACTGGATGAAAATAGGAGACACAAATTGTGGCGACGGCTTACCTGGACAAGAAGCTCCCTCATCATCGCTATCAAAGAGTACAACCACCTCCTGGATCTCCATCTTCTGTCCTCTGGCGACGGAGACTCGGGTCGATTTGGTCTATACAGAAAGGGGAATAGAAAGAGAACATGGGTCGGATCTTGTATATATCAATCTGAATAAAGGGAGACAAGGCGTCAAGCCATAACTGTATTTTCACCTACTCGCATAATAGCATCTCCAACACACGAGGTAAAAGACGCGCGCCCTAAAAATAACCGCCAGTTTGGCGCGCGCGGGAGCCCGCACGAATTCCAGCGGACACGTGAAAAAGCGGTGCGCGCTAAAAACTTTGCCGCGCCCGCGCTTTTGCGCTATCCCGCGCGGGAAACTTGGCTCTTGGGCTGCCGCGCGTGTTATAAACGCCACGCGCGTGCGCAAGCCAACCGCCCGGAAACTTCAGCCACCCGCGTGTCGCTCCACCTCTGCCTCCCACGTCTCGCCGCTCCGCCTCCGCCGACACGATGACTCCCCGCCGTCGCTCCTCCTCCGGCTGCCACAGCCAAGCGGCCACTTCGACGCCGAGATCCGCTCCGGCGAGGAGCGCATCTGCCTCGACACGTTCGAGGCGGCGCACGAGGCGGACCACGAGCAGCGCCAGGCAGCGTCGGCAGCGAGGAAGGCGGAGAGGGTGGAGAAGGCGAGGAGCGCATCCGCCTCGGCACGTTTGAGGCGGCGCATGAGGCAGTGCGCGCTTACGATGTCGTCGCCTGGCGCCTCGGCCGCACAATGAAATTCGACGATGTGTGGATGCGGGAGCAGGCGGCGGCGCTCGCGCCGCCGTCATCGGCCGTCACGCGCGAGCAGCAACGGCGCCAGCGCGAGCTCGAGCAGCAACGGCGCCAGCGCGAGCTCGAGCAGCAACGGCGCCAGCGCGAGCTCGAGCAGCGGCTCGTCATCGCGGAGCGCGATGAGCGCCTCCGCCTCGAGTGGGCATGGCAGTTCCCGGAGGACGTCGCCGCGATAGAGGCGTTCTACGCGTAGAAGGAGGAGGAGAAGGCGGCGGCGGCGGAGAAGAAGAAGAAGAAGGCGGACCGCGAGCAGCGCCAGGCGGCGTCGGCGGCGGCGGAGAAGAAGAAGAAGAAGGCGGACCGCGAGCAGCGCCAGGGGCGTCGGCGGCGAGGAAGGCGGAGAGGGTGGAGAAGGCCGCGAGGAAGGCAGAGGAGAAGAAAAACGGCGTCGTGCCGTCGACGATCGTCCTCTCCTCCTCTCCTCCTCCTCCTTCGAGTGGACATCCACTCCGGTGTTCGACACCACCCACTCGTCGGACTTCGACTGGGACTCGGAGTAGATTAGGGTAGTTTCAAATAAATGTTGATGTACCATCAAACTTCCTTAATGAGCGTAGCCCCCCACATCACCTCCATTCCCTGCGTCAAGTACACCTAGGGTTTTCCAAGTTGGAAAGTGTCGCCATATGTGGCGGCATTTGATTTTGGTTCTATGATCAGCACGATGACCCCTTGTGTATGTACAACTGCTTTTCGATATATACCGTTATATCTGGAATGGTATAGATCGACCGTCGCATCGCCCATCTGGACTGACATAGATCGACGGTACCATCTCCCATCTACAATCATATTTCAAGGCAACACTATGACCTATAGTAGCCTCAAAGTGAAGGTGCCATTATGTTTCTGTCAATGAGCGTAGCCCCCCCCCACATCACCTCCATTACCCTACATCAAGTACACCTAGGGTTTTCCAAGTTGGAAAGTGTCGACATATGTGGCGGCATTTCATTTTGGTTCCATGATCAACACGATGACCCCTTGTGTATGTACAAATACTTCTCGATACAAACTGTTATATATGGAATGGCATAGATGGACCGTCGCATCGCCCATCTGGACCGGCATAGATGGACCGTCGCATCGCCAGAACCGCGCGGCAGCGGTGGAGGAAGATGGACACTACTACAAAAATCCTTATCATCGGCGCATGGATTTGGGCTATCGATGGCGCATTCGCGTTCGCCGGCGATCACCTCGCCGGTGGTAAGGGGTTATCCCCGGCACCTTCGTGTTCGCCGGCGCACGGTAATATGAATATACCCTCGGCGCATAAGACCAATTCGCCAGCGGCCGCTCGGCGAGCAGCAACCCATCGTGGTTGAAGGCGAAGCAGCAGGTCAGCCGCCGGCGTCAAGGTCGCCGTGGTCCAGTCCATCTGCAGAACGGGCGGACGGGACGCGAGCTGCATCTCGCAGCCGCCGGTATCAAGGTCGTCATGCGGCCAGGATGCAAGCTGCATCTCGCAACCGCCGTCGAGGTCGCGTGGTCCAGGACATTTTTTTTTTCATTTTTTTTCATTATTCTAAACATTCCCTCCAAAACGAATTAGTTTCCCACCGCCTAATTTAGCTTTTACAGTAGTTTGCGCCAATATTTTCCAACCTCCCGCTAAATGCCCCCTAATTACCGTCCTTGTAAAATATTTTATTCCCACCAAAATAGCCTATATTTAACCTTCCCGCTAAACTACCCCCGTAACTATCGATTATATAGTGCTCTAAACTAAATCACGGCGTCATCACGCGCGATTGGATCTGAGGTCTCTTCCCAGGTTCCTCCTCACAGAATCATCACGGCGTCAACACAGCAAACAACACGGACGGTAATTCACTTCTTCCTATCTCCTCCCATCCAGAACAACAACTAGATCGCCGATGCCGTCGCGCACCTATTCTTCCCCTGCATCCCCGCCTCCGTTGGAGATGCGGCCGCGTTCATCACCAAGCCGCAACCCACGACCCTCCATAGCTAGCACGACAAGATGATTCCTTTAGACTACTGCTAGATTGGTATTCCCTGCTCCACATCCTGATTCGCGTTCTGTAGGTAGGCCAATACAGTACATCCTGATTTGCATTAGTTCTATTGCAAACCATCTCAACAAATCTGATAGAGTAGCCGCACGAACCTCTGCAATTTTTAGATGGATATCATCTTCATTTTTGTGCTTAATCTTTACTATTAAATGTCAATGCGACCGGCCGCCGTACGTCATCTGTGCGCGTGATCATCGCTTTGCATTTCCTGCTCAAGTACTAAACCCGTTCGATTCAGAATATTTGCTGTCCGACATACACGTATTCTGACTGTTACTTGGCTGTTTCTCTGGTGCCTCAGTTTGCACAAGATTTCTACTTTCAAGTGGTAATTGACATAGAGATGTACAAAAATGCATCATTATTTAGCCGGTATTTTGTTCGACAAAGATGAATGATTTTAAGTGCATTGTTACGGGTACATAGTTTGCTATCATGGTACTAAACTGTACGATTCCATCGCATTGTTAAGCTCAAACTTATACTCAAACTTTTTAAAATTTGCTTCATTGTTGAATCACTTAAGTACATCTACTTCCATGCTACAAGCCTCTCCGGCCACCCTTTATGCTGACAGACTATTTTTCATGGGTTGACCTGCCATGTATTTTGTTTATAGCAAGTATAGGGTGACATTTACCATAAGATAGTTGCAAGACATGTGCGAAGTACACAGTATGAATTACAATATTATTTGGGTCAATAGTTTATGTCTAACTTTATTGCTTCGTGGCAACGCATGAGCATTCATCTAGTAATAATAGATTGGTAGGCAGTTTGCTGCACCCTTGAATGGAAGCAAACCAGGTTCTCATAAGGTGATGCAATAACTTTCTATGTTTTCCATGTCACTGCCTGAATGTTCCAAATGCTTTTCTTCACCAGATTCGTCAGTTATAGGATTCACCAGATACTGTAATATTTACTCCCCTCGGGACATGGGTACACAGGCATAGCAACTTTTGGCAGTGATAATACTCGCTGTTCACTGGTTGGAAACTTGGAATTCTAGTCGTCTAGGCACAGTTCCACAGGAAGTGTATATAGACTCATTGATATTTTAGAATTCAAGAACAACTAGATAATAGTATAGTACTTCTGCCGTTTGTAAAAAGATATTTTTTCCGGTTTAAAATACAGTAATTGTTTAAAAATGGATGTACTTCTGCCCTAGATACATCTATTTTTTCGCAATTATTTTAAACCGGAGAAAGTATAGTACTTTTGTATGGAATAATTTATGTGCTAAGTGTTCCAGTAAGTCACTGTTGCACAGGCAAGAAAAAGTATTTGGTGCTATGATAGCCATGCCCAGCTGTAGATGTTGCCTGTAGTATATGACACTGTTTTATTTGTACTAGGTTGTATGCAGTTATGCACTTTTATAACATCTAACTTGTTTCTTGTCTAATGTTTGAATAACACATTATATAGTGATGTTCAAATTTAGCTAATCCTAATTCATACAATATTAATTTCAACTGAGTGAACTTCTTACTGGATTGCTTCTTCCCTTCTATCCTCTGAAGCATTTTTTTATGATTGATAATTGAATTTGTGATGATTCTAACTGAAAATATGTGCTTAATGCATGTTCTGGATTAAACCGTGCTTCTAAACATTTTGTACATTGTGGGTTTGTGATCTTTCAGACTTTCAAAATCTGCGTGTGCAATCGTACTATGGAACTCTGAATAGTTTTGTCATCTATTTGACTAAAGCAAAGTTATGATGCCTTAAACAACCTGATCACTTTATCCTTTTTGGTTCTCCTTGAAACCTGATACTGAAATTTCAGTGCTCCTTTTTGGTTCTACTTGAAACCTGATACTGAAACCGGATACTTGCATGCAGATATGGTTTAATCCATTCATTACTAAATAGATTCTTTCTATCTGAAACCAAAAATATTGCGTACATGCTACTCGTGTGCAGTATATGACACTGTTTTATTTGTACTAGGTTGTTTGCACTTTTATAACGTCTAACTTGTTTCTTGTCTAATGTTTGAATAACACATTATATACTGCTGTTCAAATTTAGCTAATCCTAATTCATACAATAGCAATTTCAACTGAGTGAATTTGTCTTTTAAAATTCTAATTTGCAGTCTGAAACATATAGCGATGAACTTAACTGAACTTGCTGTTTGAAAGTATATATGTCATGCAAAATTAACCAGATGCATGTTCAAGTGATTTGCCGCATTGCTTGTTGAGATCATGCCTCCATGATGCACCTTTCTCGGCATAACCTGATGCACTAGTCTTATTTATCTCATAAGTAGTACTAAATTTTTTTTTTGACCCTTATGCATGTGCATCAGGGTAGCCTTATACAGATTGCATTCTTGCTAAATGTGTTAATACTAGTACTAACTGGAGACCATCAAGACTCAGACCTGATAATTGAATTTGAGCCCCCCTTTTTGGTTCTCATGTTTAATCTCTAATACATACAATATTTATCATGGATATGCTGCTGTCATTTCACTTGTGGCACTTAATTCTCCATTGAAATATACATGACACTATCCAGCTGTCTAGCTTCTGCTATTTAAGTTCAGTTTCTATTTGTGCTCCAACCTGTCAAGTAACAAGCCAGTGTTTAGAGTTACCATATACCTTTGTCATCATCAACATGATTCTGCATAGAACCTATAGAATTAGATAGATATTTATTTCTATTAAGATATATGCTTTTGTAATACATGGTTAAATTAAAATTAAAGTGATACCAGATTCCTTATGATTATATCCCTGTGGACTTGCTTACTGAATCAGAAGATACATAAGCTTACTAAAAGTAATTTTTTCTTCATTTTTTGATTGCAGGACCCAAAGAATTAGCTGGACAGGGTTGAAGCACACGGAAAACTACACATACTTTAGAGAGTTGAACTACCATGGTGGCAATTAATGGACTAAACTATACTGGATTGCTACCTGCATTTTACTTGAGTTGTTTTTGATGGATACTTGATATGAGAATTATGATTTGTATGAACCTACATATTATACGTATGGATTTGAATTTTGTAATTCAATGGCTATTTTTTTTATGGTTGCGATAAGCTATTGCCACAACTCACTTTCCGTTGCCTTAGGTTATCTCCACAAAAAATATAGTGTTGCGTCAAATCCTAGTCGCCATGACTACATGCTTTGTTGCGCTAAGATGTAGCAACGAAGAACTTTTTATTGTTGCAATAAATTGCTACCACATTTTTCTGCATGTTGTGATAACTATTTGGCGCCACGGAATAAAACTTTGTTGAAATAGAGTATTGCCACAAAAACTTCAAATTGTGGCGGTAGCTTCTTACTACAAATATTTTGGATGCTGCAATTAGTATGTAACGCCACAACAGTGAATTTTGTTGAAATAGAGTATCGCCACAAAAAGTTCACATTGTTGCAGTAACTTCTTGCGACAAGCATTTTCCCTGTTGCAATAAGTATTTGGCACCACGAAACTGAATTTTATTGAAATAGAGTATCACCACGAAATGTTAAAATTGTCGCAACACCTTCCCGCCACAATTGTTTTTACCGTTGACATACCTATTTATCGCGACGAGTGGAATGATTGTCGCCATAAGTTAATACCACGAGCGTAGCGATCCGTGGCAAAATGGCTAATGCTACAAACCAGTAGATGTTGCAATAGGTTATCGCCACGGCTCGATATTGCCACAAAAGAGAGTGTGCCACGAAACGTAGGTCGTTGGCATAGGTTATTGCCACAAATGTCTATCGCCACAAACTGGCAAATGCCACGACACGGCTGCATGTTGCGATAAGCTATCTCCACAAACCAAATTGTGGAGATAAGTGACTGCTGCCACGGGAAAACATGTGGCAACTTCCTACGTGGTTGTTGCAATAGATCACTTTGTTGCCACAATCGCGTTTTTGTTGCAATAGCCTATTACCATACATGTAATTGCAACGCTTGCCAACAAACGGCATTTCGTGGTAATAGGTACATATTGCCATAAAACGGCATATATTGCGACAATTTTTTTCGTTGCAATAGACCCAAATCTTTGTAGTGCAGGGCCGCCCGTTCAAGTGTCGCCCTTCCTACCGATGCCGAGAAATCGACCGTGTTTCGCCAAGATGGTGGGTACGAAGCTCCCCGGTATGTTTCCATCGCCATGCCGAAGTTTCTCTGCCTTCTGGCTGGCTAGCGGATCAAACAATTTAACCGTCTTTCTTCCATGGCGGCTGGTTTCAGCGCCATTCCTACCCAAGTTGAGAAATCGCTCGTTTCTCGCCAACCTGGTGGGTACGAAGCTCCTGGGTATGTTTCCATCGCCATGCCGGATTTTCGTTGAGTCCTTGCTGGCAGGCGGTGCCAACTAAACCGGCTATCATCTTCCAGGGCCGACGGTTCCAGGCTCGTGCTTTCTACCGCAGGATCCACTTCGTACTTAGCTATCGAGGACCCGTTGTTTGATGAGCACTTGTTAGCTCTCAAGAGCATTAATAATGTATGCACTATATAATATATATCCATTGCTTTTTTTTCTTCCTCTTCATCTCCGTACTGCATGAGGGCTTCTTTAATTCGTAGGACTTCTATAAGAATTGTGTAGCATTTAGATCCTATGGTTTTTTTTCCTACATTAGTTGTTTGATTTATAGAAATATATCCTATGTTTGTTCCTTTTTTCGAAATGGGGGACATATCACAGCCTCTGCATCAAAATGATGTATATGGCTGCTTTATTGCTTTCTTCAGTTCATACACAAATTATGACAACTTCTCACGGATCAGCTAGAGTCGACACAAAGATCCACCAACGAAACATAGAAAACAGCGGGTGCCAAAAAGGCAAAAACACATCAGTAAGTAATTCTATGAGGAAACTGCCAGCCACCCTGGCTGTAAAAATCCCGTGCGGCTGTCTCTAGTCAGTTGCACCCAGACTCCATGATATCCTGCTGATCCTCGGGCTGGAGATAAGAAACATACGGATCTAGTGAATAATCATAGGGATAACCTGCAAGAAGGGATGAGATTTGGGTTTATTAAACTCGACTTCATTTTGTACATTCCAAATAGCCCATAAAATAGCGCATACACCCTCTGTAATGTATACAAAATCCTATGCTTTTCCTAATCTTATGATTTTCATATCCTGTGAATGAAAAAGGATCCCTGATTCGTTCCTGGTGAATTTTTCCATGCAGGAAGGGATTATGAGATTAAAGGGCCACAACACCACCCTTCAGAACAGAAACCTCAAACTCTTGCATAGGTTTGGTATCATGAATGCAGAATCAGAGACGAATGCCCAGTCTCCGGGAGAGGAGCAGCCAGTGCGCGTGTGTGCATCTTCGGCCGTGTATGTTTCCATTGCCGTGCCGCAGTTTCATCGCCTCCTTGCTGGCTGCCAGATCCAACTACTTAAATGTCTTTCTTCCAGGGATGGCGGTTCCATCGTTGAAGAGGTTCCTATGGACAAGGACTTTGCAGCTCTCAGGCATATTGAAGAGGTTGGCACTCCATTTGTTTATTTCTCCCCCCTCATCTGCACTCTGCATACTTCATTGCTGTTGAATTTGCAATGCAGGATGTGATAACACGATTCTCCGCGAAACTGGACCAGATCAAGGGCCACAACATCATCCTTCATAAGAAAATCCACCACCTCGTGGGCAGGTGCATTTTAAATCGTGCCATATCGAAGGAGAATGCCCGTTCCATGCAATCTTCTTTTGATAAACGGTACTCAGACGTTCTCGTGGAGTGTGAGAAGTTGAAGAAGGAAGTCGAGGAACTACGCGCCCAGCCACCGATGAGTGTGGTCACTGACAAGGCTGGTCAGTGTGATTGCAACTGTGACTGTGAAAGTTTTCAACAGGAAGTGGAGTTGCATGCTGAACATGCGCAATATTTCGAGACGAAGTACTTGAAAGTTCGCACAGAGTGCGATAAGTTGAAGAAGGAAGTCGAGTGTCTCCGCTCCCAGCAGCCAACTATTGCGACATCAGGAGACCAGGGTGTGCTAATTGCAGCCAGAATTTTGGAATCGATGAAAAGTTGAATTTGGCTTTGTTGTGCAATATAGCAAGACCTGTTCCTCCTCTGCCTTTGTCTTTTGGCATAATTGCTTTGTCTTCAGTATTGACTCCTGAATGCTTCGTATATTTCTGACTGTTTCTGAATTATGTACAACTTTTGTAATATTGGTCAAATTAGTTTTGACCAGGGTTTGTGTAGGGTGGTTGAATTTTTTTGGTTGGTCCAAATTGTGTTGTGTGGTCCAAATGTGATGTATCATCACACCACCATGTGCCCCGCCACCCCCAGGTTTTGGTAATGCCATTCTGATACATGCTTCATAGAAGGAACATACATTTTTTTCCGTTAGGGCATGACAATTTTGAAAAATTCAAACAAAAATGGGAAGAGAGAATGGTAACATCATTTTCCATGTGATGCCCCTGTGCCAAATTTTGGTTCATTTTAAGAATGTAAGGTGACAAATTACTCGAGGAAGCTAGTTGGAGTAGACGGGCATGACCGGATTGGCATAGGGGATTTATTTTTTGAAGGATGTTATTTTTCATGGACAATATCTGACACAAACAATAAAATGTTAAGGTCTCATATTATTCTGAATGATTGTGAATTACTTATGACGTTTGGAAGTATTGGTATACGTGAGAATCGAGTACATGCACGACTTCACGCGTCCACAACTAATCGGCCTCATCGTCTCTCGCGTCCACAACTAATGCCATTCTGATACAGAGAGTCAGAGGCTATAAAATAATCGGCCTCATCGTCTCTCGCGAGCTCGTCCTCTCCCCTCCCATCAACTCACCGCACCTCCGAGGCATCGACTTCCTCGTTTCCAACCGCAGCAGCATGAAGACAGGTCTTGCGTACGAGGCGGAGCAATCGGCGGCCGCTCGCGCAGAGGATGCCTCTGCGGTAGTGGCCGTCGCGGCGGGTGAGGCTTCACCGGGTACCCAGGCCGCTCGTCTCCTCTGCTTGTCTGATTCTTCGACCTCGGTCGAAACGGGCGTCCTGGCCGTCGAGGAGAAGGTGGATAGCAACGCCGTTGCTCCCGCCGAAGATCCGCAAGGCGTTGCAGGCCACCACGGCGAGGTCTTCCTCGACCCGGTGCTGGACGCGGACCTCGACCCCTTCGACGATTTCGGCCCAAACGTTCAGTTCCAGGAGGATGTCGAGGGTGACGACGAGGAGGTACTGCTCTTTTACCGAAACTGTCCCGATCCTTTTTGTGTCATATTACTGTTCACGTGGTTTGCACGAACCTGGTTCTTGATTGATTTGATCTCCTACCTTGTTCTTGTAGACGTACTTGATTCTACGGTTCGTACGGTCAGATTCTAGTTTAATTTCGACTAATCTGCCATGTAGTTGGCTTGATTTGTCATATAATTAATTTATGTGTTCATACTTAGTGGACTTGCAATTGTTGTGGCTTATGTTCATTGCTGTTCATAGGGTTTTCTCGTGATTTAGTATGATTTCTTCTGCCATTTACTTGTTCTACACATTTAATTTTAGGGTTTCTAAGGTTTGCTTATGATAGTGCAGTATTTATTCGATCTGTCATTAAGCACCTGATTATTATGTACTTTATAATTCACAGGAATATTCTGACGACATGGACGACAACAAGGAGCGCAGGGACCAGAAGAGCCGCTACGTTCTGAAGCGGCTGAAGGGTGGTGAAATTCGTTTCCGCAAGCGCGGGGAGCTATTTTGCCCATTCTGTGGCAAAATCCTCCAGAAGGACATCCGCAGCCTGATCCAGCATGCGACGGGTGTAGGCCTAAGTACATCGGGGAAGCACCGCCCTGCAACCAAGGCCAAGCACGCAGCATATGGCCTCTTCCTCCAGAATTACGTCTTGCCTGGCTTGTTCCCAGTCAACGCCCCTGCTGCTGGCCCTCATGCTCCTGGTCCTGTTTAAAGTTCATATGTGTAATCTTATTCCCTTTGGAAGTTCAGTATTAAACTCTACTAGTACAACCGTGGTGGTCTTGTGATGGTAGTACTCTTTTGATGCATTTGTGATGTAGTAGTACTAGTATTTTTTTTGAAATGGTATAGTACTACTAGTATCTAAGAAAAGTACTCCCTTCGATTCACATTCATTTTACACCAAGAAATATGGATCGGAGTGAGGGAGTAAATTAAACATGGCATCTCGTGCATGAAGCTTGACATATCGATCAGGTTGGCTAGAATGGCAATACAATGCTGCTCATTAGGCAAATGCATGCCATGTAAAGAAGTCTATACTGACATAAAAAAAGACTACATTGGGGATTAGAGTCAATTGGGGCATCTACAATACAGAAAATCTTGCTTGTAGCTGATTTTGGCTAAGAGGGTTTTACTCACATTACACGTGCCACTTTCCTTGTGTGCAAAACAAGTTCCAATAAAGGAAGAGGAAAGAAAAGGACATTGTGGGCGAGATTGAACACCTTCTTTATGTGTTAAGCTGAGGCCTCGTTAAGCTGAGGATGACTTAGGCCTAACAGCTCAGCACACCCACAAATAAATCTCCTTGCACGCACCACTGCCAGCAAAAATAACAGAATTAGCACGCAAGATTAAGAATGAAGTGAATTTAATTAACTTGGTTAGCTTTTCAAGCAATATATTCAGAGAAAGAGCACACATGTTCGGCTCGAAATAATCGTAAGAGAAGAACAATAAATCTAAGGCACCCCACTTCATCGGAAGAAGGGGCGCGACAACGCATGGATTCATATATACCTTGAGTCGACGCTGGCTCATAGAAGGGCGGCCGCGCCTCGAGGATGCCGGCGACGTCTCCACCTCGGTATCACATGTGACTGCTTCTCGACGGGCGGTGCGCCACGCCATGTAGAAGATCTATCAAAAAAGGAGAGCCCAATGACGCTACTGACGCCTCAACCTTGATAGCACCGGCCTGTTGCTCCGCACAGAGATGCGCCACATGCAAGATTTAGCGGATGCGCCAATTTAAGAGATATGTCATGATCGTTGTAATAAATTTCACCGTGATGATGATTTGATCCTGCACTCGGCCTTGAACACAAGTACTAGTACAGTCTCACAATTTTTTTATCATTATACTTTGCGAGATTTAGCGGATGCACCAATTTTAGAGATATGTCATGATCGTTGTAACGAATTTCAACGTGATGATGATTTGATCCTGCACTCGGCCTTGAACATAAGTACTAGTACATTCTCACATTTTTTTATCATTATACTTTGCGAGATTTAGCGGATGCGCCAAATTAGAAGATAGATCATGATCATGGTAACACACTTTTCAATGTAATGATGATTTGATGTTGCACTCGACCTTGAACATAAGTCCTAGTACGGTCTCACAATTTTGTATCATTATACTTTGCAAGTTTTAGAGGATGCGCCCATTTTCAGAGGTAGATCATGATCATGGTAACAAATTTTAAACGTGATGATGATTTGATGTTGCACTCGACCATGAACAGAAGTACTACTACTGTCTCACAATTTCTTTATCATTATAGTTTGCCAGATTTAGCGGATGCGCCAAATTTAGAGATAGATCATGATCGTGGTAACAAATTTTCAACGTGATGATGATTTGATGTTGCACTCGGGCTTGAACAGAAGTACTAGTACGGTCACTAATTTTTTTAGCATTATACTTTGCAACGAATGCACCAATTTCAGGTGCATGTCACCAGATCGTGTCCGATGATGATCATGGTAGTAACCGATGTTCAACTTGATGATGATTTGATTTTACAGTCGGCCTTGAACAGAGGTACTAGTACGGTCTCACAATTTTTTATCATTATACTTGTACCTTAGCGAAATTCAAAATCTCATAGCGGCAAAACTTCCCGCCCACAAAATACAAAAATTTCACACGCTTCCAAATTCCGATTCTACCCCTGTGGAGATGACAGCAAAGTCGGTTGGTGGGGGGGTCTGGCCGTCATTTTTTGGATCACCACCTCCCTAGCCCCGGATACCCTCCCAAAAAATTCATTTCCCTCAGTCTCTCATCTGAGACCACCCACCGGAACTTCTCAAGTCCCTCTCTCTACCGCCCACCGCACCGGAACATCCCCGCCGGACTTCCCTGGCCTACCCGAGCCCTCGCGATCCTCGTCATCCGGCTGCCTGCCGGAGCCGCTTCATCGACGCCGTCATCAACCGGACCGGATCATCCCCGCCGAACCTCGAAACCATATGCTCATCCAGCAGTCTACCGCAGTCGCTTCAGCTGCGGTATCGTCCACCCCACCGGAGCCGCTTCGCCGGATCCGTCGTCCACCGCATCGTATCTTGCTCACCGACACCGCTGTGCATGAACCGGATCTGCTTCACCGGCGCCGTGCATGATCTAAACTCTTCTACTGTCGCTTTTCTATTGCTTGCCTGCAAGTTCTTGTTTAATCTTGGGGGAACCTGTTTGTGCTAACGACGCGCCGTTACGTTTTTGCAGATGAGATGAGTAACCATGAAGTGTAATGGCCGTCTCTCCAACCCCAAGTAGCACATGTAGCGTACTTCATCACCGGATCTATCAACCCCAGGAAGATCTGCTGTGACTCCCACAGAGTGCTTCTCCTAATGTAAGTCCCTTGTTTTAGCGCCATGTTCTGGGTTCAGATGCTTGTTTGTCTGAAGCTCTTTTAGTTCATTCCTAGCTATGACCGTAACACGTTGCTATTTTCTACTTCATTGCTAACTTTAAGCGATTGAACATTTTGGTTTGCATTCCCTGCTCTGTAGATGTAGCCATCATAACTTCTATCTTGCTCAGTCGTTGTTACAAAAATTATACTGTAGGTATTATAGTAACATCCTGCTATTATTTAGTTCATGGCCAATTTTAAGTAATTGCACATGTTGGTTCACATTCCCTCCTCTTTAGCTTTTGGCATCGTAACTTCTATATTTGGTTTACATTCCCTGCTCTGTAGATCTAGCCATCATAACTTTATCTTGCTCAGTCGTTGTTACAAAAATTATGGCCTGCTACTATGTTGTTTGTGACAATTTTTTACTCCATGAACATGTTGGCTTGCATTCCCTGTACTACAGGTGATGCCATTGTTTTGTATCTAGTTCATTGTAAGCTAACAAAGTAAGGACTTAGTTTGGCATGCTATCACTCTGCTATCTAGCCTGTAGTACAAATAAACTTGTCATACTACTAGATAATAATTTTGCGTGCCATCTTGTTCTTCAAAAGCTGCATTATTGACTTGTTTCTCTGACTTGGCATGACGCTCACATATGGAAAGCTGAACATATTGGTTTGCATTCCCTCTTATACAAGTTCACAGGTGATCCCACTATATTCTGTATCTGGTCCATCCTAAGCTCCAGCATCAACTATCCTCTATGTGTTGCTCATTACAAGTTTATATCCCGAAACATCTTGATTTGCATCCCCTTCACTATAAGTTCAGGAGTATTATTTAGTTCACGGCCAAAATGAAGTAATTGCACTTGGCACATGTTGGTTCACATTCCCTCCTCTTTAGCTTTTGCCATCGTAACTTCTATTTTTTGGTTTACATTCCCTGCTCTGTAGATGTAGCCATCATAACTTCATCTTGCTCAGTCGTTGTTACAAAATTTATAGCCTGCTACTCTGTTGTTCATGCCAATTTTGTACTCCCTGAACATGTTGGTTTGCATGGGACTCGACAGTAGTAAGTCTGCTGTTTCATTCTAACATGCTCTGTTATATTGGCTGTTGGTATGCGGCATGCACTCTTTGTTTGCTTATTGTGCGCATTACAATGATCTTGTTATAACGACGAAATGATGAGTTCCAAATTCTTTGGCAAACAATATTGTAGTGTCTTTGCCTTTCCATTGTTGCTGTCTTAACTTGTAATGTCTTTGTTTCAGATATAGGTGCTGCATGGACAACTTAAAAGATTGCCGGATCGCTTCATTGTATTGCTAGGTTTAATTACCATTCAATTTCTCTGGGTTCTGTAATATTTTTTCAATGCCTTGCAGCTGATGTAATATTTAGTTAGTTTTTATAGTTCTTTCGCGCATTTTTCTTTGGTGCTTGTGGTAAGTGAGGCTATCCGACAGAAATCAATGCTGCGTAAATATTCTCAGTATCTAAATCACGAATTCCCATCCCTTAAACGGCCCATTTAAGCGAAATCACATATGTGCCTGCCCGCAAATTCCTAAAGCCCATATTATGCCAGCATATAAACAGCAACTAAACGGGCTGGCCCACTTACTTATTGGGCTGGCCCACTTACTTATTGGGCCAGCCCATTTGATTGACGGTGGACCCCACACTCTAGTTGGGCTGGCCCACTTGCTTTAAGGTGGACCCCACCCACTACTTAGTTGGGCCAGCCCAATTGCTTTGTGTGGACCCACATACTAAATGGGCCGGCCCTTTAAGAGGAAAGTGGGACCCACTGTGTTTTTGGCCAGGCCCACTATCTTGTTGGGCCGGCCCACCGCTATATGGTGGACCCCACAAACTAATTTGGCCGCCCACTTGCTATATGGTGGACCCCACATACTAATTGGGGCCCTTTAACAGAAAGTGGGACCCACCTGTGCTTTTGGCCCGCCCACTAATTTGTTGGGCCACCCATTTGCTTTGTGGTGGACCCCACATACTAAATGGGCCCCTTTAAGAGGAAAGTGGGACCCACTTGTTTTGGCCGCCCACTATCTTGTTGGGCCCACCTGCTATATGGTGGACCACACATACTAATTGGGCCTTTAACAGAAAGTGGGACCCACTGTTTTTGGCCGCCCACTATCTTGGGCGCCCACTGCTATATGGTGGACCCCACGTACTAAATGGGCCGCCCTTTAACAGAAAGTGGGACCCACCCTGTTTTTGGCCCGCCCACTATTTTGTTGGGCCGGCCCACTTGCTATGGTGGACCCCACAAACTAAATGGGCCCCTTTCAGAAAGTGGGACCCACTGTTTTTGGCCCGCCCACTATTTTGTTGGGCCCCCACTTGCTATATGGTGGACCCCACAAACTAAATGGGCCGACCCTTTAACCGGAAAGTGGGACCCACTGTTTTTGGCCCGCCCACTAGCTTGTTGGCCGGCCCACTTGCTATACTGGACCCCACACACTAAATGGGCCCCCTTGCTGTAAGGTGGACCCCACATGTTAAATGGGCCGGCCCATTTAAGTTTTGACCACAACCTTAGAGGTTAGGCCCGGCCCACGTAACTAATGGACCAGCCCACTATATAGTTGACCGGTCAAACTATGTCATCGGCCCGCCCTCAAGACGTGGCAGCCTCGTGTGGGCCTACCATCTACCACGGGTTTCAGCTGTTAACGCCGTTAACGCAGCAACTGCGCCACGTGTCGCTTGCATGACGTCGCATCAACGGCTCCCGAAAACACTTCCGCAACGGTCCGATTTTCCGTGGCGGAAGGGCGCCCAAGCGCGACGGACCGAAAAATCGTCGTTGGACTTTGCCTGACGCAGTTTCCACAACGGAACCCATATCGTCGGGTTAGGCCCATAGGCGACGAAAAATGCCCCTTAGTTGACGATTTTGGGACGTTGTCTATCAGAACTTTTCTTGTAGTGTAATCCATTCGTAGGAATATAACCCACCAAGAACATGCCTATTGTATAGACCTTACTTAGTACCATTACTATAGTTATGGTAGTAAGGGAAAACAATACCTTATCTTAAACAATTCTTTTAAAATTAAGCAGCTGGATCACCGCAGTGTCATATTACACCGTAGCTGGTAGAACCAAGCTTTAAGTACTCAGATAGGAAGTTATCACCACAACTATTAGTAAAGTCCATTAGCATAAGAAAATGTCCTAATCCAAGAATCTTTGGGAGAGTAAGACTATAAGCTTAGAGTGTTGGAAGAAATCATGGGATTGAAGAAAGTATCAGTGCCAGACACCAGACTTCAGGAAGGATCTGGACAAGGGATATATCCAATTATATCTAATGAGATCACCATGGAGTTTGAAGGATTGTGATTTGTTCAAGTCAGTTCAACATTCCGAAACATGAGAGCGTTTGAACTTCGGGACGAAGTTCAGTTTAAGGGGGAGAGGCTGTAATATCCCAGGTTTAGAGGCTACAAAATGAGAGAACACCAAAGTGTGCATTGCATTCATGCATAGAAAATCCGGGGAATTTTCGCGCTTTAAAACTTACCACAGTAACTGAAGTTTCACTTGACTTGCTGGAATTGAAATAGATCATCAAGTCAAGCGCTATAAACTTCACTGTGATCTTTGCTAAAACCCTGTTTTGGGTAGATATGATTTGATCTAGGGGCTAGATCAAATATAATTAGTTTTACAACAAATAACATCTTAAGTAAGGGTCAACTATAAGATCTTATAAAAGATCTCAACATGACATTCCTTACAACAACACATTCTTTAAGAATTAAACCCTAACTTATTAACACTTAAAAGTTAGCAACTACCTTTGTGTGTAATATAATTCAATTCTAAACTTATTAATAAATAAGGTATATCACAGGGTCTAAAGTGCATAAAGGCCACACATTCTTATTTAAATCATAAATTATTAAATATATGGAATATCATAAAACTGAATCCATTTACATTACAAATTATAGTTCAAACTATTTGAATAAAACTACTCATGAGTATTTTGAAACTCATATGATCATGCCTTGGTGCAATCAAACACCAACTATTCAAAATTGAGGAATAACCTTCAACCTTGACTTTTTGACCAATATTATAATATAAATCCAATCAAATATGATATAGTGACTCATCCACAATAATAAAACCATCCACAAGATATTTAGTAACAAATGCCACTTGGCTATCTAAATATAATTCATATGAGAAGATAATGATCTTGCCACATAGGATGAAAATATCTACATGACTTGCTTTCCAAGCTATGCCACCTCATGATCAAAGGATTGCTATGGATGAGGGCATGACACCCAAGCACCTTACTCATCAAACCAACACAAGAGTCACCACCTATGTGTCATGATACTAGAGCTTGCCCAAGCCTATAAAAGGAGCCACACCCTTCATCCATATGATCACCTTGTAGCATGATACAAGAAAACCAAACACTTGAGACCTTCCATATGAATTAGCTAGGATCAACATGAAGAAGCTAGGAGGTGGAGGCATACCACAAGATGCAGGTTTATCATATTTCCTGAAGAACAAGCTACAGAGGATACCAAGGTAGAATTCCTAGGCAAACCATATATTTAGAGGATCATATCATCATCTCTTGAGTAGGACCTTAGGATATTCCAAGACATTGATAAGTGAGAGAAGTTATAATACTAACCATAGCCATGTTCATACAAGCATATTAGAGAAGTACTAAACCTAGTTATTCAAGTCAATATTTGATCTTGGAGGTGAGAATCCTATTCCAATAGCAATACCTTAGGAAACCAATTCCATAATCATCACAACTTGGTATTAATTATAAACCCTAAGAATCTAGGATGAGTGTGATGAGAGGAATATTAAAGAGGGATTAGTGAGGAATGAGTGAATCTTGTCTAATGCATGATCATACCTTGTAGACATAGATGATAAGTTAAACCATATGATTACTAGATCTCATATATCACATAAAATAATAAGTATATCACTAGTAATTAACCCCAAACCAATCCTCATGCCTTGTATGGAGGAGTAAAGGCATTAAACTTAAACCTTGCCTATCCAAATCCTTGAGACAAACCTAGCATTTCCTTGATACATGAATCCTAGCCAAGTGAGGAGGATAACCCTAGCCACTAAAATAGGATCAAAGCTTATGCCATATCTTAATCCTAGTTGTGGATCACTTGGGTGATCACTACTAAAACCCTAAACCCAATTTTTAATACAAGTATAATTTAGATTATAAGTAAAACCCTGCCATGCCTCATGCCTATATTACCATTAATGAAGCATCATCAAATTCTTAAACCCTAAGAACTATCATACAAATAAAATCATGAATCAATTCCATACCCTTTTCCATTTGTTGAACTCTAGCCATAATTCAACTATATGTGAGTAATCATTATGGTTAAGCAATAGAAAAATATAATATGTTCACCATGCACCTGTTCTAAATTTTAAAAGCATTTAAATGTATTTGATTTCTAAAATTAAAGGCAATTGAGATGAACCTTAAAATAATATTTATTTGAATTTTAACTAGTACCTAATAAGAACCAAAATTAACCAATTATAAATGGTTGTTTAAAAACAAAACAAGACAATCAGTAACATTATCAAATTGTTATGATACTCAAATAATTTAGAACCTGCAAAACAAAATAGAAGTCAGATTTGAATTCAAATAACAAAATTCAAAAACAGAAAATGAAAAGGAAAAAAATAGAAGAGAGAAAGATTTACCTATTGGGCAGTGGCAGCCCAGTACCGCAGCAGCCCAAAGCCAGCATCTGAGCCCAACGATGAAGCCCACCAGTAGCCCAGCCCAACTTACCCCTTTCATCCGAAAAGATCAACGAGGAGCTCGTCCTCATCCTCTTCTTCTCACACACGCTCGACAGCACGACGCCGTGAGCTCCTTCTCCTCGCTGCTGTCGATCCCTCCTCGATCGGCAGTGTGACGAGGCGCATTCCTGAAGCCTATAAATACCCCATGACGAACCCTAGTTCCCCATTTCTTCCTTTCATCTCCGATTTGCTTCTCAGACCGAAACCCTAGCTCGCCGGCCAACTCGTCTCGCCGTCGATGGAGGCACTCCCGAGCCACGCCGTGGACGCCGTTGTCTTCCCCGACATCTACTTGCTCAGCTCGCGCGAGGAATCGATCCGAAGATCTCTGGAGCGTCTTCACCGAGCCCTCTTCTCCGACGCCGGCCACCGTCATCGCCGGCAATTGCGACCACCTCAGGCCACGCCGTCAAGCGCTCTGTGCTCAGGGTGAGCTTCTCTTCCACCTAGTGTCCTCGGCCAGCTCAATTGCATCCCAGATCATCGCCGCACCGTGAGCCCGTGAGCACCGCCGCTTCACCTCGCCGTCGACCATGCTCCGATGACCTTTAGGTAGCGGCGCTAGTATCAATCGCTTCCTTATCGTGTGCTGAAGCCAACGGTAGTCCCCAATCGTCCGGGGAGGGCCCAGGTCGCCGGCGCCGTCGTCGATTTCCCGCCGGCAGTGAGCTCCGTTGCCACGTCTCGATTTTGACCAGTCAACTGCCAACGTGGCAGCTGACATGGCTTTGACCCCACTCGTCAGTCACTAGGGTAGCACCAGACCGGGTAGCTTTAGTGTTTTCGATTTAATTTTAAATCCAGTAAATTGCTGAGACTTGACAAAATTCTAGAAAATTCATATCAACTCAGAAAATTATGAATAATATATCAAAATGTTCACAAAAATAAACTCTATTCAAATAAAATATAAAACAAAAATGTGTGTCAAAATAAAAAATCATTTATTTTTAACTTCTTTAATTATGCCTTTTCATTTATTTAAAATGCAAATTGAATTCAATAAATAATTAAGTTCCAAACTTAAATTTTAACTATTCAGTAACTAATTAAAATGTTAAGATTAATTTTATTTACCATATTTGCATTAATTTAATTATTAGTGGTAATTCATAAACCCTAATTTGCAAATTACTAATTTTTATTTTCTTTAAATAGTAATAACTCAAGAAAATATTAAAAGCCAATACTATTATGGTAATTCCAAAACTTGTTTACTTAAACATCTTTAGTTAACAAGATAATTATTTTAAAACCTAAATAAGAGTTACTCTAATTATTAAATCTTGTGAAAATTAATAAAATGTCAAACCATTATTAATGTTGCTTCAAAGTAATTAGTAACCACACCTATATTGCCAATCATCATTTTAGGAGTTGTACCATAATTTAGAAACCCTAATTTCAATTTGAGTAAGACTTTGATCCCATTATTTCATGTGATCATTCCACCTTAGAAGCAACTCTAAAACCCTAGTTATGTGTCACATGTGATCATGTGAAATTTACTTGACATATAGAACCCTAATAAGCAACAATTAAATGCATGTTTATGATCCACTAGCATAAAACCAAGTCACATGAGATTATCATTTCATGTCCCTATTTAAAACCTATATGACCCACTAGTGCCACCTAGGTATAAACCCTAACTTGTTTATTGAATTAGTACCATTGACCACTATCCTATAGATCATACCATTAGGATTAATCTCAACCATCAAAACCTAGTAGAACTATAATGATGAACCCTAGTATCAACCTTGTGTAGTAATTCACATTACATGCTCCTATCCAACTAAACCCTATTAAAGAAATTATAAACCATTTAGTTTAGAAGCAATTAGAGATCACTTAATGAAGCAGTTGTGAAACCATAGTAAACCTAATAACAAACCTATGGAACCATCTTAATAACCATCCTTTGATATGATGTATATGGGAAACCATAATAATAACCCTACCAATATTTGCTACATATAAACCCATTCCAAGTTAAGAACCAACTAGTTCCTATTAGTAAACTAAATAAACCCATTAGTAATCCCTAGAAGCCCATAGCTCCTATTCGTAGTAATTCTTGTTCTTATTTAACCTGTTCTTCAAAAGTTATTCTTTTGAAGTACAGATGTCAATCAAACCATAGAAGCCATAGTTCTTATTTGAAATACTTATTATTTCTTAATCAACATGTTCTTCAAAAGTTATTCTTTTAAAGTATAATACATATAATCCTCAACCATGCATCATAGAACTTAAAAATTGACAACTATTCTTTACATATTGTTCCACCACTATTCTTTATGTGTATGATTGTTATGATGCATTATATCACTTGTTTATGCTATTAATATCACCAACCCTAATAAGAACCTTGTTTGAGAACCATCCTAAAAGTGCAACACACACTAAAGAAATCTTTACAACTCATTCATCCTAAATCATCGAGGTTAGGTTACGCTCGGGACGATTGCATCTCATACTATGCATTATAGCATCTTTGCCAATTCTTTAAACATTGTCCTTACCGGACAATGATGGTATTTCAGAATTTGGAGTTCTCACGTATCGAAGCTTTTGCCTGCATAATCTTGCAGTCAAGAAAGGCAAGTTCATCGCTTGCTCATGTCATTTGATTATTTTTATCAAATTATATGCAAAGTACTATACTTATCATTCCTGCATTGAAAAGCAAAGTATTATTTTACAATTATGAATATGACTATGTGGTGGGCAATGGAACCATGGTATGTGTTGATATGGTGGAGGTTCCATTGCACGGGTACTATTCATCTAGGACTAAGTACCAATGCCGTCTAGTGATTCTAGCGCCGTACATACCGCGTTGACCATAAGATCTATAATGGCTCTGGGGAAGTCAGCTGTATCTTTTCCTCTCGCATGCCAACGGACTGGTAATAAGGGTTGCCCGTATCAGTCTATCTTTGGTAAAGGTGGGGACATGTGGTCCTGCACAGTCTACCATTAGATACAGGAGAGGGTAGACTTATTATTGGTCTATGAAGGATTGTAAGGGTTGTCCGGATCAGTCTATCTATGGTGTATAGGACAGGGCACATAAGTTGTTCGGATCAGTCTACCTTAACGGTATAGGAGAGAACAAGTGCCTGTGTTAGTCTACCCATAGATATAGGAGAGGACAGACTTACAAAAGGGTGGGTCTGCGAGGTCGCGGAGAAGGCAGTGATTGGCTTGGTTCTTATACCTGGCCCCATACCAAGGAAGTGTGGACAATGCTCGCGACTTGGTTGGCAACAAGGTTAAGTTCTCTTATGGGAAAAGTAACGCACCTCTGCAGAGGATACTGAATTGTGACTGTCACTCCCTGTCCGGGAAGGGAACTGCGAACACAGCAGAAAGGAACTCCATGAAGTTCTAGTCAACCTGTGAAGACTGACGGCATAGTTTTCAGAATAAAATAAACCTTTTGAAGAAATGATTATGAAAACTTGCATTCGCCTATGACTTTCTGGTCTGTGGCTGTAGCTAGTGCATGATACACTTATTCCCTAATATGAACTTGCTAAGTACGCTCGTACTCATCCCACTCTTAAATCCCCTGCTTAGCTATGGAGGCATCGGAGGATGAACTACCGTGGAACTCGAAGACAAAGGAGTCCACTGCAACAAGATGAAGAATCCAAGCAAAGAAGTCAATGAAGTCAACTGCTGCAGCAACTTAAGTGGAAACTTAGACTAGTAATAGAAGGGAGCCTTTCCCTAATCTTAGCACCTAAGTAGCTAGAATTCTATAGCAAGCCCAGTATCTCTGGAGATAGTGTTAGCAATAAGTTAGATGACGAGTCGTTCTTCTGGAGCTTTATTTGAAGTTTTACCTCACTGTAAAGTAGGAGGCTGTGTTGATCTTCTGTAAACAGCTTGTGTATCCTTCTATAGACATACCTTGGACTCGCATATGTTTCTGTTGTACCACTCTGAGGGATGTAATATGAGTGGAACGGTGTTTCACTTGTGTTATGTCAACGACTTGTGTACTACACCATGCAGTGGTACGGGTCACCACACCGCGCCGCCTTACTGTGTGGGGCCCCTGTGGCCCCCCTCTAGTTCCTCTCGGGTGTTCTGGAAGCTCGTGGAATTCTAAGATGCTGGGCGTTGATTTCGTCCAATTCCGAGAATATTCCCTTACTAGGATTTCTGAAACCAAAAAAGAAAACAGAACGGCACTTCGGCATCTCGTTAATAGGTTAGTTCCGGAAAATGCATCAAAACGATATAAAGTGTGAACAAAACATGTAGGTATTGTCATAAAAAAGCATGGAACATCAGAAATTATAGATACGTTGGAGACGTATCAATCACTTATACTGGAAGGGTACTTTGATTACATCAAACGCCACTGCGTAAATGGGTGGTTATAAAGGTGGGATTAAGTATTCGGAAAGTATGAGTTGAGGCATATGGATCAAGAGTGGGATTTGTCCATCCCGATGACGGATAGATATACTATGGGCCCTCTCGGTGGAATGTCGTCGGATTAACTTGCAAGCATGTGACTGGTTCACAAGACATGATATGCCACAGTACGAGTAAAGAGTACTTGTCGGTGACGAGGTTGAACAAGGTATCGTGATACCGATGATCGAACCTCGGACAAGTAGAGTATCGCGTGACAAAGGGAATCGGTATCGTATGTAAATGGTTCAATCGATCACAATTTATCGTTGAATATGTGGGAGCCATTATGGATCTCCAGATCCCGCTATTGGTTATTGGTCGGAGAGAAGTCTCAACCATGTCCCATAGTTCACGAACCGTAGGGTGACACACTTAAGGTTTGATGTCGTTTAAGTAGATATGGAATATGGAATGTAGCTCGAATGTTGTTTGGAGTCTCGAATGGGATCCGAGACATCACGAGGAGGTTCAGAATGGTCCGGAGAATAAGATTCATATATGGGAAGTCATTTTCCGGGGTTCGGAAAAAGTCCGGTGTTTTGACCGGAGCTTCTAGAAGGTTTTGGAAGGACCGGAATAGTCCGGAATATTGTGGAAGGTTCCGGAAGTGTCCGGGACGACCCGGGCTGTCTAAGGAAGTCCGGAGGGTTCCATAATAGGTGTATCCATGTTTTCCTTAAGGGTTAAGAAGTTTCCCCTAAGGCAGATTCGGATTTGGCAAAAGAGTCCTAGTTCTAGTAGGTTTCGGCTGACAGAAACCTACCGGAACTCTCCCAAACTTTGGGGGCAGGTCTTGGACGACCCAAGGACCTTTTCCACCTATAAAAGGAGGGCAAGGGGAGCCCCAAGAGGTGCACAAGTCGCAGCCCTAGCTCCCTCTCCCCAAACCCTAGCCGCCCCTCCTCCTCCCTCTTGCACGGCTACGGCGAAGCCCTGCAGGATTTCTCCACCACCACCGCCACCACGCCATCGTGCTAGCGGGATTCCGAGGAGGATCTACTACTTCCGCTGCCCGCTGGAACGGGGAGAAGGACGTCGTCATCAACACCGAACGTGTGACCGAGTACGGAGGTGCTGCCCGACTGTGGCATCGTCAAGATCTTCTACGCGCTTTTGAAAGCGGCAAGTGATCGACTACAGCAACAAAGAGATCTAATCTCATAGGCTTTGGAAATCTTCGAGGGTTATTTTCATGATCTTCACCTCGTTGCTACCATCTACTAGATTAGATCTTGGCTTGTTGTTCGTTCTTGCGGTAGGAAATTTTTTGTTTTCTATGCTACGAATCCCAACAATCAAATCATTAATAACACTATAGAGTCATCGCAAGTGATCAAGTCATTACATGCATTGAGCATAATATATAGATCCAATCATTACACTAGCTAAAGCCTACCAAGCTAGTGACCAAGTCATTATATACAATGAGCACAATAGCCAAGTGACCAAATCACTACTCTAACTCCAGCTCCATGGGTGCGTAATGAACAACGACCCCGTCAGAATCCCTTAGGTCGTCATTAGCAGATGAGGAGGCATCGTTTCATTGTTTGTAGTGGAAGAAGGTCTCCCTGTATAAGTCATCCAATTAGAAATATAACTTAGTCCTTGGCTCCATCACGTAGCGTTCTATCATCTCCTTCAAACATGCCCATGGAAATATGTTCGATTCGCCTCATTGGTGACTTTTGCGTAGCCTACAATATAAAGAATTTCACATTGAAATTTTGCTAGATTTCATTATTGGCTACCTCGAGTATTTTTTCATATTTTTTAAAACTTCAAACTATGATTTTCGATTTTTTGAAAATAAAAGGCTACATGTAGCTCGGCCCCCATTTGCAATTTTTAAACTTTATGCTTGTTATCTAAAACATCAATGATCCATCTTTGCTTTTGCTCATGATAATGATGATGACGATGATGATTAAAAGCACGCAAGCAGCTAGATGATATAAAAGGGGAGAGAGTGAGTCTCCTTATCTATGCCCCTATGGGTGCAAAAATAGGTCCCAACTTTCCCATTTACTTTGATAACAACTTCCCCTCTGGTTTAACATTCTCATAACCTAGCCATTCCAAATAGCCGTGAGTCATTTCGTCTCTAAGTCTTTTAACACAAATGGCTATTTCATTTTGTCTTTAGCTAGATTTTATAAAGGACAAACGAGCTCTTCGTACCGGAGCATTTTGTATTTTATCAGCATCTTTGCCCTTGGACACAAGAGCCATAGCACCAGACTTGAGTCTACCTATATCTAACTTGCCACAACAAAAACTACCAGCGTTTGAAAAACATCACATTGAACAGCTGGCCATAGTTTATGATAAAATTCATACTCATATTCTTCTCTAGAAAACACCCAAGTAATTAAGAAACTAATCATCATCATCTCATATTATTTTAGTACATCTGCGATAAAGAGAGATATTTGTACCTTCCTATAGACAGCTGCATATAAAACACAGTGATGTAAGTTCTGAGATTTGTCATTACGACCATTTTTCAGGTTTATCCGAACACAAATGATCATATTGCGTTGCTAAATCATCTGTATTACCCTTGAAACGTCCATTTGGATTTTGGAACATGCATGTAAACCACATCCAGGAGAAGCCACCAGGCTTGCTGGCTAGCACCACCGGTGGTAGTCTAGGCAGTCTGGGTTGGATTCTCACCTCTCCGATCCCTTTTAATTGAATCCAAGTCAATTAAAAGAAATCGAAGAGAATAATAAAAGTATTGTCTACTTTTCCTGGACGCTCATTCATTTTTTTAACGAGATCCTGACCAGATCCTCTGCTAGTATCGCATCCCCGTTGCAAGCATCATCAAGAATTATATTTCATCAAGAACTATACTGTATACATGTGTGGGAAACAGCGTGCCAAATGTACGCCCAGCATCCACGGATGGGATCGCCCAACGAAGCTTCCTATGCTAAAGCCGATCCGGCGCACCATGAAATGCTGCTACCCACACATCGCGCCATGTCGAGGGGCGAACTCCGTCAGCGGCCACTAATCCCGCACGGCAGCATGAGTCACGCACCTCCAAGGCCAGGTGAAAAGGAAACATCGAGGAGGAAAGAGGATGGATCAGTAATGAAGTGAGCTCCACATCGGCAAGCATGCAGCCGGAGTTCGCTCTCCGGCCAAGCTTTCTCCTCCTTTGTCATCTCTTATCTTCTAGTGAGTTGCGAGATCGGCCAGGACTCTGTAGAAAAAGTAAACTGATGGAGCTCCGCGTAGGTAGTAAAATTGGCACTTGGTCCTTCGTGACAGAAACGCTTATTAGGTATGCCTTCTCGTGCATTTGTACCTTTTGTAGATCTGTAGAAATATTATTGACAGCTTTTTGACCTGCGTATGTTGACCTGTTTTTTCTTTTATGGAATGGACAGTGCACCGAGGATATGAGATGCATCTTTTTCGATAAAAAGCATATATTAATATCGTGGAGATACCAATCATACCCGGCCTCTCCAACAACGTCATGTCCTAATGGCATAAAAGATGCACACATCTAAAAAAAGAAAGAATAATTGCAAAAAATAAAAGTCCCGCTATAGAGATAGAAAACTTGAAACAACGACACTGACACCACCAAGACAACACCAGAAGATCAACTTCTCCATAAGCGACGCCTCCAAGAAGGAAACAGTGCCCAAACGCTGTTGTCGTCCGATCAGATCTTAGGTTTTCACCCTGAGGAAAGTCCTCCCTCTCAAAACAATGCCTTCAACAAGAACATTGCTAGGCACAACGAATTAAGGCCAGACCTTGGTCATTCGCCATGAGAGATAGAACTCTGAACTTCTCCTGTGCAGTCGCCCCCACATACAAGTTGCTGTTTGAAGTCACGAAACTCCAAGCCAATTCCACCTCACCACCAAGATTCGACCACCATTGCTCTTCCACCGATTTCGGCTTTTATGACCTTCTCCACCAGCACCATGGAAAGAAAACGAGCTCCATGATATTAACAGCCAGCAGAGTTTCGAAGCGCTCGCTCTGAAACCAAACGGTCAGATAAAAAAAACATGGGTCGTCCGACCGAAAACACCCAATCCAGCAATCTTCAGGCATTGATCGCACAATGAATTTCTCTGGCAGGATCTTCTGAAACACGTCAATCCAGCCAACCCAATGGAAAGAAGCTTCCGGCACCGAGGATATGAGATGCATCTACGCGAATGCACGTGTACACAATCTCCACTTGACAGGGTGCTGGTCCCCTCTCCCTCCACAAGCCGCTCCAGCAGCACGCGGGAGAGAGTTTCTCGTTCTATGCTTAGGGTTAGGTTTGTCCCCTGCGACTCGTAATTGAAGTGGTGTGAGCAACGTCCAGGCGAATAAATACGTTTCAACTCTACTCCAACACCGGTGGCAACCTTCGTGGAGGCGTCTCGGAGTTGATGGTAATGTGTGCTTGTCATCATTTAGATTGCCAGCTTGATTTTCTCGCCGTTCTTCAGATTTGGCATGACCTGTTTCGCAATGTGTTGCTGGCGTTCATCGTTACCCATGGCGCGCTATGGACCAGGGACGAGGTGGACGCTCTGTAGCGAGAATGTTGGTCCGGAGGTAGTGGATCGATTGTTATTCTCCGAATTCGTCGATGGGATGCGGTTGATCTTGGTCCAAGAGAGCAACGGAACGTTCCTCAATCGATGTGCCACAACGACATATGTCTCGCTGCTTATAACATGCCTGTTCGTTGGCTAAAAAAGCCTCGTTGGCGATGATGCTTTCTTAGATCTGGCAATGGTGGTGGCGGCGTTGGAGTTTGGCGGCGGCCACGAGCTTCGATGAGTGCAAAAACTCTAGGAATGATTTTGTATTTTTCTATTCTTTAAGGCTCTATCTACAAAGTTTTTAGGATAACAGTTTTTCTTGGTCTGTATTTTGGTTTTCACATTTTATTTATTCATATAACTTGATTTTCAATTAACGAAATACGTGGTCCTCTAAAAAAACTTTCTTTTAAATGTCACTACATACATACGTACATACATACATACATACATACATACATACATACATACATACATACATACGTACATACATACATACATACGTACATACATACATACATACGTACGTACTACGTACATACGTACATACATACATACATACGTACATACATACATACATACATACATACATACATACATACATACATACATACATACATACATACATACATACATACATACATACATACAAGTTGTAAACAATCTTAGCCCGGATTCCCATAAAATTTTTTTTGGGGGGCTCAAACTCCCTTTTATGCACAAATAAAGAAAAAAATTGCTAAGATATGCAGCAAAGGTAAGAATCGAACTGGAGCCAAACAGAATGGCTACAATGGAAAACTACCAGACCAGTAAATGATATATGAGAAACTGAGAGTATATATTTTTATCCATTAACTTGAGTTTAAATTAAATTAATATTCACCAATTTATGCAAAATAATTTACTAAATATAGGGAATTTCATAAATTCGTGGGTCAACGAAATTTTTACTCAAAAGAATTATTTTCCCCTACATATATTCAGCATGACATGCATGTTGCTATTTATATATGCATTTAAACTCATATTATCTCTATTTTGATGAATAAGGTTTGTACTTGTATTTTTTTTTGAAAAGTCAAGCTAAGTGAAGTTGGATCAAAATTTTGAGGAAAAACTATCAATAACTATAAAGTTATAATTATCGCATGAATGTATATTTCATGATGTATCTGGCGTGTTGATTTTGTATTATTTATATTAATTTTTTTTTTTAAAAACTTAATCAAATTTTACATAGTTTGACTTTTTTTAAATGCCTTATTGATCGAAAGGGAGGTATGCTGGTAAATTCAACTTTAAAATGCATGAGTATCCTATCGTGGCAATTCACTATATGAATGCCGTTGGCACAGGTCAAGTGAAGATATGTCGGCGGGGTAACGCCCTCATCCGGCCGACACGCTGCGGAACACCAGTGCCACGTGTCAGCGAACTATGCCGACAGCTTAGGGAAACCAAGGATTATTGTCAGCGTAACCGTTGAAACACCGACAACGACTCATCTGTGCCGACAGCGGCCATCGACATAGCTCTATATATGTAACCGTAGTTATTTTCTGAGACACATCGAATCGGATTTAGAGCACTAAAATTCTAGTTAGCTGAAAAGATCGACGCGATCAATTCCCGTCCCGTCATTTGCACCTATTGTCCAGTGTAATAAGGAGATGAGTTGGCATCCATCCATCTGACATGAGGCATGACTATCATTGCAACTTTTGACAATATACGTGTCTCATATATATGGCCTTATTTACAATTTCTTTCCTGAGAACTTTGGCCGCGCCTTTTCTTTGTTTGGATCACTTGGAGTTGGAGAATATGCACACCAAGTGCGTGCACCCAGGAGCTAATATAGACCGGGTAAAATTCATGAAACTCACCAAATTTTCGTTGAACGCACCAGTGTGCAACGGCATCAAGATCTGAGCCATGCATGGTGGGTAGGGACGTAGGGTAGAGTTATGCCCCACAACTCTTCCACCCACTAACCGGTGCTTCTCGTTCTAATTTTGCACTTTAGCCCTTCTTTCCATCAGAATTTTAAACACTTCTAGCACCTTATTTCCTCGATTTCACTCAAACGAGTATTTGGTGTTCAAAGATTGTCCACAGATCAACATTTTTTGGGTAGGAGGTTCCCTCGCGTCACCTCCTCCGGGCGACTCGGGGGGCGAACCCTAACTCCTAGCCACCGCCACCCCTCCTCCCCTCCTTCCTTTGCTCGTCGCCCCCCAAGGCGGCCACCGGGCAAAGCCGTGCGACGCCGGTGAAGGGGGCGGTGGGGACCTAATCCCTCTCGGCTCCTAGTGCGGCGGCTTGGAGGGAGGCCTCCCTGCTGGGGATCGGAGGCGGTGTGGCCGGCGATGCGGACCAGACGAGGCGTGGCGACGTTCGGCCGAGGCGGCTTGCTGCGCCGGCGGCGGCAGTGTGCACGCAGGCCCGGATGGGCTCGAGCGGGCCTAGATGGGCTCGTGCCGGCTCGGCTCTGCATCTGCGGTGGGCCGGCCTCAGGGTGGTCCTCCTCCGGCGGTGGTGGTGGCCGGAGTTCCTCCGGTGGCGGCAGCAACCTAACTCCCTGGATCAGACCATCTCGATCTCGTTCCTGGTTCATGCTGGGTGGCTGCTGTGGTGGTTTTTGGTGGGCTTTGTTCTCCTCCATCGGCTAGCAGATGCTTCCCACGGTAGTGGTTCAGGCCGGCATCTTCTGGCTCGTCTCCGTCTCGCTGGGGGGCGGCGTTTGGCCCGGGTGAAAACCCTGCTCGGTGCGTCCGACGCTGACCACGGTGACGCCTGCGGGCGCCATTTTCCTCCTTGGAGGCGTGTTCTTGGGCCTGTCTGTTCTTCCCCTCGACGCTGGGGAAACACTAGGTCTGCCTGTCAGACCGAGCAGCGGTAGCGCTGCCATTTCGCTTTCCTTCTTGAAGGCGCTGCTTTGGCTGCGAGGGGTGTCCCAATGCACTCGGAGGTGGTGGTCTTGCCGTTGTTGGCTACTGCTCAAGGTGTGAGTCTCCGGGGCGCAATGTACGCCATCGCCAACACTCTCTAGTCGGCTCTTTCCCAAGTTGGTCACACCTAGCCACTCACTCGCTTCATCTTCTAGGCACATGTAGTGGTTCGTTGGTCTGGGCAACTTTGGTTGTTGGTCGTGTTGTGGTGATTGTTGGGCGGCGTTGGCTGTGACGCGGTCGGGAGAATCTGTGCCCCGCCTTCTCGCCATTCTTGGGTTGAGGTTGGGCAAGGCGAGTATGTCTTTGTTGTAGGAGTGCGTTGTAAGACGAAAGGCATGTGTGGGGTTGTAGCCATTCTATGGCATTTCTTGTCAGCTTAATAGAATGACGGGCACTCCGTTGCGGGTTCTCGAAAAAAAAGATTGTCCACACACTTGCTCCATACGTGGCGGTGATGGGGACGGCGGCGTGGCGCGGCTCTGGACATGGCGGTGCGGCCTCTCCTTCGTTCCTCGCCGTAGCCTCGCCGGGCGGGCGATGATGGAGGCGGTGGCGCGGCCTCGAATCCTGGCAATGATGGTGGTGGTGCGGTCCTCTCCTCCTTCCCCGCCTCGGCATCGCCGGGCGGGTGGGGATGGGGGTGGATCTCGTGCTCTCCTCCTCAAGGTCTGGGACCACGACACCAAAGGCGACGGCCCTGGATGGCGATGGAGGTGATGGCGTCGACCTGGTGGCAGGTGGCAGGTGCCGCTGACCGTGGCACCGCGGTGGTGGTCTTCTCTCTCGCCGGGGGAGATCGGCTAGTGGTGTGGCTAGCAGTGGTGGATGGCGATGGAGGTGATGGCGTCGACCTGGTGGCAGGTGGCAGGCGTCAGGTGCCGCTGACCGTGGCACCGCGGTGGTGGTCTTCTCTCTCGCCGGGGGAGATCGGCTAGTGGTGGATCTTGCGATCCGTCTCCTAGCTTCCGATGGCGAGGCGCAGCTGCCGGTGAAAGCCGGCCCGGACTTCGGTCATGGCGGATGATGGCGGCGCGTTTCGTCGTTACCTTGTTGAAGGCATTGTCTCTAGCGCTTCGTATGTGCTGCTCCAGGGGAAACCCTAGACCCGGGTCTCCGGATCGGACGATGGCGGCGCGCAACGCCGTTCTCCTGTTGGGGGTATCGTTTGGAGCAGACAATGGATGGCGGTGGTGCTGAGGTGGAGCGGTGTGCTTTTGCTATGTCGGCATCGTCCAGTCGCCGCGGCATGGTGCAGTGGTGTCTCGGGACGGATGCAGTGTGATGGACATGCGCAGGATGGTGGAGTTGTCTAGCACCGTGGCGGCATCGATGGCAGGCCTGGCATGGTCAATGCGATGATCTCTCTTGAAGATGGAGTCGAGGAAGACGGCGGTAGCAACTTCTATGGCGTGTGTGTTGGCGTATGCTGGTCTGCTTGACCGGATGTGCTTCTCATCTGCTATTGGGCGGCCTGGGAAGGCATTTGTTTTTGGATGATATGAGTTGGTGAATTACCACCCCTTCATCCCTCTGTAGGTTTAACGAGGTGGCTTCGAGTTTGATATTTTGTATTTCTCTTGTAAGATGTTGTGAATAATCTAATAAAAAACCGTGTGCATCCTTTGGATGCAGAAGCTGGGGCGATATTTCCCCCATTAAAAAAAAACTTGCTCCATACGTGGTTTATTCTTCACCGCCATGTATGCGGAGCAGGGGCAAGTTGTAAGTGACCTAGTCTTTGCATCATGGAATCTTGAGCCTTCTAGTGGATTTAGGAGTGTATTTTCCTTCTATTTTCTAGCAACTGAAACTTTTACCAGGCTTGTTTTCGCTTGCTTGCTTGTCCGCGGTGGACGTGTGCATCAAAGATTCACAGACTATTGAAATCATCAGAATTTCCTTATTAATTTAATAACTTGTCCAACTAAAATATCTATAACCTCAATGTTTCCAAAGTAGACATGAGACCGAAAAGTAGGCAATAACTAGCACATCTACCTCAATTGTATATGCAGTAATCATAATGGACATTAACAGGAGGAATCATGTACGAGTTGGTCGATGGTATGACCAAAAACAAGGCAACACCATCGGTGTTATCTCGGTATCATTGGCAACCGTTGCCCGACATGTTGATGAAGTTGAAGAAGTCAGACATAGTCGATGAAGATGAAAGCGAGCAGTCCCACCAGGACGCTCCCTAAAAACCTTATCATTACTCTCCTGGTGCGAGATCACAAGATGCAGGTCACAGGGGCCTACTTTCCCGGACTGTTGGGCATACGGTTGACAAGTTGGAGTATCCGAGAGCAGCACATCAAGATGAGATAACATGGGTGGTGCAAGAGCGCAAGGAGGGAAGTGCAATATCAGTATATTACTGGCGACGACTAGGGTTGGCGCCTACCTCCTTATATAAAATAGGTAAGATGAGTAATTCCCTCATTCAGAGCTGGTAACAACACACACGCGGAAAACCGAAATCGGCTGTTAACTTAACACATGTTTTTAGATCAACTTAATACACATGTTAATGACTTCAAAATTGACCAAGATTAAATTTTGTGGGCTTAAAAAATAAAGTTCAATCTGCATATGGGTATGGGTTAGGTTTGTTCATGAAACATGATGCTTGAGCGAGGCGGGTGGCTGAGGAGAAGCATTAGTCACACCTCTTCTCAAACTCTAGCGCGTGATATCTAACTCCCGCCCAACTAATAATGTGAGACAAGTATCACCTCTTGCATGGATGACCGAGTGTTTCCACTAAAAAAAGGTGTCTATGCGCACCAGCGATTGCACTAGATCTATCACGTGCACGTAAGACCTGATAGAATTAGTGGTGGGTTTCCTTTAAAATTAGCCTCCTTTCCGGTAACAATTAAACACTTCCTCCACCTCATTTCCTTGATCTGACGCTGGCACAGACGAATATTTTGCTGCTTAAGGATTGTCCAATGTGCCAAAACAAAAAGGCTTGCTTGAACCTTCAACGCTAACGGTAAAAGATTACTTTTGGATCAAATCCAAACCTCATCGAACGATAAAAAAACCGACATGGTGAAATGTCCCATTTCCAGGCTACAAAAACCTCTACCTACACCAAAACCTATCACCCACTATTATCCCTTCCTTTTATCTTATGTTTCTCCTTTCGTCGAAGTCCGTACTCATGCACTACAGATTCATCATGCGTGGCCGTTGCTAACTTCTTGTGATTCGATTGTCTTTGGCGAGCTTAATTTATGTCTGCTTTGATGCTCCATCGACGCATGATAAGTGGGAAACTGCCTCTTGCCCCAAGAAAGAAATGCATTCATTGGACGCTTCAGTTGGCTAGACATGGTTGCTCTTCTTTCTCCACTCTTTGCACCGTTTGCAGCAGGCACACACTGACACCCACCTGTCTGCAATGTCATTGTCAAATTAATTCCCTATAGGCTTTAACTCTCCGCAGAATAAAAGGATCATGCATTCTGAATAGACGCACATCCAATTCAGTGAATCATGAGGAGACAAAACCCTGGAGAAATGCTGTATTTATCGGTTTCATTTCAATGAAATCAGAGGCGGAGGCCTCTCAGTTCAAAAAAATAAAATTCAGTGAATCATGCAACTGTACCCAGGTTGGCACAAAATTACACTGGTGCAGCTGCAGCTGAAGAAACCAAGATCCAGGCTGCTAATTGATCACCAAATTAAGAAACACTCCATATACCAATCGACAGAGCTATTAAGTGCTTCCAAGTTCAGAACTTATGAGTTCCCAAGAAATCCTGGATATGCACGTATCAGACGCGATGTCATTCTTTAAAGCAGTGATGGTTTTGCGCCATTATCTGGCTCTGTCGTGGAGAGGCCACAATGCATAGACAAAAAGAATTGCTATGCCATCACAGAGGAAAAGAAGCACTTTATTTTTTCCTTTAAAAAGGCTGGCTAAGCTAGAGGACTTGTCATTTGTGTTAGTTCCGTCAGATCCCACTTCCTGGCTAGCTCGTCAAAACTTCAGAACTTCGCTTCTTACTTATTTTGTATAATTGATGATCTACATCGCACCGAGTGCCCAATGTGCAATATTAGTTTGGAGAGAACAGAAAGCAGATCAAGAAATATATCAGCTCTCTATCTTGGCTCTGTAACTAGGTGAATCTTCAAGCCAATTGAGTGAGGTGCCACTCTCGATCGACATTCAGTCGTGACTGATGATGACGGCGGAGAAGGGTTCATCGACGGCAACACTGAGCAGACCATGTGTTCTGATCATAGGTATGTAATGTTCTAGCTAGGAGTTCTGTACTGTTGGATTCAGGTTTGAGTAGCTGTTCATGGTCCTTTGAGCTGCTTCATTTGCAGTGGTGGCTGGCGTCGAGAGATTCGCATTCAAGGGGGTGGCCTCTAATATGGTGACGTACCTCACAGACGTCGTGAAGATGAGCACGTCGGCGGCAGCCATGAGCGTCAGCACATGGGCTGGGATCACCTCCATGCTGCCGCTCGTCAGCGCCATCCTCGCGGACTCCTACTGGGATCGTTACTCCACCATCATCATCTCCTCCTTGCTCTACGTCACCGTAAGATAATTCTCATCTTGTTTCGTTTATGTTTGCAAACTCGCTGTTTTTCGTGGATCATGTTAATTTCTCCGTGTGTTTCCACTTTCCAGTTTTTTTCAAACTTGTGTTGTTTGCCGGAGTCTGGAATCTAAATGAAGTATCAACCTGTCCATTTCCTTACCTTGGTAGTTATGGCAGGATTCTTGAGATAAGATAGTTTTGGTATTATGATAACAAAACACATGACCAGGAGAAAACATCTTGTAAAATGGGAAAAATAGCAATCTCTTAGACGGGAACGCGTCCTTCCGTCTTTTGTGCGATGAATGAATCATGGCTTCATGAAGAAAAACCAACCTCCCTTTTCTTCTGCTGCTCACTTTGTACTCAATTAAAAATTTAAAATCCTACCCGGCTAACATCACATCTAAGAAATGCTAACATGACATCTATAAAGATGCTTTTAGTGATAATGGATTCCTTAGTGATATTAGGACAACATTGTGGTGGGTGTAACCAATGTCGGAACATTATTCATTTACAGTTAGTTACGTCCATTAAGACCAAAATTGCAGTATTAAGTAACCAATAAGTTGTTTGTTGCATTTTGAAATGTATGTCCAGTTCCTGATGGTTCAGAAGTCAGGACATGGACAATGAAAGCAGAGTACACGGGAAAATTCACACAACACTGCATTTTTCTTGAGATGGCACAACATACTCTACCAAGGAGACAATAAGATTATTTTTGCGCTGTGTATTTCATAAATGAACATACCTCCACCGACAGTAAATTAATTCTTCTCATGAGCTGTAAATGGAAACCTGCTTACCATTTTCCACTAACACTGCTTATCAGGGGCTGATAGGACTAACCTCATGGGCATTGTTTCGCAAATGGATGCCATGCTCCTCGCTGTTCCTCCCGCTCTACCTGATCTCCATCGGGCAAGGCGGGTACAACCCTTCGCTGCAAGCCTTCGGTGCTGACCAGCTCGACATAGATGACGAGGACGATGACCAGTCCAGCTGCAGCACGCCAGAGGAGAAGGGCAGGGTGAAGAGCGCCTTCTTCCAGTGGTGGTATTTCGGCATATGCTGCGGCAGCCTCCTGGGGAACTCCACCATGTCCTACGTACAGGACACTGTTGGCTGGGGGATTGGCTTCGCCATCCCCTCTGGCGCCATGGCTTTATCCGTCGTGGCGTTCTTCTGCTGCACACCTCTTTACAAGCAGAAGATCAATCAGCCGAGAAGCGTCCATGGTACTTCTTTCCCTGATAGCATCTTGAGAGCTATCAAGTCGCTTCTGGCGAGCGTTTCTGCCGGAAAGATCCGTTTGTCGCGGAGACACGATGACGAAGACGGCGACAATGAGAACAACTTTTCTGAATTAGAGTAAGATCTTGCATTACCACCTCAATTGTTGGGCATTTCCTTGTTAAATTATTTTGCACAACCATTTCCTTGTTAAATTGCAGTGCCTGATGCAAAATTCTGAACTCTGTTATACAGGTTGCAGGGGAAGGCCCTTAAAGTAGCCGAGGTAACTAGCCCGAAAGACTCCCTGAACGAGGCTACAACTAAACCCAGTGTGGCCAAGATCATCCTCAGGCTTCTACCAATATGGACGGTGCTACTCATGTTCGCGGTGATCTTCCAGCAGCCGATGACCTTCTTCACTAAGCAGGGCGCGCTGATGGACCACGAGGTCGGAGGCGGCGTATTCGTTATCCCGCCAGCTATGCTCCAAAGTACGATCACCGTGTCCATCATTTTGCTCATGCCTCTCTATGATAGGATGATCATCCCCCTGATCAACGCCATCACCGGGAGCAGCAAGGGGATCACGGTGCTCCAGCGGATTGGAGTCGGCATGGTCTTCTCCGTCGTCGCCATGGCCATCGCGGCGCTCGTCGAATCCCGCCGGCGCCACCTAGTGGCTGGCCAGATGAACATCGCCTGGCTCCTCCCGCAGTACGTGCTGCTGGGGGTGTCGGACGTGTTCACCGTCGTGGGGATGCAGGAGTTCTTCTACACGGAGGTCCCCAGCGCCATGAGGACCATCGGCATCGGGCTCTACCTCAGTGTGTTCGGCGTCGGGAGCCTCGTCGGCGCGGTGCTGATCTCAGCAATCGAGCTGGCGACCGCGGTGAGGGGCGCCGGTGAGACACACGGCTGGCTCTCCGACGACCCCCAGGTGGCGCGTCTGGATAACTACTACTGGTTCTTGGCGCTCCTGAGCTCCATCAGCTTCGTGATCTTCACGCAGCTGTGCAGGTGCTACAATTAGCATGGGCACGTCAGGGTGATAGCCTATCCCTGATACGTGGGATTGTGGCAGGGTGTGGGATTTGGGCGTAGAATTGTGTGGCATTCTGTTGTTTTGCCTGCGTGCAACTGACACAGTAGGTGACAGAGTGTGAGTTCTTGTGTATTAGGCTTGTCTCGTTAGGATTTGGCCTTACAGAAATGAAAGTTCCATGTGAATGACGGCCTCGTAGACAGGGTCGGCTCTATGTTTTGGAGGGCCCTAGGGCGAAGTCGACGATATGGGCCTTAAGGCTACGCGTATATAAAATTATATATAAGTATATATGACTATTTTCACTTGCAAAGTATCAATAGTTAACATCCAACTATACATTCTTAGTTTGAGATGTATAAAAATGATTGTCAAACACTTAAACAATATCATATAATGACAGAAAAATTAAAGAGTAGCAATATAAAAAAATATGCCATGCTAGTATGGTTACCTCAAATAAGAACCAAATTTGAATAACTCAACCGATAATAGTTATTTTGTGCTTCACGGAATAACATCTTCTCCAAAAAAATCGACACTACTTAGTTACTTAGTGTCACCCAAGGATTGTTCATTGACCTCAAGATTTGCATTTGAATCCAGCTCATCGTCTTCACCCAGATCAGATTCATGCATTTGATTATTGTTGTTGATATCAACAATACTTGTTCCTAAAAAGTACTTATATAGAGCACCTATTTGAAATTCCATGAATACATTCTCTCGTCTTGTTTTATTTCTTTTCTCAGCACCGGACTGGACGTATGTTTCTTGGGCAACATTGGAACACCTACAAGTGTGAAGGAATCAAATACATGAAACTAGAACCCTACTCGGTCATGACTAATGCTTTCCTGATTGGCTGAAGAGTCAATGAGACGAGAAATTAAAGGCCATGAAACCATGGTTCATGAATAAGCGATTGGACATAACGAACCAGCCTACCAGGGGACAGGGAGAGCAGGGCCTTGAGGATCAGCCGAGCGGGGCGAGGTCTAGATTGAATCCCCAATTCAATTGATCAATTTCCTGTCGCCGATATTCTGTCTCCAAACTCAGGTGTAACAAACCTGAAGCTCTTGTGCAACCAGTGGACTGCAAGCAACACCTGCGCATTTCGTCGAACATGAGGTGAGCGGAGGATGAATAACACAGAGGCCGTTCCTAGATTCATGTTTAATACTCCTGGCGTAGCAAACGGGAGCAACCTCTGATGGAAAGGCGAGAAACACCTGCATACCTGGAGGCGGACCGGGCGTGGAGTGGTGGAGAGGAAGTACAGCGATTATTGCATCAGCATCTCCACGAACTGCTTTCTGTCGTTGGTCAGGAGCTTCCGGTGGGCTGGGCGACCCCTTCTCTGGGTCTGGCACCGGCGAGGGTGAGCAGCACGGCCAGGACGGGCCCCGCGCAGGTGAACCGGCCGTCTTGTGAGAAGACGCCTGGATCGTGTTCGTGGTCCGACGCCATCTCGCCCAGCCACTAATGTCTTATGAATAAAGTCTGTATTCAACCTTCAACTAGTAGAGGGTTCAGGTTTCGTTGATTTGTCGATGGAACCGAGTATGCCATCCCATGTGGATCTCTGGATGAATAGCGGGCTATAACCGATAGCCGCGACGATTTTTAAAACTATGAAGAACTATAGCAGAGCTATAAGACAGCTAAAGCCATATAACCGATCGGAAATGCTAAATGGAACCCAGGTACGAGCGAGGATGAAAACTCAGCCAATCAAAAAGCATCATGTGGCTATATATGTTATGTATCTGCAATGTATCTAACATTATCCAGAAAGTATTCAGCATGTATTCACTGACCGCATTAACTTTCGATGGCAGCCTGTCCTTATCCACCTTCGTCTACTCCAAGTCCCCAACTAGCAACCACCATTTCAGTCATGCCCCAGCTCCCTAGCTAGCTTCCTGCCGGCAGCAACCTCATTCGCTCAAGCTCCACCGGCTACCATACTCCTCCACCCTAGCTCCTAGGTAGTGAGCTCCTCTAGCCGTTAGAGCTCATGCTCCCAAGCTTCAAGGCAGCGAGATCCTCCGGGCGTTCTGCTCCTCCATCCAAGCTTGAAGTTAGCGAGCTCCTCCGGCTGTGCGTGGTGCTCCTCTACCCAAGCTAGCTCCAAGGCAGCAGGCTCCCTTGGACACCATTCTCCTCCGTTAAAGCTCCAAGGCAGCGTGTTCCTCCGACCGCCTCGTGCTCCTCTGCCCGAGTTCTTATCTGTACGGCCAGCACGAAGAATAAGGCGGCTCTGCTCGCCTTCAGGCGCGCATCCATGGCGGACGATCCGCGCGGTGCTGTCACGAGATGGGCCTCCGACGCCAACGCCAACTCCACCGCGTCGTGCTCTTGGCCCGGCGTCACGTGCTCGCCGCCGACCGACGACCACGCGCATGCGAGGCGACCAACCGCTTGCTCATGCCACCTTCTCCCCCGCGCGGGGCGCGGCCACGGGAACGCCATAGAGTGGCTCAAGGACCGGCGGCAGCAGGAACACCGGGCGCGGCCGCGGGAAGGCCAGGCGACCGGTCGCGGTGATTGGCTCGAGGACCGTCGGCTGCAGGCGCGACCAAGGGAACGCCGTGGAGTGGCTCATGGACTGCCGAGTGCCGGCAGTGGGAACACCGGGCGCGACCGCTGGAACGCCGGGCGACCGGTCACGGTGATTGGCTCGAGGACCTTCGGCCGCTGGCGCTCCTCCTCCACCCAAGCTCCAAGGCTGTGAGCTTCCCCGGCCGCCGTGCTCCTACGCCCGAGCTCCAAAGCCGCGAGCTCTCCCCCAATCGAGTTTCTCCGGCGCCGGTGCTCCTCCGGCCGAGAGCTCCAATGCAGCAAGCTTCTTCACCCGCCGTGTTCATTCGCGGAGCTTCTCTGTCCCACCTGCACCTCCAGCCGAGCTCCTCTACAGCTGTACTTCTCCTCCGCGAGCTTGTGCTGATTTTTCTCGAATCAGGAAAGAGATGCATGTGTATGTTCTTCTCTGTGAGCTCTATTTTAACTCATTTTTTTTCTACTTTGGATGTTCTGTCAATAAATAGCGCTTGTTCTTGATTTCTTGGTGGATTCTACCACAATTATTTCTAGTTTATTTCATGATAGACTAGAAATGGTTTTAGAGCCAATTATTTGGTGATTGCTATTTTGTCACAAGGCATGCCTCGTGCCGACCCGGACGTTTGGAACCTGGGTGCTCGCGCACCCATTTACGAAAAGTTCAAAAAAATGCTATTTAAAAGTTTCAAAAAAATGTGAAGTAAAATTTTGCATGTACATATTATGTTGATACTTACTCGTGTGAGTTTTCACGAAAAAATACCATTGTGTGTAGCCTGCATAAAAATGACAAAATGTCCAAATGAGAATAGTGAATAGGAATTTTACTATTCACGGGAATAGGAATTTGCATTTTGTCATTTTTGTGTCCGTGAAAAACACACGAGTAAGTACAACATAATATACTCAACAATTTACTTCACATTTTTTTTTAACTAAAATTTTTTGAGCAATTATTTGGTGATTGCCAGTTTTCACAAATGCCTCGTGCATGTTATTTCTTTTCTTTATTTCTTTGTGATTTTAGATTCTTCTGTATTTCTCTTTTGATTTCAGGATTAGTGAATATGCTCAAAGTGGTGGATTCTACCACAATGTTTTTAGTTTATTTTCTGATAGACTAGTAATGGTTTTAGAACCAATTATTTTGTGACCTCCATGTCTCAGTGCATGTTCTTGTTTTTCTTTATATCTCTGTAGATTTGGATTCTCTTCGTTTCTCTTTGATTTGGGTTTTATTATAAACGAAGCTTAATCTGGCAAGTACAAATGTATTTTCCTATCTTCTAAAGCCATGGATCTATTTCTGAATGCACTTTCAAGACACTGATGCTTACGGCATTTGATTTCAGATTATGCATGTATGCAATTTTGAAGTTATACCTGGTACAAAAATGGTGCATTTCTTACTTGTTGAAAATAATGTTCCTTAATTAATCTGTAAATTAGCAAAAAAAAAAAAAAACAGACTTCTTCCATTTTCAGTAGGTCTCAGCTACCATTTTAAGCGGGTCAAAAGCATGCATGCATGGTCATCGATGTATGTACAAGCATGGATTAAAGTTTCAATTAAAGCACAAGCGCATGCATGGTCATCGATGTATGTACAAGCATGGTATACATCTTACCAAATCACATGGAAACACCGTATAAAATAATTGCTATGTTAGTTGCTAATCCTCGCGCGTTGCCAGGTCCCAAAGTCCGGGTCGTATAACCGATTCCCTAAAGAATGAATTTTATTGGACAATATATAATTATCTCTACTATTAAATTTTATTGGAAAGTTAGTCCCAACCCTCTCGCCTTGGATCGTAGGGCGTCGTACCACCCTGTAATGCATCTCGCCTTGTCCCAACCCTAGAACAAGGAGAGATGCATTACAGGAAACCAACCGGGCAGACCATGCAGACCACCTCACCTCGAAAGCTTGGGAGGAGCCGTATAACTCGAAGACGCGGCGGAGCCGAGTAAAGCAGCCACACAGCCAACAGAAACCCACCGACCATGGCACCCCTTGCCGCTACACCACCTGTCCCAAGACGGCGACTCCAAGGAGGGAACGACCCCCATGGTGCCACCACCATCCAATCCAAGCGGATTTTGGGCTTTCACCCAGGACAGGGGGTAGGAGGTGAGGGGACGGGACGGGACCTCGGTGACGCCTCACTAGGTCACGGCGCCCCAAAGGCGTTGCCGACACTGTGGTCAAAGACAAAGGATTTCTCCCGGCCCCAGCACGCTACACCCGCTCCCTAGCCATCAATCACACTGACACGAAGCCGACATCCAAGATCGGCAGGTAGGGAGGGTGAAGGTCTGACCTTCGGGCTCCGACACGAGTAGATGAAGCTGCCCACCCTTGAGTCGCACCTGTCGTCTCCCTGTCGCCCACACAGACGAGGGCAACAGTCTGCAGCATCCACAAGCGCCAAGGCAACCGCCTCGATTCCAGAGCCCCAAACGTCGAAGCTGCCGGAAAAAACTCCCTCGTCCAAGGCCCAACCAGGGGCCAACCATCAGAGAAGCAGAGCCCGTCAAGCAGCCGCCTCGTTCATGGCGATCCCGGAGCGGAGATTCTCAACCTGCGGGGGGGGCAGGGTTCATATCCCTTCATCGCCGCAGGCTTAGCCCAGCGACGTCTCTAGGGGCAACGAGGAGGGGGGATGGGAAGTGGGGTGGTGGCAGCGCGGGTTTCGCCCCCTCGGTCGCCTTGAGGGGGTGTTGCAAGGAGAGCTCGTATTGTTTTTTCGCGTCTTGGCGTTTTCGGTGTGACTTCTGTTGTCAGCTTATCCCAAGACCTATTTTGTAAGAGGTCAACCTCACTAGCTTGTATCATACTTTTGTGATATATTTATTTATAAGCAAAGTGAAAGCATGTTTCAAGGAGAAACTAGAGAATCAGAGGGGTGATGATATGTCATGCCGACACCGTCTTCCAACTCTACCGCCTCTTCTCCCTTCTCCAACAACGACCGTGGTCCAGAAGCTACGCGGCTAGCTCATCCCCCGAAACGCCTCTAATACCTTTACTAGGGGCCTGTGGGCATGCCAGACAATGGTAGATCCCTTTCCGTTGCCATACCTAGAGGCGGACCGAGGGTGGAGAGGAATGGGATTTGTGAGCGTATGCCCTAATAAGGCCTTGTTTGGCACTAGAAATGCTTTGGCTGAGTCATTACATCCCATGAGATCCATATTGGTTTCCTTCCTCACCAAAATTTCCTTATGATGGTATTTATGTGCTCACACAAGCTCCTTGGAAATTTGAAACATGACATTGAAAATGTTGGAATAGCTTGAACAATTGATTTAATCAGAACCTCTTTGCCTCAAACCGAAAGACAGTGCTCATTCCAGCCTTGTACTTTCTTCCAGATCCGATACTTCGGGTATTTAAAAGAACTATTCCTTGAGTGACCAACATCTGAAGGCATTCCCAAATACCGTTCATTTAGAGATTCATTCATTACCTCAAGAATGACCTTGTGATTCTCCCTGACTTCATTTGGACAACCTTTACTAAAGAATATTGATGATTTATCTTTATTGATTCGTTGTCTAGAGACTTGAAAAATAAACTTCCAGAGTGTTTGAAACTTCCATAGCACCTTCTGTATTGAATTTCAAGAAAAGAACATAATATGTGAGCAACAAGATGATTTAAAGATGACGCCGAATTCGCCACCTTAAGTCCCTCTAGTCGGCCTGATCTAGCTGACACGACAATCCCCCTATAGCAAGCGAGAACATATAAGGGGATAGTGGATCCCCTTGGCGTATACCTCTCGAGGGTTGAAAATTTTATGTCTTTTCTTTCATGGTAACCTGTAAGTGTCTGGTAGATGTTTGATTTTTTATTTTGTTATATTGGGCTTTAGTTGTGCATGAAGAACAAAGCCCAAAAGCCAAAAAGGCTGGAATGATTATGGTGGATCGTGGTCCGCTGGATGACCTGGTCGATCCAGCGATAGCATAGTTCTTGGTTGATGCATGGAGCGCTAGGCGCATCCTTGGCTGAAACAAGTACCTTTATCCAATTCCCTCAAATCACTGGTAGAAAAAGGGCCTTTAATCCCGGTTGGCAACTGCTATTAATTCCGGTTGCGCAACCGGAATTAAATATGCGGGACTAAAGGCCCCCCTTTAGCCGCGGTTGCTTACGAACCGCGACTAAAGGCCCGTCCACGTGGCCGCCAGCCGTCCGTCGGGGCGGAGGACCTTTAGTCGCGGTTTTCCTGGCCAACCGCGACTAAAGGCCTCCGCAGGTTTAGGTTTTAGCACCCCCCCTAAATCTGGTTTCTTTTTAATTTGTATTATTTTATTTCTTTTATATTTTACTTTGTGTTTTATTTTAATTTTGAAGAAGTTTCAGTACACATACATGCATATGAATGTACAATTTCAAACAAGTTTGAAATTAGAACCAAGAAGAATTCAAGAGGAATGTACAATATATATTCAATCTCGGATGGCCATATACAATTTCGAACAAGTTTCCATACATAATTTACGGCATCAGAAGTTCTATGTTCTCGTAATAGTGTTCTCCTTTAGGATGGAGGACGTACTTCTCTCATCAAAAATCCTGCTAGTTCCTCTTGAATTGGTCGGAAGCGAGCTTCTGGACTAAGCATCTTCCGGAAGTTATTCCTCTTGACGTTGTTATCGGACGGCTTCCGCTCAAAGGTGTGTCTCCGGATGAATTCACAAACATAGTATCCACATAGATTGGTCCCCGGTGGCTGAATATCCCCAGTCAGTGACCTTCTAAATTCTAGCTCTTTTTTGAATTCACCGACCGTTTGATCTGTGAACCGTCTCCAAACCCTACGAGGCAAAGAAAATTAAATGAACAAGAAAGTTATTAGTTACTTGATATTAGGAAATGAACGAAAGAGGCCGATCGATATAGAGTGCAAATGAATGAAAATAATTACTTTTGCAGCATTTTTCTCATGTTGATCCAAAGCTTTGGATCCATATTCAGAGAGTCCATGATGAGAACTCTGGAGGTGTAAAATTCAATTACTAGCAGAATCCAGTGGAACCTGCGGACACAATACATGCACAGTCATGCATAACTCATCGATTAGACATACCATGCATGGAGTAAACAAAAGAGAATGTGGTCAAGACAGAAACACTCACCCAAAATGGTAAGGAAATAGAATTTTACTTTTGAGTTGCTGCTTTGTAAGAAAATCCCACAGGTCTTGCTCCACGTCGGCGGGGTGTCTTTCTAACACATATCCATTAACGATTTGTGGGTCAATGAACCCAACATCATGGATGTTCCTTATTCTACATTCCCTAATCTTCATTCTGCATAATAGCGTACACAACAATATAGTTAGGACAATATATATATAGTGCAGGCAATGAACGGGATGAGGTAGAAATAAATCACTTAACGTAGCAACTGATGATAGATTTGTCGAGCTCGTGCAGATTGAACAGCTGGAACAATTCACTCATATGAACTGTTACATAGTAATGTTTGAAGTGATGCTCATGTCTAACTTCCGCATAAATATATTTTTTGCCGGCGTTAGTTTTTATGTAACCCTTGTACCAACGTAGCAGATTTTTCATTTGTGGAGGTAGATCCTCTTCCTGCGTAGGCTCGACGAGAGGCCCATTCGGCACATATGTAATTGCTACCTCACTCATTGGCGCCTCCTCAAGGCCTAACACTGCACGAAGAGTCATACCGATCTCGGTCGCTTGTTTTCTGGCACCTGTTACAGTCATTCCCTGTGCTGCCGCAGCTGCTATGATAGCGGGGTCCATTAGTTCAGCATCCGGACCGGCGGCTTTCACTATGAGTGGGGGATCGATTGTTTACTTTGTTCCCCGAGCTGGGCAACTTGTTTCCCGCTTTTTTTTTACTTTCTTCTTTCTCCTCCTCCAAGGCTTTCTTCTCATGCTTCTCCGCCAAGTCTTTCTTCTCCTTCAATATGAGTGCTTGCCTACGAAGTTCACGTCCATAGTCGTCGGGCATATTCTTCTCGACTTGGGACGGTGTGCTCAAAAATGACTTAGCCCACTTCTTTTCCTTCTCAGAAAATTATGGCTTGGGCTCAGGCTCTCTTTTCGCCTTCATTTCCGCCCTCCATTTCTCATGGTGAGCAGCCACGGCCGCGTCCCTTTCCTCGACACTACGTTCCCAAGGCCTTGTGGGGAGAGGCTTCAGTGATGGCTCCGGTACCTTTGTGGTTTTAGGTACATAAGTGTCCGGGTTAATAGTCCAAGACTGCTTCTGCTTCTTCGCCGGAGGTGGATTGGGGGGCGGCGTCGGCTGACGTGAAGGAGGTGTAGGTGAACCACCACCACCACCACCGCCACCGCCACCACCACCACCACCGGAGGGGGTGGACTTGTTGGCCTTGGCGCCTCGCCTAGAAACACTATGTACTTCTTTTTCCATAGAATGAACTGGCGCTTGATATCTCCAAGTCTTCTCTCCCCTTCGGGTGTAGCATAGTCAATCTCCAGGTCCTCAAACCCTTGGACTATGTCCTCCACCGTGACACGAGTATAGCCATCTTGAATGAGGTTGTTGTGGTGGAGTGCTCCGGGTTTACATGGTAAAGCACTGCCGATGGCTACCTTCATGGAAATGTTTCCCATTGGATAATGCAGATCACATTCTTTCATCTCCTTTACATCGTCCACGGGGTAGCGAGGAGGCTCCGGTGCAGTAATATCGATCGTCGGTGCATTAGCACCAGCCGGCTCAGAAGGGTGCATTAGCACTAGGCGGGGCCTCCGTGGAAGCCACGCTGCTTCTCCGCAGCTGGCTTCCGACATCCGCTGGATGATCTTCATGCGTCCCAGCTGCCGATCTTTCTTGTACTAGTACATTCAGGGTTTTCTTCATCTCATAGAATTCCGATGCCAAGTGCGTCACAAAATCTGCATCCCGATCCGTCTTTCTCTTACGGCTTCTGTAACTGTACGGGTCATTGTCCTGGGAAAACCCTACTTTCCACGGAATGTTGCCCTTGCCTCGTACATGTCCTCCGTGTTCAGGATTCCCGAGGGCTTTTGTTAGCGCGTCATTCTCTCTGTTGAACTTGATCTTCCCCTCTTGAGCATCCCTCATTGCGTCAATAAGGGCTTGGGTGGGTTTAAACGTTGTCTGTCGGTGAACACACTCCCCTGTCATCGGGTCTAGCGTTCCCCCATGCTCGTACCACCAGCTTTTGGCCCTTGGGTCCCATCCCTCTGTACCTAGAGGGATTCCTCGCGCCCTCAGGTCGTCCTCCATCTTCTGCCACTTAGGCTCCGAAAGGCGGTATCCTCCTGGCCCCATAATATGATTGTACACTTTTTTAGCCGCATTTGCCTTATTTTTTTCCGTGTGCAGCCCAGCTACACCTTCCCGTGCCTTCCATTTCAGCAAATCCAGTGTGCAGTCCAGCTTTTTCAGACCATTATCACATCCTGGGTACAGCGACTTTTTGTGATCCTCTAACATGCGATCCAAATTCTCCCTCTCCTTTTCAGTTTCAGCACTCCGTGCATCAGCAATGGTCCGACTAAGATCATCAGCGGGCTCATCACGTGCCTCTTCTTCACCTTCCCCTTCACCTTCCCCACCTTCAGCATCCTTCATGAAAGTATCACCGAAATGATCAGGATAGTTGTCATCGATGATATCATCCCCTTCTTCATCTTCTACCATTATAACCCCTCTTTCTCCATGCTTGGTCCAACAATTATAGCTTGACATGAAACCGTGCCGAAGCAGGTGCAGGTGAACTTCTCTTGAGGAAGAGTAACCCTTCTGATTCTTACAGCCAACACATGGACAGATAACAAAACCCCCCTGCTTGTTCGCATTAGCCACTACGAGGAAACCTTTCAAACCCGTAGTGAACTCGCCGGAGAGTCGGTTACCGTACATCCATTGCCGATTCATCTGAATTATTATTATATAAAGTATATAATTAACCATCATGCATTTGTTAAACTAACTAGCTAGAAATAATAGAAATTAAACAATGAACTACACACATGCATATTTTATCAATGACACACATGAAAGGTTCAAGTTACTAACCGCGATCGAGGAGGAAAAATAAATGAGAAAGCTCAAGTGTGGCTCGGACACTTCATATCATATTTGTTTCATGCTCTCGGGCATTTCATCGAACACATTGTGTGCATAAGAGGAACCAAAAGCAAACCCACCACCCCTTGTGAAGATTGTGAAGAGAAGTGGCACCAAATGGCTAAGTGAAGTGAGCTGCGCTGCCTTTTATAGGATGAGCCTTTAGTCCCGGTTGGTCTGGCCAACCGCGACTAAAGGCCTTCGGGCACCTTTAGTTACGGTTGGCCTGGCCAACCGCGACTAAAGCCCCTCCCGTCCTTCAGCTGTCGACCGAGCCCGCTGGACCCAGACCTTTGGTCGCGGGTCGCTTCCCGAACCGCGACTAAAAACCCCTTTAGTCGTCGGTTCGAAAGATTTAGGGACTAATGGGGCTGGATGGAAGCCTCATTTTCTACTAGTGAAGCCATATGAATCATGCATGAATGTGCTGCAAGTACGTCCACTGGATAGACAGTTAATTACATGACCATCAGATATAGGTCAGAAACAGCAATCCGATATGAAACAGTAGCAGAAGACAATCGAATCATCATTATCTGCAGAAGAAGTGCTAACTGGTCAGCAGCCATTTAATTATACACACACGAACAACAAGCTGCAGGACTACTTTCTACTCTTCTAGCTAGTACAAATTGCATCCCATATACAGGTACTAAATCAAACTTCTGTGCATCCACGTGGTCGATCGGTGGGTCGGTCAGTACCCGGCCGCTATCTGGGAGCCGCCGCCGCCCTGCTGCTTGCTGCTCTTGCCGGCGTTCTTCTTCTGGTGGTACTTGTCCTTGATCCACTGGAAGCCCTGCGCGGTGCCCGCCTTCACCTTCTTGAGCCCGGTCGCCGCGGCCGCCTTGGTCTTCTCGACGCGGTCGCCACCCTGCTTCTTCCCGTCACCGCTGCTGCCGCTGCCGCGGCGAGGGCTGGGGTCGGCGCCAGTGTCCCACTGGTCCGCCCAGGACGTCATGGCCTCAATCGATCAGACAAAAGAACAACAAACTCTGGCTTAGGAACCAAGGAAGGGATGCTTGGGATTGATACGTAGCTCTTTTGATGTGGTCGCCGGAGAGGAACAAGAGCAGGAGCGGGGGTTTTATAGGCGGAGGTGAAGAGGAGAATGGGTTTGGTCGTGTGACAGCTAGGAGAGTTGGGAACTTGTGGCGGAGGGGAGGAGAGATGCTCAGCCATGACGCTTTCCGACGCGCGCGTTCTAGAACGGTTTTGCATCTTGAATTCTTGGAGGACCAGGAAGCAGGAACCACGCTGACCTATTTTATTTTCTGGAAAGATCAACGCGCAGACGGGGCATAGCGAGCCAGGAATTCCTGGCTGGGTATGTGAGACCGACCCGTGGGTCCGAAAGCGGCGTTGGGCCACCTGTATGGGACTGCCTAGCAGCCGTCGACGTACGGTCGGGAGGCGCAGTTGGAACTGCTTCTTTATTTCTTTTTGGACGGAACGTTTTGAACTGCTTTCGGCAGACGAGAGCAAATTGTGGCGGGGCCGGAACGATTCGATCCTTCGCAGGAGACTTCTTCCCGCGCTCGTTTTCATCACGCGTGCAAAGAAGGAATAAATTGCATGATCTCTGTCAGCTGGAGACGTGTAGCCGCCGCGCGTCCTTTTTTTTTTTTTTTTCGCGACGCGCGCGTCCTTCTTATCCTTTTGGTTTAAACCTGTACTTGGCTGTCTGGCTCTTCCCGGCCGACAAACGCCATGGACGGTGGTCGCTGACCGAAAACAACGTGTAGCTAAACTCTCTTGTTTTTCTGCGAATTGATCTCTACAAAGGTGGCTTGTACCATGCTAACCAATATTGCCAAACGGAGTGCCCATCGATTTTTATTCAGAAAAAAAAACATAATTCCTATTTTGTAAGTGTGAAGCAAGTACAAAGAAAATGTTGCGAAATGGCAGTACTCCAATATTCAGACAATTATTATGATAATGCTACATTTCTAGCTACTTTCGCCCTATTTAAATAATTTATGCCAATTTGCCAAAACTAATTCAAATTTAAACTTAGGTGTGTGGTAGTTTGCCAGATAAAATTGCCAAAATCATTATGAGGTACACAAGAGTTATTATATTAAATACCACCGATACCTTTGAAAGATTCAACGCCTATCCAACTCTTGTGTGGTCCTTTTATGTGTACTAGTGTTTAAGTAAATTGGTAAACTTGGAATATGAAAATTTTGAATAAATCTTCAACAAAATAATATGATATATGATTCATGTGTTTCAAGCCAAATGACCGAGTGTAGTCATGTACTATAGTTTATGATAATGACCCCATATTCAGCACATAGATTCACCTTGGCATAAACAATAAGATTTCCAAAATTTAGCTACGTACTTTTGTGTAAAAAAAACATATTCAAATTTTTAAGTGTGAAAATGGAGATATTGTGAAGAAAATACTATCGTAAAAAATTACATTGATCCAATCTTCACGCGAAATAGACTATTTGATAAATAATTCCAAAAAATAGTCAAAGACCTGGCTTAGATTTTAGTTTCAATTTAATCTGGATTCTATGGTCGCCCATGCATTGTGTTGTCGGGGTCGTCGAAACCGTAGAGGTCTGCGAGTGACATAGGCATCCCCAATGGGCCTGCCGAAGATGGTACCCGGGGTTTATTGAAGGCCCACAAGTCGAAGAATATGAAGTTCGGAAGCCCAGTTAGTATTAAGAAAAGTTAGAGTTGTATTAGGAAATATAGAGACTTGTAATTTTACGGGATGGGTTAGAAACCCTCCCGGACTCTGTAACTGTGTATTACGAATCCCTCGGCTCCGCCTCCTATATACGGAGGAGTCGAGGGACAAAGAAAGGATCGAATCAATTGTCAACATAACCCCAGTTTCTTAATCGTCGAGTACTTTTTGACTGAAACCTTCGAGATCTACTTGCCCTCTACTTCCAACGAAACCCTAGTCTACAATACTTAGGCATTGATAAGTTAATACCTTGTCAATTGACGCCGTCCGTGGGGACTAGAGGCGACAAGGAGCTGATCTCGATGGCACGTTCAAGATCGTCGACTTCATCAACTGCAAGCAACGCTTTGGACAGAGGTAAACAAATCGAAACTGGTCTAGTCGATTTTGTTCCTCACCCGCCCTCCCGTTTGGATGCATATGCGTATCTGGAGGAGCCTATGTGTTGGAGATATGCCCAAGAGGCAATAATAAAGTGGTTATTATAATATCTTTGTGTTTATGATAAATGTTTGCATACCATGCTATAATTGTATTAACCGAAACATTGATACATGTGTGTTATGTAAACAACACGGAGTCCCTAGTAAGCCTCTTGTATAACTAGCTTGTTGATTAATGGATGATCATGGTTTCGTGATCATGAACATTGGATGTTATTAATAACAAGGTTGTGTCATTAATTGAATGATATAATGGACACACACCCAAATGAGCGTAGCATAAGATCTAGTCATTAAGTTCAAATTGCTATAAGCTTTCGATACATAGTTGCCTTAGTCCTTCGACCATGAGATCATGCAAATCACTTACACCGGAAGGGTACTTTGATTACATCAAACGCCATTGCGTAAATGGGTGGTTATAAATATGGGATTAAGTATTTGGAAAGTGTGAGTTGAGGCATATGGATCAATAGTGGGATTTGTCCATCCTGATGACGGATAGATATACTATGGGCCCTCTCGGTGGAATGTCGTCTGATTAGCTTGCAAGCACATGATTGGATCATGAGAGATGACATACCGCGGTACGAGTAAAGAGTACTTGTCGGTAACGAGGTTGAACAAGGTATGGAGATACCGATGATCAAACCTCGGACAAGTAGAATATCGTGTGACAAAGGGAATTGGCATCGTATGTAAATGGTTCAATCGATCACTAAGTCATCGTTGAATATGTGGGAGCCATTATGGATCTCCGATCTCGCTATTGGTTATTGCTCGGAGAGGAGTCTCGACCATGTCTGCATAGTTCGCGAACCGTAGGGTGACGCGCTTAAGGTTCGATGTCGCATAAGTAGATTCCGAATATGAGTTGGAGTCCGAAGTTTTTGTTCGGAGTCTCGGATGGGATCCAGGACATCACGAGGAGGTCCGGAATTGTCCGAGAATAAGATTCATATATGGAAGTCAATTTCCGGGGTTCGGGAAAAGTCCGGTGGAGCTTCTAGAAGGTTCTAGAGGGCCACCAGTGGGCCCACCACCCCGGGAGAGGCCACATAGGCGCCACATGGAATAGTGGGTCCAGCCCACCATGACATGTGGACCCAGGCCGGCCCCCCCTTAGAGATAAGATCTATCTCTAATTTAAATGGTTTAAATTTAGAGATAAGATCTATCTCCTAAAATAAAGTGTTTAAATTAGGAGATAAGGGGGAAAACTTGGGGGAGGAGTTGGCCCCTCCCCATGCGCCGGCCAAGGGGGCAGGGGAAACCCTAGGTCGACCCCCCACCTATATAAAGAAGGGAGGGGGTGGCCGGCCAAGGCCATCTATAACCCTAGCCGCCCCCTCTCTCTTCCACCTCCATACGCTGTGCAGGCTTAGGCGAAGCCCTGCAGCAACTCTTCTCCACCACCACCACCACGCCGTCGTGCTGCTGGGATTCCGTGGAGATCTACCACACCTCCGCTGCCCGCTGGAACGGGAGAGGAAGGAGCTTCATCGACACCGTACGCGCGACCGAGTACGGAAGTGCTGCCGGATTGCAGCACCGGGGACGATCATCTACACCAACAACGAGATTAATCTCGTAGGCTTTGGAATCTTCGAGGGTTAGTCTCATCTCCATATCGTTGCTTCGATCTTGTAGATTAGATCTTGGGTGTTCCATAGATTAGATCTGTTGGTTTTATTCGTCTTGCGATAGGAAATTTTTTGTTTTCTATGCAACGAACCCCATCAGTGGTATCAGAGCCATGTCTATGCATAGATCTGTTGCACGAGTAGAACACAATGGTTTTGTGGGAGGTGATGCTTTTGTTGCTTTAGTTTGTGTACTTTGCTTCTTGCGGGATGAAGCGGCCCGGGCTAACTTTACATGACCGCGTCTCATGAGACTTGCTCCACGCTTGACATGCAACTTGTATTGCATAAGTGGCTTTGCGGGTGTCTATCTCTCCCACCATAGTGAAGATTGTAATTTGCACTTCTATTGTCAACACTAGTATCACCGTTGTGGTTCATGTTCGTAGGTAGATTGGATCTTGCTCGAAAACCCTAAACCACGTAAATATGCAAACCAAATTAGAGGCGTCTAACTTGTTTTTGCAGGGTTTGGTGATGTGATATGGCCATGATGTGTTATATTTGATGTATGAGATGTTCATTATTGTATTATGGCAACCGGCAGGAGCCTAATGGTTGTCTTTAATTTTTGTTAAAGACCTGCGTGTCTATTCATCATGTAATAGCTTTATTTCAAGTAGTTGTTATAGTAGCTATAAGTGATGGACAACCATGAAGCGGTGCCACTGACCTTGACGCCATGCTGGTGATGATGGAGATCATGTCCGTGCTTTGGAGATGGAGATCAAAAGCACAAGAAGAAAGGCCATATCATATCACACATTATGAATTGCATGTGATGTTAATCCTTTTTATGCATCTTATTTTGCTTAGATCGCGACGGTAGCATTATAAGATGATCCCTCTCACTAAATATCAAGATAATAAAGTGTTCATCCCTAGTATGCACCGTTGCTAAGACTTGTCGTTCGAAGCATCTCGTGATGATCGGGTGTGATAGACTCTACATGTGCATATAACGGTGCAAGCCAGATTTGCACACGCGGATACCAAGGTTGCCTTGACGAGCCTAGCATGCAGTACATGGTCTCGGAACACGGGATACCGAAAGGTAGAGCATGAGTCATATGAATGATATGATGAACACTTTGAGTGTTCGCCTTTGAAGCTACATCTTTTCTCGTGAAGATCGGACTTGGTGTAGTGGATTTGGTTCGTGTAATCACTAAGACAATGCGAGGGATGTTGTTTTAAGTGGGAGTTCACCTAGTTAATTTAAGAATTAAATTTGAACTCAATTTATCATAAACTTAGTCAAAACTCTTTGCAAATATGTTGTAGATCATGCGCCCCCTCCATCAATTTTAACCAGTTCCTAGAGAAAGAAAAGCTTAAGGGCAATGGTAGCAACTTCACTGACTGGTTCCGTCATGTGAGGATTTTCCTCACTGGTGGAAGCCTGCAATATGTGCTCGATGCACCGCTAGGTCCCCCACCACCTCCTGCAGTATCCGAGGACATAAAGAATGTTATTGAGACTCGGGCTATTCGGTACTCCGAAGTTCAGTGTGCCATCTTGTGCAGCTTAGAGGCAGAGCTCCAAAAGCGTTTTGAGCACCACGACCCTGTGAGATGATGCGTGAGCTCAAACTTATCTTTGAAACTCAAGCGGCCGTGGAGAGCTATGAGGCCTCGAAACAGTTCTTTAGCTGCATGATGGAAGAGGGCAGTGATACGTCTCAAACGTATCCATAATTTCTTATGTTCCATGCTACATTTATGATGATACTCACATGTTTTATACACACTTTATGTCATTATTATGCATTTTCCGGCACTAACCTATTGACAAGATGTCGAAGAGCCAGTTTCTGTTGTTTTTGGTTTCGTAAATCCTACAAAGAAAATATTCTCAATTGGACGAAATCAACGCCTGTGGTCTTATATTTCCACCAAGCTTCCGAAGACCGGAGGAGATACGGTGGGGCCACGAGGGCCCGTACCCATAGGCCGGCCGCGCAGGGAGGCCCGCGCTGCCCTATGGTGTGGGCCCCACGCGCCTCCAACCCTACCCTTCCGCCTACTTAAAGTCTTCGTCGCGAAACCCCCGTACCGAGAGCCACGATACGGAAATACTTCGAGACGCAGCCGCCACCAATCCCATCTCGGGATTCAGGAGATCGCCTCCGGCACCCGCCGTAGAGGGGAATCATCCCCGGAGGGCTCTTCATCGCCATGATCGCCTCCGGACTGATGTGTGAGTAGTTCACCCTGGACTATGGGTCCATAGCAGTAGCTAGATGGTTGTCTTCTCCTCATTGTGTTATCATGTTAGATCTTGTGAGCTGCCTATCATGATCAAGATCATCTATTTGTAATGCTACATGTTGTGTTTGTTGGGATCCGATGAATATGGAATACTATGTCAAGTTGATTATCAATCTATCATATATGTGTTGTTTATGTTCTTGCATGCTCTCCGTTGCTAGTAGAGGCTCTGGCCAAGTTGATACTTGTAACTCCAAGAGGGAGTATTTATGCTCGATAGTGGGTTCATGCCTCCATTGAATCGGGGACAGTGACAGAAAGTTCTAAGGTTGTGGATGTTGCCACTAGGGATAAAACATCAATGCTTTGTCTAAGGATATTTGTGTTGATTACATTACGCACCATACTTAATGCAATTGTCTGTTGTTTGCAACTTAATACTAGAAGGGGTTCGGATGATAACCTGAAAGTGGACTTTTTAGGCATAGATGCATGCTGGATAGCGGTCTATGTACTTTGTCGTAATGCCCTGATTAAATCTCATAGTAGTCATCATGACATGTATGTGCATTGTTATGCCCTCTCTATTTGTCAATTGCCCAACCGTAATTTGTTCACCCAACATGCTATTTATCTTATGGGAGAGACACCACTAGTGAACTGTGGACCCCGGTCCATTCTTTACATCTGAAATACAATCTAATGCAATACTTGTTCTTTACCGTCTTCGCAAACAAACATCATCTTCCACACTATACGGTTAATCCTTTGTTTTCAGCAAGCCAGTAAGATTGACAACCTCACCGTTACGTTGGGGCAAAGTACTTTGATTGTGTTGTGGTTCCACGTTGGCGCCGGAATCCCTGGTGTTGCGCCGCACTACACTCTATCACCAACAACCTTCACGTGTTCCTTTACTCCTACTGGTTCGATCACCTTGGTTTCTTACTGAGGGAAAACTTGCTACTGTACGCATCACACCTTCCTCTTGGGGTTCCCAACGGACGTGTGTTAACCGCACGCATCAAGCTCTTTTTCCGGCGCCGTTGTCGGGAGATCAAGACACGCTGCAAGGGGAGTCTCCCACTTCCAATCTCTTTACTTTATTTACTGCTTTGTTTGTTCTCTATATCAAAAATAAAAAAAAAATTAGTTGCTATTTTTACTTTATTTACTGTCTTGTTGCGTTCTCTATATTAAAAACACAAAAAATTAGTTACTTGCATTTACTTTATTTAGTTTGCTTTATTTACTACTGCTAAAATGGGTACTCCTGAGAATACTAAGTTGTGTGACTTCACTAGCACAAATAATAATGATTTCCTATGCACACCTATTGCTCCACCTGCTACTACAGCAGAATTTTTTGAAATTAAACCTGCTTTACTGAATCTTGTTATGAGAGAGTGTTATCACCAGAATTTGACCGAGTCAGAGGTGGGCCGCGATCAAGATGGATTTGAAGAATATACATAGAAGAAATATGTGAATCGGCCTTTATATGCAAAATATGGGCTAGTTGGCCCATGTATCTGTAATATAGTAGATTACGTGTCGTTTTAGTTAGAGTTGGCCTCGTGCACGATTGGGATTATTCCCATGTTAGAAAGTCCCCTGGACTATAAATATGTATCTAGGGTTTATGAAATAAACAACAACCAACGTTCAACCAACAAATCAATCTCGCATCGCCAACTCCTTCGTCTCGAGGGTTTCTACCGTAAGCACCATGCTGCCTAGATCCTTGCGATCTAGGCAGCAAGCTCCACGTTGTTCATGCGTTGCTCGTACTGAAGCCTTTTGATGGCGAGCAACGTAGTTATCATAGATGTGTTAGGGTTAGCATAGCTCTTCGCGTAACATGCTATCGTAGTGCAACCCTTGCATGTTTAGCCGCCCTTACACCTATCTTAGGTGTAGGGGCGGCACCCCGCTTGATCATTATTTAGTAGATCCGATCCGTTACGATTGCTCCTTGTTCATCGAGGATTAGTTTAATATCTGCAATAGTTAGGCCTTACAAAGGGCTGGAGGATCCAGCGGCACGTAGGGTGTCGTTTGCTAGTCCCAGGATGTTCCGGGATCAACCTCGTGTTGGTTTTTAGGCCTTGTCTAGGATCGGTTTACGATCACCGTGCGTGGCCGCGAGGCCCAATCGTAGGATGATCCGATTATGCGGTGAAAACCCTAAATCGTCGTAGATCTCATTAGCTTTATCTTGATCAAGCAGGACCACCATATTCGTGCACCTCGTACGAATCATGGGTGGATCGGCTCCTTGAGCCGATTCACAGGATAACCCGAGAGCCGATCGAGGCTCGTATTTAATGTTTACGTGTATGCCATGCAGGAAACTAAGCGAGGCATCTCCATCACCTTCCCGACCAGTATAGGTCAGGTGGCACGCCTGCAATCAGATCGGACGTGTGACCGTAAGGCTTTGCGGGTCGTCGTCGAGGGACCTCGGCCAGCCGCAGCCCTAGGTTGTTCCCGGCTCTACGGTGTTGCCTGTCGCTGCCCGCCGGTGTGTTTTGGCAGCAACACATTCTGGCACGCCCGGTGGGACAAGCTTCTACATCAACCACACCGCCATCTACATCTGAGATGGCTGACGGCACTCCTGTCACATACGAGCATCGACCGCAAAAGGGGGGTATGACGCCCCAAACAAAGGAAGGCCGGTGATGGGACATCGGCCGGCACGACGAGGTGTGAACCTTTTTTTTTGAGCAGTGCAGTCGAAATAGAGGCCAATTCAGCAGCCGCCCCGTATTATCCGTGCCATACGTTTTCGCCGGCATTCAGCATCAATCTAGCGGGTGACGGAAGACTGGAGTATGGGTTTACATCGGTTTGCGAGGGCAGGGAAATCGGCATTGGTCCATGACTGCAGAGCCGATGTTCAGGCATGATCCTACCGACAACCGCAGAGCCGATATCCACAGTTACCTGACAGATTCGGCTCGGGGGGGCACACGAGCAGGCAGACAGACACATAAGGGCAATGAAATATTAGGAGCCGGTGGAAAATCGGCCAGTAAAAAAAAATGTAGCAAGTACAGGCGAAGCAGATTCACTCGAGTTCAGCGAAACAGGTCCCTACTGGAGGAACGCGTCAAGGGCATGAAGGGCGTCGACACGGATGCGATCTACCTCAGCGATCTCAGCTTCGTCGTCCTCGTCTCTACCCGTCACCAGCTGGCCGCTCAGGGTACGAATTTCAGCTAGATCGGTCTTCAGATCGGCTGTGAGGCCTTTTGCGTCTTGAGAACGGGCAATAAGGGCTTCCTTGTCTTGGATGAGTTGCTTGGTCATCCTTACCCTCTCTTCGAGGCTCTCCAGCTCCTTGCGCAGGGTCTCGAGTTCGGCGCGATTGGCAGAAGTGTCCGTCTTTGCGTCCAGGCAGCCTTCTTCTCGTTGAGCCGTCGACACCTTTCGGCAATATCGGCTCTCAGTGGAAGCTGGGAGTGGCGAAGAGTAATCCGTTGTCGAACCGATTGCACCCTTGACTTAAAGACCGATAGGGTAACAGCGGGCCAGAGCTTCACTTGCAGTGTCATAGGGAGATGGGGCTGGATATCCTCGAGGATGCCTTTGACTTCCTCGGAATTTTCAATCAGGGTCTCAGTTGAGGAAGAAAGCAAGTCTTTGAGACGCTGGAGTGGACCATGGACCGTACTAGGGCTCGGCTCTCCACTTGCCTTGGAAGAGGTTGGCTCGATGGATTCTGGATCGAACGTCAGCAAGCTCGAGAGATCACAACCCTGATAGGGCGAACAAAGTGAGTTTAGCATGCAATGAAGAAATTGATGGAGCCAAGGAGGAGGGGCATACCTCTCCCAAGGAAGGAGGAACAGCCGATGTAGTGACGATCGGCTTTTCTGTGGACTTGGATAGGTCAGCCACTTGGGCAGCCGCGATCGTCGAGGTGGCCAGGTCCAGGGTGGCGGACGGCATCGGTACCTCCTCAACGTCTCCGCTAGAAGTTTCTTCGGTCTGCAGGAGGAAGTGATTAGCCGATCCAAATGACAACGGGTTAGCATGAAGTGTGACCAGGGAGATAATTACATTTGAGACCTCCTGGCTTGATGGAGAGGCTCGTGGGTTCTTACGAGCCCTTTTGACGCAGCGGCGCTTCGTGCGTGACCCCGATCTGGTTGGGGCTTGGGGAGCAGGAGGTTCAGGAATCGACCTTTTCTTAGAAGCCGGCGCTTGGCCGTCTGGCTCTGGGTGGTGGACCTCTCAGAATTGCCCGAGCTCGAGTCCCCCTGACTGGATTCTTGCTGGAGGTTTCTTCGGTGGAAGTCTGTAGAAAAGAATACGAGCGTATTGTAAAAGATTTGGAAAGTGGATAAATGTGGAAGGGTCTGAACCAACTTACACGTGGGCTTTCTTGGGCAGGAGCCTTACGCTTCAGGGTTTTCCTGGCAGCCACCTTCCTCACTGCCGTCTCGCCTGAGTCGAGGCTCGGGGGGCAACGGCCCCGAAGATGCTTTATTTTTGGGAGCCGATTTCGGTGAAATCGGCTGACTCTGCATTATGACTTTCTTCAGGGGTGGCGAGCTCTGGCAGAAGAGAACCACTGGTGCCGGAGGAAGGAATACGAAAGGGGAACCGTCGGCTTGTGTGGGAGCCGGACCATCTTGTTGCTGCCAGGAGAAAGAGTCAGGTCACAGACGATCACCATAATGCGGTTACAAGAAATGTTTAAGTGATGGTACCTGGTCTGCAGGGATGTCATACTCGGCATCAAGCTCTCTCAGCAGCGGTCCTAGAGCCCTCCTGAAGACGTGGGTCTTCCACATGGACCACCAAGTTTCAAAACCATCGGTAGTGAAGGAGAAACGGAGGTCGTGGGGAATTGGAATGGCCAAAGCATCAAAGAAGGTATAACACCTTTGGGCAGTAAGGATGTCAGGCAGTTCAGCTCTACTTGCTGTCAGGTGGTGTAAGAAGAAGTGTGGAGGCACCTGTCCGAGACCAAGCTGTCGGGCTGCCACTACCGGTTGATAACACTCATAACCGGGCTTGATGATCCGGTTCGAGGTACTCATGCCAACAGGGAGGAAGCAAGGACGAATCATGAGGGAGTACAAATGCTGGGTGCTGGCGTCATCGGCAAAATCATCCAATCGGAAAGAGACTGGGTTTTCAAAATTTGCCGATTCAGTATAAGGGTGGAACAGGGGGTTGTCCAAACCTTGGAAGAAAATCTTAAACCACCCCTGCTTCCTTGGGGATCAGCCTGCTGCCTGGGAGACCATACAGGGCTTGGCCATAGCTGGTGCATCGAATTTCCTTTCCATTTACATCCGGAAAGGTGCAGGTGGTCAGCGGTGGGAAGTCTGGGATTTGGTTTTGGAAGTATAGTTGGGCCCACAACTGAATAAACCACCAGGGGCTTTTAATCTTTTGAGAGAACAGTTTGACAGACATCAGTTGAAGGGATCGGTAGACCTCTCCAAGAAACAGTTTGCCTAGGCCGAGTTGGGTGCCTTTAGCAAGTTCATAGGCCAGGGAGAGGTAATTCTTGGTAGGAGCAAGTGATGGGCCACAGAATATGAAGTGCTCCAGCCAGAAATTCAGAAGGCTGTGTGTTCCCTCTCTGTCACGGGGCCTTTGTTTTTCATATAACGATTGAGATAGGCGCCCCAGCTGGTACACTCTTTTTTAGAGGAAAGAGTGAAAGGGACTTTTGGCAGTTTGAATGCAGAAGGGCTGGGGGATGCAATGTCTAGGCCTGTGATCATGGCCACATCCAGCAGGGTCGGTGTCATAGGGCCATGACCAAACATGAAGCAGTTCAGCATCAGACCAGTAGCCGATGGTTTTCAGGATGTTCTCATTCTTCTCAAGAGGAGATAATGATAATGACAGGGCATCGGCTATCCCTATGGTTTCCCAAGTGGCATAATGGGTTTTTGATACTCTATTGTACCATGCCACCCAACCCTCAGGAGGATTAGGCCAGGCTCGCAAGCGGCCCAGGAAGTCGATCTAGGTCTGGCTCACGAAGGGGATTCTGTTAGCTTCGCACGAAATTAACAGGGCGGGACTCTCGGAAGAACGAGGACCGAGGCACATCGAATTTGCGAGAGAAGGATGTGGCAGAAGAATGTCTGAAACCTAAATTAGTAGCGGAGCGAAACATTAATTCAGGTGTTTGCCATTAATCCCATGTCAAGTCGAACGGCGAGAGGAGGTTGAGGATTACCTTCAGTCCGGAAGCCGTGGTGTCGGTATTGGATGATTCCGCCATGGGATGCGTTGAAGGAGTTGGGGGCGGCGCGGTCGAGATCTGTGTAGGTGGTTTTGGGTTGGAACTGCTCAGGCGGCGATTTGGGGATCTGAGTTTGCCTTTTCAGATGGAGGTCGCAGGTTACCGTTTGGAAGGGCGGCTAGGTCGACTTTACTCGTGTTTTTATGATAGAGACCGGTGCGATGCCATCGGCTCTTTTTGGAGATTTTGTGACTTTGACTATCGGCAAAACAGTTGACTGGAAATACTTCTTCATTAACAAAGGAGGGTTTTTTACAATGAAGAGCCGATTGCTCAAAGAGGAACAAAAGAAGAGCCGATTGCTCGCGTACTACTAATCCTATGTCACTAATCCTCGCTGCCCTCGTCGTCGGCATCGTAGCTGCACCGGCGCTACTTCCGGAGAACTCCTCGTCACTGCTGCCCCAACCTTCGACCGGAGCTTCTTCCTCTGCGTCATCATCGTCATCTTCACTATCTGCCCAAGCACGGAGGCGCTTCACCGGCGGGTACCCAGCGGAGGAGGAGGAATCATCTTCCTCCTCTTCTTCCTCCGCATCCTCGTCTTCCTCTTCCTTATCAGAGGAAGTGGGCTTCCTCCATGAGGGGAGGTCATCCTCGTTTTCGCTCTCCAGTTCCCCTTCAACGAGGAGGTGGAGGTCGCCCTCCTCATCGGTCAGGGGCATGTCGCCATCTGACATGAGATCGAAGTCCCACTCGGGCTCCGACATTGGCTCGCTTGGGGAAGAAGATTGGAAAGAGAGGCCGGAGGAGACGGAGGAAGAAGAAGACATTGCTACAGGGAAAGAGGGTTTTTAGTGCCGATAGCTAGAACAGAGGAAGGGGATGAAGGAGGCTAGTCAATCGGCACAGTTTAATAAGGAGGAGCCTAATGGGGATTTAAAGCCATTGCAGTTTCCAAGGAAGTGGTGCTAAAGTTATCAAGTTTTGCAAGAAGTTGAGAAGGCAAGGCATCATGATGACGGATACTGCAACGGTTCTGCCACGACATGACCCGACGAAGGAAAAGCAGAGTGATTTTGGAATTACCAATTCCAAAACCAGGGGGGCATGTGTTATCACCAGAATTTGACCGAGCAGAGGTGGGCCGCGATCAAGATGGATTTGAAGAATATACATAGAAGAAATATGTGAATCGGCCTTTATATGCAAAATATGGGCTAGTTGGCCCGTGTATCTGTAATATAGTAGATTACGTGTCGTTTTAGTTAGAGTTGGAAAGTCCCCTGGACTATAAATATGTATCTAGGGTTTATGAAATAAACAACAACCAACGTTCAACCAACAAATCAATCTCGGCGCATCGCCAACTCCTTCGTCTCGAGGGTTTCTACCGGTAAGCACCATGCTGCCTAGATCGCATCTTGCGATCTAGGCAGCAGAAGCTCCACGTTGTTCATGCGTTGCTCGTACTGAAGCCTTTTTGATGGCGAGCAACGTAGTTATCATAGATGTGTTAGGGTTAGCATAGCTCTTCGCGTAACATGCTATCGTAGTGCAACCCTTGCATGTCTAGCCGCCCTTACACCTATCTTAGGTGTAGGGGCGGCACCCCGCTTGATCATTATTTAGTAGATCCGATCCGTTACGATTGCTCCTTGTTCATCGAGGATTAGTTTAATATCTGCAATAGTTAGGCCTTACAAAGGGTTGGAGGATCCAGCGGCACGTAGGGTGTCGTTTGCTAGTCCTAGACAGGATGTTCCGGGGATCAACCTCGTGTTGGTTTTTAGGCCTTGTCTAGGATCGGTTTACGATCACCGTGCGTGGCCGCGAGGCCCAATCCTGAGTAGGATGATCCGATTATGCGGTGAAAACCCTAAATCGTCGTAGATCTCATTAGCTTTATCTTGATCAAGCAGGACCACCATATATTTGTGCACCTCGTACGAATCATGGGTGGATCGGCTCCTGAGCCGATTCACAGGATAACCTGAGAGCCGATCGAGGCTCGTATTTAATGTTTACATGTATGCCATGCAGAAACTAAGCGAGGCATCTCCATCACCTTCCGACCGGTATAGGTCGGTGGCACGCCTTGCAATCAGCATCGGATGTGTGACAGAAGGCTTTGCGGGCCGTCGCTCGGAGGGACCTCGGCCAGCCGCAGCCCTAGGTTGTTCCCGGCTCTACGGTGTTGCCCGTCGCTGCCCGCCGGTGGTTTTGGCGACAGAGCAATTTTCTCGGTGTTAGTTCTGATGATGTCGCTGCCCATCTTAATAATTTTGTTGAACTTTGTGAAATGCAAAAGTATAAGGATGTAGATGGTGATATTATAAAATTGAAATTGTTTCCTTTCTCCTTAAGAGGAAGAGCTAAAGATTGGTTGCTATCTTTGCCTAAGAATAGTATTGATTCATGGACTAAATGTAAAGATGCTTTCATTAGTAGATATTATCCTCCTGCTAAAATTATATCTTTGAGAAGTAGCATAATGAATTTTAAGCAATTGGATAATGAACATGTTGCTCAAGCATGGGAAAGAATGAAATCTTTGGTAAAGAATTGCCCAACCCATGGACTAACTACTTGGATGATCATCCAAACCTTCTATGCAGGATTAAATTTTTCTTCGCGGAACCTATTGGATTCAGCTGCTGGAGGTACATTTATGTCCATTACTTTGGGGGCGGCGACAAAGCTCCTTGATAATATGATGATAAACTACTCTGAATGGCACACTGAAAGGGCTCCACAAGGTAAGAAGGTAAATTCTGTTGAAGAAACCTCCTCCTTGAGTGATAAGATTGATGCTATTATGTCTATGCTTGTGAATGGTAGATCTAATGTTGATCCAAATAATGTTCCTTTAGCTTCATTGGTTGCTCAAGAATAGAATGTTGATGTGAACTTCATTAAAAGTAATAATTTCAACAACAATGCTTATAGGAATAATTCTGGTAACAACTATAGGCCATATCCTTCTAATAATGGTAATGGTTATGGAAATTCTTATGGTAATTCTTACAACAATAATAGGAGTGTACCCTCTGGTCTTGAAGCCATGCTTAAAGAATTTATTAGTACACAAACTGCTTTTAACAAATCTGTTGAAGAAAAGCTTGGTAAAATTGATATTCTTGCTTCTAAGGTTGATAGTCTTGTCGCTGATGTTGATCTTTTAAAATTGAAAGTTATGCCTAATGAAGATAAAGATATTAAGTCATTTGCTACAGCAAACGCCATACAAGTTCAAATTAATGAAAATATTAGATTGATGGCTGAATTGCATGCTAGGTGGGAAAGAGAAGAAAACGAAAAACTTGCTAAAGAGAATAATGTAGCTAAAGTTTGGACTATAACCACCACTAGTAATGTTGATGCTTCACATGTTGCTAAACCTCCGACTATCAATGGTAAAATAATTGGTGTTGGCAATGTTTCTACTCCTAGTGCAAAGCGTAAAATTGTGATAAAACTGCTGAAATTTTTCAAAATATTGGGGACAATGATCCCATTGCTGTAGGTCATAATGGTTTAGATTTTGATGATTGTCACATCTCTGAAGTTATAAAGTTCTTACAAAAACTTGCTAGAAGTCCCAATGCTAGTGCTATAAATTTGGCATTTACAAAACATATTACAAATGCTCTCATAAAAGCTAGAGAAGATAAACTAAAACTTGAAACTTCTATTCCTAGGAAGTTAGAAGATGGTTGGGAGCCCATCATTAAGATGAAGGTCAATGATTTTGATTGTAATGCTTTATGTGATCTTGGTGCAAGTATTTATGTTATGCCTAAGAAAATCTATGATATGCTTGACTTGCCACCATTAAAAATTTGTTATTTGGATGCTAATCTTGCTGATAATGCTATAAAGAAACCTTTGGGGAGGATTGATAATGTTCACATTATGGTTAACAATAACCTTGTCCCCATTGATTTTGTTATCTTGGATATTGAATGCAATGCATCTTGTCCCATTATACTGGGAAGACCTTTTCTTCGAACTGTTGGTGCTACTATTGATATGAAGGAAGGTAATATTAAGTATCAATTTCCTCTCAAAAAGGTATGGAACACTTCCCTAGAAAGAGAATGAAGTTACCTTATGATTCTATTATTAGAACAAATTATGATGTTGATGCTTCATCTCTTGATAATACTTGATTCACACTTTCTGCGCCTAGCTGAAAGGCGTTAAAGAAAAGCGCTTATGGGAGACAACCCATTATTTTACTACAACACTTTTGTTTTATATTTGAGTCTTGGAAGTTGTTACTACTGTAGCAACCTCTCCTTATCTTTATTTTATTGCATTTTTGTGCCAAGTAAAGTCTTTGATAGTAATGTTGATACTAGATTTGGATTATATTACTGCGCAGAAACAGATTTCTTACTGTCACGAAATTGAGTAGCCCCGTCTGTAGGTAACTCAGAAAATTATGCCAATTTACGTGCGTGATCCTCAGATATGTACGCAACTTTCATTAAATTTGAGCTTTTTCATCTGAGCAAGTTAAGTGCCCCAGAAAAATTTGTCTTTACGGACTGTTCTGTTTTGACAGATTCTGCCTTTTATTTCGCATTGCCTGTTTTGCTATGTTTGATGGATTTCTTTGTTCCATTAACTTTCAGTAGCTTTGTGAAATGTCCAGAAGTGTTAAGAATGATTATGTCACCTCTGAATATATGAATTTTCAATTATGCACTAACCCATCTAATGAGTTTGTTTCGAGTTTGGTGTGGAGGAAGTTTTCAAGGGTCAAGAGAGGAGGATGATACAATATGATCAAAGAGAGTCAAAAGTCTAAGCTTGGGGATACCCCCGTGGTTCATCCCTGCATATTTCAAGAAGACTCAAGCATCTAAGCTTGGGGATGCCCAAGGCATCCCCTTCTTCATCGACAACTTATCAGGTCACCTCTAGTGAAACTATATTTTTATTCAGTCACATCTTATGTGCTTTACTTGGAGCGTCTGTTTGCTTTTGTTTTTGTTTTTGTTTGAATAAAATCGGATCCTAGCATTCTTTGTATGGGAGAGAGACACGCTCCGCTGTTGCATATGAACACATGTGTTCTTAGTGCTACTTTTAATGTTCATGGTGAAGGTTAAAACTGCTTCGTTCATTGTTATATGGTTGGAAACGGAAAATGCCTCATGTGGTAATTGGTATAATGTCTTGAATAATTTGATACTTGGCAATTGTTGTGCTCATATAGATCATGTTTAAGCTCTTGCATCATGTACTTTGCACCTATTAATGAAGAACTACAAAGAGCTTGTTAAAATTTGGTTTGCATGATTGGTCTCTCTGAGTCTAGATATTTTCTGGTTAAGGTGTTTGAACAACAAGGAAGACAGTGTAGAGTCTTATAATGCTTGCAATGTGTTCTTATGTAAGTTTTGTGTACCCGTTTATACTTGAGTTTGCTTCAAACAACCTTGCTAGCCTAAGCCTTGTATTGAGAGGGATTACTTCTCGTGCATCCAAATCCTTGAGCCAAAAACTATGCCATTTGTGTCCACCATACCTACCTACTACATGGTATTTCTCTGCCATTCCAAAGTACATTACTTGAGTGCTACCTTTAAAATTCTATTCTTTGTCTTTGCAATATATAGCTCATGGGAAAATATCCTTGAAAACTATTGTGGTAAAGAATATGTAGCTTATGTATCTTATTTCTTATAAGTTGCTTGTTGAGCGATAACCATGTTTCTGGGGACGCCATCAACTTTTACACCTTTGTTGAATATCATGTGAGTTGCTATGCATGTTTGTCTTGTCTGAAGTAAGGGCGATTTTCATGATCAAATGGTTTGAGTATGCATATTGTTAGAGAAGAACATTGGGCCGCTAACTTAAGCCATGAATTATGGTGGAAGTTTCAGTTTGGACACAAATCCTCAATCTCTTATGAGAATATTATCTGTTGTTGAATGCTTAAGCATTAAAAAAGAGGAATCCATTATCTGTTGTCTATGTTGTCCCGGTATGGATATCTAAGTTGGGAATAATCAAAAGCGAGAAATCCAATGCGAACTTTGTCCTTAGACCTCTGTACAGGCGGCATAGATGTACCCCTTTGTGACACTTGGTTGAAACATATGTTATGCAATGATAATCCGTGTTAATCCAAGCTAATTAGGACAAGTTGCGAACACTATTAGTATTCTATGCATGAGGCTTGCAACTTATAGGATCTCTTATACATAACACATATGAATTATTACTACCGTTGACAAAATTGTTTCTATGTTTTCAAAATAAAAGCTCTAGCACAAAAATAGTAATCCATGCTTCCCTCTGCGAAGGGCCATTCTTTTACTTTATGTTGAGTCAGTTTACCTATTTATTTCTATCTTAGAAGCAAACACTTGTGTCAACTGTGTGCATTGATTCTTACATGTTTACCTATTGCACTTGTTATATTGCTTTATGTTGACAACTATCCATGAGATATACATGTTGAAGTTGAAAGCAACCGCTGAAACTTATATCTTCCTTTGTGTTGCTTCAAAGCTTTCTACTAAGAATTTATTGCTTTATGAGTTAACTCTTATGCAAGTCTTATTGATGCTTGTCTTGAAAGTACTATTCATGAAAAGTCTTTGCTATATGGTTCAGTTGTTTAACCATTGTCTTTACCATTTCTTCGAATCGCTGCATTCATCTCATATGCTTTACAATAGTATTGATCAAGATTATGATAGCATGTCACTTCAGAAATTATCCTTGTTATCATTTACCTACTCGAGGCGAGTAGGAACTAAGCTTGGGGATGCTTGATACGTCTCAAACGTATCCATAATTTCTTATGTTCCATGCTACTTTTATGATGATACTCACATGTTTTATACACACTTTATGTCATTATTATGCATTTTCCGCACTAACCTATTGACAAGATGCCGAAGAGCCAGCTGCTGTTTTCGCTGTTTTTGGTTTCAGAAATCCTACAAAGGAAATATTCTCGGAATTGGACGAAATCAACGCCCAGGTCTTATATTTCCACAAAGCTTCCAGAAGACCGGAGGGGATACGAAGTGGGGCCACGAGGCCCGTACCCATAGGCTGGCGCGGCCAGGGAGGGGCCCGCGCCACCCTATAGTGTGGGTCCCTCGCGCCGCCTCCAACCCTACCCTTCCGCCTACTTAAAGTCTTCATCGCGAAACCCCCTGTACCGAGAGCCACGATACAGAAATACTTCCAGAGACGCAGCCGCCGCCAATCCCATCTCGGGTGATTCAAGAGATCGCCTCCGGCGCCCTGCCGAAGAGGGGAATCATCTCCGGAGGGCTCTTCATCGCCATGATCGCTCCGGATTGATGTGTGAGTAGTTCACCCCTGGACTATGGGTCCATAGCAGTAGCTAGATGGTTGTCTTCTCCTTATTGTGCTATCATGTTAGATCTTGTGAGCTGCCTATCATGATCAAGATCATCTATTTGTAATGCTACATGTTGTGTTTGTTGGGATCCGATGAATATGGAATACTATGTCAAGTTGATTATCAATCTATCATATATGTGTTGTTTATGTTCTTGCATGCTCTCCGTTGCTAGTAGAGGCTCTGGCCAAGTTGATACTTGTAACTCCAAGAGGGAGTATTTATGCTCGATAGTGGGTTCATGCCTCCATTGAATCTGGGACAGTGACAGAAAGTTCTAAGGTTGTGGATGTGTTGTTGCCACTAGGGATAAAACATCAATGCTTTGTCTAAGGATATTTGTGTTGATTACATTACGCACCATACTTAATGCAATTGTCAGTTGTTTGCAACTTAATGGAAGGTTCGGATGATAACTGAAAGTGGACTTTTAGGCATAGATGCATACTGGATAGCGGTCTATGTACTTTGTCGTAATGCCCCGATTAAATCTCATAGTAGTCATCGTGACATGTATGTGCATTGTTATGCCCTCTCTATTTGTCAATTGCCCAACTGTAATTTGTTCACCCAACATGCTATTTATCTTATGGGAGAGACACCACTAGTGAACTGTGGACCCCGGTCCATTCTTTACATCTGAAATGCAATCTACTGCAATACTTGTTCTTTACTGTTCTTCGCAAACAAACATCATCTTCCACACTATACGGTTAATCCTTTGTTTTCAGCTGTGAGATTGACAACCTCATTACGTTGGGGCAAAGTACTTTGATTGTGTTGTGCGTTCCATGTTGGCGGAATCCCGGTGTTGCGCCGCACTACACCGTCACCAACAACCTTCACGTGTTCCTTGACTCCTACTGGTTCGATAACCTTGGTTTCTTACTGAGGGAAAACTTGCTACTGTACGCATCACACCTTCCTCTTGGGGTTCCCAATGGACGTGTGTTAACTGCACGCATCAGGCAGCTCCGTTAGTGAGCACATGTTCGCCATGTCCAGACATGCGAAGAAGCTCAGTGACATGGGGATGATGATCCCTAACCAGCTGGGTATTCATCGTGTCCTTCAATCACTGCCACCAAGTTACAAGAACTTCGTGATGAACTACAACATGCAGAACATGAACAAAGATTTACATGAACTCTTTTCCATGTTGAAATCTGCTGAAGTAGAGATTAAAAAGGAGAATCAAGTGTTGATGGTCAACAAGACCACCAGTTTCAAAAAGCAGGGCAAGCCTAACAAGGGTAACTTCAAGAAGGGCGGCAAGAAAGTTGCCGCGCATCCTGAGAAGCCTAAGGCTGGTCCTAAACCCGAGACTGTGTGCTATTGCCAGGGGAAGGGGCACTGGAAGCGTAATTGCTCCAAATACTTGGCCGATCTGAAGAGCGGCCACGTCAAAAGAAAGGTATATTTGATATACATGTTATTGATGTCTATCTTACTGGTTCTCGTAGTAGTGCCTGGGTATTTGATACTGGTTCGGTTGCTCACATTTGTAACTCGAAACAGGAACTACGGAATAGACGAAGCCTGGCAAGAGACGAGGTGATGATGCACGTTGGAAATGGATCCAAAGTTGATGTGATCGCCGTCGGCACGCTCCCTCTACATCTACCTTCGGGATTAGTTTTAAACCTCAATAATTGTTATTTGGTACCTGCGTTGAGCATGAACATTATATCTGGATCTTGTTTAATGCAAGACGGTTATTCGTTTAAGTCTGAGAATAATGGTTGTTCGATTTATATGAGTAATGTCTTTTATGGCCATGCACCTGAGATGAATGGTTTATTCTTGTTAAATCTCGATAGTAGTGATACACATGTTCATAACATTGATGCTAAGCGAATTAAATTGAATAATAATTCTACTTATATGTGGCACTATCGTCTTGGTCATATTGGAGTGAAGCGCATGAAGAAACTCCATTCCGATGGACTTCTTGAGTCACTTGACTTTGAGTCACTTGATGATGCGAGGCATGTCTAATGGGAAAATGACTAAGACTCCATTTTCTGGTACAATGGAGCGAGCTACAGACTTATTGGAAATCATACATACTGATGTATGCGGACCAATGAGTGTAGCATCGCACGGTGGTTATCGTTATGTTCTAACCTTCACGGATGATCTGAGTAGATATGGATATATTTACTTTATGAAACATAAGTCCGAGACTTTTGAGAAGTTCAAGGAATTCCAAAGTGAAGTAGAAAATCAGCGTAACAAGAAGATTAAGTTTCTGCGTTCTGATCGCGGAGGCGAATATCTGAGTTATGAGTTTGGCATGCATTTAAAGAAATGTGGAATACTTTCACAGTTGACACCGCCGGGAACACCACAGCGCAATGGTGTGTCCGAACGTCGTAATCGAACTCTCTTAGATATGGTTCGGTCTATGATGTCTCTTACCGATTTGCCGTTGTCGTTTTGGGGTTATGCATTAGAGACAACCGCATTCACTTTAAATAGGGCACCATCTAAATCCGTTGAAACGACACCGTATGAATTATGGTTTGGGAAGAAACCTAAGCTGTCGTTCCTTAAAGTTTGGGGTTGCGGCTTATGTAAAGAAGTTACAACCTGACAAGCTAGAACCCAAAGCGGAGAAATGCATCTTCATAGGATACCCTAAAGAAACAATTGGGTACACTTTCTATCACAGATCCGAAGGAAAAATCTTTGTTGTCAAGAACGGATCCTTTCTTGAGAAGGAGTTTCTCACTAAAGAAGTGACTGGAAGGAAAGTAGAACTCGACGAGGTTGATGAACCTTCTCTCATAGATCAGAGTAGCGCAGTGCCGGAAGAAGTTTCTGCGCAGCCTACGCCGATAGGAGAGGAAGCAAATGATGATGATCATGAAACTTCGAACGAGGAAGCTACTGAACCTCGCAGATCGACGAGGGAACGTACCACTCCTGATTGGTATGATCCCTGTCTAAATGTCATGATTGTGGACAACAATGATGAGGACCCTGCGACGTATGAAGAAGCAATGATGAGCCCAGATTCCAACAAATGGCAAGAAGCCATGAAATCCGAAATGGGATCCATGTATGATAACAAAGTATGGACTTTGGTAGACTTACCTGATAGCCGCAAGGCTGTCGAGAATAAATGGATCTTCAAGAGAAAACAGATGCTGATGGTAATATTACCGTCTATAAAGCTCGACTTGTCAAAGGGTTTCCGACAAATTTAAGGAGTTGACTACGATGAGACTTTCTCACCTGAAGTTAAAGTCTGTGAGGATTTTGTTAGCAATAGCTGCATTTTTTGATTATGAGATTTGGCAGATGGATGCGTTCCTCAATGGTGATATTGAGGAAGAGTTGTATATGGTACAACCCAAAGGTTTTGTCGATCCTAAAAATGCTGACAAGGTATGCAAACTTCAGCGTTCCATTTATGGACTGAAGCAAGCATCCCGGAGTTGGAATCTACGCTTTGATAGAGTGATCAAAGACTTCGGTTTTATACGGACTCATGGTGAGGCCTGTATTTACAAGAAAGTGAGTGGGAGCTCTGTAGCGTTCCCGATATTATATGTAGATGACATATTATTGATTGGGAATGATATAGAACTATTAAGCAGCGTTAAAGGTTATTTGAATAAGTGTTTTTCAATGAAAGACCTTGGTGAAGCAGCGTACATTTTAGGCATCAAGATTTATAGAGATAGATCAAGACGCCTAATAGGCCTTTCACAGTACATACATACCTGGACAAGATTCTAAAGAAGTTTAGAATGGATGAAAGCAAGAAAGGGTTCTTGCCTATGTTGCCAGGTAAGGTCTTGAGTAAGACTCAAGGTCCGGCTACGCCGGATGAAAGAGAAAGGATGAGCAAGATCCCCTATGCTTCGGTAGTAGGCTCTCTCATGTATGCCATGATGTGTACTAGACCGGATATCGCACATGCTATTAGTTTGACCAGCAGATATCAAAGTGATCCAGGAATGGAACACTGGACAGTGGTCAAGAATATCCTGAAATACCTGAAAAAGACTAAGGATATGTTTCTTTGTTATCGCGGTGACCAAGAGCTCGTTGTAACCAGTTACACCGATGCAAGTTGGAACACCGATCCTGATGACTCTAAGTCTCACTGGGTACGTGTTTATATTGAATGGTGCGCAAGTAAGCTGGAGCCTGGGCAAATGCACGGTGGCGAAATCTTCAACATAATCTGAATATATAGCGGCTTCAGAGGCTTCATCGGAAGCGGTATGGATGAAGAGATTCATTGTTGAGCTTGGTGTGGTTCCTAGTGCATTGGACCCGTTAGTCATTTATTGTGACAACATGGGTGCCATCGCCAATGCAAAGGAACCAAGGTGAATGGATCGTAGCGAACAAGAGGGGGGGGGGGTGAATGGGCGCTACGTCAAGTTTTAGTCTTTTTCAATTTTTAGTGCAACGGAAGATAAAGGTGATAGCTTTAGCGATGGCGGTGTTCCTACAATGATCCTAGACAGGTACAACAAGTAAAGGAACAATCACAAGATAGTAAGAGTAAGGAGCGGGACAACCGGAGGGCGCGGAGATGAGGCGAGGTTTGTTTCCCGCAGTTCCTCCCACAAAATGGAGTACGTCTGCATTGAGGAGGTGCTAGCCTCACACAAGAGACTAGACGGCCACACCACGAAGGAAGGTGTAAGAACATGTCCATTACCCCATGTGTGGTTTTGGTAATTGATGACAATCCCTATGGACTAATGGTTGCATTGAGAATCAATCTTACGTCAAGTCCATAGCTATGTGTTGGACTCAAGGTTGTAAGGTGGAGAAGATGGAGTACAATGATGAAGACGGTGTTGAAGATGAAGAGAGAAGACGGCATAGAAGATGAAGAGAGAAGACGGCGTTGAAGATGAATGAAGACGGTGGCGTGCGTACAATATGAAGAAGACGGTGGCGTGTATGTTGGAGGAAGATGGTGGCATGGACAATGATGAAGAGGGTGAAGACGGAGCTTGCCAACTCGAGAGGAACGCGCGAAGACAAGGTTTGTGCTCGATAGGATAGTAGGTCGCAACATCGGAGAGAGCTCAAACCTTGCATGCATTGCATCGTGTTTCTTAGTTCTTCTTGGTTCTTATCCATGAGATAAGTTAGAGCTTGTGTTCATTCTCATGACAAGCTCTAGCTCATCGGAAACGGATTCCGGATGCATTGCATGTTGCATGTGCAAGGGTGATGATTTTCCCGATATACCATATTGAGAGGTTACACCTCTATGACCATGAGAAAATCATCACTCACTCTTTTGCATGTTTTCACCTTGTTTAGTGGTAGCTCTCGTCGTCCTCTTTCCGGCAAAATTGGTTTCACCTCAATCGGAGTTTCCAAGCTCGAGATATTGTCGTTTTCGTATCGCAGTTTAAAGAAAAAAAGGGAAGGGCGGTAGTACCGGTCAGGTACCGGTTTGGTCTCTGCGAGACAATGCATCTGGTCCGGTATTGACCCGGTACCGACCCGGTAGTACCGCTCGAGCGGTAGTACCGCTTGTGGTACCGCTTTGGGCCGATTTGGGCCGATTTCTGACCGTTTTCTGCGCAGTTCGCGCGCGAGCGGTAGTACCGCTTCGACAAGCGGTAGTACCGCTTGGGCGCGGATCTGACCGTTTTTCAGCCCCAACAACTATATTTCTGGGCCCCCTATATATACCTCTCTTCCACCTCCGACCCAAACACTTCTTCCCCTCCATTCTCTCTCCTTCATTGTTGACCTTGAGTTGTTTCTTCCTCCTCTTGATCCCCCCACTATTTCTTGCATATTTTTGGGGGAAAGGATAGAGGAGATCTAGATCTAGAGCTTCACCAATTGAATCCCTCTCCAAGTGAGGGGATCTTGCTAGATCTAGATCTTGGAGTTTCTTGGTGTTTCTCCACTCTTTGTTCTTCCTCCCTTATTCCCCCAATAGCTTGTGTAGCTTTGTTGGAATTTGGGAGAGAAGAACTTGGGCATCTTAGTGGTGTTCTTAGCCATTGCATTAGGTGCATCGGTTTGGGTTCTCTCCGGGGTTTCGATCTCGTAGAGGGCATGTTCCCTTAGTGGTGTTCTTGCCTTAGTGGCCATCTTGCCTTAGTGGCCATCTTGCCTTAGTGGCCATCTTGCCTTTTGTGGCCATCTTGCCTCTTGTGGCACCGTGTCTCCTTTGTGGCCTTGTAGCCTTAGTGATCCCATCGTCTTAGTGGCGTGGTGGTCTTTGTGGCACTGTGGCCTTTTTGGAGTGTGTTAGCCTCTTGTGGCGCATTAGCATCTTGGTGACTTGGTGGTGTGTTATAGCCTCTTGTGGCCGTGTACTTGAGAGTTGCCTCAAGCCGATACTTGGCGTTTGCCCAAGCTTGTACGGGTTCGGTGACCACCCTCAAGTGTCCCTTAGTGGATCGAGGCTTTCCTTTGGTAGAAAGGCTGGAGGAGAATACGGTGGCCCTAGTTGGCTTCTTGGAGTGCCTCGTGCCTCCACACCGCTCCAACGGAGACGTAGCACCCTTGGGTGTGAACTTCGGGATACATCGTCGTCTCCTCGTGCACCGGTTACTTCTCAACCCGAGCTCCTTTACCTATGCGCTTTACATTGTGATATCTATCATGCTTGATGCTATACCTATCTTGTTATTACCTTGTTGCTCATCATGCTAGCATAGGTTGTTGGAGCACTTAGGCAAACCCCTAGTTGATAGGCCTTGAGCTAAACTAGTAAACACATGTGTAGTTTTATTCCGCCTAGTTTAGCTCTCAAGTAGAAGTTTTTATACACCGCCTATTCACCCCCTCTAGGCGGCCCACCACGAAGGAAGGCCTCACCTTCTTCCTCGAGAGAGCTCCACAAAGGTGCTCCCCCTTCTCCACTAAGGCACCGGTCGAGGCGGTGATTCCTTCACAAGGTTGGGGCGAGCTCCACACCACAAGGAGGCTCCCAACAACCCATGGAGCTAGTACAACACCAAGCTAGCCTCCATGGATGCACTTCTTCCAAGATTCCACAATAGGAACTCTACCACCAAGATCCACTAAGGACTACCACGAATTGGTGAAATTTCTCTCAGTAGAACGATAGATCGGGGTCTCCTCCACCACTCCTCAAAGTATGAGCAAGATTGATTGGGTAGGGAGAGAGATCCACTAAGTTTGAGCTCAGCAACAATGGAGGAGAGAGAGAAGAGCTAAATCGGGCTGGAGAAGAAGGGGCCTTTTTATAGGTCCCTCCAAATCCAACCGTTATGTGCTGTTTTTGCCTAAGCGGTACTACCGCTTCTGGAAAGCGGTACTACCGCTCTGAGTTCGAATCCCCACGAACTTGTCCACATGGACACATTGCGGTACTACCGCTCGCGGTACCGCAATAGGGTCCAGACCTTACTGGATCCAAAGCGGTACTGCCGTAACTTGTTACGGTACTTGAGCGGTACCGTGGGCGGTACTACCGCTTGCAAGCGGTACTACCGCTCAAGGTACCGTAAAGGTACCGTAACTTGTTCTGTGGGACAATCTTGTGTGCAATCCTCAGAGCGGTACCAGTAGGGTAGCGGTACTACCGCTCCTGGTACCGGTAGTACCGCTATGGCTAAAACAACTTTTTCCTCTTTTCCTCTCCTACCATGTTACCTCACGACACACACACAAAACCAGAAAACCTAAGATCTACGCTTCAGTCTTCCGATCATAGTGTGTTCAGCGAGGGCACCGTACACCTACAAATCCATCAAAGATAATCTTTGTGCATGGTTAGAATTGTTCGAGTGTTGTTATCAAACACACAAAACAAGGGTTATAGATCTTGCTCTTACAATCTCCCCCTTTTTGGTGTTTGATGACAACACACGAATTTGCAATAATTCATAGGATATTATGATAAGGTATATGGTTTGCAAGAGTAGACGAAGCTCCCCCTAGATGTGTGCATATTTAGAATATGCATTTGTATACAAATGCACACATCCTAGAGAGAAACTCCCCCTAGATTCTACAAACCAAGCATAAGTGCTAAGAAGAACATATGACAAGATCATATAGCACAAGCACACTATGGAGGCAAGTATAAGTGCATATAGGAGAGTTTGGGTGAAACTTTTCATACCTTTGCCTTGAGAGAAAACCCAAACTCATAATAATAAGAGCCTCCATAGGATTGATGTAGCCAATCAAGGATAAATAGTGAAGACCATTAAGCTACGAACGATTAAGTCTTAATACAAACCGGGGGATCGGGAGATCCACAAATAGAGTAGCAAGCACACATACGAATAGAGTTCCAAATAACATTTTAATGCCAAGTTCGAAAGAACCAAAAAGAAGCACCAAGCCCTTGGCATCCCCATGCAAATTCCCGTCCCTAATAGCTCAACTTCTCCCCCTTTGGCATCGAGACACCAAAAAGGGAGAAGGAGCATACTAACGCCCCAAGGGTATCACTCTTCATCATCATCCTCATCGTTGTCATCTTCATCCTCGTCGCCCTCATCCTCAACGTCCTCCTCCTCTTCATCTTCGCCTTCATCATCATCGTCTTCCTCTTGAGCATGGCTTTTGCCATGAGGTGGCTCGGGGATGGAGTCCTCGGAACTTGACCAAACGAGCTTCGACTTCCACTCACCGGGAGGAGTGATGTTGTCCTCGGAGCCCTCGGAGACAGGAAGCTGCATGTGCCTCATCATTGCTTTTTGGCGTTGGCGGATCTTCTTGTTGTCGTGATGAGCTTGATACATTCTATCTTCAAGATCCCTCTTGAAGCAAAAAGACTTCTTGAGGCGAGCGGTGAGCTTGGCGAAGAGGCCCTTGGTCTTGACGGAGTTGGGCACATAGTCGGAGTCATCACTATCGGCTTTCTTCGTCTTGTCCTTGGGAGCTCCCTTGCCGAACCTTGGAGGATCATGTTTCTTGACAAGAGGACTCTTCTCCTTATGGATAGTGATGGGGTGACATTGGTCAAGAAGATCTCCACGTCCATCTCGATCCCACTTGAGACAAATGAGCCTCATGATGAAGGGCGCATATTGAGGGAGCTTGCGGAGGAAGGCACAATCACGCATCTCATGCCAAATGAAGTCCATGATATCCAATTGTTTGCCCCTACCCCTCATCTCATCGGTGCGCACGAGAAGGTTTACAAGGAAGCCATGCACCTCATCATGGTTGGTGTCTTTGGGGTTGAGGGTGCTGCGATAGATGCGGTTCATGATGTCGTAGACGGGAAGGAGGTTGTAAGCACTTCCACATAACATCCTCCCGGGAATGTAGAGGTGTGCCATCTTCTCTTTGGCCATAGGCTTGGCCTGGAGGTGAATCTTGAAGAAGTTGATGTCAAACTCGGGAAGTTCATATCCAATGCCTCTAGCAAAATCCTCCCACGTGGCTTCCATCACATGCTCCCTAGTCATCCACTTCAAGGAGCGGAAACCATCCTCATCCTCAAGGAACACAACAGTGGCATAGAACTGGCATATTATCTCCTTCGAGTAGTTGTGAGAGAAAGTCATCAAAGGAATAAGACCTTGTTCTTCGCATATCTCGAGTGCATTCCCCAAAGTACTCGGGCTTGGCTTGGAGCTTGTCCATGTTGATGGAGTATTGAGGACAACACCGGAACTCCTTTGACCCATAGACTTCATTGTAAATCCTTTCTTGATCGGCATGGTAGAAGAAGGTGTTGGGGCAGAGACGAGAGTTCTTTGGCACCAAGTAAGGATTGACCCCTCGAACTTGCAAGAATTGGGCTTTCTTGAGATCTTTCATAGATATCTGAGGACCCCGGACGGTCCTTTTGCCCGCTGCCGCTGCTGCTGCATCCCTTTGACGCTTGGTGGTCCTTGTTGGTACAATCTCATCTTGCTCTTCGTCTTCTCGATAACGGCGAGAGGAGGGCTTGACCTTGCCACCACGGGTCCTAGGTGCTCCTGTGAATAGCAAAGGTTTGGGAGGGAATAGGGCATAAGTGCACAAGACACGAATTTAAAGATCAAAGAGGACACTAACAAGCAACATTGGTGAACCTAGTCAAAGCGGTAGTACCGCAATTTCAACCGGTAGTACCGCTTGAACCGGTAGTACCGCCTGTGGATGAGCGGTACTACCGCTCAAGCTCAGCACATCGAAATCGAGATTGAGGACTTGGCAAAGTAGTTCATAGTTTCACACATTGTTGCTAGCTAGTATCCCCCCATGTAGAGCTTCCAAGAGAGCTTTTCCACCATAAATCTCCATCAAACCCTAGCCTATGCATCTAGGGAGTTCAACACACCCTAGAGAGAGAGATTAGGGTTCATACCGGAGGACATGGCGGAGAAGGAGGTGGGGAAGCTTCTCCACGGAGGAGATTTGGCCGGCGGTGGCTGGAAAAGGAGATCGGGGCCGATCTCCTCGAGTTCTTGAGCTTGGAGGTGCTGTTGACTCGAGGTGGAAGGGGAATTGTGGTGGATTGGGGTGAAACCCGACCCCAACCGGTACCTCTAGTCAAAAGATGCAAGCGGTAGTACCGCTTGTAAAAGCGGTAGTACCGCTTACCGGTACTTACCCGGTACTTAGGGCGGTAGTACCGTTCTGGGGAAAATGTTCAGTTTCGTCAGATAACTGTCCCAAAGAGGTAGTACCGGCCTGAGAAGCGGTAGTACCGTCCTCCAAACTCAAGAAACACTCAGATTTTGGTGTAGACTTGTGCTTTTAGACTGAGTTGGCTCAAGAGATAGATCATGGCTTAGGATTAGACGGCGGAACTGTTAAGGTACTACCCAACCAAGCTTGCAAGAATCAAGGCAAGAAAAGCCAAGCTTGGGTGAATCTCCCATGAAGAATATGAAGAAAAGAGAACCGAAGGCAAATGAAGAAAAGAAAGCAAAAAGAAAAGAAAAGTTCCTCAAGGAGGAGATTGGTGGACGAAGCCACCGTGTAAGAGTTTAGTAGTGTGAGATCGCGTAGATAAATCTAGGATTCACGGCTACAACTCAACAAGAAGCTCATTAGTCACTTAGTTGACGAATAACATATGTTTTGGATTTCTTTATGCATTATGGGGGGAGGGATAGTTCAATATATTTAAAGCACACTCCCCCTATGTCCATGTGTGCTATCCATCTAGACATGTAGCATGAAGGTGGCATGATGGCCACACTCGATGCAATGTCCGGATGAAGCGCACAAAGGTAGAGAAGCAAACCTTGACGACTATCGGTAGAGAGTGAGACCATCGTCTTGTTGGACTCATTTGGGAAGAATTGTGACTTGGGGTTGCTATACCGTTGGACCCCCTCATATCTTGCTCTTGAGGATGTCTTGTACTTTGCTTGAATTATGAAAGAGTCTTGACGCATTAGCACCCCGGCGAGAATGGACCAAAGAATAGATTCTTGTGAGGTCACTTGATCTTCATCATGGTTTAGGTCCTCGCCTTGACCCCCATTGTTGTTGATGCCGAACTTAAGGTTGTGGAAGAGGTGATCTAGCACTTGGTTGTCCAATGGAAGAGTCTTGGCCTTGTGGTGTAGATGGCTCCACATGGGTGGAACTTCGTCCTTCCCCGGTACTCATAGAAGGTAGCTTTTGAGATCGGCGAGTGCCAACACCCATCCTTCCTATGGTAATCAGGGGAATTGCATCTCCTTTCTCACAAGAAGCACTTCACTTCCTCCAAAGAACTTCCATATTCATCGAATGAGTCTCACCACACAATACCACCAACCACACAATAGACTCATACTCCATCATCATGTTTGAATGTCTTCTTAGGTTTGTTTCTCACTTCCGGCAACCCCATGAGGTGAGGGTAAGAGTATGGCTAGGAGTATATAGAGGATTCCTCCTTTGCCAATGGAGACATCCAAGATCTTGAGTATAAACTCCATTCCATTGTTACTTCTTCTTGCAAAGATCATGTTCTAGAATTTGTATTGAGATTGTTTGATAAACTTCATCATGGTTCATTTTCTTCAACACAAACCCTACAAAAACACAATCTCTACACAAAGAAGCAAATTCCATTAGTCCTAGGCCGTGGCCTCTTGAAGAGACTAGCTCCACAAGAGAACCACTACATGTTCATAAAAGTAGGTACAAAGACCCAAGAGTGTAACGCAATGAACAAAGAAAACAAATGCAAGAGTCTTGACAAGATAGGACTTGGTCACCACCTTGTCAAGGCTCCAATACCTTTAAGCTCGCTTGTGTTGACGCCATGAGAAAGATAGAGATAAGTGACTTGATGACGACAAGAAATTCCTTGCTTCCGGACATAAGACTTGTGGCTCCAAGGTTAACCACCCAATAAGCATCTCCGAAAGCAAGGTTCTTCATGGATCAAGAGTTGGAGATAGGAGCCCATTTTACAACGGGCCCTATCTTCACATTCTTCTTTTCATTGATCCTTCTTTCTCTCTCGATCTTCCTTGGCATGATTAACACTTCTCCTTCATTGCATAAGTCCCCATAGGCTTCGATGACTCCTTCCAAGAATTGGACTTGGACTTGGAGACTCTCAATCTCGGACTTCAAGTGGTTAACTTCATCTTCGTGACCCAATAGAGCTTCCTCAAGAAGAGAATTTCTTCTCAAGAGTAAACATTTGTGTCTCTCCAAAGAGGCAATGTCTTTGCTCAAACGGTTCCATTCCAACAAGGATTCATTTTGCCTCTCATTCACTTCAAATAGCTTGGCCTTGTGTTTCTTTAGAGTGGCAATCTCTTCTTCGTGATCACAACATTGCACCTTCTCTTTACTCAAGTGATAGTATTCATTCAAGGCCTTCTCTTGAGTTGAGATGACTTCCAAGAATTTTGCATTGTGTCTTCTCAAGAGGCAAACTTCGTCAAGGAGCTTGTCACAACATGAATTAGTACCTTCATCTCCTTTCTTCTTGGCAAAGGTTGCAACATCCTCAAGAGACCTTTCATGATTTTCTTCAAGATAACACTTCTTTGCCTTGAGCTTGTCCACCAAATGGTCTTGATCTTCTAGCATGTTCATTCTAGACTTCTCGGTGGAGGAGATCTTGATGACGTCGTTGTTGGAGGAAAGCTTGGAGAGCCCTTTGGAGAGAGATCTAAACCCGCTCTTGCGAACGAGCATTCCATCATTTTCGTCCCTTCTCTCATAGATACATTCCGCAACAAGGTGCCTTTTGTCACCACAATTGTAGCAAGATGATCTCTTTCTTCTCTCATAGATACACTCCGCAACAAGGTGCCTTGTGTCGCCACAATTGTAGCAAAATTGTATGGCGCTTCGTCTCTTGTATCCATTCCAAAAACTCTTGACAGCAAGAGCCATGTGTTCATGATATTCGGCCTTGAGATCATCCGGACTCCACTCAATGGGATCCACATTGCTTTCACTAGCTCCATAGTCCTTCATCTTCAATGCAAAATTGAGCTTGCAAGTATTGTGGGTGCGAGCAACACGGTCTTCCACATTCTTCTTAGATATGGCCATGTTGTTCACTTCATTGAAACGAGAGCTTTGGATGCTCTCATTCCCGAGGAAGAGCTTGTCAAGTTTATCGCATGCTTCCTTGGCGGTCTTGAGCGAGCGGATATGAGCGCGATCCTTGGGCGTGACGGCCATGTGAATCATGTTGATGGCGGTGGTGTTGAGTTGACCATCCACAACCTCTCTTCTTGTCAAGTTCTTTGGGTCTCTTGGTGAATAGCCTTCCTTAATGATGCGCCAAAGCTCGGTAGACGCGCTGTGCACATGAGATTGATGTCTACGGGTGCTTCTATTCTTGTAGACAGTGTTGGGCCTCCAAGAGCAGAGGTTTGTAGAACAGCAACAAGTTTCCCTTAAGGATCACCCAAGGTTTATCGAACTCGGGAGGAAGAGGTCAAAGATATCCCTCTCAAGCAACCCTGCAATAACGATACAAGAAGTCTCTTGTGTCCCCAACACACCTAATACACTTGTCGATGTATAGGTGCACTAGTTCGGCGAAGAGATAGTGAAATACAAGTGGTATGAATGAATATGAGCAGTAGTACGGCGCCAGAAAAGTGCTTGTCGGGCGTGCAGCTTGATGGTAGTAATATTGAGGAAGTAAAGATGCAGTGAAAAACAAGAAACAAGCGATGATTGCGTATTTGGAAACAAGGCCTAGGGATCATACTTTCACTAGTGGACACTCTCAACATTGATCACATAATAAATAAGTTCTCTTCCTTTGTGCTACATATACTCTTGTTTGATAATGAACACCATTCGTTGTGTAGGGCTACAAGAGCCCTCAATGCCGGAGTTAACAAGCGCCACAACATTCGGCATTCATATTTAAGTAACCTTTAGAGCATAATAGATCTTTGCAAATTAAACCGAGTACTAACATAGCATGCACACTGTCACCATTACACTATGAAGGGGAATAAATCACATCAATACTATCATAGTAATAATTAACTCCATAACCTACAAGAGATTATGATCATAACCTACGCCAAGTACTACACGATGCACACACTGTCACCATTACACCGTGAAGGAGGAATAGACTATTTAATAACATCACAAGAGTAGCACATAGACTAATAGTGATACAATGCTCATCATATGGATCTCAATTATGCAAGGCAATTCATGAGATCATTGTATTGGGGTACATGAGAGAGATTAACCACATAGCTATCGGTACAGCCCTTAGCCTCGATGGAGAACTACTCCCTCCTCATGGGAGACAGCAGCGTTGATGAAGATGGTGGTGGTGTCGATGGAGAAGCCTTCGGGGCACTTCCCCATCCCGGCGGCGTGTCGGAACAGAGACTCCCGTCCCCGCATCTTGGCTTCGCGATGGCGGCGCTCGAAGGTTTCTCGTACCGTGGCTTTTTTCGTATCGAAGATTTAGGTCAGGGACCTTTAAATAGGCGAAGAGGCGGAGTCGGAAGGCTGACGAGGCGGTGACACAATAGGGTGGCGTGGCCCAGGCCCTGGCCGCGCCGCCCTATCATCCGTGGCCGTGGTGGCTCTCGTTGGCTCTCGGTGTTCTGAAGCTTCAGGAAAAATAGGATGCTGGGCATTGATTTCGTCCGATTCCGAGAATATTTCCTTACTAGGATTTCGAAACCAAAAACAGCAGAAAAGAACTGGCCGTTCCATCTCGTCAATAGGTTAGTTCCGGAAAACGCATCAAAACGATGTAAAGTGTGAACAAAACATGTAAGTATTGTCATAAAACTAGCATGGAACATAAGAAATTATAGATACGTTTGAGACGTATCAGAGATTTCATCAAGAACTGCCAATATTCAAAGCTATTTGATTCAAGTAGCGGTGGTGAGCCATGAGTCAAGATGCGAGGCATGGGTATTGGGACATTTAGGGAGTAATCACTTGGTGGGGGCACCGCATGATAACCTCCTAATTGTCCCTCAACCGGTGATTCATCCTTCCCTTTTGATGAAGTGCCAATGTCCTCAAGTTCCCCTTCTCGAGGTGGTTTTGTCGATTGCGCGACAAAATCAACAAGAGGAAAGGTGTTGACTTGTGGTGGAGGAACATCGACACTTGCCTTGAGGAGCAATCAACTCCATCATTAGCCTTCAATTGAGATACAATGGATGACTCCAATTTCTTGAGGTCATCCAAAGTAGCCGGAGTGCTATCGACAATTGATGGTGGAGGTGATTGCTCACCGGGAAGGAACCCATTCTCTCCATTCTCTTGTTCGGCCATTTCTTAGGCGGTAAAGCCCGAGCAAGAAAACCTTGCTCTGATACCAATTGAATGGATCGTAGCGAACAAGAGGGGGTGAATGGGCGCTACGTCAAGTTTTAGTCTTTTTCAATTTTTAGTGCAACGGAAGATAAAGATGATAGCTTTAGCGATGGCAGTATTCCTACAATGATCCTAGACAGGTACAACAAGTAAAGGAACAATCACAAGATAGTAAGAGTAAGGAGCGGGACAATCGGAGGGCGCGAAGACGAGGCGAGGTTTGTTTCCCGCACTTCCTCCCACAAAAGGGAGTACGTCTGCGTTGAGGAGGTTCTAGCCTCACACAAGAGACTAGACAGCCACACCACGAAGGAAGGCCTCACCTTCTTCCTCGAGAGAGCTCCACAAAGGTGCTCCCCCTTCTCCACTAAGGCACCGGTCGAGGCGGTGATTCCTTCACAAGGTTGGGGCGAGCTCCACACCACAAGGAGGCTCCCAACAACCCATGGAGCTAGTACAACACCAAGCTAGCCTCCATGGATGCACTTCTTCCAATATTCCACAATAGGAACTCTACCACCACGATCCACTAAGGACTACCACGAATTGGTGAAATTTCTCTCGATAGAACGATAGATCGGGGTCTCCTCCACCACTCCTCAAAGTATGAGCAAGATTGATTGGGTAGGGAGAGAGATCCACTAAGTTTGAGCTCAGCAACAATGGAGGAGAGAGAGAAGAGCTAAATTCGGGCTGGAAGAAGGGGCCTTTTATAGGTCCCTCCAAATCCAACCGTTATGTGTTGTTTTTGCCTAAGCGGTACTACCGCTTCGAAAGCGGTACTACCGCTCTGAGTTCGAATCCCCACAGAACTTGTCCACGTGACACACAGGCACTACCGCCGCGGTACCGCAATAGGGTCCCCTTACTGGATCCAAAGCGGCACTGCTGCCGCCGTAACATGTTACGGTACTTGAGCTGGAGTGGGCGGTACTTCGCTTGCAAGCGGTACTACCGCTCAAGGTACCGTAGGTACCGTGAACTTGTTCTGTGGGACAATCTCGTGTGCAACTCGAGCACATCAAAGAGGGTAGCGTACTATCGCTCCCGGTACCGGTAGTACCGCTATGGCTAAAACAGCTTTTTCCTCTTTTCCTCTCCTACCATGTTACCTCACGACACACACACAAAACCAGAAAACCTAAGATCTACGCTTCAGTCTTCCGATCATAGTGTGTTCAGCGAGGGCACCGTACACCTACAAATCCATCAAAGATAATCTTTGTGCACGGTTAGAATTGTTCGAGTGTTGTTATCAAACACACAAAAAAAGGGTTATAGATCTTGCTCTTACACAAGGTCACACAAGAAGCTGAAGCATATCAAGCTGCGTTTTCATTCAATTCGCGAGTACATCGAAGATGGTGAAGTAGAGATTTGCAAAGTACACACAGATCTGAATGTTGCAGATCCGTGACTAAAGCTCTCCCTAGGGCAAAGCATGACCAACAACAGAATGCCATGGGTGTTAGGTACCTTACAATGTAATCTAGATTATTGACTCTAGTGCAAGTGGGAGACTGTTGGAGATATGCCCAAGAGGCAATAATAAAGTGGTTATTATAATATCTTTGTGTTTATGATAAATGTTTGCATACCATGCTATAATTGTATTAACCGAAACATTGATACATGTGTGTTATGTAAACAACAAGGAGTCCCTAGTAAGCCTCTTGTATAACTAGCTTGTTGATTAATGGATGATCATGGTTTCGTGATCATGAACATTGGATGTTATTAATAACAAGGTTGTGTCATTAATTGAATGATATAATGGACACACACCCAAATGAGCGTAGCATAAGATCTAGTCATTAAGTTCAAATTGCTATAAGCTTTCGATACATAGTTGCCTTAGTCCTTCGACCATGAGATCATGTATATCACTTACACCGGAAGGGTACTTTGGTTACATCAAACGCCATTGCGTAAATGGGTGGTTATAAAGATGGGATTAAGTATTTGGAAAGTGTGAGTTGAGGCATATGGATCAATAGTGGGATTTGTCCATCCTAATGATGGATAGATATACTCTGGGCCCTCTCGGTGGAATGTCGTCTGATTAGCTTGCAAGCACATGATTGGATCATGAGAGATGACATACTGCGGTACGAGTAAAGAGTACTTGTCGGTAACGAGGTTGAACAAGGTATGGAGATACCGATGATCAAACCTCGGACAAGTAAAATATCGTGTGACAAAGGGAATTGGCATCGTATGTAAATGGTTCAATCGATCACTAAGTCATCATTGAATATGTGGGAGCCAATGGATCTCCAGATCCGCTATTGGTTATTGCTCGGAGAGGAGTCTCACCATGTCTGCATAGTTCGCGAACCGTAGGGTGACGCGCTTAAGGTTCGATGTCGCATAAGTAGATTCGGAATATGAGTTGGAGTCCGAAGTTTATGGAATTGTCCGGAGAATAAGATTCATATATGGGAAGTCAATTTCCGGGGTTCGGTGTTTTGACCGGAGCTTCTAGAAGGTTCTAGAGGGCCACCAATGGGCCCACCACCCCGGGAGAGGCCACATAGGCGCCACATGGCATAGTGGGTCCAGCCCACCATGACATGTGGACCCAGGCCGGCCCCCTTAGAGATAAGATCTATCTCTAATTTAAATGGTTTAAATTTAGAGATAAGATCTATCTCCTAAAATAAAGTGTTTAAATTAGGAGATAAGGGGGAAAACTTGGGGGAGGAGTTTGCCCCCCCCCATGCGCCGGCCAAGGCAGGTGGCCCTAGGGGAAACCCTAGGCCGACCCCCACCTATATAAAGAGGGGGGGGTGGCCGGCCAAGGCCCCCATCTATAACCCTAGCCGCCTCTCTTCCACCTCCATACGCTGTGCTTAGGCGAAGCCCAGCAACAACTCTTCTCCACCACCACCACCACGCCCGCTGCCGGGATTCCGGAGATCTACCACACCTCCGCCGCCCACCGGAACGGGAGAGAAGGAGCTTCATCGACACCGCACACGCGACCGAGCACGAAGTGCCGGATTGCAGCACCGGGGACGATCATCTACACCAACAACGAGATTAATTCGTAGGCTTTGGAATCTTCGACGGTTAGTCTCATCTCCATCTCGTTGCTTCGATCTTGTAGATTAGATCTTGGGTGTTCATAGATTAGATCTGTTGGTTTTATTCGTCTTGCGGTAGGAAAATTTTTGTTTTCTATGCAACGAACCCCATCACTATGGAGATGACGTTTGGCAAGTTCCAATTCCGCGTCGAAAAGGAAGGATCATATCGTCTCGTAATTCCGATCTCGTCGGGATCATCGGCGGTCGATCCCGATTTTTCGGATTCAACAAGCCACGCTTCATCAGCACCAGAGCAAGTGAAAAACTCGCTAAGATCTTCAGCGACATGTCTTTCGAGTCATCCGCGGACTCCGATATAAGCGATAACTCGAGCAACATCGACAACTTCAACTTCATCGACGGATCCACCACTGTTGGAAAGGTCTTCACCAATCTCAATGATGGTGTCACCAAACCCGACAAAGTTCAGAATCCAAAATATCATCAGATCTATGTAATTGGAGAACCAAGTCGCCCAGGGGAGGAGACGTCAGAAAACTTCGACGATGCGGGAAATCCGTATGTCGATCCTGCAGATCTCACGCGAGGTTTGGGAACAAAATATATCGGACCAGGAACACGAGAGATGGTGCAATTTCCGCAAGCAGTATGGGATCGAGTAGCAAGAGCTATTGATGGTATAGAACCAATGACCATTACGGCTACACCTGAGGAGTTACAAGCGTATCAATATAAGCTTGCACATACCAGGAGGGAGCTCGAGAAGCAGAAAATCGAGTTGGACAGGAGGCAGGAAGCAGCTTCCGCATCCAGCAGGCGAAGGGCAGATCTAAGCCGAAATTCAAGAACTTCGGGAGATAGTCATAGAGAAGCTCGAAGGAGAGCAAGATATCGGTTGGAAAATATACCTGAAGCAGAGAGAATTTAATTCAAAACCTTGATATGTCTTTTATGTCAATCGACACGAGGGGGAATATTATTCCCAAAACACCGGAAGCGGGATACATGGCAACACAAGCTTTCATCCTAGCGTCCAAGCCACCTCCCGGAGATCCAACAGAAGCGTTGTATAACATGGCCATGGCAGGGTGTGGAGCCATGGGAGCAGATTCACAACTACACTCCCGAAGGAGCTGCAAGGCAAAATAATCCACGACCCATCAGAGCAAGGCAGATCCCCAAGAGCGAGCGGGGTCGTAGAGCGATTCAGGCCAGTGGTGGATAGAGCACGACAGATGTAAGGGAACATCGGCATTCACCAGAAGTTGATGAAGAAGATATGTGTGGACTCCCGTGCTTTACGAGACGAGTTCGAAAAACTCGAGTCCCGTCAGGATTTAAGTTACCAGACAATTTCAAGAAATTCGATGGCCTGCAAGATCCCGAGGATTGGCTAGTCGATTACCTTGAGACGGTGAAACTGATAGGTGGAACCAGAGCAACAGCCATGCAGAGCATTCAAGTACACCTGAGTGGAGCCGCAAGATCTTGGATAAAGAAGCTTCCCCCGGGTTTGATACGTCTCAAACGTATCCATAATTTCTTATGTTCCATGCTACTTTTATGATGATACTCACATGTTTTATACACACTTTATGTCATTATTATGCATTTCCAGCACTAACCTATTGACGAGATGTCGAAGAGCCGCTTGTTGTTTTCTGCTGTTTTTGGTTTCAGAAATCCTACGAAGGAAATATTCTCGGAATTGGACGAAATCAACGCCAGATCTTATTTTTCCACGAAGCTTCCCAAGACCGGAGGGGATACGAAGTGGGGCCACGAGGGCCCGTACCTATAGGCCGGCGCGGCTAGAGGGGGGCCCGCGCCGCCTATGGTGTGGGCCCCTCGCGCCGCCTCCAACCCTACCCTTCCGCCTACTTAAAGTCTTCGTCGCGAAACCCCCTGTACCGAGAGCCACGATACGGAAATACTTCCAGAGATGCCGCCGCTGCCAATCCCATCTCGGGGGATTCAGGAGATCGCCTCCGGCACCCTGCCGGAGAGGGGAATCATCACCGGAGGGCTCTACATCATCATGCCCGCTCCGGATTGATGTGTGAGTAGTTCATCCTTGGACTATGGGTCCATAGCAGTAGCTAGATGGTTGTCTTCTCCTCATTGTGCTATCATGTTAGATCTTGTGAGCTGCCTATCATGATCAAGATCATCTATTTGTAATGCTACATGTTGTGTTTGTTGGGATCCGATGAATATGGAATACTATGTCAAGTTGATTATCAATCTATCATATATGTGTTGTTTATGTTTTTGCATGCTCTCTGTTGCTAGTAGAGGCTCTGGCCAAGTTGATACTTGTAACTCCAAGAGGGAGTATTTATGCTCGATAGTGGGTTCATGCCTCCATTGAATCTGGGACAGTGACAGAAAGTTCTAAGGTTGTGGATGTGCTGTTGCCACTAGGGATAAAACATCAATGCTTTGTCTAAGGATATTTGTGTTGATTACATTACGCACCATACTTAATGCAATTGTCTCTGTTGTTTGCAACTTAATACCTGAAGGGTTCGGATGATAACCTGAAAGTGGACTTTTTAGGCATAGATGCATGCTGGATAGCGGTCTATATGTACTTTGTCGTAATGCCCTGATTAAATCTCATAGTATTCATCGTGATATGTATGTGCATTGTTATGCCCTCTCTATTTGTCAATTGCCCAACTGTAATTTGTTCACCCAACATGTTATTTATCTTATGGGAGAGACACCACTAGTGAACTGTGGACCCCGGTCCATTCTTTACATCTGAAATACAATCTACTGCAATACTTGTTCTTTACGTTCTTCGCAAACAAACATCATTTTCCACACTATACGGTTAATCCTTTGTTTTCAACAAGCCGGTGAGATTGACAACCTCAATGTTACGTTGGGGCAAAGTACTTTGATTGTGTTGTGCAGGTTCCACGTTGGCGCCGGAATCCCTGGTGTTGCGCCGCACTACACTCTGTCACCAACAACCTTCACGTGTTCCTTGACTCCTACTGGTTCGATAACCTTGGTTTCTTCGAGGGAAAACTTGCTACGTACGCATCACACCTTCCTCTTGGGGTTCCCAACGGACGTGTGTTAACTGCACGCATCAAGCTCTTTTTCTGGCGCCGTTGCCGGGGAGATCAAGACACGCTGCAAGGGGAGTCTCCCACATCCAATCTCTTTACTTTGTTCTTGTCTTGCTTTACTTTACTTTATTTACTGTTTTGTTTGCTTTCTTTAGTTACTTGTTTTACTATACTTAATTCGGTTTTGCTTTACTTATTTTTTTACTATTGCTAAAATGAATACTCCTGAGAACACTGAGTTGTGTGATTTCACTAGTTAGGCTTAATGGAAAACAACAAAAATATTAGAGATCTTTATAGTATTTATCTTGAGTTAGGACATGAGGTGTTTGAAGAAAAAACCTATGGAACTTTGTATGCATGCTAATGGCAATGTTATTAGTATGAATGATTTGAACACCATTGTTGCTAATGCTATGGAAAATTCTAAGATTGGGGAAGCTGGTTTTGAGGAGCATGATATTTTTAGTCCCCCAAGCATGGAGGAGAAAATTTACTTTGATGATACTTTACCTCCTATATATGATGATTATGGTGATGAGAATAATAATGATAGCTATCTTATTGAATTTGCTCCCACTACAATTAATAGTAATGACTATTCTTATGTGGAGAGTAATAATTTTATGCATGTAGCTCATGATAAGAATGTTTCATGTGATATTTATATTGTTTAGTTTGTTCATGATGCTACTGAAAATCTTTATGAGAGAGGACAATATGGTTGTAGGGATTTTCATGTTACTAAAACACCTCTCATTTTGCTTAAAATCTTGAAGTTGCGCTTATCTTGTTTTCCTATGCTTATTGTATTATGCTTACATGACTTGTTTATTTACAAGATTCCTTTTCATAGGAAGTGGGTTAGACTTAAAATTGTTTATTATTTTCTTTTGATGCTCTCTTTTGCTTCAACTCTTATTTCTTGAAATTACTGAGCCTATCTTAATGACTATAAAGAAAGCACTTCTTGGGAGATAACCCATGATGTTTTTATTTTACTACTGTTTTGTTGTGTCTTGGAAGTTGTTACTACTGTAGAAACCTCTCCTTATCTTTATTTTATTGCATTGTTGTGCCAAGTAAAGTCTTTGATAGTAGGGTTGATACTAGATTTGGATTACTGCGCAGAAACAGATTTCTTACTGTCACGAAATTGAGCCTGCCTCTGTAGGTAACTCAGAAAAATCTGCCAATTTACGTGCGTGATCCTCAGATATGTACACAACTTTCATTCAATTTGAGATTTTTCATCTGAGCAAGTTAAGTGCCCCAGAAAAATTCGTCTTTACGGACTGTTCTGTTTTGACAGATTCTGCCTTTTATTTCGCATTGCCTGTTTTGCTATGTTTGATGGATTTCTTTGTTCCATTGACTTTCAGTAGCTTTGTGCAATGTCCAGAAGTGTTAAGAATGATTATGTCACCTCTGAATATATGAATTTTCAATTATGCACTAACCATCTAATGAGTTTGTTTCGAGTTTGGTGTGGAGGAAGTTTTCAAGGGTCAAGAGAGGAGGATGATACAATATGATCAAGAAGAGTGAAAAGTCTAAGCTTGGGGATGCCCCGTGGTTCATCCCTGCATATTTCGAGAAGACTCAAGCATCTAAGATTGGGATGCCCAAGGCATCCTTCTTCATCGACAACTTATCGGTCACCTCTAGTGAAACTATATTTTTATTCTCATCTTATGTGCTTTACTTGGAGCATCTGTTTGCTTTTGTTTTTGTTTTTGTTTGAATAAAATCAGATCCTAGCATTCTTTGTATGGGAGAGAGACACGCTCCGCTATTGCATATGAACACATGTGTTCTTAGTGCTACTTTTAATGTTCATAGCGAAGGTTGAAAACTGCTTCGTTCATTGTTATATGGTTGGAAACGGAAAATGCTTCATGTGGTAATTGGTATAATGTCTTCAATAATTTGATACTTGGCAATTGTTGTGCTCATATAGATCATGTTTAAGCTCTTGCATCATGTACCTTGCACCTATTAATGAAGAACTACATAGAGCTTGTTAAAATTTGGTTTGCATGATTGGTCTCTCTAAATCTAGATATTTTCTGGTTAAGGTGTTTGAACAACAAGGAAGACAGCGTAGAGTCTTATAATGCTTGCAATATGTTCTTATGTAAGTTTTGCTGTACCGGTTTATACTTGAGTTTGCTTCAAACAACCTTGCTAGCCTAAGCCTTGTATTGAGAGGGATTACTTCTCGTGCATCCAAATCCTTGAGCCAAAAACTATGCCATTTGTGTCCACCATACCTACCTACTACATGGTATTTCTCTGCCATTCCAAAGTACATTACTTGAGTGCTACCTTTAAAATTCTATTCTTTGTCTTTGCAATACATAGCTCATGGGAAAATAGCCTTAAAAACTATTGTGGTATTGAATATGTTGCTATGTATCTTATCTCTTATAAGTTGCTTGTTGAGCGGTAACCATGTTTCTGGGGACGCCATCAACTTTTACACTTTTGTTGAATATCATGTGAGTTGCTATGCATGTTCGTCTTGTCTGAAGTAAGGGCGATTTTCATGATCAAATGGTTTGAGTATGCATATTGTTAGAGAAGAACATTGGGCCGCTAACTAAAGCCATGAATCATGGTGGAAGTTTCAGTTTGGACACAAATCCTCAATCTCTTATGAGAATATTATCTGTTGTTGAATGCTTAAGCATTAAAAGAGGAGTCCATTATCTGTTATCTATGTTGTCCCGGTATGGATGTCTAAGTTGAGAATAATCAAAAGCGAGAAATCCAATGCGAACTTTCTCCTTAGACCTCTGTACAGGCGGCATAGAGGTACCCCTTTGTGACACTTGGTTGAAACATATGTTATGCAATGATAATCCGTGTTAATCCAAGCTAATTAGGACAAGGTGCGAGCACTATTAGTATTCTATGCATGAGGCTTGCAACTTATAGGATGCTTATACATAACACATATGAATTATTACTACCGTTGACAAAATTATTTCTATGTTTTCAAAATGAAAATCTCTAGCACAAAAATAGTAATCCATGCTTCCCTCTGCGAAGGGTCATTCTTCTACTTTATGTTGAGTCAGTTTACCTATTTCTTTCTATCTTAGAAGCAAACACTTGTGTCAACTGTGTTCATTGATTCTTACATGTTTACCTATTGCACTTGTTATATTGCTTTATGTTGACAACTATCCATGAGATATACATGTTGAAGTTGAAAGCAACCGCTGAAACTTATATCTTCCTTTGTGTTTCTTCGAAGCTTTCTACTAAGAATTTATTGTTTTATGAGTTAACTCTTATGCAAGTCTTATTGATGCTTGTCTTGAAAGTACAATTCATGAAAAGTCTTTGCTATATGGCTCAGTTGTTTAACCATTGTCTTTACCATTGCTTCGAATCGCTGCATTCATTTCATATGTTTTACAATAGTATTGATCAAGATTATGATAGCATGTCACTTCAGAAATTATCCTTGTTATCGTTTACCTACTCGAGGGGAGAACTAAGCTTGGGATGCTTGATACGTCTCAAACGTATCCATAATTTCTTATGTTCCATGCTACTTTTATGATGATACTCACATGTTTTATACACACTTTATGTCATTATTATGTATTTTCTAGCACTAACCTATTGACGAGATGCCGAAGAGCCGATTCTTTGTTTTCTGCTGTTTTTGGTTTCAGAAATCCTACAAAGGAAATATTCTCGGAATTGGACGAAATCAACGCCAGGGTCTTATTTTTCCACGAAGCTTCCAAGACCGGAGGGGATACGAAGTGGGGCCACGAGGGCCCGTACCCATAGGCCGGCGCGGCCAGAGGGGGCCCCGCGCCGCCCTATGGTGTGGGCCCCTCACGCCACCTCCAACCCTACCCTTCCGCCTACTTAAAGTCTTCGTCGCGAAACCCCCTATACTGAGAGCCACGATACGGAAATACTTCCAGAGACGCCGCTGCCGCCAATCCCATCTCGGGGGATTCAGAGATCGCCTCCGACCCTGCGGAGAGGGGAATCATCTTGAGGGCTCACATCATCATGCCCGCCTCCGGATTGATGTGTGAGTAGTTCATCCTTGGACTATGGGTCCATAGCAGTAGCTAGATGGTTGTCTTCTCCTCATTGTGCTATCATGTTAGATCTTGTGAGCTGCCTATCATGATCAAGATCATCTATTTGTAATGCTACATGTTGTGTTTGTTGGGATCCGATGAATATGGAATACTATGTCAAGTTGATTATCAATCTATCATATATGTGTTGTTTATGTTCTTGCATGCTCTCCGTTGCTAGTAGAGGCTCGGCCAAGTTGATACTTGTAACTCCAAGAGGGAGTATTTATGCTCGATAGTGGGTTCATGCCTCCATTGAATCTGGGACAGTGACAGAAAGTTCTAAGGTTGTGGATGTGTTGTTGCCACTAGGGATAAAACATCAATGCTTTGTCTAAGGATATTTGTGTTGATTACATTACGCACCATACTTAATGCAATTGTCTTTGTTTGCAACTTAATACGGAAGGGGTTCGGATGATAACAAAGTGGACTTTTTAGGCATATGCATGCTGGATAGCGGTCTATGTACTTTGTCGTAATGCCCGATTAAATCTCATAGTAGTCATCGTGATATGTATGTGCATTGTTATGCCCTCTCTATTTGTCAATTGCCCAACTGTAATTTGTTCACCCAACATGTTATTTATCTTATGGGAGAGACACCACTAATGAACTGTGGACCCCGGTACATTCTTTACATCTGAAATACAATCTACTGCAATACTTCTTTTGTTCTTCGCAAACAAACATCATTTTCCACACTATACGGTTAATCCTTTGTTTTCAGCAAGCCGATGAGATTGACAACCTCATTGTTACGTTGGGGCAAAGTACTTTGATTGTGTTGTGAGGTTCCACATTGGTGCCGGAATCCCGGTGTTGCGCCGCACTACACTCCGTCACCAACAACCTTCACGTGTTCCTTGACTCCTACTGGTTCGATAACCTTGGTTTCTTACTGAGGGAAAACTTGCTACTGTACGCATCACACCTTCCTCTTGGGGTTCGCAACGGACGTGTGTTAACTGCACGCATCAGGGTTCCATCGACAGCTGGGATAGTTTTGAGGATGTATTTGTCAAGAACTTCCGATCAACCTGCAAAAAACCTACATCACTAGAAGAGTTGAGGTCATGTCGACAAAAGCATGATGAATCAATGAGAAAATACATCCAAAGGTGGAACATCATTAAAAACTCGGCAGAGAATATATCTAACGAGAGAGCAATAGATGCGTTTGTGGCAGGAATTCGGCGATTTTGTCGAGGACTTGGGGAGAACCAACCCAAAGACAGTATCCGCATTGATGGAGATAGCAAACAGATGGGCAGATGGAGAAGATGCTGTTCACAATAAACGACATAGGTCACCAGAGGAGGACCGTAGTCGAAATTTTCAAAATAGACGACGATTTCCTCGACAATTCTCGAGTTACGATGCTCCTGGCCAAATATCGGCTGGGTTTCGGGGAAACACTGGAGGAAACAATAGAGATGAATATCAAAGGAGTAACGAGCAGCGAGGCGACAATAGAGATGACTCTCGGAATAACAGGCAAAATAGTGGACCAAGGTTTCAGAGACCTTTTGTATCTCCCGAGGATATGATGAACGGGCCATGTCAGATGCATTTCTATCTCGACAATAATGGGAAGAGGCAGTCAGGACATCTGCAGAAGGACTGTCGCAATTTTCAAGCAATGTTGAGGGTCGCAGGGCTAGCCAATGCTCAAGCAACAAATAGAAACCCCCAAGGGCCCAGGAGTGAGATCCACCTACCACCTCCTCCCGCAATTACGGACGAAAATCGGCACCAGCTCAGAATAGCGGCAGCACCACACCCACCTCCATATGTTGATCCTAACTCCAACGGCGCGGTCTCGATGATTCAGAAAGCTAGGCCGTCTAATAGGGCTCAGAAAGTAATCTCACGACAAGTGTTCATGGCAGAGAAGATGCCTCCACCAACGATTGAGTACCTAAATTGGTCGGGACATGACATTGGCTTCACAATTGCGGATCACCCGCAGCAAGTTCCTCGACCAGGGCAGTCAACACTTATCTTACCAGCGGTGATCGCAGGATTCGACGTATCTCGAGTATTCATAGATGGAGGCAGCAGTCTAAACCTTATGTATGCGGATACACTAAGGAAGATGAACATATCCCTGGCAAATCTAAAACCAACTGACACACGTTTCCATGGAATCACGCCAGAGAAGCCGAGTTATCCGTTGGGGAAAATCAATCTCGACGTTCAGTTTGGGACCCGAGAAAACTACATGATAGAAAGGCTGGAGTTTGAAGTTGTGGATTTCCCGTCGCAATATCACGCTTTGTTGGGACGACCAACATATGCCAGGTTTATGGCGGTACCACACTACACGTACCTGTTGTGGAGGTTACCTGGACCTAAGGGACCAATTACAGTCAAAGGAAGTTTTGCGTTAGCTGATAAATGCGACAAGGATTTTCATCGACTGTCGGAGACTTTCGGGATGCAAGCGAATATATGGCGTCAAGGCTCACAACTGATTATGATGTGTTGCCAGATACAGGAAGGCCACTTAGGGAGCCAACCTTCAACACTACTAAGGATTCCAAGGAGGTGCAGATTCACCCGACAGATCCAAAGAAAACGACGTCCATTGCAACAGACATGGACCTCTCATAGGAAAGCGCGCTCGTCGAGTTCCTCCGTGAGCCTTTGGAAAATCTTCGCATGGTGTCCAGCTGACATGCCAGGAGTACCCAGGAACTTGCCGAGCACCACCTAAACTTGGATCCAATAGCGAGACCAATCAAACAACCTTTGTGGCATTTTTCGGAACCAAACCGCAAAGCCATGCTGTCAGAGATTGATCGACTCAGAGAAGCTGGTTTTATCAAAGAGCTACATACAGAGGCCACGTGGGTAGCTAACCCAGTGCTGGTCCCGAAGAAAAACACGAAAGTCCTTCGCATGTGTGTCGACTTTACGTGTCTCAATAAACACTGTCCAAAGGATCACTTTCCCCTCCCAAGGATCGATCAAATCATCGACTCCACGGCAGGATGTGAACGTCTTTCCTTCCTGGACGCATATTATGGTTATAACCAGATCAGATTAAAAGAAGATGATGAAGTCAAGACAGCGTTCATAACACCTTATGGCGTGTTTTGCTACAGAACAATGCCTTTTAGTTTGAAAAACGTGGGAGCAACATATCAGCGGATGATGCCAAAGTGCTTGACAACACAGATTGGGAAAAACGTACAAGTATACATTGACGATGTCATCATAACATCAAAAAAGGGGACAACATTGATCGAGGATTTAAAGGAAACTTTCGACAACCTTAACAAGTTTTGCCTCAAACTGAACCCGACGAAGTGTTCTTTCGGCGTCCCTGCAGGAGAACTTCTCGGGTTCCTAGTCTCAGCAAGAGGAATCGAGGCCAATCCAGAAAAAATTCAAGCTATTGTAACAATGAGGAAGCCAACAAAGTTAAAAGAAATACAGCAATTAACTGGGCGAGTCACAGCTTTAAGCAGATTCGTCGTCAGGCTGGGAGAAAAGGCGTTGTCGTTTTATGCTTTGATTAAGAAAGGAGAGAAGTTTCAGTGGAACGAAGAGGCGGACAAAGATTTCGAGGATCTCAAACGCACAATCTCGACACCACCAATCTTGGTGGCCCAAGGAGAAGGAACCCCTTTTGCTATACATTGCAGCCACACCCCAGGTGGTCAGCACATCACTCGTAGTCGAAAGGGAGGAAGAAGGAAAACTCCATGGAGTGCAGAGGCCAGTATATTTCACCAGTGAAGTATTATCGCCTTCAAAACAGCGGTACCCGCAGTACCAGAAGCTAGCATATGGAGTGTTTACAACAGCAAGTAAGTTGCGACACTATTTTTCGCGCATCCGATAATAGTGGTCAATGAGGCGCCTTTATCCAATATATTAAACAATCCAGAAGCTACGGGCCGTGTCTCCCTTTGGGGAATAGAGCTTTCCCCTCGGGACATCACGTACGAGAAAAGAAAAGCAATAAAGTCGCAAATTTTACCAGACTTCATCGCAGAGTGGATGGAGCTACAAAATACGGGACCTCCGGATCTATCGAGAACCTGGACTATGAACTTCGACGGGTCCAAGAGATTAGAGGGAGCTGGAGCAGGCGTGATACTAATATCACCCGAAGGCGACAAATTAAAGTATGTCTTACGGATGACGTTTCCAAACGTGTCTAATAATGAGGCAGAATACGAAGCTCTCATACACGGGATGAAGATGGCGAAGGCTTGTGGCGCAACCCGACTAAAAATCTTTGGCGACTCACAATTGGTGGCTCAACAGGTCATGAATCAATGTGATGCAGTCAATGAAAGTATGATAGCATACAAGGAAGTGTATAACGAGCTAGAAAAGTTGTTTGATGGATGCGAGGTAAATCACATCAGCAGGTTGAGCAATGATGAAGCCGATGTTCTTTCAAATATCGGGTCACAGTGCCTCGCGATTCCACCAGGCGTGTTTTGGGAGGAAATAGCTGAGAGATCTACAAAGCCGAAGAAACCAAAGAAGAAGGAGAAGGATGAGAAACCCTCGGGGGCTACAAAAGAAAGCATTGGAAGAAGAAGAGGAACATGACCTAGTAATGATGGTGCAAATTCCATGGATGCAGGCGTACATATCATACATCCTAAGGAAAGAAATACCCGACGATCCAGTTGAAGCAAGGCGAATTATCGACGTTCTAAAGCTTTCACTGTGGTCAAAGGGGAGTTATACAAGCGAAGTATTTCGGGAGTGTTACAAAGGTGTGTCACACCCGAAGAAGGACGGCTAATTCTGAAGGATGTACACGAAGGAATATGTGGTCATCATGCAAGCAGTCGAGCTATAGCAGCCAAGGTTTTCAGAGCAGGATTTTATTGGTTGACAGCAATCGAGGATGCAAAAGAAATAGTTCGTACTTGCGACGCGTGCCAGAGATTTGCAAAACCTCACTCTCCGGCAGCAGAATTGACGCCAATACCGCTGTCCTGGCCCTTTGCTCAGTGGGGCCTCGATATGGTGGGAAAATTACACAAAGCTTCGCCAGGAGGATACGAGTACATGCTCGTCGCTGTCGACAAATTCACGAAGTGGATAGAAGCAAAGCCGATAAATTCACCAGACGGAGCATCTGCAATCAAGTTCGTGAAAAGCATTGTCTTTCGGTTTGGAGTACCTCATAGCATTGTCACGGACAATGGTAGCAATTTTACATCCAAGGAATTCAAGGCATATTGCGCGGAGGTAGGCATTAAGCTACACTTTGCATCAGTTGCGCACCCGCAAACTAATGGTCAAGTCGAGAAAGCCAATGGTATCATCTGCAATGGTATCAAGAAGCGTTTGCTGGCACTTTTGGAGAAAGCTCGACATACTTGGCCAGAGGAGTTGCCTAGTGTGTTGTGGAGTATCCGAACAACACCAAATACAACGACGCAGGAGACTCCGTTTTTCCTGGTCCATGGAGCTGAAGCAGTACTACCGATAGAAATAGAGCATGATTCTCCGAGAGTAACGGAGTATGATGAAGAGGCATCAAGGAAAGCATTGGAGGATGATGTCGATGCACTTGATGAGGCTCGAGACGAAGTGTTATCACGCGCTAAGTACCAGCAAGATCTGAAAAACTACCACAGTCGACGATTGAGGCCAAGATCCTTTCAGGTAGGGGACTTAGTTCTTCGGCTCAGACAAAAAAGCCATGAAAAACTCGAGCCGCCGTGGCTTGGTCCTTACATCGTCACAGAAGTAATTGAAGGAGGAGCATACAGAATCAAGGACAAGAAGACAGGAGATGTCGAGCCAAATCCTTGGAACGTGGCGCAACTCAGGCGTTTCTACGCCTAGAGTCGAAATATAGTCCTCCTTGTAAAAATACAATGTACTGAAACGCCCGCGAGTTTTCAGACGCACTCTTTTCCTTTTTCGGGGCACCGAGTGGGGCTGAAAAGGTTTTTAATGAGGCGGACTCGCGGTGCTGCAATATAATAAAGATAGTAGAGATATACATCTTTTTCTTCGACAAGCTCGGGGGCCGCTAAGATTACAATATATATATACATATGAATACAACTTGCAAAAAATATTTCGCCTTGGTGCAAAGCACCTCGCAAAATAAATGAAGATACAAAATAGTGATCACAAAAATCGGGGGCTATCACCCGCAAATACAATATACACTCAGTAAAAATTTATTTGCTTTGGTTTAAAAACCTCGCAAACACAAATAAAAGTATGGACATTAGCTACCGAAATGCTCGGGGGCTTGACGAAAAAAAAAAAAAAATATATCCCGCGGCTTTACAATATAGAATATGTTCACAACATACAAGATGCAACTGCTGAGAAAATTCGACAAGATAAAGGAAAAGCTCTCAATTGCTGCCTAGTATATCATCTATGGTTAGTCGCTCGTTATTTGCAGCACGAGTACTATGTTCAGCATAGCTACCCTTCACGAAGAACTCAGCGTCCATCCGAAAGTTCATCCATCATATCTTCTGCTACAGGGGTCACAACATCATCAATTTTGCCAATGTCCCTCTTCCTTTTCGACATCTTGGCCAGGCACTTGCAACAATTCGACTCATGTTTAACTTCGGATAGCAGATTTGTATCATAATCATAGCAAATCTCGCGCCAGCAGATAATTGGGCCCGCACAAAGCCATGGATTCGAGGGGCATCCCGAAACTTGTCCATCAGAGCAGAAGGGTTTCTGGCATCTTGTTGCGCGGGAACATGGTGCCATAAACTAAGGATAGTGTCCTCGTGCAGAAGTCGAGAAAATCACCGACCTGACTCGCGCGATCTTGAAATCTGACGATTTGGCGGGTACGTTCAGGTGTAACCCAAAAATTAGAATCATGCTCCGATGCAAGTCTAAGAAGCACATTGGATCGAGCTTCGACACGTTGATCTTCGGCAACAGTATCCAAAAAAGAACCTGTTTTCAGGGAAGGAATCAGAGAGGAAGGAAAACAGCAGGACCAGAATCAAGTACGATTAAGCGAACGAAGTATACCCGTCATATCCAAGCTGGAATCATTCATCAGTTGAAGCATGTAATTCTCTCGAGAAGAAGCTTCGGCAGCCTCAGTAACCGCGGCCTCTTTTACAGCTATAGCATCCTGAGCCTCTTTGAAGCGCAACCTTTTCCCTCTCCAATGATTTTCGAGACTGCTCCATTATTATAAGTGCTTGCTTCTTCATAGACTGAAGTTGTTGGCGAAGTTCTCTCAAGTCTTGTGTTGAACCCTTACTCGAGGAATCTTCGATAAATTCATCATCAACAGGCATTTTCTTCGAGTAGGAGGAAGCAGGAAAAGCATCGGAGGGACGAGGAGTTGAAGTGTAGTTATCAAATATCAACTGGAAATAAAAGTTTCGACATCAATCATCAAGCAAAAATAGATTTCCATTGATTTTCAAAGTGTTTACATGGATATTACAAAAGGAAGGTTCCTAATGAACTAAGGAGGCAGTTGTCGCCAAAGCTACTATGGCGACAACATCAAAAGAGAAACAAAACAAAAGAGAAGACAAGGTGGTCTACTTGACCTCCGGCTTCGATGAACTAGGAGCGGGAGTTGGCTTGCATCCGAGGTAGGCGAGGATTTTCTTCGAGTTTGGCTTGGCAGCCTTAATCAAAGACTGCCACCTCTTCGTTTCCATCTCCTTCGTGTCGCCAACTCTCGCCCAGTCGACATCTTGTTGGCTGTCAGCAACCAAGGCGATAGTGCCTTCAACACCAACTTTCAAACCTTCTTGGCGAAGTTTGAGCCCAAGATCTTCTTGAGAATTGAAGCACTTAGCGAGAGCAGTAAAAGTCGTCGGGTTCTTCCTTCTTCGTGAAGAAGTAGGGAAAAAGCCGCGACAGACCTGTCCTGGCTTCGGCAAGGCCTTCGCGCGCCTCATCTCCATGGATCTCAAGGAGGGAAAGCGCGTCAAGAAGGCGATCACCTTCAGGATTCTCCAGATCATAATCTTGCTGCGTCTTCCCTAAATAAGTAAAAAGAAGCTTGTGAAGAAAAAGTGAGCAAGGACAAATATGACGACCCCAAGTAATAGCAAGGATCTAAGTGCTTACTAACAAAACGTCGACTCTGCGACTCCAAGCGAGTAAGGATCTCTTTTTCACGAGCCGAATGCTGAGCTATGTTGTCACTTAAAGAAGTTTCCGCGTCATGAAGTCTTTTTCGAAGATCTTCGACAGCGGCAGCATCTGCTTCAGCTTTCTTGCGAGCTTTTCGCTTTGCTCTAACTTGATAGCAAGAGCGTCAGCGCGTTTGTTAGCTTCCGCAAGAGTCTCTGGCAAAATAAACGACAGTAAAATGTCATGACAAAATAATGAAGGAGTCTATTCAGTAGAAGGGGCAGGGAAAAAAAGTACCTTCAAGCTTGGTGGCATAATTGTGGTACCCGATAAATTGGGTACCGAGGCGGATAAGCTCCTTCATGAAAGGCTGAAGAGAAGACCATAGAAAAGAAAATCAATATAGGAAGCGAAAAGTTCGACATCACCAAGAAATAAAGAGAGGGAAGTTCAAAGCAATGAAATCAGTACAGGGAAAAGAAACAACTTACTTCTTCCATTAAAGGAGTCGTGGAACAACCAATTAACATGGTAGGTTCCTTGGCTGGTTCTACCCTAGCTCTCTTTGGCGAAGGAGCTTGGGGGCTCACAGCTGGAGTTGGATGCTCTGTGTCTTGTTGAGGAGGCGAGGTTTCATCCCCATCAGGTTGAGCTTCAGAGACAACTATAGTATGAGACGTACTCGTTCGAGCAGTCGCGTCAATAGGTGGATCTTCATCCTCGTCACCACTACAATAAATAAGGCGACAAGATAAGAAACAATATAGACAAAATATCGAGAGCAAACAATAAAAGCGGCAAGAACTTACGAGCTGACAAGGGCGTCTTCATAAGGATTGAAAGTTGTCCTTCCAGCATCAGGAACAACTTCTTCGGCAGAGATGGCGCGGCGGCTTTGGAGGTGCCGGAATCGGCAACTTCGTCCCTTTTTCTCTTGTTCCTTGGAGAAGCAGCTGAGGGAGGAGAGTGTGCCGATGCGGTAGCCTCGGATTCAACTTCCTTTTCAGAGGATGCCGCGGATTTTGAGCGGATTTCACTCTCAGGGCGAGAAGTACCCTGGTTGTCATCGGTGACAACAGCCCGTTCTTCGACTTCTCCACCTTCAGGAAGGGGAGGAAGAGAAGCTAGAACTGGATGATTCTACAAAGACAAAGAATGTCGACAAGAAGTTATGCAAGGGGTGTCGGCAAAAATAGTAGTCGACAAAAAATAGTCAAACAAAAATTACCTGAGGGAGCGCGTTGGTGGCGCTATATGGTTTCACGCGACAAGATGATGGGACAGGGTCTTTCTTGCTGAGCGAAGAGATTTTTCGGACAAGTTTTTCTAAGTCCTTGACCGACAAATCTACCGACAGGCGATCCACATCTTTGTCGCCAGCATACATCCAGAGGGGGTTTTTGCGAGCTTGCAGAGGCTGCTAAGGAAATACGCCGTGATTTGGATACCCGACAATTCTTGTCCACGGGTATTTTGAAGCTCGTGGATGCGTGTCATCAGCGCCTCTGTCGCCGCTTTTTCTTCGTCGCTAGCCTCTGCATCCCAGGACCGGCGGCGACAGATTTTTTCGTTGCCATCGAAAGGGGGAATGTTGTGTTCCGCCGAGCCATGGCTCTCCTCGTGAATATACAACCATTTTTTGTGCCACCCTTGAACTGAGTCAGGGAATTTGACGTCAAAGTACTCGACATCAGGGCGGACGCAGATAACAACGCCGCCTATGTTATAGGCAACGTTGGGAGAGCCATTACGGCGAAGGAGAAAAATGCGCTTCCATAAAGCCCAGTTAGGCTGGACTCCAAGGAAAGATTCGCAAAGAGTGATGAAGATCGAGATGTGGAGGATGGAGTTAGGAGTAAGATGGTGAAGTTGCAATCCGTACACAAAAAGCAACCCACGCAGAAAATCATGAATGGGGGAAGAAAGGCCACGGATGAGGTGGTCAACGAAACTGACCCGATACTCGATAGGAGGGGATGGATAGCTCTCCTCGCTGGGGAAGCGCAGCGAGTCTTTCTTCTTGCTGATCCCAAGCTTCTTCAGCAAGTTGATATCTTGGGCGGAGATTTTGGATCTCTCCCACTCAGTGTTCCCCAGATCTGTTGTCGCCATCTTGGACTCCGGAGTGCTGTGCCTGGTGAGCCGCAAGCGTGGTGGCATCAACAAAGGCGTAGGCGCAAGTGATACGTCTCCGACGTATCGATAATTTCTTATGTTCCATGCCACATTATTGATGTTATCTACATGTTTTATGCACACTTTATGTCACATTCGTGCATTTTCTGGAACTAACCTATTAACAAGATGCCGGAGTGCCTTGCTATTTTCTGCTGTTTTTGGTTTGAGAAATCCTAGTAAGGAAATATTCTCGGGTGGACGAAATCAACGCCCAGGGGCCTATTTTTCCACGAAGCTTCCAAGTCCGAAGACGAAACGAAGAGGGGCCACGAGGCAGCCGAGCATAGGGCGGCGCGGCCCTGCCCTGGCCGCGGCCCTATGGTTTGGGCCCCCGTGCCGCCTCTTGACTTGCCCTTCCGCCTACTTAAAGCCTCCGTGACGAAACCCCCAGTACCGAGAGCCACGATACGGAAAACCTTCCAGAGCGCCGCCAACGCCGATCCCATCTCGGGGATCCAGGAGATCGCCTCCGGCACCTGCCGGAGGGGAATCATCTCCCGGAGGACTCGCCGCCATGGTCGCCTCCGGTGTGATGTGTGAGTAGTCTACCCCTGGACTATGGGTCCATAGCGTAGCTAGATGGTTGTCTTCTCCCCATTGTGCTATCATTGTCGGATCTTGTGAGCTGCCTAACATGATCAAGATCATCTATCGTAATTCTATATGTTGCGTTTGTTGGGATCCGATGAATAGAGAATACTTGTTATGTTGATTATCAAAGTTATATCTATGTGTTGTTTATGATCTTGCATGCTTTCCGTTACTAGTAGATGCTCTGGCCAAGTAGATGCTTGTAACTCCAAGAGGGAGTACTTATGCTCGATAGTGGGTTCATGCATGCATTGGGACAGTGACAGAAAGTTCTAAGGTTGTGTTGTGTTGTTGCCACTAGGGATAAAACATTGATGCTATGTCTAAGGATGTAGTTGTTGATTACATTACGCACCATACTTAATGCAATTGTCTGTTGCTTTGCAACTTAATACCGGAGGGGTTCGGATGATAACCTGAAGGTGGACTTTTTAGGCATAGATGCGGTTGGATGGCGGTCTATGTACTTTGTCGTAATGCCCAATTAAATCTCACTATACTCATCATGATATGTATGTGCATGGTCATGCTCTCTTTATTTGTCAATTGCCCAACTGTAATTTGTTCACCCAACATGCTGTTTGTCTTATGGGAGAGACACCTCTAGTGAACTGTGGACCCCGGTCCAATTCTTTACTCGAAATACAATCTACTGCAATATTGTTTCTGTTTTCTGCAAACAATCATCTTCCACACAATACGGTTAATCCTTTGTTACAGCAAGCCGGTGAGATTGACAACCTCACTGTTTGGGGCAAAGTACTTTGTTGTGTTGTGCAGGTTCCACGTTGGCGCCGAATCCTGGTGTTGCGCCGCACTACATCCCGCCGCCATCAACCTTCAACGTGCTTCTTGGCTCCTCCTGGTTCGATAAACCTTGGTTTCTTTCTGAGGGAAAACTTGCTGCTGTGCGCATCATACCTTCCTCTTGGGGTTCCCAACGAACGTGTGAGTTACACGCCATCAAGCTCTTTTCTGGCGCCGTTGCCGGGGAGATCAAGACACGCTGCAAGGGGAGTCTCCACTTCCAATCTCTTTACTTTGTTTTTGTCTTGCTTAGTTTTATTTACTACTTTGTTTGCTGCACTAAATCAAAATACAAAAAAATTAGTTGCTAGTTTTACTTTATTTGCTATCTTGTTTGCTATATCAAAAACACAAAAAAATTAGTTTACTTGCATTTACTTTATCTAGTTTGCTTTATTTATTGTCTTGCACTCTATATTAAAAATACAAAAAAATTAGTTACTTTTGTTACCATGTCTAGCTCTGAACCTGTTACTTCTTCGCCTGAAGAATTAGTCTTCACTTTTAAACAAGGGGATGAGGAGAGTTTTAAGGATGCTTGGTCTAGAATTTTTACTTCTTATCGTAAACTGAACCTCAAATGACTCTAAGTTTGCTCCTTAGTAATTTTTATTTTGGTCTTATGGTTCGCTATAGATATGCTTTGGATACTTTAGTGGGAGGAGATTTCCTTCATTGCAATGGGGATCAAGCTTTTAATGCCATAAAGAAGTTGGTTGCATCACATGATTCAGCTAATAACTTTGATTCAGCCCTCACTAGCATATATAGTAGATTAAACAATCTCGAGATAAGTACATCTCGCTTGGATGATAACTATTGCCACGTTCGTAATCGTCTTGAACAAGTTTTAGTGAACTCTAAACTCTCATTGTGGGATCCTGCTGTTAAAATTGTTATCGGTGATCGAACTCTCCATGCCTACTGTGATATTATGTATGAATTTTGCCTTATGCCTGAAAGTATTTATAAATCTTTGAAACTTTGGGGAGTTGAGGAAGGAGGAGAAGAAATAACTCTCATTGATAACTCTACTATAATTCCTAAAGGAATAGCCGCAGGTGTGCATACAACCATTTTTGGAAGAACAATATCCATTGATTATCTTGTTGTTGAAACAGGAAAACTCACACTCGGAAGATCCCTGCTAAAACTATTGGGAGCAGTCATTGATGTTGGAGAAGGCACTCTGAAATTCACCTCTATACCAGGGGGAAATCATATATTTCCTAAACCAAAGGGAAAGAAAAACAATAAGAAAGGTAAGGGTAAAGCCCAAGGTAAGGTTGACACACCATCTCTTGATAATACTTGATACACACTTTCTGCGCCTAGCTGAAAGGCGAGAAAAGCGCTTATGGGAGACAACCCATGTTTTACCTACAGTACTTTGTTTTTATTTTGTGTCTTGGAAGTTGTTTACTACTGTAGCAACCTCTCCTTATCTTAGTTTTGTTTTTTGTTGTGCCAAGTTAAGCCGTTGATAGAAAAGTAAGTACTAGATTTGGATTACTGCACAGTTCCAGATTTCTTTTCTGTCACGAATCTGGGTCCACCTCCCTGTAGGTAGCTCAGAAAATTAAGCCAATTTACGTGCATGATCCTCAGATATGTATGCAACTTTCATTCAATTTGAGCATTTTCATCTGAGCAAGTCTGGTGCCATTTTAAAATTCATCAATACGAACTGTTCTGTTTTGACAGATTCTGCCTTTTATTTCGCATTGCCTCTTTTGCTATGTTGGATGAATTTCTTTGATCCACTAATGTCCAGTAGCATTATGCAATGTCCAGAAATGTTAAGAATGATTGTGTCACCTCTGAATATGATAATTTATATTGTGCACTAACCCTCTAATGAGTTGTTTCGAGTTTGGTGTGGAGGAAGTTTTCAAGGATCAAGAGAGGAGTATGATGCAACATGATCAAGGAGAGTGAAAGCTCTAAGCTTGGGGATGCCCCGGTGGTTCACCCCTGCATATATTAAGAAGACTCAAGCATCTAAGCTTGGGGATGCCCAAGGCATCCCCTTCTTCATCGACAACATTAGGTTCCTCCCCTGAAACTACATTTTTATTCCATCACATCTTATGTGCTTTTTCTTGGAGCGTCGGTTTGTTTTTGTTTTTTTTTGTTTTGTTTGAATAAAATGGATCCTAGCATTCACTTTATGGGAGAGAGACACGCTCCGTTGTAGCATATGGACAAGTATGTCCTTGGTTTCTACTCATAGTATTCATGGCGAAGTTTCTCCTTCGTTAAATTGTTATATGGTTGGAATTGGAAAATGATACATGTAGTAATTGCTATTAATGTCTTGGGTAATGTGATACTTGGCAATTGTTGTGCTCATGATTAAGCTCTTGCATCATATGCTTTGCACCCATTAATGAAGAAATACATAGAGCATGCTAAAATTTGGTTTGCATATTTGGTTTCTCTAAGGTCTAGATAATTTCTAGTATTGAGTTTGAACAACAAGGAAGACGGTGTAGAGTCTTATAATGTTTTCAATATGTCTTTTATGTGAGTTTTGCTGCACCGGTTCATCCTTGTGTTTGTTTCAAATAAGCCTTGCTAGCCTAAACCTTGTATCGAGAGGGAATACTTCTCATGCATCCAAAATACTTGAGCCAACCACTATGCCATTTGTGTCCATCATACCTACCTACTACATGGTATTTTCCGCCATTCCAAAGTAAATTGCTTGAGTGCTACCTTTAAAATTTCATCATTCACCTTTGCAATATATAGTTCATGGGACAAATAGCTTAAAAACTATTGTGGTATTGAATATGTAATTATGCACTTTATCTCTTATCAAGTTGCTTGTTGTGCGATAACCATGTTCACTGGGGACGCCATCAACTTTTCATTGTTGAATTTCATGTGAGTTGCTATGCATGTTCGTCTTGTCTGAAGTAAGAGAGATCTACCTGAGTTGAATGGTTTGAGCATGCATATTGTTAGAGAAGAACATTGGGCCGCTAACTAAAGCCATGATCCATGGTGGAAGTTTCAGTTTTGGACAAACATCCTCAAATCTCTAATGAGAAAAGAATTAATTGTTGTTGAATGCTTAAAGCATTAAAAGAGGAGTCCATTATCTTGTCTATGTTGTCCCGGTATGGATGTCTAAGTTGAGAATAGTCAAAAGCGAGAAATCCAAATGCGAGCTTTCTCCTTAGACCTTTGTACGGGCGGCATGAGGTACCCCTTTGTGATACTTGGTTAAAGCATATGTATTGCGGTGATAATCCAGGTAGTCCAAGCTAATTAGGACAAGGTGCGGGCACTATTAGTACACTATGCATGAGGCTTGCAACTTATAAGATATAATTTACATGATCCATATGCTTTATTACTACCGTTGACAAAATTGTTTCATGTTTTCAAAATCAAAGCTCTAGCACAAATATAGCAATCGATGCTTTTCCTCTATGGAGGACCATTCTTTTACTTTCAATGTTGAGTCAGTTCACCTATTTCTCTCCACCTCAAGAAGCAAACACTTGTGTGAACTTTGCATTGATTCCTACATACTTGCTTATTGCACTTATTATATTACTCTATGTTGACAATATCCATGAGATATACATGTTACAAGTTGAAAGCAACCGCTGAAACTTAATCTTCTTTTGTGTTGCTTCAATGCCTTTACTTTGAATTATTGCTTTATGAGTTAACTCTTATCCAAGACTTATTGATGCTTGTCTTGAAGTGCTATTCATGAAAAGTCTTTGCTTTATGATTCACTTGTTTACTCATGTCATATACATTGTTTTGATCGCTGCATTCACTACATATGCTTTACAAATAGTATGATCAAGATTATGATGGCATGTCACTCCAGAAATTATCTGTGTTATCGTTTTACCTGCTCGGGACGAGCAGAACTAAGCTTGGGGATGCTGATACGTCTCCAACGTATCGATAATTTCTTATGTTCCATGCCACATTATTGATGTTATCTACATGTTTTATGCACACTTTATGTCATATTCGTGCATTTTCTGGAACTAACCTATTAACAAGATGCCGAAGTGCTAGTTGTGTTTTCTGCTGTTTTTGGTTTCAGAAATCCTAGTAATGAAATATTCTCGGAATTGGACGAAATCAACGCCCAGGGGCCTATTTTTCCACGAAGCTTCCAGAAGTCCGAAAGCGAAGAGGGGCCACGAGGCAGCCGAGCATAGGGCGCGGCCCCGCCCTGGCCGCTGCCCTATGGTTTGGGCCCCAGTGCCGCCTCTTGACTTGCCCTTCGCCTACTTAAAGCCTCCGTGACGAAACCCCCAGTGCCGAGAGCCACGATACGGAAAACCTTCAGAGACGCCGCCGCCGCCGATCCCATCTCGGGGGATCCAGGAGATCGCCGGAGGGAGGGGAATCATCTCCGGAGGACTCTACGCCGCCATGGTCGCCTCCGGTGTGATGTGTGAGTAGTCTACCCCTGGACTATGGGTCCATAGCGGTAGCTAGATGGTTGTCTTCTCCCCATTGTGCTATCATTGTCGGATCTTGTGAGCTGCCTAACATGATCAAGATCATCTATCTGTAATTCTATATGTTGCGTTTGTTGGGATCCGATGAATAGAGAATACTTGTTATGTTGATTATCAAAGTTATATCTATGTGTTGTTTATGATCTTGCATGCTTTCCGTTACTAGTAGATGCTCTGGCCAAGTAGATGCTTGTAACTCCAAGAGGGAGTACTTATGCTCGATAGTGGGTTCATGCCTGCATTGACACCTGGGACAGTGACAGAAAGTTCTAAGGTTGTGTTGTCCTGTTGCCACTAGGGATAAAACATTGATGCTATGTCTAAGGATGTAGTTGTTGATTACATTACGCACCATACTTAATGCAATTGTCTGTTGCTTTGCAACTTAAAGGGGGTTCGGATGATAACCTGAAGGTGGACTTTTTAGGCATAGATGCGGTTGGATGGCGGTCTATGTACTTTGTCGTAATGCCCAATTAAATCTCACTATACTCATCATGATATGTATGTGCATGGTCATGCTCTCTTTATTTGTCAATTGCCCAACCGTAATTTGTTCACCCAACATGTTGTTTGTCTTATGGGAGAGACACCTCTAGTGAACTGTGGACCCCGGTCCAATTCTCTTTCTGAAATACAATCTACGCAATCTTGTTCTACTTTTTTGCAAACAATCATCTTCCACACAATACGGTTAATCCTTTGTTACAGCAAGCCGGTGAGATTGACAACCTCACTGTTTCGTTGGGGCAAAGTACTTTGGTTGTGTTGTGCAGGTTCCACGTTGGCGCCGGAATCCCTGGTGTTGCGCCGCACTACATCCCGCCGCCATCAACCTTCAACATGCTTCTTGGCTCCTCCTGGTTCGATAAACCTTGGTTTCTTTCTGAGGGAAAACTTGCTGCTGTGCGTATCATACCTTCCTCTTGGGGTTCCCAACGAACGTGTGAGTTACACGCCATCAGCAAGTAAGAGCGTGGTTGAGCTCAAGAAGTGTTGGGCGCAATGGGGGATTTTTGCAGAGGAGAGCAGAGGTGCGGCGTGAGCGAAAGGGCGAACGGAGGAAGAAGATGACCTTAAATAGAGAATCGGCGAATCGATGCACCGTTGGATGGAAAAATTGTGATATGGATGCTGTACACGTGGATGAGGGGTAAAAGCGTATTTTCACTGTGAAGGAAAGGAACAGGCGCTACAGTGCGTGCGCCAGGAAAAGTGGAGGACGTGTGTCCCCCACTCGCACTACGTGTCAACTTGATAAGGATTTTGGGCCCGCAAGACAGAGAGAGAGCGTGCTCGCATCTTCCCGATACAATGGTCATGGCTATCGTCAGCACTGACGTCACTTTATCAATGGAAAAAGATCGGCTTTAGTAATTTGAACATTGGCGACAAAGAGTGATGACTAGTAATTTCGAGAGCCTTTGATCAAATACAAGTTTTTACTCAAATGCTCGGGGGCTACTTTGGAAAAAAGAAAAATACGAGTATAACAAAATAGAAATGGCGAGAGCCTATGACCAAATACAAGCATTTGTTCATAGCCTCGGGGGCTACTCCCATCGGGAGCGCTGGTCGCGCACCCGATAGATATGAAAAGTTCGAGAAAGAATAACAATATAGCGACATGAGGTACTAATTTGTTGAGCCTACAACCAAGTACAAGTCCTTGGCTGTAGCCTCGGGGGCTACTCCCATCGGAAACGCTGTTCGCGTGCCCGATGAAATTATAAAAAAAAGAGAAGGAGAAGAAGAAGTGAGCATATTTCGAGTTATACAAATAACTCTACATATACTCCCATCGGGAAGGCAAAATAAGTCATCCGTTGACTCAATAAATGTGCTATTCCAACAGCCGAAAAAGCACTCGACAATATATTCTCAGAGCGCCAAAGTCGCGAATAATCTCTGAATGCCGCAAAACTTTGCGAAGGTAAGACAGATCCGTTCGAGCGGCGTGGCACCGTCTCGACGTCGGTTTGCTACTTTTTTCCGTATCAAGATACGAAGAAAAATCCTAACGGACGCGTTAGGTACCCGATAAAATATGACTGACTCGACAGAATGGTAAGACCTTAAGCGGCACTGTCGAAGTTAACACCAGTATCTCGAGATCATGTCCAGGGACGTGATCTTGAAGTAGGTTTTTGCGGATTGCCACTAGAGCAGTTAACTAGTACCTGATCCGTCAGATGAACTAGCCCCAACTACCATTATCCTTGTACAATATATAATTGTGTGTCTAAAGATATGCAATAAAATCGACAAAGTTATTGGATGATTGTAAAGTTGGAGATTTTCCCTGATTCTTCGATTCAAGCAAAATCTCGGGGGCTACTGACATAGGCATCCCCAATGGGCCTGCCGAAGATGGTACCCGGGGTTTATTGAAGGCCCACAAGTCGAAGAATATGATGTTCGGAAGCCCAGATAGTATTAAGAAAAGTTAGAGTTGTATTAGGAAATATAGAGACTTGTAATTTTATGGGACGGGTTAGAAACCCTCCCGGACTCTGTAACTTGTGTATTACGAATCTCTCGGCTCCGCCTCCTATATAAGGAGGAGTCGAGGGACAAAGAAAGGATCGGATCAATTGTCAACCTAACCCCCGTCGAGTACTTTTCGGCTGAAACCTTCGAGATCTACTTGCCCTCTACTTCCAACGAAACCCTAGTCTACAATACGTAGGCAATTATAAGTTAATACCTTGTCAGCGAGGAAGCAACAAGACGGCGATAAAGAACTCGAACAACAACGAGCAGTCGTGCGGAGACACTCCCTAAAACCTTATCGCTCGCCTCTCGGTGCATGATATCAACGGACGGGATTTCGGAGGCCTGCTCTCCTGAACAGCCATGTACGCAGTCACATGGATGGGGAATACAAGAGGTCGCTCAGGTCAGCGTAGCAAAAGGAACACAAGGTAATAAGAGGGAGACAGAGTGGTCAAACTCAGACATGATCTAATATGTCTCCCCGTGGTATAGCCTCAGACGTGGAGCCGTCTGCCCAACCGAATCGACACATGGTGGAGGAAGACTTCGAAAGTTGGGTATGTGTCAAGCATGCACACACGTGTTGGCACGTACACACCCAGCCGGTGCACCGAGCAATAAAATACTCTTCTGGAAAATCGATTTCAAACGCGAACTCCTGGCACGTGACCCGTGGACTTGCGTGGCGAGGCACGTGACGGAGTAGTATGCGTGAACTCCTTCCCTTCTCACTCTTTTAGTGAGACCAGAAGAGCTCACCGCATAAACCATTCTAGCTCCTTTCTAACTAGCAATGTGACATTGAAGTACTGAACTTAGGCCTAAAGTTATCTCTAGAGTACCATCATAGATGATTCTTAAGATTTCAGAAATTATAGGCTATGCAAACTGGCTACTTAGGCTTCAACCCATCTGCATCAAGCAGAAACAATAATAAAAATATGAAATGAAATAGTGTAGTAGCTGATACAAACAAAAAGTGCTAACCGGTCGGGTTGCAGGCGGGCGCCTACATAGCGTCGCGCAAAAGTAACATTAGTGCTAAAGAAGCTACCGAATAGATCAGAGTTAGAGGAGGTTTAGCGAAAAAATCTCTACTAACCGGTCAAGCTACCGAATATACAGACACACGAACCGCAAGCTGCAGAATCAGCCCAATCGCAGTACTACTTAATTACATCCTGTATAATCGCACGTCTCGGATCCTCGTGATCGATCGAATCCATCAGTACCCAGCCGCTATCTGGGAGCCGCCGCCCCCCTGCTTGTTGCTGTTCTTGCCGCCGCGGGCGTCCTTCTTCTGGTGGTACTTGTCCTTGATCCACTGGAAGCCCTGCGCGGTGCCCGCCTTGACCTTCTTCAGCCCGGTCGCCGCGGCCGCCTTGGTCTTCTCCACGCGATCGCCGCCCTGCTTCTTCCCGTCGCCGCCGCCACCGCTGCCGCGTCGGGGGCTGGGGTCGGCGCCGGTGTCCCACTGGTCCGCCCACGACGTCATGGCCTCAATCGATCGATCAGACAAAAGAACGAACTTGATCTGACTTAGGAACCAAGGAAGGGATGCTTGGGACGAATACGGAGCTAGCTCTTCTGATGGTCGCCGGACATGAACAAGAGCAGCGGGGGTTTTATAGGCGGAGGTGGAGAGGAGAATGGGTTTGGTCGTGTGTGAAAGACAGCTGGGAGGAGATCAGGAGAGTTTGAAACTTGTGGCGGAGGGCAGAAGCGATGCTCAGCCATGACGCTTTCCGACGCGGACGTTCTAGAACGGTTATGCACCTTGGAGGACCAGGAAGAACCGCGCGCGCTGACCATTTTTTAATCTGGAAGATCAACGGACCGCGCTGACTGTGGCATGGCGAGTTGGGAAGAAGCTTCCTGGCTGGGTATGTGCCACCGACCTGCGGGTCCGGAAGCGACGTTGGGCCACCTGTCTGGGACTGCCTAGCAGCCGTAATACAAGTCCAGAGGCGCAGTTGGAACTGCTTCCTTTCTTTTCGACGGAACTGCTTTCGGCACACGACAGAATCGATCCTTGGGAGGAGACTTCTTGGCGCGCTCGTTTTCATCAGGAAGGGGGAATAAATTGGAGCTTTTTTTTTTTTTTTTTTTTGAGATAGGAATAAATTGGAGCTATATACACTTTGAGTCCCACAACTTTTATGAAATGTGCAAATTAGTCCCACTACTTGCAAAATAGGGTATCCTAGTCCCACAACTTGTCTCCTGGTGCAAAACTGGTCCAAAGTAATCTAAAAGTGGACACGTGGCCAAGTCTTCTTTACAGAAATGCCCATATATATTTTTCAGTAACATATGTGACCTTATGTTTGTCTTATCTACGTGTGTCCTACCTGTCAGAGTAGAATTTAAAATTGATGCGCTAGTGGCTGTTCGAACCGGGAACCTTCGCATCAAAAACGAATAGCTAGCCACTGCAGCACACAAATCTTACTGCTATAATCCATCCTGTTATTCTACTTATACATTCTGCAGCTAATACACTGAGATGCATCGCTAACTTCTTTTGTAAGTCGATGGTCACGCCTGTTGGATAACTCGTCGTGTCTATGTCCAAAGCTACTAGCTGAGTTTTAATGGGACTGGTAATCTAATCCGTGCAGAAGGTACTAGTTCCTAGCCTAAGCGTATCTTCAGAGCTTAATTTAAACAAACATTTTATATATGTTTTAGTTTGAACGGTTAAAAAAATGGAAAAAAACCTCAGCCTAGTGACGCTATCCAAAATAGACGGTATGTCCGCATCGACGTATTCACGATCCATTTTGGTCAAGCTTTACATTGAGGCGGACTGTTCGTGTAACTGCTTTGTCCGCTATGTGTAACACATGCCAGCGAAAATTACCCTTTTCAAATGTGGTCACAGAACTTCGACGGAAACAAACGCAAAACCATCGCAACCCTAGCGATTCTCAGGCGACTTCGCGACACTGCCGCCTCTCTCCCCGCCCTGATCTCTCGCCGCCGCTGGTACTCGCCGGTGCGCCCCGCGGATCATCATGTTGACCCCGAAGTGGATTTCTCTAGCTTACAGTTGCAACAATTAGATCCAGGGGGAGATTCTCCTGAAATTGGTTATCAGCTGTGAAGACTGCTGGAGGAATCCTTGTTGGCATTAGTAATGAGGTTTTTGACATAGTTAAGTGGGATATTTTATCTTAATGTGTCTGTGTACAAATCAAGGCAAAAAAAGATAATGTTATTTGGAGAGTCATTGCTGTATATGGCTCTGCTTATGAAGAACACAAATTAGATTTTATTAATGAATTGCACAATGTCCTTACTTGCTGGAGTGGCCCCACTTTGATTGGTGGTGACTTCAATCTCATTAAAGAGAAATGTGAGAAGAATACTGAGGTTAAAAGTGTGGCGAACACAACATGCACAAGCGGTGGAGCGGGTGGTCGAGTGCGGCGAGCTCGCTGGAGCAGTGCGCTTCAAGGCGCGCCTCCGCGTCGGGGCAGAGCCGAGCTTGCCCCGCATTCTCTAGGCCTGCCTTGAGGCCTTGGGGTGCAGAGCTTGCCGTGTGCGACGCCACCGTCCATGCAGCGGAAAAGCCTCACTAAGGCATGGGCGATTCTTTTTTTTGAAACAAGGCATGGGCGATTCAAAGGCCGCGTCAAAGTCCACGCTCTATAGTAACACCAACATCGGCTCTGCACAACCAATGCGTGCAACGTACACAATCATGGCTGTAACGTTCTCTATATGTAAGACGAACAATAGATTTAGTACATAAACTGTTATAGGAACCAGTGTCGTTCTAAGCTCAGTAGGCTTCCCACGCAGAGGTCGTGAGTTCGATCCCTGAAACCCTTCTTATACTTATAGTTTTATTATTCTTTCTTTACACTGACATGTAGGACCCACATGGCTAAGACAACTATAAGGTTACATCTGCTAGTAAAAAACAAATAGGGGCGTTTTGGCAAAAAAGACGTCACCACGTGTCCGCTTCCGGATCGCTTGGGACCAGTTTTGCACAACAACACAAGTTGTGGGACTAGGATACTCCATTTTGCAAGAAGCGAGACTAATTTGCAAATCGCATACAAGTTGTGGGACTAAGAGTGTATATTACTCAATAAATTGCATGTAACATGTCTGGCTCTTCCCGGCTGACGACAGACGCCATGAACGGTTGGTCGCCGACCGAAAACTACGCGCAGCTAAACTCGATTTGTTTTGCTGTTTGGCGCACGTGTTGCTATACAAAGCGAACCCCCTCCCTGGCAATCAACCGCTCACGCCGGTCAGTTTGGCGCGGCAGCGCGAATTAATTCCCTTTTGCAGTTTGTCGTTTTGTGTGTAAATACATGCATATGTAGCATGCAATGGTCCCCCTTTTGTTGCGTAGTGTTAATTGCGTTCACATGTAGCTGTGTGTTCACACTAACAGCTAATGTTTCTACTTGCAAGTTGCATGCAGCCAAAAGCGTTCATACTACATGCATGCACATATCATCTCATGGGTTTGTATTTAATGAGCCAACTTTTCAGCACGTTGTTGCATGCATGCACAGAGCATCTCGCTCTGTTTTTTAGCACGAGGCAAGCTCTAATTTTTTTTTTTTTGCAATTCCCTTTTGACAATTCTCTTTTTTTGCAATTCCATTTTTGCTGTTATTTTCGTACGGTAATTCGTGTTTTTTTGCATTAATTCTTTAATTTTTCGGGCTAGTGGTTTTTAGGGGGAAATAACGGGTGGGAGATTCACTTGCAACTCAAATGAACTACCACTTGCTACTCAAATTAAGTACTATTTTTTAAGTTGTAAGCTAACAAAAGTTGCTAAAATATTCTAAATTAAATTTACTTTTTAGGGTTGCTAGGTATTTAAATTTACCGTTCATAAATAACGGGGCACCAAGTTGATAACTTGTAAACAAAAAAAGAGTCACTAAAATATTCTAAATGGAATTAAAATTTTAAGGTTGATAATTTTTTATATTTACCATTGATAAATAAAGGGTCACTGGGTTGATATCTTGTAAACTAAAAACTAGTCACTAAAATATCCTAAATGAAATTAAATTTTTAGGGTTGGTAGTTATTTATTTTTACTTTTGATAAATAATGGAGCACCGGGTTGATAGCTTGGAAACTAAAAGAGAGTCGCTAAAATATTCTAAATGAAATACTTTTTAGGGTTATTATTTATTTATATTTTACAGTTGATAAATAACGAGGCACCAGGTTGATAGCTTGTAAAATAAAAAAATGTTCGCTAAAATATTCTAAATGAAATACTTTTTAGGGTTGGTAGTTATTTATAATTACCATTGATAAATAACGGGGCACCGGGTTGATAACTTGTAAACTAAAAAGAGTCGCCAAAATATTCGAAATGAAGTTAGATTTTTAGGGTTGGTAGTTATTTATATTTACTGTTGATAAATAACAGGACACCGGGTTGATAGCTTCTAAACTAAAAAAGATTCGCTAAAATGTTTAAAATAAAATTAACTTTGGGGTTGATAATTTTATACATTTACCGTTGATCACTCACGTACGGAGGGTTGATTATTCAAATAGAGGGTTGATAACTTTTAGCCCGAGAAAAAGTTTCTCGAAACATATCAACATTGGTGCTAGTTTTGAAGATCTCGTCGAGACGGATTTATTGGTGAAAGCGAATCTTAATTTGGAGTTGTCGTTTGAAAGTTAAAACGTTTTAAATTTTCAAATTTGGAAAATATTCCGCTGACAACAGCAAATTTATCTATTTGTGCATGCATGCAGAACTTTTCCTCAGTAGTCTGCACCAGGTTGATAATTTTATACATTTATCGTTGATTACTTAAATACGGAGGGTTGATTATTCAAGAGCTAAATACACCACGAGTCCCAATAGTTGTAGTTGAGGTCCATTTTAGTCCCAATAGTTGTAAAATGGGGTAAGGTAGTCCCAAAAATTGTTCATTTGTGCAAAACTAGTCCTAAATGATTATTGTGCTGACATGTGGCATTTGGTCTTTTCGCAAAAGGCTCCTGCCTTTTTCCTATACCATATTTGGCTCAGCAGATGCCTAATGCAGGTGGGTCCCACCTGTCAGGTTGGAGCAAAGAAACAAAACAAAAGGGCGTTGTGGCTAGGATTCGAACGCACGACCTACAGGTTGTAGCCCGAAACTAACAACCGACAGAGCTCACCATTCCTTCTGAAAAGTAGCATACTATTAAGTTATTTATATTAGATATTTTCTGTTGGAGGGGTGTTTGCATACTCCAGCCACTGGGTCTTTGCTGGCTTACGAACGTAACATGAAAAACCTTCATTGACTAGCACCAATGGCTGTTTAACTACAGAATTACAACACTAAAATATAAATAAACCTACCACTACCTAGTGAAAAATATTTCTGGCTTTAACCCATTTAATATTCGCGCCTCCACAAAAATGTCATATGATGTTGTAAATTTCGTCGCTCGCTGCACACGCCAGGTTGTATGAGACCCCACGTTGGCGGCTGGGTGGTCCGGGCACCGAGAGGCATGTTCGCTCAAGCTCACGTTGCCATGGCCTAGAATCGCTAGAGCTCGAGTACCTGGGGAAGGTGGTCCTGCATATGATTACCCAGTGGCTGACCTACGATTTTGCCAAAAGGTATGCCACACTAAATTTTTGACGCACCAATTGATAATATTTTTGGTAGAATATAGCATAATTATTAAATAAAAGGAATTTTGGAATATAATTAAAAACCAAAATTTGGGCACATGCACGACTGACTGACGAGGCATCCTACTATTGAACTAAATTCTCACGGTTGCATCCGATCCTAAACTTCCGAAGTATATGGCCGCCGGATAATTATTTTGGCAACACTAAAAGATACAATACAGTGAAATTGTATTATTAAAATAAACTACAAAATATGCATAAATAATGTTATAGAAAGTTACAATGAAATGTAAAAAACAATCATATACTGCTTGATACGTCTCAAACGTATCCATAATTTTTTATGTTCCATGCTACTTTTATGATGATACTCACATGTTTTATACACACTTTATGTCATTATTATGCATTTTCCGGCACTAACCTATTGACGAGATGCCGAAGAGTTGTTGTTTTCTACTGTTTTTGGTTTTAGAAATCCTACAAAGGAAATATTCTCGGAATTGGACGAAATCAACGCCCGGGGTCTTATTTTCCACGAAGCTTCCAGAAGACCGAAGGGATGCGAAGTGGGGCCACGAGGTGGCCAGACCATAGGTCGGCGCGGCCAGAGGGGGGCCCGCGCCGCCCTATGATGTGGGTCCCTCGCGCTGCCTCCAACCCTACCCTTCCGCCTACTTAAAGCCTTCGTCACGAAATCCCCTGTACCGAGAGCCACGATACGGAAAACCTTCCAGAGACGCAGCCGCCGCCAATCCCACCTCGGGGATTCAGAGATCGCCTCCGGCACCCCGCCGGAGAGGGGAATCATCTCCCGGAGGACTCTTCATCGCCATGATCGCCTCCGGATTGATGTGTGAGTAGTTCACCCCTGGACTATGGGTCCATAGCAGTAGCTAGATGGTTGTCTTCTCCTCATTTTGCTATCATGTTAGATCTTGTGAGCTGCCTATCATGATCAAGATCATCTATTTGTAATGCTACATGTTGTGTTTGTTGGGATCCGATGAATATGGAATACTATGTCAAGTTGATTATCAATCTATCTTATGTGTTGTTTATGTTCTTGCATGCTCTCCGTTGCTAGTAGAGGCTCTGGCCAAGTTGATACTTGTAACTCCAAGAGGGAGTATTTATGCTCGATAGTGGGTTCATGCCTCCATTGAATCTGGGACAGTGACAGAAAGTTCTAAGGTTGTGGATGTCTGTTGCCACTAGGGACAAAACATCAATGCTTTGTCTAAGGATATTTGTGTTGATTACATTACGCACCATACTTAATGCAATTGTCTGTTGTTTGCAACTTAATACTGGAAGGGGTGCGGATGCTAACCCGAAGGTGGACTTTTTAGGCATAGATGCATGCTGGATAGCGGTCTATGTACTTTGTCGTAATGCCCTGATTAAATCTCATAGTAGTCATCGTGATATGTATGTGCATTGTTATGCCCTCTCTATTTGTCAATTTCCCAACTGTAATTTGTTCACCCAACATGCTATTTATCTTATGGGAGAGACACCACTAGTGAACTGTGGACCCCGGTCCATTCTTTACATCTGAAATACAATCTACGGCAATACTCGTTCTTTACTGTTCTTTGCAAACAAACATCATCTTCCACACTATACGGTTAATCCTTTGTTTACAACAAGCCGGTGAGATTGACAACCTCACTGTTACGTTGGGGCAAAGTACTTTGATTGTGTTGTGCAGGTTCCACGTTGGCGCCGGATCCCTGGTGTTGCGCCGCACTACACTCCGTCACCAACAACCTTCACGTGTTCCTTGACTCCCTACGGTTCGATAACCTTGGTTTTTACTGAGGAAAACTTTCTCTGCATCACACCTTCCTCTTGGGGTTCCCAATGGACGTGTGTCAACTACGCATCAAGCTCTTTTACGCGCCGTTGCGGGAGATCAAGACACGCTGCAAGGGGAGTCTCCCACATCCAATCTCTTTACTTTGTTTTTGTCTTGCTTTACTTTATTTTATTTACTGCTTTTGTTTGTTCTCTATATCAAAAATACAAAAAAATTAGTTGCTAGTTTTACTTTATTTACTGTCTTGTTTGCGTTCTCTATATCAAAAACACAAAAAAATTAGTTACTTGCATTTACTTTATTTAGTTTGCTTTAGTTACTAGTGCTAAAATGAGTAATCCTGAAGTTGAAGTTCGTTCGTTTAAACAACAAGGTGGAGAAAGTTTTAAAGATGCTTGGTATAGAATTAGTGATGCTCATCATAGGTGCACTAAGAAACACTCCACTATTATCCTACTTAGGAACTTTTATGTTGGTATATCTAGCTGGAATAGGTATGTTCTTGATACTCTTTCGGGGGGTAATTTCCTAGGTACTCCTGCTTTAGAAGCTAGTTGCATCATTGAGAGCCTAGTTGGAATACCACCTATTAATGAAACTAAAATTGAAATCTCTCTTGAGGATGTCATGAAAAAGTTGGAAGCCATAGAGAAAAATCTTCCAAGTGTTGAGACTAAATTGGGGATATTACTTGATAATACTGATAAACTTGATAAATCCCTAGGAGGAATTAATGAAAGAATTGCTATTTTAGAAACTTGTGCTATCCATGATAATCAAACCCATAGGATTGGTAAACTTGAAGAAGCTATGGGAACATTGGGTTCAACCTTTTCTTCTCTTAAATTTAAGGAGAAAGCTTATGTGGGCAAGGAGCAAAAATTCATGTATGTCTCTAAGGTGCCTAAGCCAAAGAATTATTATAAGCCTAAAATTGATAAAACCCTTAGTACCACTATGGGAAATTTAGATAATGGAGCATCTAAGGTACCCTCTGCAACAAGTTGTGTTTGTAAGGAAAATTATAATGTTGATGTTTCATCTCTCGATAATACTTGATTCACACTTTCTGCGCCTAGCTGAAAGGCGTTAAAGAAAAGTGCTTATGGGAGACAACCCATTATTTTACTACAGCACTTTTGTTTTATATTTGAGTCTTGGAAGTTGTTACTACTGTAGCAACCTCTCCTTATCTTTATTTTATTGCATTGTTGTGCCAAGTAAAGTCTTTGATAGTAATGTTGATACTAGATTTGGATTGCTGCGCAGAAACAGATTTCTTACTGTCACGAAATTGAACAGCCCCGTCTGTAGATAACTCAGAAAATTCTGTTAATTTACGTGTGTAATCCTCAGATATGTACGCAACTTTCATTCAATTTTAGTTTTTTCATCTGAGCAAGTTAAGTGCCCCAGAAAAATTCGTCTTTACGGACTGTTCTGTTTTGACAGATTCTGCTTTTTATTTCGCATTGCCTGTTTTGCTATGTTTGATGGATTTCTTTGTTTCATTAACTTTCAGTAGCTTTGTGCAATGTCCATAAGTGTTAAGAATTATTATGTCACCTCTGAATATATGAATTTTCAATTATGCACTAACCCTCTAATGAGTTTGTTTCGAGTTTGGTGTGGAGAAAGTTTTCAAGGGTCAAGAGAGGAGGATGATACAATATGATCAAGAAGAGTGAAAAGTCTAAGCTTGGGGATGCCCCCGTGGTTCATCCCTGCATATTTCAAGAAGACTCAAGCATCTAAGCTTGGGGATTCCCAAGGCATCCCCTTCTTCATCGACAACTTATCAGGTCACCTCTAGTGAAACTATATTTTTATTCGTCACATCTTATGTGCTTTACTTGGAGCGTCTGTTTGCTTTTGTTTTTGTTTTTGTTTGAATAAAATCGGATCCTAGCATTCTTTGTATGGGAGAGAGACACGCTCCGCTGTTGCATATGAACACATGTGTTCTTAGTGCTACTTTTAATGTTCATGGCGAAGGTTGAAAACTGCTTCGTTCATTGTTATATGGTTGGAAACGGAAAATGCTTCATGTGGTAATTGGTATAATGTCTTGAATAATTTGATACTTGGCAATTGTTGTGCTCATATAGATCATGTTTAAGCTCTTGCATCATGTACTTTGCACCTATTAATGAAGAACTACATAGAGCTTGTTAAAATTTGGTTTGCATGATTGGTCTCTCTAAGTCTAGATATTTTCTGGTTAAGGTGTTTGAACAACAAGGAAGACAATGTAGAGTCTTATAATGCTTGCAATATGTTCTTATGTAAGTTTTGCTGTACCCGTTTATACTTGAGTTTGCTTCAAACAACCTTGCTAGCCTAAGCCTTGTATTGAGAGGATTACTTCTCGTGCATCCAAATCCTTGAGCCAAAAACTATGCCATTTGTGTCCACCATACCTACCTACTACATGGTATTTCTCTGCCATTCCAAAGTACATTACTTGAGTGCTACCTTTAAAATTCTATTCTTTGTCTTTGCAATATATAGCTCATGGGAAAATAGCCTTAAAAACTATTGTGGTATTGAATATGTTGCTATGTATCTTATTTCTTATAAGTTGTTTGTTGAGCGGTAACCATGTTTGGGGACGCCATCAACTATTACACCTTTGTTGAATATCATGTGAGTTGCTATGCATGTTCGTCTTGTCTGAAGTAAGGGCGATTTAATGATCAAAAGGTTTGAGTATGCATATTGTTAGAGAAGAACATTGGGCCGCTAACTAAAGCCATGAATCATGGTGGAAGTTTCAGTTTGGACACAAATCCTCAATCTCTTATGAGAATATTATTTGTTGTTGAATGCTAAAGCATTAAAAGAGGAGTCCATTATCTGTTGTCTATGTTGTCCCGGTATGGATGTCTAAGTTGAGAATAATCAAAAGCGAGAAATCCAATGCGAACTTTCTCCTTAGACCTCTGTACAGGCGGCATAGAGGTACCCCTTTGTGACACTTGGTTGAAACATATGTTATGCAATGATAATCCGTGTTAATCCAAGCTAATTAGGACAAGGTGCGGGCACTATTAGTATTCTATGCATGAGGCTTGCAACTTATAAGATGTATTATTGATACGTCCAAAACGTATCTACTTTCCCGAACACTTTTGCTATTGTTTTGCCTCTAATTTGTGTATTTTGGATGCAACTAACACGGACTAACGCTATTTTCAGCAGAACTGTGTCTCGTTTTTGTGCAGAAATCCAACTTTCGGGAAAATCCTCGGAATTTATGCCGAAGGCCCTATTTTCCAGAATACTGACGGAGCCAGAAGGACAATTAAGGTGGAGGCCCGAGGGCCCCACACCATAGGCGGCGCGGCCCAGGGGGGGCCCGTGCGGCCATGTGGTGTGGCCCCCTCGGCCGGCCTCCGACGCCCTCCTTCGGACTATTTATCGGCCTCGACCTAAAAACGCACGGGAGAAGTCGAAGTCGCGAAACCCTCCGAACGCCGCCATCGCGAAACTCCGTCGCGGGAGCCAGAAGTCCGTTCGGCACTCGCCGGGACGGGGAATTGGAGGAGATCATCGCCATCATCACCGCCAACGCCTCTCCATCAACCAGCCATGATTCCCCCATCCATGTGTGAGTAATTCCCCCGCTGTAGGCGAAGGGGATGGTAGGGATTGGATGAGATTGGTCATGTAATAGCATAAGATTGTTAGGGCATAGTGCCTAGTGTCCGTAATTGGTACTTTGATGATATTGTTGCAACTTGTTATGCTTAATGCTTGTCACTAGGGCCGAGTGCCATGATCTCAGATCTGAACATGTTATTGTTTCATCATGATATGCATTGTTTATTGATCTTACCTGCAAGTTGTATACACATGTCGCTGTCCGGAACCAATGGCCCCGAAGTGACATAAATCGGGACAACCGGAGGGGATGGTAGTGATGTGAGGATCACATGTGTTCACGGAGTGTTAATGCTTTGCTCCGTTAACTGAATTCTTGAGGAGCAATAAGCTAAGCTTGGGGGGAGTTGATACGTCCAAAACGTATCTACTTTCCCGAACACTTTTGCTATTGTTTTGCCTCTAATTTGTGTATTTTGGATGCAACTAACACGGACTAACGCTGTTTTCAGCAGAACTGCTCTGGTGTCTCGTTTTTGTGCAGAAATCCAACTCGGGAAAATCCTCGGAATTTAGAAGGCCCTATTTTCCCAGAATAATGACGGAGCCAGAAGGACAATTAAGGTGGAGGCCCGAGGGCCCCACACCACAGGGCGGCGCGGCCCAGGGGGGGCCCGCGCGGCCATGTGGTGTGGCCCCCTCGGCTGGCCTCCGACGCCCTCCTTCGGACTATTTATCGGCCTCGACCTAAAAACGCACGGGAGAAGTCGAAGTCGCCAGAAACCCTCCAGAACGCCGCCATCGCGAAACTCCGTCGCGGGAGCCAGAAGTCTCCGTTCTGGCACTCCGCCGGGACGGGGAATTGGAGGAGATCATCGCCGCCATCACCGCCAACGCCTCTACATCAACCAGCCATGTTTCCCCCATCCATGTGTGAGTAATTCCCCCGCTGTAGGCCGAAGGGGATGGTAGGGATTGGATGAGATTGGTCATGTAATAGCATAAGATTGTTAGGGCATAGTGCCTAGTGTCCATAATTGGTACTTTGATGATATTGTTGCAACTTGTTATGCTTAATGCTTGTCACTAGGGCCCGAGTGCCATGATCTCAGATCTGAACATGTTATTGTTTCATCAAGATAATCATTGTTTATGGTCTTACCTATAAGTTGTATACACATGTCGCTGTCCGGAACCAATGGCCCCGAAGTGACAGAATTGGGACAACCGGAGGGGATGGTAGCGATGTGAGGATCACATGTGTTCACGGAGTGTTAATGCTTTGCTCCGGTACTCTATTAAAAGGAGTACCTTAATATCCAGTAGTTTCCCTTGAGGCCCGGCTGCCACCGGCTGGTAGGACAAAAGATGTTGTGCAAGTTTCTCATTGCGAGCACGCACGACTATATATGGAACACATGCCTATTGATTGCTTTGTACTTGGACACCGTTTTATTATTATCTGCAAATGCCCTGCTATGATTGTTACATGAGTTTCTCTCATCCATGCAACGCTCGTCATCCGTCCCCGTGCCTACAGTATTTTAATCCTGTTTACTAAAATCTCTGCTGTCTTTGTTACTCTACTCTTTGTTATTTCACTACCTCTTGCTATAAAACTGTTACTTGATAAACTCTTGAGCAAGTCTGTTTCCAGTGCAGCTGAATTGACAACTCCGTTGTTAAGGCTTCCAAGTGTTCTTTGTCTCCCCTTGTGTCGAATCAATAAATTGGGTTTTACTTCCCTCGAAGACTGTTGCGATCCCCTATACTTGTGGGTCATCAAGACTATTTTATGGCGCCGTTACCGGGGAGCATAGCTTTATTTGGAAGTTCACTTGGATTAATATTGTTTGCTGCAAATTCTCCATCATGGGTAAACCTCGCGATACTAAGGTCGCCATATTACCATCCACTACAAGAAAAGGTACAATTCTGAATACCTCTGCTACACTTGATTCACCATCTGTGATTGATAAACTTGTTTCACCGCCACATGCTTCACATGCTGGTACTTCTGCTGAATCTGAAAACTCTCATAATACTGATAATATTTCTGCTGTGCTTGATGATAGTGGTTCATTGGGATCCTTTCTAGATGCTACAATTGCTAGGTCTAGACAAATTGAAAATACTGAAACTCCTAATGCTACTACACCTGTTAATTCACCTGAACTTGATTATTTTAGTGATGATCCTGATGAAGATTATGTGGAGCTTAATGATGATTTTATTGAAAAATGCAATGCTACTACTGATGCAAGAAAAATTAAAAAGTTGCTTGCAGAACATGCTGTTAGATATAAACTGTCTCCTGATCCTAAACATCTCCCATAAACATTAAGGATAAAGATTATGATTTTTCTCTTGATCTATCTCATATAGCTATTGTTGAGAAAACACCCTTTTGTGGTACTGAAAAAGAAAGTGCTGGTTGAACACATGACTGAGTTATCTACTCTGAGTAGCTTGTTTTCTGATGATGTCAAGATGCGCACTTACTTTGTTGCTAAAATCTTTCCATTCTCATTAAAGGATGACGCTAAAACTTGGTATAATAATTTGCCACCTAATTCTATTAAAAGTCCAAAAGAATTGCTTGATGTTTTCTTTCGCAAATACTTTCCTGCTAGTGCTCAACATATTGCTTTGCAGAGAATTTATAATTTTGACCAGGGAGATGAAGAGAAATTGCCTGAGGCTTGGGCGAGATTTTGCTCTCTTATTAGAGCTCGGCCTGACCATGATTTGGAAAAGCATGATTTACTTGATATATTTTATAGTGGACTAACCATTGAGTCTAGGGCATACCTGGATAGTTGTGCTGGTTGTGTTTTCAGGAAAAGAACTCCAGACGACGCTGAAGAATTATTGGCTAAAATAGGCCGGAATCATGATGATTGGACTACGCCTGAACCAACTCCAACGCCAATATTGAAGAAGAGGGGTTTAATTAAATTGAATGATGAAGATATGAGGGAAGCCAAGAAGTCTCTCAAGGAGAAAGGTATTAAATCTGAAGATGTGAAGAACCTTCCTCCCATAGAAGATATATGTGAGATAATTCCCCCTTCATCCATGATTGAGGTAAACTCCCTTCAACGCTTTACTAGGGAAGATATTCCGTATTCGAAACCTCCTGCACAATGCTTAGATGAGTTTAATAATTATATTGTTAAGCAAGAAAATTTTAATATGAGAGTAGAGAATCATTTAATGGAAAATTCTCGAGCTATTAGTGAATTGCATGATATTGTAGAGAGAACCTCCAATGATGTTAAGATGCTTGTTAAACATTTTCATATGATTCAAACTCAAATTGATCAACTCACTAAAGTGCAAAATGACTTGTTAGGGAATAATTCTAAAGAGAAACATGCTTATGAAGTAACAACTAGAGGTGGTGTCTCTACCCAGGATCCTCTATATCCTGAAGGGCATCCCAAAAGAATTGAACAAGATTCTCAACACATTGAACCTAGTGCTCATTCTAAGAAGAAAAAGAAGAAGAAACATAAAAATGTTGTAGAATCCTCTGAACCTGCTAATGATCCTAATAGTATTTCTATTTCTGATGCTGAAACTGAAAGTGGTAATGAACATGATAAAGATAATGATAAGAATGATACTCCTGATAAAGAAGAGGTTGAAGAAGAACCTGAAAAGCATGCTAAAAATAAAAAGTACACTAAAGAAGATTTTATTGCTGAGAAACATGGTAATGAAAGAGAACCTTGGGTGCAAAAGCAAATGCCTTTTCCTGCTAAGAAACTAAAATCAAAGGAAGAAGAACACTATAATAAATTTTGCGATTGGATGAAACCTTTATTCTTGCAAATCCCTTTGACTGATGCTATTAAATTGCCACCTTATTCAAAGTATATGAAAGATATTGTTACTAACAAAAGGAAAATCCCCAATGAGGAAATTTCCACTATGCTTGCTAATTATTCTTTCAATGGCAAAGTTCCAAAGAAGTTGGGCGACCCAGGTATACCTACTATTCCTTGTTCTATTAAGAATAATTATGTTAAAACTGCTCTATGTGATTTGGGAGCCGGTGTTAGTGTTATGCCTTTTTCTCTTTATAAGAGACTTTACTTAGATAAGTTGATACCTACTGATATATCTTTGCAAATGGCTGATAAATCTACTGCTATTCCTGTTGGTATATGTGAGAATGTTCCTGTTCAAGTTACTACTAACTGCTTGATATTAACTGATTTTGTTGTGTTGGAAATGCCTGAAGATGATAATATGTCTATTATTCTTGGGAGACCCTTTCTTAACACCGCAGGGGCTGTTATTGATTGCAATAAAGGAAAGTTTACTGACATAGGCATCCCAAATGGGCCTGCCGAAGATAGTACCCGGGGTTTACTGAAGGCCCATTACCCGAAGAATAAGAAGATTCGGGAGCCCAAGATATATTAAGGAAAATTAGAGTTGTAATAGGAAGTGTTATTTGTAATCTGGCGGGATGAGTTAGAAACCATCCCGGACTCTGTAACTTGTACAATAAGAATCCCTCGGCTCCGCCTCCTATATAAAGGGGGAGTCGAGGGAAAAGAGATCATCGAATCATTGTTTACAAGCCCTAGTTTTCATAATCGTCGAGTACTTTTCGGCTGAAACCTTCGAGATCTACTTGCCCTCTACTTCCAACTAAACCCTAGCCTACAATCCATAGGCATTGACAAGTTGATACCTTGTCAATTGGCGCCATCTGTGGGAACTAGAGGCGTAAGGATCTGATCTCGATGGCACGTTCAAGATCTTCGACATCGTCAACCGCAAGCAACGCAATGGATCGAGGTAAACAGATCGCTGCTGGTCCTGTCGATTTTGTTCCTCACCCACCCTCCCGTTTGGATGCATATGCGTATCTGGCGGAGCCCATGGAGATGACGTTCGGAAGGTTTCACTTTCGCGTCGAGAAGGAAGGATCGTATCGTGTCGAAATTCCGATTTCGTCGGGATCGTCGGCGGTCGATTCCGATTTTTCAAGCTATACATCGTCAACCGAGTCAGGAGAAGAAGAAACTTCATCGACACGCTACGTCAGCACCAGAGCAAGAGAGAAACTCGCCAAGATCTTCAGCGACATGTCGTTTGAGTCATCTGCGGACTCATATATAAGCGATGGCTCAAGCGATGTCGACAGTTACGACTTCATCGACAAATCTATCACAGTGGGCAAGGTCTTCATCAATCTCAACGATGATGTCACCAAACCCAACATAGATCTGAATACAAAATATCATCAGATTTATGCCATTGAAGATCAAGAGGAAACGTCTGAGGCTTTCGACGATCTGGGAAATCCATACGTCGATCCCTCCAATCTGCGACAAGGCCTGGGCAATAAATACGTCGGGCCGCAGCCGCGAGACAGAGTTCAACTTTCGCAAGCAGCGTGGGATAGAGCCGCGAGAGCTATGAACGGTTCAGAACCAATGGCCACCACAGCCACACCAGAGGAATTGCAAGCATATCAATATAGGCTCGCACGAGCTGCAAGAGAATTGGAAAAACAGACAGCTGAGTTAAACAGAAGAAAGGAGGCAGCTTCTGCATCTAGCAGGAGAAGGGCAGATCTAAGTCGACAATCTAGAACTTCGGGTGATAGCCACAGGGAGGCGCGGAACAGAGCAAGATCAAGGTTGCAACATATACCCGAAGCAGAAAGAGAGCACTTGGTCCAAAACCTCGACATGTCCTTTATGTCGATAGATACAAGAGGAAACATCATCCCTAAGACACCAGAGGCTGGGTATATGGCGACACATGCTTTTATCCTTGCATCTAAACCACCTCCAGGTGATCCAAGGGAAACACTATACAATATGGCGGTAGCAGGAGTTGGAGCTATGGGGACAGCGTTTGTATCAATGCCTCCCGAAGGAGCAGCAAGGCAAAATAGTCCACGACCTGCAGCAGCAACAGCGGCAGCACCTGAAGGACCAAGTGGAGCAAGAGATACAGCAGCACAGGCAAGGGTCGACAGAGCGCGGCAAAGCAGAAGGGAACAGTGGCAATCCCCAGAGCTTAACGACGAAGATATGTGTGGCCTGCCGTGTTTCACGAGGAGAGTCCGAAAAACTCGAGTCCCTTCAGGATTCAAGTTACCCGACAACTTCAAGAAGTTCGATGGCCTTCAAGATCCAGAGGATTGGCTAGTTGATTATCTCGAGACAGTGAAGCTCACAGGAGGAACCAGGGCAACAGCTATGCAAAGCATCCAGGTGCATTTGAGTGGAGCCGCACGATCTTGGATAAAGAAACTTACTCCAGGATCTATCGACAGCTGGGAAAGTTTCGAGGACGTGTTCGTCAAGAACTTCAGATCCACGTGCAAAAAACCTGCGTCGTTAGAGGAGTTGAGAGCATGTCGACAAAAGCCAGATGAGCCAATGAGAAAGTATATCCAAAGGTGGAACATCATCAAAAACTCGGCAGAAAATATATCTGACGAGAGAGCAATAGATGCGTTTGTCGCAGGAATCAGGCGTGGAGATTTTGTCGAGGACTTGGGAAGGACCAATCCAAAGACAGTATCCGCGTTAATGGAGATAGCAAACAGATGGGCAGATGGAGAAGATGCTGTCCACAACAAACGGCACAGGTCGCCAGAGGAGGACCGTGGTCGAAATTACCAACCGAGGCGACGATTTCCTCGGCAGTACCCGAACTATGACGCTCCAGGACAAATTTCGGCAGGTTTTCGGGCAAACACAGGAGGAAACAATAGAGATGATTATCAGAGAAGCAGTGAGCAGCGAGGCGATAACAGGGATGATTCTCGCAACAGGCAAAATAGCGGGCCTAGGTTCCCGAGGCCTTTCGTATCCCCCGAAGAAATGATGAACGGACCGTGCCAGATGCATTTTTTCCTCGACAGCAACGGAAAAAGACAGTCAGGGCACTGCAGAAAGACTGTCGAAATTTTCAGGCAATGTTAAGGTATGCAGAGCACGCTAACGCGCGGGCAACACAGAGAAATCCTCGGGAACCCAGGAGCGAGATTCACTTGCCACCACCCCCCGCGATTACAGACGACAATCGGCATCAGCTCAGAATAGCGGCAGCACCTCCACCACCACCTTATGTCGATCCTAACTCCAACGGAGCGGTGTCGATGATTCAGAAGGGAAGGCCATCCAATAGAGCTCAGAAAGTAATCTCACGACAGGTGTTTATGGCAGAAAAAATGCCTCCACCAACAGTCGAGTATCTTAATTGGTCAGGACAAGATATTGGCTTCACCATAGCAGATCATCCGCAGCAAGTTCCTCGACCAGGGCAGTCAGCACTTATTCTGCCAGCAGTTATTGCGGGATTTGATGTCTCTCGAGTGTTCATAGACGGCGGCAGCAGCCTAAACCTTATGTATGCAGATACATTGAGGAAGATGAACATATCCTTAGCAAACTTGAAGCCAACAGACACAAGGTTCCACGGCATCACACCAGAGAAACCAAGCTATCCATTGGGGAAGATCAATCTCGACGTTCAGTTTGGAACCCGAGAAAATTATAGAATCGAGAGGCTGGAATTTGAAGTCGTGGATTTTCCGTCGCAATACCACGCTTTGTTGGGACAACCAGCATATGCTAGATTTATGGTGGTGCCACACTATACATACCTATTGTGGAGATTGCCTGGACCAAAGGGACCAATCACAGTCAAAGGAAGCTTCGCCTTAGCCGATAAGTGCGACAAGGATTTTCATCGGCTATCGAAACTTTCGGGATGCAAGCTGAGTATTTGGCGTGAAAAAGCATGACTGATTACGACGTGCTGCCAGACGTTGGAAGGCCAAATAAAGAATCAACTTTCAATACCGAGAAAAATTCTAAGGAGGTGCAGATTCACCCGACAGACCCAAAAAAGACGACGTCCATTGCAACAAATATGGATATCGCATAGGAAAGCGCGCTCGTCAAGTTCCTCCGTGAGCACTGGAAAATCTTTGCATGGTGTCCAGCTGACATGCCAGGAGTACCCAGGGAACTTGCCGAGCACCACCTCAACTTAGATCCTCTCGCGAGACCAATCAAACAACCCTTGCGGCATTTTTCGGAACCAAACCGCAAAGCTATGTTATCAGAAATAAATCGACTTAAGGATGCTGGTTTTATCAAAGAGATATCTACAGAAGCCACATGGGTAGCTAACCCAGTGATGGTGCCGAAGAAACACACGACAGTCCTTCGCATGTGCGTCGACTTTACGTGTCTCAATAAACATTGTCCAAAGGATCACTTTCCCCTCGAGGATCGATCAAATTATCGACTCCACGGCTGGATGCGAACGTCTTTCCTTCCTGGACGCATATTCTGGTTATAACCAGATCAGATTGAAAGAAGAAGATGAAGTAAAGACCGCGTTTATTACACCATACGGCGTGTTTTGCTACAGAACAATGCCCTTTGGTCTATAAGCTGGGAGCAACATATCGAGAGGATGATGCGCGAAGTGTTTGGCGACACAGATTGGGAAAAACGTGCAAGTATACATTGATGATGTCGTCATAACAAAAAAGGGGGCAACGCTGATCGAGGATCTCAAGGAAACCTTCGACAACCTTGACAAGTTCTGCCTCAAGCTGAACCCGACGAAGTGTTCTTTCGGCGTCCCAGCAGGAGAAGAACTGGGGTTCCTAGTTTCAGCAAGAGGGATTGAAGCAAATCCCGATAAAATACAAGCTATCGTAACAATGAGGAAGCCAACAAGGTTGAAAGAAATACAGCAGTTAACTGGGCGAGTCGCAGGCTTGAGCAGATTCATCGCCAGGCTAGGGGAAAAAGCGCTACCATTTTACGCCCTCATAAAGCAAGGAGATAAATTCCAGTGGAACGAAGAAGCGGACAGAGCTTTTGAGGACCTCAAACGCAAAATCTCGACACCCCCCATCTTGGTGGCGCCAAAAGAGAAGGAGCCTTTGTTACTGTATATTGCGGCCACACCCCAGGTAGTAAGCACAGTCCTTGTCGTTGAAAGGGAGGAAGAAGGAAAACTCCACGGAGTGCAGAGGCCAGTATACTTCGTCAGCGAAGTTTTATCGCCCTCAAAACAAAGGTACCCTCAGTACCAAAAGCTAGCATATGGAGTGTTCACAACAGCACGAAAATTGCGCCACTATTTTTCGGCACACCCGATCATAGTGGTCAATGAAGCTCCTATGTCAAATATACTAAACAATCCAGAAGCTACGGGTCGTGTCTCCCTTTGGGGAATAGAACTTTCCCCTCGGGACATCACGTATGAAAAAAGAAAAGCAATCAAGTCGCAAGTTCTGCCGGACTTCATCGCAGAGTGGATGGAGCTGCAAAACACAGGACCCCCAGACTTGTCGAGAACCTGGACCATGAACTTTGATGGGTCCAAAAGACTAGAAGGAGCTGGCGCAGGAGTAGTACTCATATCACCTGAAGGCGACAAGTTGAAATATGTCCTTCGGATGACGTTCCCTAACGCATCCAATAACGAAGCAGAATATGAAGCTCTCATACACGGGATGAAGATGGCGAAAGCTTGCGGTGCAACTCGACTAAAAATCTTTGGCGACTCACAATTGGTGGCTCAGCAAGTTATGAACCAATGTGATGCAGTCAATGATAGCATGATGGCATACAAGGAGGTGTACAACGAGCTCGAAAAGTTGTTTGATGGATGCGAAGTAAATCATATTAGCAGATTGAGCAACGACGAAGCCGACGTTCTTGCAAACATCGGGTCGCAATGCCTTGCAGTTCCGCCAGGTGTATTTTGGGAAGAGATAACAGAGAGATCTACAAAATCGACAAAATCAAAAAAGAAGGAGAAGAAACCCTCGGGGGCTACCAAGGAAGAGCAAGAGGAAGAAGAAGAAGATCAGGACCTGGTCATGGTGATACAGATACCATGGATGCAGACGTACATATCATACATCCTCAGGAAAGAAATACCCGATGATCCAGTTGAGGCAAGGCGAGTAATTCGACGCTCCAAAGCTTTCACGGTGATCAAAGGAGAATTGTACAAGCGAAGTATTTCAGGCGTCCTGCAAAGGTGTGTCACACCCGAAGAAGGAAGAATAATTCTGAAGGATGTACACGAAGGAATATGTGGCCACCACGCAAGTAGTCGAGCTATTGCAGCCAAGGTTTTTCGGGCAGGATTCTACTGGTTGACAGCAATAGAGGACGCCAAGGAAATAGTAAGAACTTGCGACGCGTGTCAAAGGTTTGCCGCAAAACCTCACTCTCCAGCAGCAGAACTAACACCAATACCATTGTCATGGCCCTTTGCCCAATGGGGACTTGATATGGTGGGCAAGTTACACAAATCCTGGCCAGGAGGAAAGGAGTACATGCTAGTAGCTGTCGACAAATTTACAAAGTGGATAGAAGCGAAGCCGATAAATTCACCAGACGGAGCATCCGCAGTAAAATTCATAAAAGGCCTCGTCTTCAGATTTGGAGTGCCCCACAGCATCGTCACAGACAATGGCAGTAACTTCACATCCCACGAGTTCAAAGATTATTGCGAAGAAGTGGGTATCAAGTTACACTTTGCGTCAGTTGCGCACCCGCAGACCAACGGCCAAGTCGAGAAAGCTAATGGAATCATCTGCAACGGCATTAAGAAACGCTTATTAGCACCACTGGAGAAAGCTCGACACACCTGGCCAGAGGAGCTGCCCAGTGTATTATGGAGCATACGAACAACACCAAACACAGCAACACAAGAAACTCCGTTCTTCTTGGTTCATGGAGCAGAAGCAGTACTACCAATCGAGATAGAGCATAACTCTCCACGAGTCGTGGAATATGATGAAGAGGTGTCGAGAAAAGCGCTAGAAGATGACGTCGATGCACTTGATGAAGCTAGAGATGAAGTACTGTCTCGGGTAACCAAATACCAACAGGACTTGAAAAATTACCACAGTCGACGCTTGCGGCCAAGATCCTTTCAGGTGGGAGACCTAGTTCTTCGGCTCACGCAAAAAAGTCATGAAAAACTTGAGTCGCCATGGCTAGGCCCTTACATTGTCACGGAAGTAATCGGAGGAGGAGCATACAGGATAAAGGACAAGAAGACAGGGGTGGAGGAGCAAAACCCCTGGAACGTGGCGCAACTCAGGCGGTTCTACGCCTAGAGTTGAAATATAGTCCTTGTAAAACTTCAATGTACTGAAACGCCCGCGAGTTTTCAGACGCACTCTTTTCCTTTTTCGGGGCACCGAGTGGGGCCGGGAAAGGTTTTTAATGAGGCGGGCTCGCGGTGCTGCAATATAATAAAGATAGTGTCAATATAACTTTTCTTTATCGACATGCTCAAAGTCTCTGACCCGACGAATTTCAATATAGTTCCTCGAAAAAAGAAAAGCCTTGCCTTGGTATTAAAATACCTCGCGAGTCAATAAAAAATAGTATTCAATAAAGAAGCTCGGGGGCTGATACTCGCCAAAACTACATATTGAATAAATGCCTTGGTTCAAAACCTCGCAATACACAAATACAGTAAATAGCCACCGAAACACTCGGGGGCTAGACAAATATAGAAATATAATGATTGCTTCACAAAATAATCACAATCATGGGTTACAAAGAAGAGTTATCTACCAAAGGAAAATAATTAGTCATGATTCAATATGTCATCAAGGGTAATTCTGTTTTCTTCAGGAGCAGCGCCAAGAAAATCAGCATAATGACCATCTGCAAAAAAGTCGGCATCCATCCGAAGAAGGTCTTCAATCATTTCTTCGGCTATAGGCGAAACCTTCGTGTTAATTCGGTCGACACCAACTCTTCGGCGCCTTACCTTCTCATGAACTTTCGCAACAACTTGGGTCAGGTCAAGCTTTGAGTGGCAGATCTGAAGCATGATAAGGGCAAATCTGGCGCCAGCTACCAGTTGAGCTCTGACAAAATCATGGATCTTGTGGGCATCCTTAAATTTCCCCATTAACTCGGGAAGAGTTTTTGGTTGAACGTTCCGAGGAAACATGGAGTTATAAACCATAGACAGGGTCCTGGTACAGAAGTCAAGGAAGTCGCGAGTTTGAGAGGTGCGATCCTGAAATCTGACAATCTGGCGGGTCCTCTCTGGGGTAGCCCAAAACAGAGAACCATGGTCAAGGGCAAGGTTAACAAGGAGGTTCGTCCTAGTATTTACCCTCTCTTCTTCGGCAACAGCATCAGTAAAGGAACCTATTAAAACAACAGAGCAGAAAACTTTAAGAGACGTAGCATGAAGACGGAAGATATCGGAGGATGAAACAAGCATACCCGACATATCCGCGCTGGCTTCATTCATTAACTCGAGCATGAAATTTTCTCGAGTAGTCGCCTTTTCAGCCTCGGAAGCAGCGATTTCTTTAGCAGCCACGGCCTCGCGAGCTTGCTGAAGTGCAATTTTTTCGGCTTCAGATGACTTACGAGACTTTTCCATCATCACAAGTGTTTGCTTCTTTGCATACTGAAGTTGCTGCCGAAGTTCATCCAATTCTTGCGGCAAGGAATCTTCGACAGGTGTAGCATCAGCAAGAGTTCTCCTTGAGCGAGAAGAAGAAGGCGAAACATTGGAAGGAGCGGAAGATGGAGTATAGTTATCAAATACCAACTGAAATTTAATAAAACAAGACAACATCAATCAACAAGCAAAGATAGAGTTTTCATTAATCTTTCGGAATAATTACAAAGGCCTTACAGTGGAGCTAATGAAGTACGTGTCGCCAAATAACTACTTTGGCGACAAGAGCAAAAGAAACAGAGAAAGAAAAACAAAGAGGCATGCAACTAGACCTCCGGCCTTGATGAGCTAGGAGTTGAAGCTGGTTTGATCCCGAGATAGGTCAAGATCTTCTTCGTGTTGGGCTTGGCTGCCTTAATCAGCGACCTCCATCTTGACTGCTCTATCTGATCGGTGTCGCCAACTTTCATCCAATCAACAGTTTGTTGGCTGTCAGCAACCAGGGTGACATAGGCATCCCAAATGGGCCTGCCGAAGATAGTACCCGGGGTTTACTGAAGGCCCATTACCCGAAGAATAAGAAGATTCGGGAGCCCAAGATATATTAAGGAAAATTAGAGTTGTAATAGGAAGTGTTATTTGTAATCTGGCGGGATGAGTTAGAAACCGTCCCGGACTCTGTAACTTGTACAATAAGAATCCCTCGGCTCCGCCTCCTATATAAAGGGGGAGTCGAGGGATGAAGAGATCATCGAATCATTGTTTACAAACCCTAGTTTTCATAATCGTCGAGTACTTTTCGGCTGAAACCTTCGAGATCTACTTGCCCTCTACTTCCAACTAAACCCTAGCCTACAATCCATAGGCATTGACAAGTTGATACCTTGTCAATTGGCACCGTCTGTGGGAACTAGAGGCGTAAGGATCTGATCTCGATGGCACGTTCAAGATCTTCGACATCGTCAACCGCAAGCAACGCAATGGATCGAGGTAAACAGATCGCTGCTGGTCCTGTCGATTTTGTTCCTCACCCACCCTCCCGTTTGGATGCATATGCATATCTGGCGGAGCCCATGGAGATGACGTTCGGAAGGTTTCACTTTCGCGTCGAGAAGGAAGGATCGTATCGTGTCGAAATTCCGATTTCGTCGGGATCGTCGGCGGTCGATTCCGATTTTTCAAGCTATACATCGTCAACCGAGTCAGGAGAAGAAGAAACTTCATCGACACGCTACGTCAGCACCAGAGCAAGAGAGAAACTCGCCAAGATCTTCAGCGACATGTCGTTTGAGTCATCTGCGGACTCATATATAAGCGATGGCTCAAGCGATGTCGACAGTTACGACTTCATCGACAAATCTATCACAGTGGGCAAGGTCTTCATCAATCTCAACGATGATGTCACCAAACCCAACATAGATCTGAATACAAAATATCATCAGATTTATGCCATTGAAGATCAAGAGGAAACATCTGAGGCTTTCGACGATCTGGGAAATCCATACGTCGATCCCTCCAATCTGCGACAAGGCCTGGGCAATAAATACGTTGGGCCACAGCCGCGAGACAGAGTTCAACTTTCGCAAGCAGCGTGGGATAGAGCCGCGAGAGCTATGAACGGTTCAGAACCAATGGCCACCACAGCCACACCAGAGGAATTGCAAGCATATCAATATAGGCTCGCACGAGCTGCAAGAGAATTGGAAAAACAGACAGCTGAGTTAAACAGAAGAAAGGAGGCAGCTTCTGCATCTAGCAGGAGAAGGGCAGATCTAAGTCGACAATCTAGAACTTCGGGTGATAGCCACAGGGAGGCGCGGAACAGAGCAAGATCAAGGTTGCAACATATACCCGAAGCAGAAAGAGAGCACTTGGTCCAAAACCTCGACATGTCCTTTATGTCGATAGATACAAGAGGAAACATCATCCCTAAGACACCAGAGGCTGGGTATATGGCGACACATGCTTTTATCCTCGCATCTAAACCACCTCCAGGTGATCCAAGGGAAACACTATACAATATGGCGGTAGCAGGAGTTGGAGCTATGGGGACAACGTTTGTATCAACGCCTCCCGAAGGAGCAGCAAGGCAAAATAGTCCACGACCTGCAGCAGCAACAGCGGCAGCACCTGAAGGACCAAGTGGAGCAAGAGACACGGCAGCACAGGCAAGGGTCGACAGAGCGCGGCAAAGCAGAAGGGAACATCGGCAATCCCCAGAGCTTAACGACGAAGATATGTGTGGCTTGCCGTGTTTCACGAGGAGAGTCCGAAAAACTCGAGTCCCTTCAGGATTCAAGTTACCCGACAACTTCAAGAAGTTCGACGGCCTTCAAGATCCAGAGGATTGGCTAGTTGATTATCTCGAGACAGTGAAGCTCACAGGAGGAACCAGGGCAACAGCTATGCAAAGCATCCAGGTGCATTTGAGTGGAGCCGCACGATCTTGGATAAAGAAACTTACTCCAGGATCTATCGACAGCTGGGAAAGTTTCGAGGACGTGTTCGTCAAGAACTTCAGATCCACGTGCAAAAAACCTGCGTCGTTAGAGGAGTTGAGAGCATGTCGACAAAAGCCAGATGAGCCAATGAGAAAGTATATCCAAAGGTGGAACATCATCAAAAACTCGGCAGAAAATATATCTGACGAGAGAGCAATAGATGCATTTGTCGCAGGAATCAGGCGTGGAGATTTTGTCGAGGACTTGGGAAGGACCAATCCAAAGACAGTATCCGCATTAATGGAGATAGCAAACAGATGGGCAGATGGAGAAGATGCTGTCCACAACAAACGGCACAGGTCGCCAGAGGAGGACCGTGGTCGAAATTACCAACCGAGGCGACGATTTCCTCGGCAGTACCCGAATTATGACGCTCCAGGACAAATTTCGGCAGGTTTTCGGGCAAACACAGGAGGAAACAATAGAGATGATTATCAGAGAAGCAGTGAGCAGCGAGGCGATAACAGGGACGATTCTCGCAACAGGCAAAATAGCGGGCCTAGGTTCCCAAGGCCTTTCGTGTCCCCCGAAGAAATGATGAACGGACCGTGCCAGATGCATTTTTCCTCGACAGCAACGGAAAAAGACAGTCAGGGCACCTGCAGAAAGACTGTCGAAATTTTCAGGCAATGTTAAGGTATGCAGAGCACGCTAACGCTCGAGCAGCACAGAGAAATCCTCGGGAACCCAGGAGCGAGATTCACTTGCCACCACCTCCCGCGATTACAGACGACAATCGGCATCAGCTCAGAATAGCGGCAGCACCTCCACCACCACCTTATGTCGATCCTAACTCCAACGGAGCGGTGTCGATGATTCAGAAGGGAAGGCCATCCAATAGAGCTCAGAAAGTAATCTCACGACAGGTGTTTATGGCAGAAAAAATGCCTCCACCAACAGTCGAGTATCTTAATTGGTCAGGACAAGATATTGGCTTCACCATAGCAGATCATCCGCAGCAAGTTCCTCGACCAGGGCAGTCAGCACTTATTCTGCCAGCAGTTATTGCGGGATTTGATGTCTCTCGAGTGTTCATAGACGGCGGCAGCAGCTTAAACCTTATGTATGCAGATACATTGAGGAAGATGAACATATCCTTAGCAAACTTGAAGCCAACAGACACAAGGTTCCACGGCATCACACCGGAGAAACCAAGTTATCCATTGGGGAAGATCAATCTCGACGTTCAGTTTGGAACCCGAGAAAATTATAGAATCGAGAGGCTGGAATTTGAAGTCGTGGATTTTCCGTCGCAATACCACGCTTTGTTGGGACGACCAGCATATGCTAGATTTATGGCGGTGCCACACTATACATACCTATTGTGGAGATTGCCTGGACCAAAGGGACCAATCACAGTCAAAGGAAGCTTCGCCTTAGCCGATAAGTGCGACAAGGATTTTCATCGGCTATCAGAAACTTTCGGGATGCAAGCTGAGTATTTGGCGTCAAAAAGCATGACTGATTACGACGTGCTGCCAGACGTTGGAAGGCCAAATAAAGAATCAACTTTCAATACCGAGAAAAATTCTAAGGAGGTGCAGATTCACCCGACAGACCCGAAAAAGACGACGTCCATTGCAACAAATATGGATATCGCATAGGAAAGCGTGCTCGTCAAGTTTCTCCGTGAGCACTGGAAAATCTTCGCATGGTGTCCAGCTGACATGCCAGGAGTACCCAGGGAACTTGCCGAGCACCACCTCAACTTAGATCCTCTCGCGAGACCAATCAAACAACCCTTGCGGCGTTTTTCGGAACCAAACCGCAAAGCTATGTTATCAGAAATAAATCGACTTAAGGATGCTGGTTTTATCAAAGAGATATCTACTGAAGCCACATGGGTAGCTAACCCGGTGATGGTGCCGAAGAAACACACGACGAGTCCTTCGCATGTGCGTCGACTTTACGTGTCTCAATAAACATTGTCCAAAGGATCACTTTCCCCTCCGAGGATCGATCAAATTATCGACTCCACGGCTGGATGCGAATGTCTTTCCTTCCTGGACGCATATTCTGGTTATAACCAGATCAGATTGAAAGAAGAAGATGAAGTAAAGACCGCGTTTATTACACCATACGGCGTGTTTTGCTACAGAACAATGCCCTTTGGTCTAAAAAATGCGGGAGCAACATATCAGAGGATGATGCAGAAGTGTTTGGCGACACAGATTGGGAAAAACGTGCAAGTATACATCGATGATGTCGTCATAACATCAAAAAAGGGGGCAACGCTGATCGAGGATCTCAAGGAAACCTTCGACAACCTTGACAAGTTCGCCTCAAACTGAACCCGACGAAGTGTTCTTTCGGCGTCCCAAAGAACTTGGGGTTCCTAGTTTCAGCAAGAGGGATTGAAGCAAATCCCGATAAAATACAAGCTATCGTAACAATGAGGAAGCCAACAAGGTTGAAAGAAATACAGCGTTAAGCTGCGAGTCGCAGCTTGAGCAGATTCGTCGCCAGGCTAGGGGAAAAAGCGCTACCATTTTACGCCCTCATAAAGCAAGGAGATAAATTCCAGTGGAACGAAGAAGCGGACAGAGCTTTTGAGGACCTCAAACGCAAAATCTCGACACCCCCCATCTTGGTGGCGCCAAAAGAGAAGGAGCCTTTGCTGTTGTATATTGCGGCCACACCCCAGGTAGTAAGCACAGTCCTTGTCGTTGAAAGGGAGGAAGAAGGAAAACTCCACGGAGTGCAGAGGCCAGTATACTTCGTCAGCGAAGTTTTATCGCCCTCAAAACAAAGGTACCCTCAGTACCAAAAGCTAGCATATGGAGTGTTCACAACAGCACGAAAATTGCGCCACTATTTTTCGGCACACCCGATCATAGTGGTCAATGAAGCTCCCTTGTCAAATATACTAAACAATCCAGAAGCTACGGGTCGTGTCTCCCTTTGGGGAATAGAACTTTCCCCTCGGGACATCACGTATGAAAAAAGAAAAGCAATCAAGTCGCAAGTTCTGCCGGACTTCATCGCAGAGTGGATGGAGCTGCAAAACACAGGACCCCCAGACTTGTCGAGAACCTGGACCATGAACTTTGATGGGTCCAAAAGACTAGAAGGAGCTGGCGCAGGAGTAGTACTCATATCACCTGAAGGCGACAAGTTGAAATATGTCCTTCGGATGACGTTCCCTAACGCATCCAATAACGAAGCAGAATATGAAGCTCTCATACACGGGATGAAGATGGCGAAAGCTTGCGGTGCAACTCGACTAAAAATCTTTGGCGACTCACAATTGGTGGCTCAGCAAGTTATGAACCAATGTGACGCAGTCAATGATAGCATGATGGCATACAAGGAGGTGTACAACGAGCTCGAAAAGTTGTTTGATGGATGCGAAGTAAATCATATTAGCAGATTGAGCAACGACGAAGCCGACGTTCTTGCAAACATCGGGTCGCAATGCCTTGCAGTTCCGCCAGGTGTATTTTGGGAAGAGATAACAGAGAGATCTACAAAATCGACAAAATCAAAAAAGAAGGAGAAGAAACCCTCGGGGGCTACCAAGGAAGAGCAAGAGGAAGAAGAAGAAGATCAGGACCTGGTCATGGTGATACAGATACCATGGATGCAGACGTACATATCATACATCCTCAGGAAAGAAATACCCGATGATCCAGTTGAGGCAAGGCGAGTAATTCGACGCTCCAAAGCTTTCACGGTGATCAAAGGAGAATTGTACAAGCGAAGTATTTCAGGCGTCCTGCAAAGGTGTGTCACACCCGAAGAAGGAAGAATAATTCTGAAGGATGTACACGAAGGAATATGTGGCCACCACGCAAGTAGTCGAGCTATTGCAGCCAAGGTTTTTCGGGCAGGATTCTACTGGTTGACAGCAATCGAGGACGCCAAGGAAATAGTAAGAACTTGCGACGCGTGTCAAAGGTTTGCCGCAAAACCTCACTCTCCAGCAGCAGAACTAACACCAATACCATTGTCATGGCCCTTTGCCCAATGGGGACTTGATATGGTGGGCAAGTTACACAAATCCTGGCCAGGAGGAAAGGAGTACATGCTAGTAGCTGTCGACAAATTTACAAAGTGGATAGAAGCGAAGCCGATAAATTCACCAGACGGAGCATCCGCAAATTCATAAAAGGCCTCGTCTTCAGATTTGGAGTGCCCCACAGCATCGTCACAGACAATGGCAGTAACTTCACATCCCACGAGTTCAAAGATTATTGCGAAGAAGTGGGTATCAAGTTACACTTTGCGTCAGTTGCACACCCGCAGACCAACGGCCAAGTCGAGAAAGCTAATGGAATCATCTGCAACGGCATTAAGAAACGCTTATTAGCACCACTGGAGAAAGCTCGACACACCTGGCCAGAGGAGCTGCCCAGTGTATTATGGAGCATACGAACAACACCAAACACAGCAACACAAGAAACTCCGTTCTTCTTGGTTCATGGAGCAGAAGCAGTACTACCAATCGAGATAGAGCATAACTCTCCACGAGTCGTGGAATATGATGACGAGGTGTCGAGAAAAGCGCTAGAAGATGACGTCGATGCACTTGACGAAGCTAGAGACGAAGTACTGTCTCGGGTAACCAAATACCAACAGGACTTGAAAAATTACCACAGTCGACGTTTGCGGCCAAGATCCTTTCAGGTGGGAGACCTAGTTCTTCGGCTCACGCAAAAAAGTCATGAAAAACTCGAGTCGCCATGGCTAGGCCCTTACATTGTCACGGAAGTAATCGGAGGAGGAGCATACAGGATAAAGGACAAGAAGACAGGGGTGGAGGAGCAAAACCCCTGGAACGTGGCGCAACTCAGGCGGTTCTACGCCTAGAGTTGAAATATAGTCCTTGTAAAACTTCAATGTACTGAAACGCCCGCGAGTTTTCAGACGCACTCTTTTCCTTTTTCGGGGCACCGAGTGGGGCCGGGAAAGGTTTTTAATGAGGCGGGCTCGCGGTGCTGCAATATAATAAAGATAGTGTCAATATAACTTTTCTTTATCGACATGCTCAAAGTCTCTGACCCGACGAATTTCAATATAGTTCCTCGAAAAAAGAAAAGCCTTGCCTTGGTATTAAAATACCTCGCGAGTCAATACAAATACAAAATAGTACTCAACAAAGAAGCTCGGGGGCTGATACTCGCCAAAACTACATATTGAATAAATGCCTTGGTTCAAAACCTCGCAATACACAAATACAGTAAATAGCCACCGAAACACTCGGGGGCTAGACAAATATAGAAATATAATGATTGCTTCACAAAATAATCACAATCATGAGTTACAAAGAAGAGTTATCTACCAAAGGAAAATAATTAGTCATGATTCAATATGTCATCAAGGGTAATTCTGTTTTCTTCAGGAGCAGCGCCAAGAAAATCAGCATAATGACCATCTGCAAAAAAGTCGGCATCCATCCGAAGAAGGTCTTCAATCATTTCTTCGGCTATAGGCGAAACCTTCGTGTTAATTCGGTCGACACCAACTCTTCGGCGCCTTACCTTCTCATGAACTTTCGCAACAACTTGGGTCAGGTCAAGCTTCGAGTGGCAGATCTGAAGCATGATAAGGGCAAATCTGGCGCCAGCTACCAGTTGAGCTCTGACAAAATCATGGATCTTGTGAGAATCCTTAAATTTCCCCATTAACTCGGGAAGAGTTTGTGGTTGAACGTTCCGAGGAAACATGGAGTTATAAACCATAGACAGGGTCCTGGTACAGAAGTCAAGGAAGTCGCGAGTTTGAGAGGTGCGATCCTGAAATCTGACAATCTGGCGGGTCCTCTCTGGGGTAGCCCAAAACAGAGAACCATGGTCAAGGGCAAGGTTAACAAGGAGGTTCGTCCTAGTATTTACCCTCTCTTCTTCGGCAACAGCATCAGTAAAGGAACCTATTAAAACAAGAGCAGAAAACTTTAAGAGACGTAGCATGAAGACGGAAGATATCGGAGGATGAAACAAGCATACCCGACATATCCGCACTGGCTTCATTCATTAACTCGAGCATGAAATTTTCTCGAGTAGTCGCCTTTTCAGCCTCGGAAGCAGCGATTTCTTTAGCAGCCACGGCCTCGCGAGCTTGCTGAAGTGCAATTTTTTCGGCTTCAGATGACTTACGAGACTTTTCCATCATCACAAGTGTTTGCTTCTTTGCATACTGAAGTTGCTGCCGAAGTTCATCCAATTCTTGCGGCAAGGAATCTTCGACAGGTGTAGTATCAGCAAGAGTTCTCCTTGAGCGAGAAGAAGAAGGCGAAACATTGGAAGGAGCGGAAGATGGAGTATAGTTATCAAATACCAACTGAAATTTAATAAAACAAGACAACATCAATCAACAAGCAAAGATAGAGTTTTCATTAATCTTTCGGAATAGTTACAAAGGCCTTACAGTGGAGCTAATGAAGTACGTGTCGCCAAATAACTACTTTGGCGACAAGAGCAAAAGAAACAGAGAAAGAAAAACAAAGAGGCATGCAACTAGACCTCCGGCCTTGATGAGCTAGGAGTTGAAGCTGGTTTGATCCCGAGATAGGCCAAGATTTTCTTCGTGTTGGGCTTGGCTGCCTTAATCAGCGACCTCCATCTTGACTGCTCTATCTGATCGGTGTCGCCAACTTTCATCCAATCAACAGTTTGTTGGCTGTCAGCAACCAGGGCAACAGTGCTTTCGACAGCAATCTTCATATTTTCCTGGCGCATCTTCAGTCCAAGGTCCTCTGATGAATTGAAGCTCTTGGCAAGGGCAAGGAAAGTCGGGGGCTCCTCTTTCTTCGGGAAGAAGTAGGGGAACAGCGTCGACAATCCTGCACTAGCATTTGCCACGCCTTCACGAATTTCGGACCCATGAAGCTCCAGATAAGAAAGTGCGTCGAAGAGAGGATCATTGTCGGGATTCTCCAGATCAAACTCTTGGTTTGTTTGGCCTGCCACAGGAAATAAACATTAATCAAAAACAAGAAACAGCAAGTCCACTAAAAAATAGAAGGGATCGATAATATTACTTTGAGTACGTCGACTTTGTGATTTCAGGCGCTTGAGGATCCCCTGCTCACGAGCAGCCTGTGCGGCTTTGTGCTCGTTTAAAGCAGTTTCAGCATCTTCAAGTTTCTTCTGCAGTTCCTCGACACTAGCAGCTTTTGCTTTGGCTTCATCAGCCTCTGCTTTGGCTTCGCTAGCAACAAGTTCGGCTTTCTTGCGGGCCGCTTCACTTTGCTCTAGTTTTTGAGCAAGTGCGTCGGCACGTTTGTTGGCCTCTGCAAGTTTCTCTGTCGAAATAAAGAAAAAAGAAAGGTCAAAAGGTTGCGACAAAGGACAGGAGCAAGAAGTCAAAAACAACGACAGCAAAAAAGTTATTACCTTCAGCTCTGTTGGCATACTCACGGTACCCAATGAATTGGGATCCGATGCGAATAAGCTCTTTGATCATGGGCTGTCAAAGAAGAACAAAGAAAGAGAAATATCGGTATGAAAAACGAGTGAAGGCGTGAAAAAGCAAAATAGAGGAAATATAGATATCGACAAACTTACATCATCCAAGAGCAAAGTAGAAGAGCCGCCCAATTGAGGGGCAGGCTCAACAATCGTTTCAATCCTTGTCCTTTTTGGTGAAGGAGCAAGGGGGCTTGCTGGCGGAGTTGTGGTGACGACGTTTCATTGAGGAGGCGAGGATTTCTCTCCTTCAGCCAGTGTCTCTGAAACAACTAGAGTACGTGACGAGCTCGTTCGAGCAGCCACGTCAAGAATTGGTGGTTCTTCCTCATCATCACTGCGAACAAAAGACGGCAGCATAAAAACAAGATATAGACAAAGAGTACAACGATAAGAAGAAGCAAAAGACAACTTACGAGCTGATGAGGGATTCAAGATATGGATCATAAGCCGCCTTCTGACGTGAAGGACCAACTTCTTCGGCTTTGGAGGTGCCGGAATCCTCGGCGTCATTCCTTTTCCTTTTGTTCCTTGGGGAAACAGCAGGAGGAAGGGATTGCGTCGACTCGCTGGCGTCAGATTCAACTTCTTTTTCATGGGAAGCCGCAGATTTGTGAGAACCTGCGACTTCACTTTCAGGAAGAGAAGAACCCTGGTTGTCTTCGGCGACGATAGCTTGTTCTTCGACTTCTCCATCCTCAGGAAGAGGAGGAAGGGAAGCCATAGTAGGATGGTTCTGCAGGAAAATAGCGACAAAAGAAAAATTAGAGAGATATCAATACAATGAGATGCAGGGAAAGTTCGGAACAAGACAAAAATTCGAGAAGACAAAATACCTCAGGGAGAGGATTGGCGGAGCTGTATGGTTCCACGCGGCAAGAGGAGGGAATAGGATCCTTCTTGTTAAGCGAGGAAATTCTTCGAATCAGCTTCTCCAAGTCCTTTACAGAAAGATCATTGGAGAGTCTATTGGCGTCATTTTCACCAGCATACGTCCAAAGGGGATTTTTGCGAGCCTGAAGAGGCTGCACTCTAATCCTAAGGAAGTAGGCGGTGATTTGAACACCAGACAGCTCTTTGCCTCGAGTATTTTGAAGCTGATGAATACGAGACATAAGTGCTTCTGTCGCCGTTTTCTCTTCTTCGGAAGCTTCAGCATCCCAGGAGCGGCGGCGCAGAATTTTGGCACTTCCGTCGAAAGGGACTATGTTGTGCTCAACAGAATTGGCACTTTCTTCGTGTATGTAGAGCCACCTTTTGCGCCACCCTTGGACAGAATCAGGAAATTTGACGTCGAAGTAATCAACGTCAGATCGGACACAGATAACAACGCCGCCTATGTTATAGGTGGCGTTGTGGGAGCCATTGCGGCGGAGGCAGAAAATGCGTTTCCACAGAGCCCAGTTAGGAGGGATTCCAAGGAAGCATTCGCAAAGAGTGATAAAAATGGAGACATGGAGGATGGAATTGGGGGTCAACTGGTGCAGCTGAATCCCATAAACAAAAAGAAGGCCGCGGAGGAAATCGTGAATTGGGGCAGAAAGGCCGCGGATGAGGTGATCAACGAAACTAACCCGGTACTCCATTGGAGGGGTTGGGTAGCTTTCTTCGCTGGGAAAGCGGATGGCGTCCTCTTTCTTCATCAGGCCTAGCCTCTTCAGCATGTTGACGTCTTGATTGGAGATTTTAGATCTCTCCCACTCAAGATCTTCAGCGGCCATCTTGGACTCTGGAGTACTGTGGCGAGTGAGTCGCGTGCGCGGTGGCATCAACGGCACTGGAAAAGCAAAGTTCGTGCGTGTGTAAGATCAAAGAGAGTTGGGCGCAGTGGAAGTTTTTGCAAAGAGGAACAGATGTGCGGCGCAAACGAAGGTGCGAACGGAGGTTGAAGAAAGGTTTATATAGGAATTGGGCGAAGCAATGCACCGTTGGATGAAGAAATCGTGTGGTGAAAAAAGATCTTGTAGATAAAGGGTAAAAAGGTATTTTTACTGAGATGGAATAGAACAGGCGTTACAGTACGTGCGCCAGGAAAAGCGGAGGACGTGTGTCCCCCACTTGCACGACGTGTCAACGTGGTGGAAACAATGGACCCACAAGGCAGAAAAATCACGACTATTAACAGAGATGAAGTAAATTTGACTAAGGGAAGCATGCCGACAAGAAAAATAAAAGAAGATTGGCGACAGGAGAAGTTATTGAATACTTCGGGAGCCTTTGATCAAATACAAGTTTTTGCCCAAATGCTCGGGGGCTACTTCGACAAAAGTAAAATTTCGAGTATGGCAATATAGAAATTGTGGGAGCCTACAACCAAGCACAAGTCCTTGGCTGTAGCCTCGGGGGCTACTCCCATCGGGAGCGCTGTTCGCGCACCCGAGAGATGAAAAGAAGATCATATCGAGAAATAATGACAATATAGCGACAAGGTGGACTAAAATGTTGAGCCTACAACCAAGCACAAGTCCTTGGTTGTAGCCTCGGGGGCTACTCCCATCGGGAACGCTGTTCGCGTACCCGATGAAATTAAAAAAGAAAGATAGAAAAGCAAAAGAGTATATTTCGAGTTATAACTAACTCTACATATACTCCCATCGGGAGAGCAATATAAGTCATCTTTGACTCGATAAAATGTGCCATTCCAACAGCCGAAAAAGCACTCGACAATATATTCTCAGAACGCCAAAGTTGCGATCAATTTCTGAATGCCGCAAATTTGCGAAGGTAAGACCCCAGATCCGTTCTGTGGGCGTGGCATCGCAAAGACCGCTCTGCTACTTTTATCCGTATCAACAGATACGAAGAAAAATCCTAACGGACGCGTTAGGTACCCGATAAATTTTACTGGGACTCGACAGAATGGTAAGACCTTAAGCGGCGCCTGTCGAAGTTTACACCAGTATCCCGAGATCATGTCCGGGGACGTGATCTTGAAGTAGGTTTTTGCGGATTGCCACGAGAGCAGTTAACTAGTACCTGATCCGTCAGATGAACTAGCCCCAACTACCATTATCCCTGTACAATATAGAATTTTATGTGAAGAAATATAAAAAAGTTAAAGCTTTCGAATAAAAATAAACAGTGGAGATTTTCCCTGACTCTACGATTCAAGCAAAATCTCGGGGGCTATTGACATAGGCATCCCAAATGGGCTGCCGAAGATAGTACCCGGGGTTTACTGAAGGCCCATTACCCGAAGAATAAGAAGATTCGGGAGCCCAAGATATATTAAGGAAAATTAGAGTTGTAATAGGAAGTGTTATTTGTAATCTGGCGGGATGAGTTAGAAACCGTCCCGGACTCTGTAACTTGTACAATAAGAATCCCTCGGCTCCGCCTCCTATATAAGGGGGAGTCGAGGGACGAAAGATCATCGAATCATTGTTTACAAACCCTAGTTTTCATAATCGTCGAGTACTTTTCGGCTGAAACCTTCGAGATCTACTTGCCCTCTACTTCCAACTAAACCCTAGCCTACAATCCATAGGCATTGACAAGTTGATACCTTGTCACAGGGCAACAGTGCTTTCGACAGCAATCTTCATATTTTCCTGGTGCATCTTCAGTCGAAGGTCCTCTGATGAATTGAAGCTCTTGGCAAGGGCAAGGAAAGTCGGGGGCTCCTCTTTCTTCGGGAAGAAGTAGGGGAACAGCGTCGACAATCCACTAAAAATAGAAGGGATCGATAATATTACCTTGAATGCGTCGACTTTGCGATTTCAGGCGCTTGAGAATCCCCTGCTCACGAGCAGCCTGTGCGGCTTTGTGCTCGTTTAAAGCAGTTTCAGCATCTTCAAGTTTCTTCTGCAGTTCCTCGACACTAGCAGCTTTTGCTTTGGCTTCATCAGCCTCTGCTTTGGCTTCGCTAGCAACAAGTTCGGCTTTCTTGCGGGCCGCTTCACTTTGCTCCAGTTTTTGAGCAAGTGCGTCGGCACGTTTGTTGGCCTCTGCAAGTTTCTCTGTCGAAATAAAAAAGAAAGGTCAAAAAATTGCGACAAAGGACAGGAGCAAGAAGTCAAAAACAACGACAGCAAAAAAGTTATTACCTTCAGCTCTGTTGGCATACTCACGGTACCCAATGAATTGGGATCCGATGCGAATAAGCTCTTTGATCATGGGCTGTCAAAGAAGAACAAAGAAAGAGAAATATCGGTATGAAAAACGAGTGAAGGCGTGAAAAAGCAAAATAGAGGAAATATAGATATCGACAAACTTACATCATCCAAGAGCAAAGTAGAAGAGCGGCCCAATTGAGGGGCAGGCTCAACAATCGTTTCAATCCTTGTCCTTTTTGGTGAAGGAGCAAGGGGGCTTGCTGGCGGAGTTGTGGTGACGACGTTTCGTTGAGGAGGCGAGGATTTCTCTCCTTCAGCCAGTGTCTCTGAAACAACTAGAGTACGTGACGAGCTCGTTCGAGCAGCCACGTCAAGAATTGGTGGTTCTTCCTCATCATCACTGCGAACAAAAGACGACAGCATAAAAAACAAGATAGAAAAGAACTTCGAGTACAACGATAAGAAGAAAAAAGACAACTTACGAGCTGATGAGGGATTCAAGATATGGATCATAAGCCGCCTTTGGCGTGAAGGATCAACTTCTTCGGCTTTGGAGGTGCCAGAATCCTCGGCGTCATTCCTTTTCCTTTTGTTCCTTGGGGAAACAGCAGGAGGAAGGGATTGCGTCGACTCGCTGGCTTCAGATTCAACTTCTTTTTCATGGGAAGCCGCAGATTTGTGAGAACCTGCGACTTCACTTTCAGAAGAGAAGAACCCTGGTTGTCTTCGGCGACGATAGCTCGTTCTTCGACTTCTCCATCCTCAGGAAGAGGAGGAAGGGAAGCCACAGATGGTTCCACGCGGCAAGAGGAGGGAATAGGATCCTTCTTGTTAAGCGAGGAAATTCTTCGAATCAGCTTCTCCAAGTCTTTTACAGAAAGATCATTGGAGAGTCTATTGGCGTCATTTTCACCAGCATACGTCCAAAGGGGATTTTTGCGAGCCTGAAGAGGCTGCACTCTAATCCTAAGGAAGTAGGCGGTGATTTGAACACCAGACAGCTCTTTGCCTCGAGTATTTTGAAGCTGATGAATACGAGACATAAGTGCTTCTGTCGCCATTTTCTCTTCTTCGGAAGCTTCAGCATCCCAGGAGCGGCGGCGCAGAATTTTGGCACTTCCGTCGAAAGGGACTATGTTGTGCTCAACAGAATTGGCACTTTCTTCGTGTATGTAGAGCCACCTTTTGCGCCACCCTTGGACAGAATCAGGAAATTTGACGTCGAAGTAATCAACGTCAGATCGGACACAGATAACAACGCCGCCTATGTTATAGGTGGCGTTGTGGGAGCCATTGCGGCGGAGGCAGAAAATGCGTTTCCACAGAGCCCAGTTAGGAGGGATTCCAAGGAAGCATTCGCAAAGAGTGATAAAAATGGAGACATGGAGGATGGAATTGGGGGTCAACTGGTGCAGCTGAATCCCATAAACAAAAAGAAGGCCGCGGAGGAAATCGTGAATTGGGGCAGAAAGGCCGCGGATGAGGTGATCAACGAAACTAACCCGGTACTCCATTGGAGGGGTTGGGTAGCTTTCTTCGCTGGGAAAGCGGATGGCGTCCTCTTTCTTCATCAGGCCTAGCCTCTTCAACATGTTGACGTCTTGATTGGAGATTTTAGATCTCTCCCACTCAAGATCTTCAGCGGCCATCTTGGACTCTGGAGTACTGTGGCGAGTGAGTCGCGTGCGCGGTGGCATCAACGGCACTGGAAAAGCAAAGTTCGTGCGTGTGTAAGATCAAAGAGAGTTGGGCGCAGTGGAAGTTTTTGCAAAGAGGAACAGATGTGCGGCGCAAACGAAGGTGCGAACGGAGGTTGAAGAAAGGTTTATATAGGAATTGGGCGAAGCAATGCACCGTTGGATGAAGAAATCGTGTGGTGAAAAAAGATCTTGTAGATAAAGGGTAAAAAGGTATTTTTACTGAGATGGAATAGAACAGGCGTTACAGTACGTGCGCCAGGAAAAGCGGAGGACGTGTGTCCCCCACTTGCACGACGTGTCAACGTGGTGGAAACAATGGACCCACAAGGCAGAAAAATCACGACTATTAACAGAGATGAAGTAAATTTGACTAAGGGAAGCATGCCGACAAGAAAAATAAAAGAAGATTGGCGACAGGAGAAGTTATTGAATACTTCGGGAGCCTTTGATCAAATACAAGTTTTTGCCCAAATGCTCGGGGGCTACTTCGACAAAAGTAAAATTTCGAGTATGGCAATATAGAAATTGTGGGAGCCTACAACCAAGCACAAGTCCTTGGCTGTAGCCTCGGGGGCTACTCCCATCGGGAGCGCTGTTCGCGCACCCGAGAGATGAAAAGAAGATCATATCGAGAAATAATGACAATATAGCGACAAGGTGGACTAAAATGTTGAGCCTACAACCAAGCACAAGTCCTTGGTTGTAGCCTCGGGGGCTACTCCCATCGGGAACGCTGTTCGCGTGCCCGATGAAATTAAAAAAGAAAGATAGAAAAGCAAAAGAGTATATTTCGAGTTATAACTAACTCTACATATACTCCCATCGGGAGAGCAATATAAGTCATCTTTGACTCGATAAAATGTGCCATTCCAACAGCCGAAAAAGCACTCGACAATATATTCTCAGAACGCCAAAGTTGCGATCAATTTCTGAATGCCGCAAATTTGCGAAGGTAAGACCCCAGATCCGTTCTGCTGGGCGTGGCATCGCCGAAGACTGCGCTCTGCTTTTTATCCGTATCAACAGATACGAAGAAAAATCCTAACGGACGCGTTAGGTACCCGATAAATTTTGGGACTCGACAGAATGGTAAGACCTTAAGCGGCGCCTGTCGAAGTTTACACCAGTATCCCGAGGTCATGTCCAGGGACGTGATCTTGAAGTAGGTTTTTGCGGATTGCCACGAGAGCAGTTAACTAGTACCTGATCCGTCAGATGAACTAGCCCCAACTACCATTATCCCTGTACAATATAGAATTTTATGTGAAGAAATATAAAAAAGTTAAAGCTGTCGAATAAAAATAAACAGTGGAGATTTTCCCTGACTCTACGATTCAAGCAAAATCTCGGGGCTACTGACATAGGCATCCCAAATGGGCTGCCGAAGATAGTACCGGGGTTTACTGAAGGCCCATTACCCGAAGAATAAGAAGATTCGGGAGCCCAAGATATATTAAGGAAAATTAGAGTTGTAATAGGAAGTGTTATTTGTAATCTGGCGGGATGAGTTAGAAACCGTCCCGGACTCTGTAACTTGTACAATAAGAATCCCTCGGCTCCGCCTCCTATATAAAGGGGGAGTCGAGGGACGAAGAGATCATCGAATCATTGTTTACAAACCCTAGTTTTCATAATCGTCGAGTACTTTTCGGCTGAAACCTTCGAGATCTACTTGCCCTCTACTTCCAACTAAACCCTAGCCTACAATCCATAGGCATTGACAAGTTGATACCTTGTCAATTCAATGTTGATGATAGGGAGCATACCGTTTATTTTCCCAAGAGGATTGAGAAAGCGTGTGGAGTTAATACTATTTCTAATGTGAGAACTATCAAAGTGGGAACTATTGATTGTCCTATATATGAGCCTAAGGAAGAATATCAAACTCTCGTGATTGGATCCATATCAATACAATTCAAGGTAACATGATTGATTTGAGGTTTATTTCTTCTTATGCTATGTAAAATTTATTTGGTGGCAAGACTTGATCAACCTTGTTAACAAATACTTTTTATATGCATAGAGGAGGTAAACAACATCTCTTTCTTCCTCCACTTGCTCTAGTTGCTGTAGCACTTTTAATTTGCAAAGTTCCTTAGTTAATTAGAGATTTCAAAATTTTCCTGGCCAGTAATAATAAATTAAATACCCAGAAATGTGCATTTTTCAAAGTTTTCAAAAATTCACAAAAATTATACCGTTGGTCCTATTTTTCGACGAGGCACCTGGGAGCACCAGAGGATGACCTGTGGGGCACCAGAGGGTGCCACACCACAGGCCGGCGCGGCCAAGGTGGTGGGCGCGCCACCATGTGGTGTGGGCCCCTCCTTGCCCCACTTTGCCATCTCTTTCTCCCAGCACCTTCTCTCTCCCGAAAAAACTCGTACCAGGTTCCTCTCTCTCGCGTTTTTGCTCCAGAGCTCCAGATTTTTCGATCTCTTTGCTCAGCCCAGATTTCTTGCTGAAATTTGGCACATTTGCTCCTTGGTATGTGACTCCTCCACCCATCCAAGTAGAATTTTGTTTGGTTGAGTATATCTTGAATATTTTGCTGCTGTAGGTAACATGTTTAGTGAGCTTGCATGTTTGTTCTAAGTGGTAGAAACTAGTTTTGATGCATGATTAGTACTCTAGCAAGTTCCTATGGTAGTTTCCCTCAATTATATGTCACCAAATCAAATTTTTATATTGTTTGTTGAAATTTCAGAAAATGGAGTGGAATAGATATCACTTGAACCAGCAAGAATTGGAAGTCCAACAAGTTATGAGAGTCAATCGTGAAGAGGGAGTATACCCCTCTTACTACCCGTGCGCGGATTTCATGAGAAGCGCGGGAATACTTGAAGATGTTCAAAGTCTAATTTCTCGTGCAGGGCTGAGTGACTTTGTTGAAGGAGAGCCAAGACAATATGCAAAATTAACTATGTCTTTTGTGCAGGACTTCAAGTTCAATTGGTCGCGATCTAACCCCACGGTCCAGTATAAAATTTACAATAAAGCTGTCAACTTGCCATTCAGTGATTTTTGTGCAGCAATTAGAGTACCGCAATGGGGGTCATGCGAGAAGATAAGGGGATCGCCGCAAGAACTCTTGGACCTCTTCAAGATGATTTGCGATGGAAGGAGTTTCTCAGGGGATAGTGGTAAAATCACTAGTATTCAGCTCCCGGCTATCCGCTACTTTGCCTATTTTATTACCAAATGCGTTCTTGCTAAAAAGATTGGTGGTAAACTTTCTATCCCGGATTTGGCTTTTCTAGCTGCGGCACTGCAAAGTAGTAGGACTTATAATTTGGGGGCATTGATAGCTTATAGACTTGCTACTAACCGTGAGAAAGGTGGAATTTGTGGAGGTCTCATCGCCTCTCGTTTACTAGCTTTTCATAATGTAGAACCTCATCATTTTGATATTCCATTCCCCATAGAAAAACTTGACATAGCCTCTATGATTAAACATGAATTTGTTTCAGATTCCTCCAACTTGGGTAACCTGTTTTACAAGATGACATTTTATAAGAAAGTCTGGAGAATAACTAAGAAAACTGAGAAACTAGTAAGATTGCCTGCGCCTGTTTTGTCTAACCTTGATTCCAGGGGAGATTGGTCGGTCACAGAAGGTGCACTGGATGCACACATAGAGAGAGGAGGTCAACATGCAAGAGACGACACGGAGGTCGAGGAGCACCTCGACTCATCATCCGATGCAGCAAGTTCCTCGCATCAACATGTTGGATATGTGGAGCCTCCACGCTTTTCTTCTGCACAGGAACTTTACTATGACTACTCCATGGATTACCCACCGGCGAGGAACAACGATCCTCGTTGGGGTTGAACTCCACTTAGGCCAAAGCCTAAGCTTGGGGGGAGGTATACCGGCATCACTCATTCTTTGCATATTATGATTGCTGGATACTTGCACATATTTGTTTTGTTCGTTTGAGTGGTTTTCCAATGAGAGGGAGATGATATTTGGGGAAGTGCTGCCTGAAAACAGATTCTGGGCTGTTACTAGAAAAATTCGTGCGCACAGCCAGAGCGTTATTTTGAGCTGCCAATTTTTGTGTAGGTTCCCCAAGTTGTTATCTAACTTTCATTAGTTGAACACTTTTCGAGCTGAGCAACGTAAGATTTTTGTAAAAATCGATTTCTGTACTGCTGTCAGGTTTTGGCAGATTTCTGTCATCCTGTTGTTATGTGTTTCTTTTAGTTTGCTATTTCTTGTTCTTGCTTTGTTTCTTTCCCAAAACACAAAAGACCAAAAATATTTCTGTTGTTTCTCTTCACCATTTGTTTGCTTTGGTTTCTTGCATTTGTTTCGCTTTATTTGCTATTGCTAGTTTGCTACAAGAAAACCCAAAAAGATTTTGCTTTGTTTGTTTGTTTCCTCTTGTTCTTGTTTCTAATTTGAAAACACCAAAAATATTTGCTGTTCTTCTTTGGTTTGTAAAGTTCTTTATGAGTTCAATGGTCTTCGGTGGCTGGAGCGTGGTTTTCATTTCATATTATCCAAGCTGCACAAGTGAAAATGCAATAATGACGATCTACGACAATTGGATTGTGGTGAGAGGCTGGTATGAACTCTATTTGTTTTCATTTTTGTACATATACTCATCCATGTGAGCATGCTTAGTTGGTTCATGTGAGGTATATGTTATTTGAGAAAGTCTAGTAGTTTATGATCTCTCATGTTTAGCTCCAATCTATTAATATGAGTAGCATGTCATGGATGTTTGCTTGCATTGTTTTATTCATAAGTAAGTATGGCATTGTGGTATCCTCCTCTGAATAATTCATTTATATCGACTTGGCACATGCTCACGCATGCATATGACTGAACCAAAGTCAATTAAGCCTCGATGATTTATATTGCTTCAGAGTTCTTGTATCACTTTTATGCCTCCGTTAATTTATTTTGCCGCAAGCATGATTATGACAGTTACTGCTCTCTTGATTTGTCGCTCCCTAGTCTATTGCTAGCCTCCACTTGTACTGAGCGGGAACGCTGCTCGTGCTTCCAAACACATGAAAACCAAGTTATCCCAGTGTCCACCATAAATACCTATGCATGGCATTTCAAACCATTCCAAGTAAATTCTCATGCGCTACCTTTAAAACCTTCAAAATGCTTCTCAATTTGTGTTTATGTTTCATAGCTCATGAGGAAGTATGTGGTGTTTAGCTTTCAACCTTGTCATTTACTTTTGACGGACTCTCATATGGACTAGTGGCACATCCGCTTATCCAATAATTTTGCAAAAAGAGCTGGCAATGGGATTCCCAGTCCCAAATTAATTAAACTAAATAGACACTCCTCCATGGTTTGTGATTGTTGGCAGGCACCCGAGGATTCGGTTAGCCATGGTTTGTGAAAGAAAGGTTGGAAGGAGTGCCAAATAAATATGCAATAATTCATGGGAGCCGCTCTTGAAAGTCCGGTTGGCGAGGTAGTTGGTGTACCCATTACCATTCGTTGACAACGACAAACACCTCTCAAAATGATTTTACTCCTGATTTCAAAAATGAAAAGCTCTAGCGCATGTTAATCCCTGCTTCCCTCTGCGAAGGGTCAATCTTTTACTTTTATGTTGTGTCTCCATTATTTCTTTGAGCACTATCTTGAGAGCACAACTGTCATTCTTAGTATAATATGCTTGTCTCAAAATACGATTGATTGTGGTATAACTTTGATGCATTTATCTTTTGACAATCACTACTTCTAGTCTTTCTATGAACTCCAGAGGTGCCTGGGCATTTATGTTTTGCCAATCAAATACAGGCAAGCGAGATACCACTTTATCATACTCTCTTATGAACATTGCAATCCTGCTTATATACATGATTCATGATGCTTATTATTAATTGTTGGTACCTCTTCATGATTGACATAGCTATTAGATGATCTTATTTGCATGTATCTCATTATGAACTGCTTAAGTATTAGCCATAGCATGAGAATATATACATCATATGAGCAAATGTGTTCGTGAAAGTTCTTTTATCGCTCAGTTGTTAACTGAATTGCTTGAGGACAAGCAATAAGCTAAGCTTGGGGGAGTTGATACGTCCAAAACGTATCTACTTTCCCGAACACTTTTGCTATTGTTTTGCCTCTAATTTGTGTATTTTGGATGCAATTAACACGGACTAACGCTGTTTTCAGCAGAACTGCTGTGTCTCGTTTTTGTGCAGAAATCCAACTTTCGGGAAAATCCTCGAATTTATGCGAAGGCCCTATTTTCCCAGAATAATGACGGAGCCAGAAGGACAATTAAGGTGGAGGCCCGAGGGCCCCACACCACAGGCGCGGCCCAGGGGGGGCCCGCGCGGCCATGTGGTGTGGCCCCCTCGGCCGGCCTCCGATGCCCTCCTTCGGACTATTTATCGGCCTCGACCTAAAAACGCACGGGGAGAAGTCGAAGTCGCCAGAAACCCTCCAGAACGCCGCCACATCGCGAAACTCCGTCGCGGGAGCCAGAAGTCTCCGTTCTGGCACTCCGCCGGGACGGGGAATTGGAGGAGATCATCGCCGCCATCACCGCCAACGCCTCTACATCAACCAGCCATGTTTCCCCCATCCATGTGTGAGTAATTCCCCCGCTGTAGGCCGAAGGGGATGGTAGGGATTGGATGAGATTGGTCATGTAATAGCATAAGATTGTTAGGGCATAGTGCCTAGTGTCCATAATTGGTACTTTGATGATATTGTTGCAACTTGTTATGCTTAATGCTTGTCACTAGGGCCCGAGTGCCATGATCTCAGATCTGAACATGTTATTGTTTCATCAAGATAATCATTGTTTATGGTCTTACCTATAAGTTGTATACACATGTCGCTGTCCGGAACCAATGGCCCCGAAGTGACAAGAATTGGGACAACCGGAGGGGATGGTAGCGATGTGAGGATCACATGTGTTCACGGAGTGTTAATGCTTTGCTCCGGTACTCTATTAAAAGGAGTACCTTAATATCCAGTAGTTTCCCTTGAGGCCCGGCTGCCACCGGCTGGTAGGACAAAAGATGTTGTGCAAGTTTCTCATTGCGAGCACGCACGACTATATATGGAACACATGCCTATTGATTGCTTTGTACTTGGACACCATTTTATTATTATCTGCAAATGCCCTGCTATGATTGTTACATGAGTTTCTCTCATCCATGCAACGCCCGTCATCCGTCCCCGTGCCTACAGTATTTTAATCCTGCTGTTTACTAAAATCACTACTGTTGTCTTTGTTACTCTGCTGCTGTTATTTCACTACTGCTACTGCTATAAAACTGTTACTATTGATAAACTCTTGCGAGCAAGTCTGTTTCCAGGTGCAGCTGAATTGACAACTCCGCTGTTAAGGCTTCCAAGTGTTCTTTGTCTCCCCTTGTGTCGAATCAATAATTGGGTTTTACTTCCCTCGAACTGCGCTTACTTGTGGGTCATCAAGGCCCGGCTGCCACCGGCTGGTAGGACAAAAGATGTTGTGCAAGTTTCTCATTGCGAGCACGCACGACTATATATGGAACACATGCCTATTGATTGCTTTGTACTTGGACACCGTTTTATTATTATCTGCAAATGCCCTGCTATGATTGTTACATGAGTTTCTCTCATCCATGCAACGCCCGTTATCCGTCCCTGTGCCTACAGTATTTTAATCCTGCTGTTTACTAAAATCACTACTGCTCTCTTTGTTACTCTGCTGCTGTTATTTCACTACGCTCGCTATAAAACTGTTACTGATAAACCCTTGCGAGCAAGTCTTTCCAGGTGCGGCTGAATTGACAACTCCGCTGTTAAGGCTTCCAAGTGTTCTTTGTCTCCCCTTGTGTCGAATCAATAAATTGGGTTTTACTTCCCTCGAAGACTGTTGCGATCCCCTATACTTGTGGGTCATCAAGACTATTTTCTGGCGCCGTTGCCGGGGAGCATAGCTTTATTTGGAAGTTCACTTGGATTGATATTGTTCGCTGCAAATTCTCCATCATGGGTAAACCTCGCGATACTAAGATCGCCATATTACCATCCACTACAAGAAAAGGTACAATTCTGAGTACCTCTGCTACACTTGATTCACCATCTGTGATTGATAAACTTGTTTCACCGCCACATGCTTCACATGCGGGTACTTCTGCTGAATCTGAAAACTCTCATAATATTGATAATATTTCTGCTGTGCTTGATGATAGTGGTTCATTGGGATCTTTTCTAGATGCTACAATTGCTAGGTCTAGACAAATTGAAAATACTGAAACTCCTAATGTTACTACACCTGTTAATTCACCTGAACTTGATTATTTTAGTGATGATCCTGATGAAGATTATGTGGAGCTTAATGATGATTTTATTGAAAAATGCAATGCTACTACTGATGCAAGAAAAATTAAAAAGTTGCTTGCAGAACATGCTGTTAGATATAAACTGTCTCCTGATCCTAAGTTTGCCACATCTCCTATAAACATTAAGGATAAAGATTATGATTTTTCTCTTGATCTATCTCATATAGCTATTTTTGAGAAAACACCCTTTTGTGGTACTGAAAAAGAAAGTGTTGTTGAACACATGACTGAGTTATCTACTCTAAGTAGCTTGTTTTCTGATGATGTCAAGATGCGTACTTACTTTGTTGCTAAAATCTTTCCATTCTCATTAAAGGATGACGCTAAAACTTGGTATAATAGTTTGCCACCTAATTCTATTAAAAGTCCAAAAGAATTGCTTGATGTTTTCTTCCGTAAATACTTTCCTGCTAGTGCTCAACATATTGCTTTGCAGAGAATTTATAATTTTGATCAGGGAGATGAAGAGAAATTGCCTGAGGCTTGGGCGAGATTTTGCTCTCTTATTAGAGCTCGGCCTGACCATGATTTGGAAAAGCATGATTTACTTGATATATTTTATAGTGGACTAACCATTGAGTCTAGGGCATACCTGGATAGTTGTGCTGGTTGTGTTTTCAGGAAAAGAACTCCAGACGAAGCTGAAGAATTATTGGCTAAAATAAGCCGGAATCATGATGATTGGACTACGCCTGAACCAACTCCAACGCCAATATTGAAGAAGAGGGGTTTAATTAAATTGAATGATGAAGATATGAGGGAAGCCAAGAAGTCTCTCAAGGAGAAAGGTATTAAATCTGAAGATGTGAAGAACCTTCCTCCCATAGAAGATATATGTGAGATAATTCCCCCTTCATCCATGATTGAGGTAAATTCCCTTCAACGCTTTACTAGGGAAGATATTCCGTATTCAAAACCTCCTGCACAATGCTTAGATGAGTTTGATAATTATATTGTTAAGCAAGAAAATTTTAATATGAGAGTAGAGAATCATTTAATGGAAAATTCTCGAGCTATTAGTGAATTGCATGATATTGTAGAGAGAACCTCCAATGATGTTAAGATGCTTGTTAAACATTTTCATATGATTCAAACTCAAATTGATCAACTCACTAAAGTGCAAAATGACTTGTTGGGGAATAATTCTAAAGAGAAACATGCTTATGAAGTAACAACTAGAGGTGGTGTCTCTACCCAGGATCCTCTATATCCTGAAGGGCATCCCAAAAGAATTGAACAAGATTCTCAACGCATTGAACCTAGTGCTCCTTCTAAGAAGAAAAAGAAGAAGAAACATAAAAATGTTGTAGAATCCTCTGAACCTGCTAATGATCCTAATAGTATTTCTATTTCTGATGCTGAAACTGAAAGTGGTAATGAACATGATAAAGATAATGATAAGAATGATGCTTCTGATAAAGAAGAGGTTGAAAAAGAACCTGAAAAGCATGCTAAAAATAAAAAGTACACTAAAGAAGATTTTATTGCTGAGAAACATGGTAATGAAAGAGAACCTTGGGTGCAAAAGCAAATGCCTTTTCCTGCTAAGAAACTAAAATCAAAGGAAGAAGAACACTATAATAAATTTTGTGATTGGATGAAACCTTTATTCTTGCAAATCCCTTTGACTGATGCTATTAAATTGCCTCCTTATTCAAAGTATATGAAAGATATTGTTACTAACAAAAGGAAAATCCCCAATGAGGAAATTTCTACTATGCTTGCTAATTACTCTTTCAATGGCAAAGTTCCAAAGAAGTTGGGCGACCCAGGTATACCTACTATTCCTTGTTCTATCAAGAATAATTATGTTAAAACTGCTCTATGTGATTTGGGAGCCGGTGTTAGTGTTATGCCTTTTTCTCTTTATAAGAGACTTTATCTAGATAAGTTGATACCTACTGATATATCTTTGCAAATGGCTGATAAATCTACTGCTATTCCTGTTGGTATATGTGAGAATGTTCCTGTTCAAGTTACTACTAACTGCTTGATATTAACTGATTTTGTTGTGTTGGAAATGCCTGAAGATGATAATATGTCTATTATTCTTGGGAGACCTTTTCTTAACACCGCAGGGGCTGTTATTGATTGCAATAAAGGAAAGGTTACTTTCAATGTTGATGATAAGGAGCATACCGTTTATTTCCCCAAGAAGATTGATAAAGTATGTGGAGTCAATACTATTTTTAATGTGAGAACTATCAAAGTGGGAACTATTGATTGTCCTATATATGAGCCTAAAGAAGAATATCAAACTCTCGTGATTGGATCCATATCAATACAATTCAAGGTAACATGATTGATTTGAGGTTTATTTCTTCTTATGCTATGTAAAATTTATTTGGTGGCAAGACTTGATCAACCTTGTTAACGAATACTTTTTATATGCATAGAGGAGGTAAACAACATCTCTTTCTTCCTCCACTTGCTCTAGTTGCTGTAGCACTTTTAATTTGCAAAGTTCCTTAGTTAATTAGAGATTTCAAAAATTTTCCTGGCCAGTAATAATAAATTAAATACCCAGAAATGTGCATTTTTCAAAGTTTTCAAAAATTCACAAAAATTATACCGTTGGTCCTATTTTTCGACGAGGCACCTGGGAGCACCAGAGGATGACCTGTGGGGCACCAGAGGGTGCCAAACCACAGGCCGGCGCGGCCAAGGAGGGGGGCGCGCCACCCTGTGGTGTGGGCCCCTCCTTGCCCCACTTTGCCATCTCTTTCTCCCAGCATCTTCTCTCTCCCGAAAAAACTCGTACCAGTTCCTCTCACTCGCGTTTTTGCTCAAGAGCTCCAGATTTTTCGATCTCTTTGCTCAGCCCAGATTTCTTGCTGAAATTTGGCACATTTGCTCCTTGGTATGTGACTCCTCCACCCATCCAAGTAGAATTTTGTTTGGTTGAGTATATCTTGAATATTTTGCTGCTGTAGGTAACATGTTTAGTGAGCTTGCATGCTTGTTCTAAATGGTAGAAACTAGTTTTGATGCATGATTAGTACTCTAGCAAGTTCCTATGGTAGTTTCCCTCAATTATATGTCACCAAACCAAATTTTATATCACTTGTTGAAAATTTCAGAGAAGAGATGAAGAAGTTCAACTTTGGAGAGTTGTTCAAGAAAGGAACAACCAGCACCGGGAGGCCTTCTAGGGCCGCCACCCGGATTAGGCGATCGTACAATGAGGATATCATCGCGCCTAGCTTCGCGCCCGAAGAGGACAACGGGGCTCCTAATGCTTCGTCTTTTCCATGCTATGATTTTCTGAGGAATGCAGGGATATTGGAGGATTTCTTCACCCTTGTCAACAGGGCGGGCTTAACCACCTATGTGGGAGATGAAAGGGAGCAATACTACATGCTCACCAAAATCTTCGTCGAGAGCTTCAAGTTCCACAACAAGCAATATGAGCCGACAGTTGCATTCAAGATCTATGGTAATCCTGTTACTATGGAATTGGAAGATTTTTGTCGTGCATTGGATATTGCCCCTGTAGGTACAGCAAGTAGGATTGATGACAACCCCCGGGACTTGTTGGAGCTCTATCGAGGGATTACCGATGATGATTGTCGCACCATTCAGCGTGGCAAGATAAGAAACATTCAACTCCCCGCCATTAAGTATTTTGCATATTACATTGCTACTAGCATTCTTGGTAGGGAGAACACTAGCAATATTTCTAGCTACCATCTTGCTTTCTTGAATATTGCACTTACTGGTCAGACATCTTATCATCTTGGTTCTCTTATTGCTCGCCGCCTGACTAACAGGGGGCCTATTTTTGGAGGAACTATTGCACTGCGCGTTTTAACATATTTAAGACTGCCTCTTGATCCTAATGATGTGCCATTGGCCCCTAGGAAACTTGATATTGCTGCTATGAAGAGTCATCATTTTGTTACCGCTGATTCTACTTTAGATAATATGGTCTATAGAATGTTGTTTGCTGACGGGGATGAGAAGGAAATCCCTCTTCCCCAACCAGGTTTGTTCAGTATTGACAGGCAATCATGGTCGTGCACTAAGGAGGAGGTGGATGAACATATGAAGATACAAGATTTCCACCAGCAGCATGACTCCGAGGACGCCGAGCCCTCCTATGACTACACCGTCACGTATCCGGGTGCTTCTTCTAGCACATACCCGGAAGATGATCCATCTTCGTCGTACTACGGAGATACTACCTCATGGGATCGATGGGATTGAACTCCACTTAGGCCAAAAGCCTAAGCTTGGGGGGAGGTATACCGGCATCACTCATTCTTTGCATATTATGATTGCTGGATACTTGTACATACTTGTTTTGTTCGTTTGAGTGGTTTTCTAATGAGAGGAAGATGATATTTGGGGAAGTGCTGCCTGAAAACAGATTCTGGACTGTTACTAGAAAAATTCGTGCGCACAGCCAGAGCGTTATTTTGAGCTGCCAATTTTTGTGCAGGTTCCCCAGGTTGTTATCTAACTTTCATTAGTTGAACACTTTTCGAGCTGAGCAACGTAAGATTTTTGTAAAAATCGATTTCTGTACTGCTGTCAGGTTTTGGCAGATTTCTGCCATCTCGCTTTTCTGTGTTTCTTTTAGTTTGCTATTTCTTGTTTTTGCTTTGTTTCTTTCCCAAAACACAAAAAGACCAAAAATATTTCTGTTGTTTCTCTTCACCATTTGTTTGCTTTGGTTTCTTGCATTTGTTTCGCTTTATTTGCTATTGCCAGTTTGCTATAAGAAAACCCAAAAAGATTTTGCTTTGTTTGCTTGTTTCCTTTTGTTCTTATTTGCAATTCGAAAACACCAAAAATATTTGCTGTTCTTCTTTGGTTTGTAAAGTTCATCTTGAGTTCAATGGTCTTCGGTGGCTGGAGCGTGGTTTTCATTTCATATTATCCAAGCTACACAAGTGAAAGGCAATAATGACGATCTACGACAATCTGATTGTGGTGAGAGGCTGGTATGAACTCTATTTGTTTTCATTTTTGTACATATACTCATCCATGTGAGCATGCTTAGTTGGTTCATGTGAGGTATATGTTATTTGAGAAAGTCTAGTAGTTTATGATCTCTCATGTTTAGCTCCAATCTATTAATATGAGTAGCATGTCATGGATGTTTGCTTGCATTGTTTTATTCATAAGTAAGTATGGCATTGTGGTATCCTCCTCTGAATAACTCATTTATATCGACTTGGCACATGCTCACGCATGCATATGACTGAACAAAAAGTCAATTAAGCCTCGATGATCTATATTGCTTCAGAGTTCTTGTATCACTTTTATGCCTCCGTTAATTTATTTTGCCGCAAGCATGATTATGACAGTTATTGCTCTCTTGATTTGTCGCTCCCTAGTCTATTGCTAGCCTTCACTTGTACTGAGCGGGAACGCTGCTCGTGCTTCCAAACACCTGAAAACCAAGTTATTCCAGAGTGTCCACCATAAATACCTATGCATGGCATTTCAAACCATTCCAAGTAAATTCTCATGCGCTACCTTTAAAACCTTCAAAATGCTTCTCAATTTGTGTTTATGTTTCATAGCTCATGAGGAAGTATGTGGTGTTTAGCTTTCAACCTTGTCATTTACTTTTGACGGACTCTCATATGGACTAGTGGCACATCCGCTTATCCAATAATTTTGCAAAAAGAGCTGGCAATGGGATTCCCAGTCCCGAATTAATTAACTTAAATAGACACTCCTCCATGGTTTGTGATTGTTGGACGGCACCCGAAGGATTCGGTTAGCCATGGCTTGTGTAAGCAAAGGTTGGGGGAGTGTCATCATCATAATAATAAAAAAAAAGCACTCCTTCATGGTATGAGATTGTTGGCAGGCACCCGAGGATTCGGTTAGCCATGGTTTGTATAAGAAAGGTTGGAAGGAGTGCCACATAAATATGCAATAATTCATGGGAGCCGCTCTTGAAAGTCCGGTTGGCGAGGTAGTTAGTGTACCCATTACCATTCGTTGACAACAACAAACACCTCTCAAAATAATTTTACTCCTGTCTTTAAAAATGAAAAGCTCTAGCGCATGTTAATCCCTGCTTCCCTCTGCGAAGGGTCAATCTTTTACTTTTATGTTGTGTCTCCATTATTTCTTTGAGCACTATCTTGAGAGCACAACTGTCATTCTTAGTATAATATGCTTGTCTCAAAATATGATTGATTGTGGTATAACTTTGATGCATTTATCTTTTGACAATCACTACTTCTAGTCTTTCTATGAACTCCAGAGGTGCCCGGGCATTTATGTTTTGCCAATCAAATACAGGCAAGCGAGATACCACTTTATCATACTCTCTTATGAACATTGCAATCCTGCTTATATACATGATTCATGATGCTTATTATTAATTGTTGGTACCTCTCCATGATTGACATAGCTGTTAGATGATCTTATTTGCATGTATCTCATTATGAACTGCTTAAGTATTAGCCATATCATGAGAATATATACATCATATGAGCAAATGTGTTCGTGAAAGTTCTTTTATCGCTCAGTTGTTAACTGAATTGCTTGAGGACAAGCAATAAGCTAAGCTTGGGGGGAGTTGATACGTCCAAAACGTATCTACTTTCCTGAACACTTTTGCTATTGTTTTGCCTCTAATTTGTGTATTTTGGATGCAACTAACACGGACTAACGCTGTTTTCAGCAGAATTGTCTGGTGTCTCGTTTTTGTGCAGAAATCCAACTTTCGGGAAAATCCTCGGAATTTATGCAGAAGGCCCTATTTTCCAAGAATACTGACGAGCCAGAAGGACAATTAAGGTGGAGGCCCGAGGGCCCCACACCATAGGCGGCGCGGCCAGGGGGGGCGCGCGGCCATGTGGTGTGGCCCCCTCGGCCGGCCTCCGACGCCCTCCTTCGGACTATTTATCGGCCTCGACCTAAAAACGCACGGGGAGAAGTCGAAGTCGCCAGAAACCCTCCAGAACGCCGCCACATCGCGAAACTCCGTCGCGGGAGCCAGAAGTCTCCGTTCTGGCACTCCGCCGGGACGGGGAATTGGAGGAGATCATCGCCATCATCACCGCCAACGCCTCTCCATCAACCAGCCATGATTCCCCCATCCATGTGTGAGTAATTCCCCCGCTGTAGGCCGAAGGGGATGGTAGGGATTGGATGAGATTGGTCATGTAATAGCATAAGATTGTTAGGGCATAGTGCCTAGTGTCCGTAATTGGTACTTTGATGATATTGTTGCAACTTGTTATGCTTAATGCTTGTCACTAGGGCCCGAGTGCCATGATCTCAGATCTGAACATGTTATTGTTTCATCATGATATTCATTGTTTATTGATCTTACCTGCAAGTTGTATACACATGTCGCTGTCCGGAACCGATGGCCCCGAAGTGACAGAAATTGAGACAACCGGAGGGGATGGTAGTGATGTGAGGATCACATGTGTTCACGGAGTGTTAATGCTTTGCTCCGGTACTCTATTAAAAGGAGTACCTTAATATCCAGTAGTTTCCCTTGAGGCCCGGCTGCCACCGGCTGGTAGGACAAAAGATGTTGTGCAAGTTTCTCATTGCGAGCACGCACGACTATATATGGAACACATGCCTATTGATTGCTTTGTACTTGGACACCGTTTTATTATTATCTGCAAATGCCCTGCTATGATTGTTACATGAGTTTCTCTCATCCATGCAACGCCCGTTATCCGTCCCCGTGCCTACAGTATTTTAATCCTGCTGTTTACTAAAATCACTACTGCTGTCTTTGTTACTCTGCTGCTGTTATTTCACTCTGCTACTTATAAACTGTTACTACTGATAAACCCTTGCGAGCAAGTCTGTTTCCAGGTGCAGCTGAATTGACAACTCCGCTGTTAAGGCTTCCAAGTGTTCTTTGTCTCCCCTTGTGTCGAATCAATAAATTGGGTTTTACTTCCCTCGAAGACTGTTGCGATCCCCTATACTTGTGGGTCATCAATTATGCATAACACATATGAATTATTACTACCGTTGACAAAATTGTTTCTATGTTTTCAAAATGAAAAGCTCTAGCACAAAAATAGTAATCCATGCTTCCCTCTGCGAAGGGTCATTCTTCTACTTTATGTTGAGTCAGTTTACCTACTTCTTTCTATCTTAGAAGCAAACACTTGTGTCAACTGTGTGCATTGATTCTTACATGATTACCTATTGCACTTGTTATATTGCTTTATGTTGACAATCATCCATGAGATATACATGTTGAAGTTGAAAGCAACCGCTGAAACTTATATCTTCCTTTGTGTTGCTTCAAAGCTTTCTACTAAGAATTTATTGCCTTATGAGTTAACTCTTATGCAAGTCTTATTGATGCTTGTTTTGAAAGTACTATTCATGAAAAGTCTTTGCTATATGATTCAATTGTTTAATCATTGTCTTTACCATTGCTTCGAATCGCTGCATTCATCTCATGTGCTTTACAATAGTATTGATCAAGATTATGATAGCATGTCACTTTAGAAATTATCCTTGTTATCGTTTACCTACTCGAGGGCGAGTAGGAACTAAGCTTGGGGATGCTTGATACGTCTCAAACGTATCCATAATTTCTTATGTTCCATGCTACTTTTATGATGATACTCACATGTTTTATACACACTTTATGTCATTATTATGCATTTTCCGGCACTAACCTATTGACGAGATGCCGAAGAGCCATTGCTGTTTTTTGGTTTCAGAAATCCTAGAGGAAATATTCTCGGAATTGGACGAAATCAACGCCCAGGGTCTTATTTTTCCACGAAGCTTCCAGAAGATCGAAGGGGATATGAAGTGGGGCCACGAGGTGGCCAGACCATAGGCCGGCGCGGCCGGAGGGGCCCGCGCCGCCCTATGGTGTGGGTCCCTCGCGCCGCCTCCAACCCTACCCTTCCGCCTACTTAAAGCCTTCGTCACGAAACCCCCTGTACCGAGAGCCACGATACGGAAAACCTTCCAGAGACGCAGCCGCCGCCAATCCCATCTCCGGCGATTCAGGAGATCGCCTCCGGCACCCTACCGGAGAGGGGAATCATCTCCCGGAGGACTCATCATCGCCAAGATCGCCTCCGGATTGATGTGTGAGTAGTTCACCCCTGGACTATGGGTCCATAGCAGTAGCTAGATGGTTGTCTTCTCCTCATTGTGCTATCATGTTAGATCTTGTGAGCTGCCTATCATGATCAAGATCATCTATTTGTAATGCTACATGTTGTGTTTGTTGGGATCCGATGAATATGGAATACTATGTCAAGTTGATTATCAATCTATCATATGTGTTATTTATGTTCTTGCATGCTCTCCGTTGCTAGTAGAGGCTCTGGCCAAGTTGATACTTGTAACTCCAAGAGGGAGTATTTATGCTCGATAGTGGGTTCATGCCTCCATTGAATCTGGGACACAGTGACAGAAAGTTCTAAGGTTGTGGATGTGCTGTTGCCACTAGGGATAAAACATCAATGCTTTGTCTAAGGATATTTGTGTTGATTACATTACGCACCATACTTAATGCAATTGTCCGTTGTTTGCAACTTAATACTGGAAGGGGTGCGGATGCTAACCCGAAGGTGGACTTTTTAGGCATAGATGCATGCTGGATAGCGGTCTATGTACTTTGTCGTAATGCCCTGATTAAATCTCATAGTAGTCATCGTGATATGTATGTGCATTGTTATGCCCTCTCTATTTGTCAATTGCCCAACTGTAATTTTTTCACCCAACATGCTATTTATCTTATGGGAGAGACACCACTAGTGAACTGTGGACCCCGGTCCATTCTTTACATCTGAAATACAATCTACTGCAATACTTGTTCTTTACTGTTCTTCGCAAACAAACATCATCTTCCACACTATACGGTTAATCCTTTGTTTACAGCAAGCCGGTGAGATTGACAACCTCACTGTTACGTTGGGGCAAAGTACTTTGATTGTGTTGTGCAGGTTCCACGTTGGCGCCGGAATCCCTGGTGTTGCGCCGCACTACACTCCGTCACCAACAACCTTCACGTGTTCCTTGACTCCTACTGGTTCGATAACCTTGGTTTCTTACTGAGGGAAAACTTGCTACTGTACGCATCACACCTTCCTCTTGGGGTTCCCAACGGACGTGTGTCAACTGCACGCATCACTACCGCAGACTAATTATCAGTTAATGTTATACATCTACGTCCTTGCATGGTCCGAGGGTCTGTGGCATATGCGGCATACCCTCTAAGTCCTCCACTGTGAATACCGTCTACCGCGGCAAGGTCCATGTCCTTCTCCCTAACATGGTCCACATGTATCTCGAAGAGACCATACGCCCATCGCGGTTAGGTTCCGCTCGCCGACATCGTACCAGCTTCATGCGTCACAGGAACTAGGTCTCTGCCTTTGTGGGCGGGTTTGTGATTTTGTCCCATATCAAAAGCGAGTACTCGGCATCAAATAGGAGCCGTAGCTGAGAAAAAAATTAAGTCTCGTAGTCTGTTTGACCTAATCCGATTGACTAGAACATTTTTTGTTAACTTTTTTTAGGGTGAAAAAATTGTTAACTTTGTACTGTGAGTATAGATAACCTTAAGCTCTCACTTTTGACACATTAGAACGTTGGAGCTGATGGTGCGCGCGTCTGTGGCGTGCTCTCTATTTCCTAGGTCGCGAGTTCGAATCCGGGCGACAGCACACAATCACACTGTTATATTTTATTTCTTTGCTCCCACCTGTCAGGTGGGACCCACGTGCGGTAAGGATGTTCAAGGCCAGGTGTGGTATAGGAAATATGTAGGGGCTCTTTGGCGAAAAGACCAATGCCACGTGTTGACACCAGAATAGTTTGGGACTAGTTTTGCACATTGGGACAACTTGTGGGACTAACTTACCCCACTTTACAACTATTGGGGCTAAAATGCACCTAAACTATAACTATTAGGACTAGTGGTGTGATGTCTACGGGTGCTTCTATTCTTGTATACAGTGTTGGGCCTCCAAGAGCAGAGGTTTGTAGAACAGCAGCAAGTTTCCCTTAAGTGGATCACCCAAGGTTTATCGAACTCAGGGAGGAAGAGGTCAAAGATATCCCTCTCAAGCAACCCTGCAATCACGATACAAGAAGTCTCTTGTGTCCCCAACACACCTAATACACTTGTCGGATGTATAGGTGCACTAGTTCAGCGAAGAGATAGTGAAATACAAGTGGTATGAATGAATATGAGCAGTAGTACGGCGCCAGAAAAGTGCTTGCTAGCGTGCAGTTGATGGTAAATATGCAGGAAGTAAACAAGCGGTGTTTGCAGTATTGGAAATAAGGCCTAGGGATCCTACTTTCACTAGTGGACACTCTCAACAATGATCACATAAATAAATAAGTTCTCTTCCTTTGTGCTACATATACTCTTGTTTGATAATAAACACCATTCGTTGTGTAGGGCTACAAGAGCACCTCAATGCCGGAGTTAACAAGCTCCACAACATTCGGCATTCATATTTAAGTAACCTTAGAGCATAATAGATCTTTGCAATTTAAACCGAGTACTAACATAGCATACACACTGTCACCTTTACACTATGAAGGGGGAATAGATCACATCAATACTATCATAGTAATAATTAACTCCATAACCTACAAGAGATTATGATCATAACCTACGCCAAGAACTACACGATGCACACACTGTCACCATTACACCGTGAAGGAGGAATAGACTACTTTAATAACATCACAAGAGTAGCACATAGATTAATAGTGATACAAAGCTCATCATATGGATCTCAATCATGCAAAGCAATTCATGAGATCATTGTATTGGGGTACAGAGAGAGAGATTAACCACATAGCTACCGGTAGAGCCCTCAGCCTCGGGGGAGAATTACTCCCTCCTCATCATAGGAGACAACAGCGGTGATGAATATGGCGGTGGTGTCGATGGAGATGGCGGTGATGTCGATGAAGAAGTGTTCCGGGGGCACTTCCCCGTCCCGGCGGCGTGCCGGAACAGAGACTCCTGTCCCCCAGATCCTGGCTTCGCGATGGCGGCGGTTCTGGAAGGTTTCTCATACCGTGGCTTTTCCGTCTCGAAGATTTAGGTCAGGGACCTTTAAATAGGCGAAGAGGCGGAGTCGGAAGGGCCACGGGGGACCCACACAGTAGGGGGGCGCGCCCCCCCTCTGGCCGCGCCGCCTTGTTGTGTGGAGGCCCTGGGCCTCCCCTCTGGTGCCTCTCCGGTGTTCTGGAAGCTTCATGCAATTATAAGATGCTGGGCGTTGATTTCGTCCAATTCCGAGAATATTTCCTTACTAGGATTTCTGAAACGAAAAACAGCAGAAAACAGGAACTGACACTTCGGCATCTCGTTAATAGGTTAGTTCCGGAAAACGCATAAAAACGATATAAAGTGTGAACAAAACATGTAGGTATTGTCATAAAACTAGCATGGAACATAAGAAATTATAGATACGTTTGAGACATATCAAGCATCCCCAAGCTTAGTTCCTACTGCCCTCGAGTAGGTAAACGATAACAATGATAATTTCTTAAGTGACATGCTACCAACATAATCTTGATCAACATTATTGTAAAGCATATGAGATGAATGCAGCGATTCGAAGCAATGATGAAGACAATGAGTAAACAACTGAATCATATAGAAAAGACTTTTCATGAATAGTACTTTCAAGACAAGCATCAATAAGACTTGCATAACAGTTAACTCATAAGCAATAAATTCTTAGTAGAAGGCATTGAAGCAACACAAAGGATGATTAAGTTTCAGCAATTGCTTTCAACTTGTAACATGTATATCTCATGGATAATTGTCAATATAAAGCAATATAACAAGTGCAATAGGTAAACATGTAAGAATCAATGCACACAGTTGACACAAGCGTTTGTTTCTAAGATAGAAAGAAGTAGGTAAACTAACTCAACGATAAAGTAGAAGAATGTCCCTTCGCAGAGGGAAGCATGGATTGCTATATTTGTGCTAGAGCTTTTATTTTGAAAACATAAAGAGAGCATAAAAAGTAAAGTTTTGAGAATGGTAGTGGGCACTCTAACCCCCTTGCCAGACAGACTTTCAAAGAGCGGCTCCCATAAAATTTTATTTTTGGGTGGCACTCCTTCCAACCTTGCTTTCACAAACCATGGCTAACCGAATCCTCGGGTGCCTGCCAACAATCTCATACCATGAAGGAGTGCCTTTTTATAACTTTATGAAATTTAATTAATTCGGGGCTGGGAACCCCATTGCCAGCTCTTTTTGCAAAATTATTGGATAAGCGGATGAAGCCACTAGTCCATTGGTGAAAGTTGCCCAACAAGATTGAAAGATAAACACCACATACTTCCTCATGAGCTATAAAACATTGACACAAATAAGAGGTAATAACTTTTGAATTTTTAAAGGTAGCACTCAAGCAATTTACTTTGGAATGGCGGAGAAATACCATGTAGTAGGTAGGTATGGTGGACACAAATGGCATAGTTTTTGGCTCAAGAATTTGGATGCACGAGAAGAATCCCTCTCAATACAAGGCTAGGCTAGCAAGGTTGTTTGAAGCAAACTCAAGTATAAAACGGTGCAGCAAGACTCACATATGAACATATTGTAAGCATTATAAGACTTTACATCGTCTTCTTTGTTGTTCAAACACCTTAACCAGAAAATATCTAGACTCTAGAGACCAATCATGCAAACCAAATTTTAACAAGCTCTATGTAGTTCTTCATTAATAGGTGCAAAGTACATGATGCAAGAGCTTAAACATGATCTATATGAGCACAACAATTGCCATGTATCAAATTATTCAAGACATTATACCAATTACCACATGCAACATTTCATGTTTCCAACCATATAACAATGAATGAAGCAGTTTCAACTTTCGCCATGAACATTAAAAGTAAAGCTAAGAACACATGTGTTCATATAAACGAGCGGAGCGTGTCTCTCTCCCACACAAGCATGAATTTATTCAAACAAAACAAAAACAAACAGACGCTCCAAGTAAAGTACATAAGATGTGACCGAATAAAAATATAGTTTCAAGAGAAGAAACCTGATAAATTGTTGATGAAGAAGGGGATGCCTTGGGCATCCCCAAGCTTAGATGCTTGGGTCTTCTTGAAATATGCAGGGATGAACCACGGGGGCATCCCCAAGCTTAGACTTTTCACTCTTCTTGATCATAGTATATCATCCTCCTCTCTTGACCCTTGAAAACTTCCTCCACACCAAACTCGAAACAAACTCATTAGAGGGTTAGTGCATAATCAAAAATTCACATGTTCAGAGGTGACACAATCATTCTTAACACTTCTGGACATTGCACAAAGCTACTGGAAGTTAATGGAACAAAGAAATCCATCCAACACAGCAAAAGAGGCAATGCGAAATAAAAGGCAGAATATGTCAAAACAGAACAGTCCGTAAAGACGAATTTTCCAGGGGCACTTAACTTGCTCAGATGAAAATGCTCAAATTGAATGAAAGTTGCGTACATATCTGAGGATCACGCACGTAAATTGGCAGATTTTTCTGGGTTACCTACAGAGAACACTGCCCAAATTCGTGACAGACAGAAATCTATTTCTGCGCAGTAATCCAAATCTAGTATTGACTTTACTATCAAAGACTTTACTTGGCACAACAATGCAATAAAATAAAGATAAGGAGAGGTTGCTACAGTAGTAACAACTTCCAAGACTCAAATATAAAACAAAAGTGCTGTAGTAAAATAAACACATGGGTTATCTCCCAAGAAGTGCTTTCTTTATAGCCATTAAGATGGGCTCAGCAATTTTAATGATGCACTCGCAAGAAATAGTAGTTGAAGCAAAAGAGAGCATCAAGAAGCAAATTCAAAACACATTTAAGCCTAACATGCTTCCTATGCATAGGAATCTTGTAAATAAACAAGTCAATGAAGAACAAAGTGAATAGCATAGGAAGACAAAACAAGTGTAACTTCAAGATTCTCAACATAAAGAGGGGAAACTTAATATTATTAAGATGCATATAACCATGTTTCCCTCTCTCATAATAACTTTCAGAGGCATCATGAACAAACTCAACAATATAAGTATCACATAAAGCATTCTTATTCACATGCATAAAAGTATCATTACTCTCCACATAAGCATAATCGATTTTATTAGTTGTAGTGGGAGCAAATTCAACAAAGTAGCTATCATTATTATTCTCATCAAGTGTAGGAGGCATAGTATAATCATAATAAAATTTACTCTCCATAGTAGGCGGCACCAAAAGACCACTATCATTATAATCATCATAAATAGGAGGCATATCATAATCAACATAAACTTTCTCCTCAATACCCGGAGGACTAAAGAGATCATTTTCATCAAAACCGACCTCCCCAAGCTTAGAATTTTCTATATCATTAGCAACAATGGTGTTCGAAGCGTTCATACTAATATCATTGCTACTAGCATGCAAATAAGGTTCCATAGGTTTTTTAATTTTCGCATTAAACCATTCATGTCTTGACTCAGGAAATAGTTTAAAAAGCTCACAGATGTTTTCCATTATGCCTTACTAGTGTAAACAAGAAACAAAAAGATGCAATTGCAGGATCTAAAGGAAATAGCTTCAAGCACTTACAACGGAAACAGAAAATAACTTACACTGGGACCGGAGTGTGAGTGCCTTTTACCTTTCCTCCGGCAACGGCGCTTAAAAGTGCTTGATGTCTACGGGTGCTTCTATTCTTGTAGACAGTGTTGGGCCTCCAAGAGCAGAGGTTTGTAGAACAGCAGCAAGTTTCCCTTAAGTGGATCACCCAAGGTTTATCGAACTCGGGGAGGAAGAGGTCAAAGATATCCCTCTCAAGCAATCACGATACAAGAAGTCTCTTGTGTCCCCAACACACCTAATACACTTGTCGGATGTATAGGTGCACTAGTTCGGCGAAGAGATAGTGAAATACAAGTGGTATGAATGAATATGAGCAGTAGTAACGGCGCCAGAAAAGTGCTTGCTGGCGTGCAGTTGATGGTAAACATGCATCAGAACTGTAAACAAGCGGTGTTTGCAGTATTGGAAATAAGGCCTAGGGATCCTACTTTCACTAGTGGACACTCTCAACAATGATCACATAAATAAATAAGTTCTCTTCCTTTGTGCTATATATACTCTTGTTTGATAATAAACACCATTCGTTGTGTAGGGCTACAAGAGCACCTCAATGCCGGAGTTAACAAACTCCACAATATTGGGCATTCATATTTAAGTAACCTTAGAGCATAATAGATCTTTGCAATTTAAACCGAGTACTAACATAGCATACACACTGTCACCTTTACACTATGAAGGGGGAATGGATCACATCAATACTATCATAGTAATAATTAACTCCATAACCTACAAGAGATTATGATCATAACCTACGCCAAGAACTACACGATGCACACACTGTCACCATTACACCGTGAAGGAGGAATAGACTACTTTAATAACATCACAAGAGTAGCACATAGATTAATAGTGATACAAAGCTCATCATATGGATCTCAATCATGCAAAGCAATTCATGAGATCATTGTATTGGGGTACAGAGAGAGAGATTAACCACATAGCTACCGGTAGAGCCCTCAGCCCCAGGGGAGAATTACTCCCTCCTCATCATAGGAGACAGCAGCGGTGATGAAGATGGCGGTGGTGTCGATGGAGAAGTCTTCCGGGGGCACTTCCCCATCCCGGCGGCGTGCCGGAACAGAGACTCTGTCCCCAGATCTTGGCTTCGCGATGGCGGCGGTTCTGGAAGGTTTCTCGTACCGTGGCTTTTCCGTCTCGAAGATTTAGGTCAGGGACCTTTAAATAGGCGAAGAGGCGAGTCGGAAGGGCCACGGGGACCCACACAGAGGGGGCGCGCCCTCCGGCGCGCCGCTTGTTGTGTGGAGGCCCTGGGCCTCCCTCAGTGCCTCGTTGTTCCGAAGCTTCGTGCAATTATAAGATGCTGGGCGTTGATTTCGTCCAATTCCGAGAATATTTCCTTACTAGGATTTCTGAAACGAAACAGCAAAACAGGCACGGCATCTCGTTAATAGGTTAGTTCCAAAACGCATAAAAACGATATAAAGTGTGAACAAAACATGTAGGTATTGTCATAAAACTAGCATGGAACATAAAAAATTATAGATACGTTTGAGACGTATCATGGTGTATTTAGCTCATTATTCAAATAGAAAGGGTTGATAACTTTTAGAAAAAAATTTGTCGAAACATATTAACATGGGTGCTGGTTTTGAAGATCTCGTCGAGACGGATTTATTGGTGAAAGCGAATCTTAATTTGAAGTTGTCGTTTGAAAGTTAAAATGTTTTGAATTTTCAAATTTGGAAAAGATTCCGCTGACATCAGCAAATTCGTCTATTTGTGCATGCATGCAGAACTTTTCCTCAATAGCCTGCACCAGGTTGATAATTTTATACATTTACCGTTGATCACTCAAGTACGGAGGGTTTATTATTCAAATAGAAAGGTTGATAACTTTTAGCCAAAAAAAGTTTGTCGAAACATATTAACATGAGTGCTAGTTTTGAAGATCTCGTCGAGACGAATTTATTGGTGAAAGCGGATCTTAATTTGGAGTTGCCGTTTGAAAGTTAAAACGTTTTGAATTTTCAAATTTGGAAAAGATTCCGCTGACATCAGCGAATCCGTCATCTAGCGCTTGCATGCAGAATTTTCCCTATATAGTATATTTGGTCAGAAATTTTTTGCCAAAAAACGAAATTTTGCTATAAATAGTAATTTCGAATGTTACTAAAAATAGAAATTTCTGGTCCGGATCTGACCGCCCGAGCGGTCGACCGCCAGCTAGGGGAGCCCTATACAAAGGTGGCATGAGATCTTGCTTAGGGCATGGTGGGGCCGAGCGAATCCATTCTTCACTGTAATGATTCAAGTGGGTCAATATTAGGGTACTCTGACGAGACTCTCAGTTGCGGGCCTCCACGAAAAAAAAGCGCCAACGGCAGTTTGTCGTGTCATTGACCTTGCTGTCGACGCCACGATCTACCTCTATGGCATCTCACACATCACATCATAGTGGCAGGAAAGTAGGCATTTATAGCCAGCGATATGTCTCATCCATACATCAATGATATCTTCTTCCAGATATAAGTCTCCTCATGATTTTTTTTTTGGTCGCAGCAACACGCGGGTATAGTGCTAGTTTAATCAAAGAAGGCTAAATCCCGCCCACGGGGGGTCGTGAACTCGCGCTGGCAGGGAAAGCACCACTGTGCTCCTACCACTGGGCTAGAAGCCCATCCACAAAAGAATGATATGCATGATATTCCATTTTGCAAATAGGACGTGGTGCTGAACAAGATCTTACAAAAAGCACTTACTTCATTAGTTCATGGCCACACAGTACAAGATATCATGTGCTAACATGTTAACCGATGGATACCCATGATACCATAATTCTGCTAAATTTGTGAAACAGTTAACAAATCCAGTAAAATGAAGATTATATCAGAACACTCAATAAAAAGGCGGAATCAAATGATCACATTAAGATCTGAGCAAACCTAGGCCAGGCTGTCAAGGCCACAATATATTTTCTGAACGAGTGCTATCAACATAGTTACATGGATGATATTCACTATAGGGATACCCTACATAGATGACCACATGGAAGAAAATATCACTACTAGGAAAAAGCCTATAGGTGGAGGCAATAGGTGCCGGCGCACCACCCTGGACGTGCGCCAGTGGAAAGTGTTGCCGGCGCACCACATTTCAGCCGCGCCGGAGATGCGGGCCTACCGCCGGCGCACCAGCGGAGTCGACGCGCCGGCGTTATTTCCTGGCATGGGCTCGGCTGATTCGGGCCAGGCCCAGGGGTGATATAGCCGAATGGGCTATGTTCTGCCGGCGCACCCATGCCCTGGTGCGCCGGCAGTAACCTGGGCAGTTATTTCTGCTCAACAACCACTCCCCCACTACCATTACTCCACTCCTCCACACAAACCCGAGCCTTCTCCCAACCCAGCTCATTTTTGCCTATTCCTATCCCCAATTTAGCTAATTTGACCAAACAAAATCATATTTTTTGAGCAAATCTTCCCTTCCTACATGCATCTCCCACATCCCCCTATGTAGATCTAGATCTACTATCCCGCATTGACCGCTCAATCTAGATCTAGATCTAGAAAGTCGGCTTCCATACGCCGTGGTAGCGGCGCGACGTCTCGATCTCGTTGACGAATATATCAAACAAATAGGTGATTAATGAACAAATTGAGGAATGAAATCGACGTATATTGGACATTTGAAGCAAAGCTCGTGTGTGGCATATATATATATATATGTTGTGTTTGTGCTTGTGCTTGTGTGTGTTGGCGTTGAAAATGAGTTGCCAACGTTGCGCCGAAATGTTGATTCTTTAAGTTTCCGTTTCGGCACATTTCTGGCGCTCCTATGTCCTACCGTGTAGGAAGGTCATGCCGAAATTTTCCGTGAAAACTACCGACGGATGCATGGTTCTAATCAATTATATAATCTTACCGTGCAGGCGATAATGGTTATCGAGATGAGTGAAAGCGTCGTGATGAGATATCTGAAACACGCGATCATCGACATGTATGAAAATAACCGCACGGAGGTATTGTGTCCGTGCCGAAGATGCAAACGAGTGAAATGGTTTGACCCCTATTCAGGCAAATTGCAGGGGCACCTGCTCACTAATGGTTTCATGCATGGACACACTCAATGGATGAGTGATGATGGCGCGGAGGTCAATGGGGCGACGGCAGCAGGTGGTAATGGCCGGCAAGAAGGAGGGCATCATGATATTGATGACGATGAAGAGTTTGTCGCACATGACGATAACCTTGACGACGACAATAACCTTGACGACGACGAAGAGGTGCCGCTAGCTTCAGTCGTGCGGGACCCTCATCTTCAAGATCTGCTTCTCGAAAAGACGAAAGGCGCCAAGCGGAAATCAAAGCTTGAGCAACTCGAGATAGACTCGAATACTCCGTTGTACGACTCAGGTCGCGGGTTGGGGGAGTCCCGCTTGAGAGTAGCTCTCGATGTGCTGCAGATGAAGGCGAAACACGGATGGACGGACACAAGCGTCGACGACATCCTGGAATACGTGAAAGATCTCCTTCCTGCCGGGAACACGTGTCCTGGTAGTCTAGCCGAGGCCAAGAGAATCACGTGCCCTCTCGACTTACCCCACGAAAAGTATCACGCCTGCATCAACGACTGTATCATGTATCGCAAGGAGCACATGGACAAGACCAAATGTCCTGTGTGTGACGCTGAACGGTACAAGAAAGGGAAGAAGAAAGCTCCTCGGAAAGTTGTGTGGTACTTCCCGCTCGCCCCCCGGCTTCAACGGTTCTACGCGGACCGCAAGGAAGCAAAGCTCATGCGCTGGCACGCTGAAAGAAAGGAGGCAGTGTTGAATGATGAAGAGCGGATTGAGCACCCAGTGCTGACGCACCCTTCGGATGCAAGCCAGTGGAAAGCATTAGACAATGAATTCGGAAGTTTTGGGGCAGATCCCAGAAACATCAGGTTGGGTGCGAGCACGGACGGATTCAATCCGTTCGGAAACCAGAGCAGCACACATAGCACATGGCCCGTGTTTGTATGGATCTACAACCTCCCGCCCTGGCTGTGCATGAAGAGGAAGTACATACAGATGAGTATGCTAATTCAAGGGCCGACACAGCCAGGAAACGATATCAACATGTATCTCGAACTATTAAAGGAGGAGCTTGAAACGTTGTGGGCGGAGGAAGGGGTAGATACATGGGACGCCGTCGCGGAAGAATATTTCCCTTTGAGAGCCGCGTTGATCACGACGGTGCAGGACTACCTCGGATACGGTTACATTTCGTGCCAGGTGTGCCATGGACACAAGGCATGTGTCAGGTGCATGGAAGAGACGATGTTTTTGCAGCTTGGTAAGGATCCCGGCTCTTCGAAAACAGTTTACATGGGGCATCGAAGGTGGCTACACAAGACTGACCCGTGGAGAAAGCGTGGAGATCTGTTCGATGGTACAAATGAACCCCGAGGACCTCCACGTAAGAAGAGCGGCGAAGAGATCGATACATTACTGAAAGGTTGGAAGGAGTGCCCTGCGCCGGGAAAGATTCGTCAAAAGCCTGGAGAGAAGAAGAAAAAGGAAACGACGCCGCTCATTGGTGTATGGAAAAGGAGGTCCGTGTTTTGGGACTTGCCGTACTGGAAAATTCTCGATACACCTCACTGCCTTGATGTCATGCATATTACAAAGAACGTGTGCGAGAGCTTGCTTGGCACTCTTCTCAACATGCCGGACCGGACCAAAGATGGGCCGAAAGCAAGACACGACCTGAAAGTTTTGGGCATCAGGGAAGAGCTTCAGATCCCGGCGGCCCAAGAGGGACAGTCGGAGGAGGAGGCGGACGGCGGTCAGAAGCGCAAAAGGATTAAGCAGCCAGACTATTACTGTCCCCCCTCCTGCTTCACTTTTAGTCCGGCTGAGGTCGATCAATTTTTCAATTGCCTTCTAGGAGTCAGAGTGCCCTTCGGTTACTCCGGGCTAATAAGCAGATACATGGACCCCAAGAAACGAAACTTCAGCGGCATGAAGTCTCATGACTGTCACGTGATGATGACGCAGATTCTTCCGGTTGCAATCCGAGGTATAATGGATGACCATGTCCGTGCAACGCTGACTGGGCTCTGTAACTTCTTCGACGTCATAACTCGGAAGTCGATAAGCGTGAAGAAACTCGCAAGGCTCCAGGAAGAGATCGTGGTGATCCTATGTGAGCTTGAGATGTACTTCCCGCCTGCATTCTTTGACGTGATGGTCCATCTGTTGGTCCATATCATGGATGATATCATCAGTCTAGGGCCGGCATTCTTACACAACATGATGCCGTTTGAAAGAATGAATGGGGTCATTAAAGGATACGTTCGTAACAGGTCACATCCGGATGGAAGCATCGTCCAGGGCTGGCTCACCGAAGAGTGCATCTCTTTCTGCATGAATTATCTAGACATCGAGGACCCTGTTGGTTTGCCTCAAAACAAGCACCTCCGCAGGTTCGAGGGAGTAGGCCACAAAAATGGAAGGAAGGAACTGCACGTGCACATGTCTGGTCGGACTTCCGACTTTGACAGGGCCAACTTAGTAGCGCTACAACACATTGACTTGATCGATCCTTGGTTGAAAGAGCACAAAACCATGATAGAGAACAGTGGCAAGCCGATGATGACGGAAGCAGAAATATACAGAGAGCACAACTCCTCTTTCGCGCGCTGGTTCAAAGACCACATTGATGCTAATCCCCCACCAATGGATTCTGACAAGGATAAACTAGTATTGGCCTTGTCACATGGCCCCGCGCCCAACATCATGACTTACCAAGCGTACGATATCAACGGGTACACATTCTACACGGAAGAAAAAGACAAGAACAGTGTTTACCAGAACTCAGGGGTAACGATGGATTCCTGGACGGGTGACGTAAAGACTAGATACTACGGAAGAATCGAGGAAATCTGGGAGCTTAGCTACGCTGGGGAGAAAGTGCCGATGTTCCGTATCAGATGGGCTAAGAGCGTCACAAAAGAAGACCGGTATTTCACCACCATGTTTCTACCCGAAGCCAACAAATCAAAGTCCACGAACGCCACCGCGCAGAATGAGCCATGGGTACTGGCAGAACACGTGCACCAATGCTTCTTCATAACCGACCCATCCAGGCCTAGCCGTGTTATCGTGAGGAGAGGCAAGAGGACCATCGTCGGAATGGATGGAGTCGCCAACGAGGAAGACTTCGAAGGACAAGTCGGAGACCCAATGATGGAAGAATCCGAGGACGAAGACACAACATACACCACAAGAAGAAGCAGGACCACGCTACCGAGGTCAGGTCGACCCTTCAAAAGAAGAAGTCACGACACGGGGCTAAATTATTCAACGACGAGCAAGAAAAGCAAGAAGAAAGTGAAACACTCTTCTCAATCGATGATGTAAAACTTTATTTGCAATCTATAACTCATATTTTGTGTAATTCATAACTACTCATATGGTCATGGCCAATATTTTATGTATGACTAATTAATATTGTGTTGGTCAATATTTTATGCATGCATGTATAACTAATATTAATTGCTTGGTTATTATCTTGAAAAGAGAAGGAAATAAAATAGTATAGGATTTGTGGGAAAAGAAAAGAAACATAAAAGAAAGTGAAAATAAATAAAGAAATGAAGAAAAAGAAAATAAAAAAGGAAAGGCCATGGGACAAGTCCCGGTATAGCCGGACTCACCTTAGGCACCATCTGTTTGGTTCGGGTATAATTGTCCCCGGCGAACCAAACAGATGGTGCGCTGGCATTGGTGGGTCCGGCTATACTCCGGACTTAACCGCACACGCCACACTCTCCTTCAATCCCCATTCTCCTCACGAACCCTAACCGCGCCACCGTGCTCTCTGCTGCCGCCACCACCGTCGATCTCGAGCGACGCCGCACGCGCACGCTGATGGCGTGTAACTCACACGTTCGTTGGGAACCCCAAGAGGAAGGTATGATGCGCACAGCAGCAAGTTTTCCCTCAGAAATAAACCAAGGTTTATCGAACCAGGAGGAGCCAAGAAGCACGTTGAAGGTTGATGGCGGCGGGATGTAGTGCGGCACAACACCAGGGATTCCGGCGCCAACGTGGAACCTGCACAACACAACCAAAGTACTTTGCCCCAACGAAACAGTGAGGTTGTCAATCTCACCGGCTTGCTGTAACAAAGGATTAACCGTATTGTGTGGAAGATGATTGTTTAAAAAGAGAAAAAGATTGCAGGATTGTATTTCGTATAGAGAATTAGGCCGGGGTCCACAGTTCACTAGAGGTGTCTCTCCCATAAGATAAACGCATGTTGGGTGAACAAATTACAGTTGGGCAATTGACAAATAAAGAGGGCATGACCATGCACATACATATTATGATGAGTATAGTGAGATTTAATTGGGCATTACGACAAAGTACATAGACCGCCATCCAACATGCATCTATGCCTAAAAAGTCCACCTTCAGGTTATCATCCGAACCCCCTCCAGTATTAAGTTGCTAACAACAGACAATTGCATTAAGTATTGCGCGTAATGTAATCAGTGACTACATCCTTGAACATAGCACCAATGTTTTATCCCTAGTGGCAACAGCACATCCATAACCTTAGAGGTTCTTGTCACCCCTCCAGATTCACGGAGACATGAACCCACTATCGAGCATAAATACTCCCTCTTGGAGTTACTAGCATCAACTTGGCCAGAGCATCTACTAATAACGGAGAGCATGCAAGATCATAAACAACACATAGACATAACTTTGATAATCAACATAACAAGTATTCTCTATTCATCGGATCCCAACAAACGCAACATATAGAATTACAGATAGATGATCTTGATCATGTTAGGTAGCTCACAAGATCCGACAATGAAGCACAATGGGGAGAAGACAACCATCTAGCTACTGCTATGGACCCATAGTCCAGGGGTAGACTACTCACACATCACTCCGGAGGCGACCATGGTGGCATAGAGTCCTCCGGGAGATGATTCCCCTCTCCGGCAGGGTGCCGAGGCGATCTCTGGATCCCCGAGATGGGATCGGCGGCGGCGCATCTCCGGAAGGTTTTCCGTATCGTGGCTCTCGGTGGGGGTTTCGCGACGGAGGCTTTAAGTAGGCGGAAGGGCAGGTCAGGAGGCGACACGAGGGGCCCACACCACAGGGCCGCGCGGCCAAGGGCCAGGCCGCGCCGCCCTAGGGTGTCGCCACCTCGTGGCCCCACTTCGTCTCCTCTTCGGTCTTCTGGAAGCTTCGTGGCAAAATAGGACCCTGGGCGTTGATTTCGTCCAATTCCGAGAATATTTCGTTACTAGGATTTCTGAAACCAAAAACAGCAGACAGGAACTGGCACTTCGGCATCTTGTTAATAGGTTAGTTCCAGAAAATGCACGAATATGACATAAAGTGTGCATAAAACATGTAGATAACATCAATAATGTGGCATGGAACATAAGAAATTATCGATACGTCGGCATCCCCAAGTTTCTGCTCGTCCCGAGCAGGTAAAACGATAACAAAGATAATTTCTGGAGTGACATGCCATCATAACCTTGATCATACTATTTGTAAAGCATATGTAGTGAATGCAGCGATCAAAACAATGTATATGACATGAGTAAACAAGTGAATCATATAGCAAAGACTTTTCATGAATAGCACTTCAAGACAAGCATCAATAAGTCTTGCATAAGAGTTAACTCATAAAGCAATAATTCAAAGTAAAGGCATTGAAGCAACACAAAGGAAGATTAAGTTTCAGCGGTTGCTTTCAACTTATAACATGTATATCTCATGGATATTGTCAACATAGAGTAATATAATAAGTGCAATAAGCAAGTATGTAGGAATCAATGCACAGTTCACACAAGTGTTTGCTTCTTGAGGTGGAGAGAAATAGGTGAACTGACTCAACAATGAAAGTAAAAGAATGGTCCTCCATAGAGGAAAAGCATCGATTGCTATATTTGTGCTAGAGCTTTGATTTTGAAAACATGAAACAATTTTGTCAACGGTAGTAATAAAGCATATGTATCATGTAAATTATATCTTACAAGTTGCAAGCCTCATGCATAGTATACTAATAGTGCCCGCACCTTGTCCTAATTAGCTTGGACTACCGGATCATCACAATGCACATGTTTTAACCAAGTGTCACAAAGGGGTACCTCTATGCCGCCTGTACAAAGGTCTAAGGAGAAAGCTCGCATTGGATTTCTCGCTATTGATTATTCTCAACTTAGACATCCATACCGGGACAACATAGACAACAGATAATGGACTCCTCTTTTATGCATAAGCATGTAACAACAATTAATAATTTTCTCATATGAGATTGAGGATATTTGTCCAAAACTGAAACTTCCACCATGGATCATGGCTTTAGTTAGCGGCCCAATGTTCTTCTCTAACAATATGCATGCTTAACCATAAGGTGGTAGATCGCTCTTACTTCAGACAAGACGAACATGCATAGCAACTCACATGAAATTCAACAAAGAGTAGTTGATGGCGTCCCCAGTGAACATGGTTATCGCACAACAAGCAACTTAATAAGAGATAAAGTGCATAATTACATATTCAATACCACAATAGTTTTTAAGCTATTTGTCCCATGAGCTATATATTGTAAGGTGAATGATGGAATTTTAAAGGTAGCACTCAAGCAATTTACTTTGGAATGGCGGAAAATACCATGTAGTAGGTAGGTATGGTGGACACAAATGGCATAGTGGTTGGCTCAAGGATTTTGGATGCATGAGAAGTATTCCCTCTCGATACAAGGTTTAGGCTAGCAAGGCTTATTTGAAACAAACACAAGGATGAACCGGTGCAGCAAAACTCACATAAAAGACATATTGTAAACATTATAAGACTCTACACCGTCTTCCTTGTTGTTCAAACTCAATACTAGAAATTATCTAGACCTTAGAGAAACCAAATATGCAAACCAAATTTTAGCATGCTCTATGTATTTCTTCATTAATGGGTGCAAAGCATATGATGCAAGAGCTTAAACATGAGCACAACAATTGCCAAGTATCACATTACCCAAGACATTATAGCAAATTACTACATGTATCATTTTCCAATTCCAACCATATAACAATTTAACGAAGAAGAAACTTCGCCATGAATACTATGAGTAGAAACTAAGGACATACTTGTCCATATGCTACAGCGGAGCGTGTCTCTCTCCCATAAAGTGAATGCTAGGATCCATTTTATTCAAACAAAACAAAAACAAAAACAAACCGACGCTCCAAGCAAAGCACATAAGATGTGATGGAATAAAAATATAGTTTCAGGGAGGAACCTGATAATGTTGTCGATGAAGAAGGGGATGCCTTGGGCATCCCCAAGCTTAGACGCTTGAGTCTTCTTAGAATATGCAGGGGTGAACCACCGGGGCATCCCCAAGCTTAGAGCTTTCACTCTCCTTGATCATGTTGCATCATACTCCTCTCTTGATCCTTGAAAACTTCCTCCACACCAAACTTAGAACAACTCATTAGAGGGTTAGCGACAATAAAAATTAACATGTTCAGAGGTGACACAATCATTCTTAACACTTCTGGACATTGCATAAAGCTACTGGACATTAATGGATCAAAGAAATTCATCCAACATAGCAAAAGAGGCAATGCGAAATAAAAGGCAGAATCTGTCAAAACAGAACAGTTCGTATTGACGAATTTTATCGAGGCACCAGACTTGCTCAAATGAAAATTCTCAAATTGAATGAAAGTTGCGTACATATCTGAGGATCACTCACGTAAATTGGCATAATTTTCTGAGTTACCTATAGAGAAAACAGCCCAGATTCGTGACAGCAAAGAAATCTGTTTCTGCGCAGTAATCCAAATCTAGTATGAACTTTTCTATCAACGACTTTACTTGGCACAACAAAACACTAAACTAAGATAAGGAGAGGTTGCTACAGTAGTAAACAACTTCCAAGACACAAAATAAAAACAAAGTACTGTAGGTAAAAACATGGGTTGTCTCCCATAAGCGCTTTTCTTTAACGCCTTTCAGCTAGGCGCAGAAAGTGTGTATCAAGTATTATCGAAGGGTGGTACTTCTACAGCGGGGTGTGGAGTTTTCTCAACCAGGCATAGTATATTAGATACATAAGTTTTAGCATCTCCCTTTTCATTAGTCTTAGGCGTGCTACTCTCATCAAACAAATTTTCAGGAACAAGCCAAGCATAGTTATTTTCTAGTGCATCATTCATAGCTAAGAGTTTACATGGTATTGGTGCTTTGATCTCCCCACCATCATCAATATTATTAGTGTATCTTATTCTATCCATGTCCATCTTTTCAAGGAGACTAACAAAATTGGTATAAGAACCAAGCATATTAAATTTAGCAAAGACCTTTCTAGCCTCTCTTGCTATACCACCAAATTCTCTAAGAAGGGTTTCTAAAACAAAATCTTTCTTTTCCCCTTCTTCCATATCACCAAGTGTGAGAAACATGTGTTGGATTATAGGATTGAGATTAACAAATTTAGTTTCCAACATGCGAACTAAAGCAGCAGCAGCAATTTCATAGGTAGGGGCAAGGTCTACCAAGTGTCTATCCTCAAAATCGTCAATGGTACTAACATGGTTGAAAAATTCCTCTATATTATTTCTCCCAACTATAGACCCACGTCCTACCGGTATGTCTTTCGTGGTAAAATTAAAAGGAAACATGATGAATCAAGTAAGGTAAATGCAAGTAACTAATTTTTTTGTGTTTTTGATATAGCAAACAAGATAACAAATAAAGTAAAACTAGCAACTAATTTTTTTGTATTTTGATTTAGTGCAGTAAACAAAGTAGTAAATAAAACTAAGCAAGACAAAAACAAAGTAAAGAGATTGGGAAGTGGAGACTCCCCTTGCAGCGTGTCTTGATCTCCCCGGCAACGGCGCCAGAAAAAGAGCTTGATGGCGTGTAACTCACACGTTCGTTGGGAACCCCAAGAGGAAGGTATGATGCGCACAGCAAGTTTTCCCTCAGAAAGAAACCAAGGTTTATCGAACCAGGAGGAGCCAAGAAGCACGTTGAAGGTTGATGGCGGCGGGATGTAGTGCGGCGCAACACCAGGGATTCCGGCGCCAACGTGGAACCTGCACAACACAACCAAAGTACTTTGCCCCAACGAAACAGTGAGGTTGTCAATCTCACCGGCTTGCTGTAACAAAGGATTAACCGTATTGTGTGGAAGATGATTGTTTTGAAAAAAAGTAGAACAAGTATTGCAGAGATTGTATTTCAGTATAGAGAATTGGACCGGGGTCCACAGTTCACTAGAGGTGTCTCTCCCATAAGATAAACAACATGTTGGGTGAACAAATTACGGTTGGGCAATTGACAAATAAAGAGGGCATGACCATGCACATACATATTATGATGAGTATAGTGAGATTTAATTGGGCATTACGACAAAGTACATAGACCGCCATCCAGCATGCATCTATGCCTAAAAAGTCCACCTTCAGGTTATCATCCGAACCCCCTCCAGTATTAAGTTGCTAACAACAGACAATTGCATTAAGTATTGCGCGTAATGTAATCAGTGACTACATCCTTGAACATAGCACCAATGTTTTATCCCTAGTGGCAACAGCACATCCATAACCTTAGAGGTTCTTGTCACCCCTCCAGATTCACGGAGACATGAACCCACTATCGAGCATAAATACTCCCTCTTGGAGTTACTAGCATCAACTTGGCCAGAGCATCTACTAATAACGGAGAGCATGCAAGATCATAAACAACACATAGACATAACTTTGATAATCAACATAACAAGTATTCTCTATTCATCGGATCCCAACAAACGCAACATATAGAATTACAGATAGATGATCTTGATCATGTTAGGCAGCTCACAAGATCCGACAATGAAGCACAATGGGGAGAAGACAACCATCTAGCTACTGCTATGGACCCATAGTCCAGGGGTAGACTACTCACACATCACTCCGGAGGTGACCATGGCGGCGTAGAGTCCTCCGGGAGATGATTCTCCCGCAGGGTGCCGGAGGCGATCCTGGATCCCCGAGATGGGATCGGCGGCGGCGGCGTCTCTGGAAGGTTTTCCGTATCGTGGCTCTCGGTACTGGGGGTTTCGCGATGGAGGCTTTAAGTAGGCGGAAGGGCAGGTCAGGAGGCGGCACGAGGGGCCCACACCACAGGGCTGCACGGCCAAGGGCCAGGCCGCGCCGCCCTAGGGTGTCGCCACCTCGTGGCCCCACTTCGTCTCCTCTTCGGTCTTGGAAGCTTCGTGGCAAAATAGGACCCTGGGCAATTTCGTCCAATTCCGAGAATATTTCGTTACTAGGATTTATGAAACCAAAAACACAGAAAACAGGAACCGGCACTTCGGCATCTTGTTAATAGGTTAGTTCCAGAAAATGCACGAATATGACATAAAGTGTGCATAAAACATGTAGATAACATCAATAATGTGGCATGGAACAAAAGAAATTATCGATACGTCGGAGACGTATCACACGCCGGAGCCGCCGCGCAAGGAGGAGCAGGGCGTCGTCGCGGAGAGGAGTGGGAGGGCGTCACACACCGGCCACCGTCACCACCATCGCCGAGAGGAGGAGGAGGGCGTTGCGCGCCGGCCACCATCGCGGAGAGGAGCAGCAGGGCGTCGCCACCATCACCGTTGGTAAGAACCCCTCTCCCTTCCCCACTTCCTTCCCCTCTTCATCCCCCTCTTCCTTCCCTCTCTCTGCCTCCGAATTCTTGCGCCGATTCTTCCTTTTGATCTTGCAGTAGTTCATAGCAAATTGAATTTGATGCCCTAGGAGCTTAGCAAATTGAACTTGATGCCCTGGGAATAGTTTACCAAATTGAATTTGATGCCCTGGGACAAATTGAATAGAAAAAATGCTTGCAGTGTGAATTAGGAATCATAAAATTTGATGTGCTTTGGTTAAAATTTGATGTGTGATATGTCCATTTTGCATCACTATTTTATATCATAATTTACTGTTATTCATTGATATATTTCATATTTAGAGATGATACTTATGTTATTTCATGTAAAAACAGTAAATGATCACCAGGATGGACAGTTCCATCCCCTTCATAGCGGTTATCCATAACACGTTCAATAATTTTCATAGGTATTTTGTATGGAACCTCTTTCTCACCTGGCGCCTCATCCACTACCTTTGCAGTAGTAGTAGATTTTCCAAATAGGAATTCAAGAGAAGATCTCTCCATAATGAATTATAGCAGCAGGCAGAAATAAAATCAGCACGTACAGTAAAAGTTTCCCTTACCAATTCCACTTACCAATAGCGCTTCACTCCCCGGCAACGGCGCCAGAAAATAGTCTTGATGACCCACAAGTATAGGGGTGTATCGTAGTACTTTCGATAAATAAGAGTGTCGAACCCAATGAGGAGCAGAAGGTGTTGACAAGCAGTTTCGATGAAGGATTCACTGTAAATGCTCACAGACAAGTATTTAGGGGGTTTTGATATAGCGGATGAATAAAGTACGAGTAAGTAAAATGCGAGAGAAATAATTGCAGCGAGTGGCCCAATCCTTTTTAGCACAAAGGACAAGCCGGTTTGTTTACTTATAATGACCAAACGTTCTTGAGGACACACGGGATTTTAGTCTAGTGCTTTCGCTTCATACAGCTGATTAATCTTCATTGTTTTGATAAGTGTTGTGTGGGTGAACCTATGCTAATGCACCGCCCTTCCTAGGACTAATACATACTTGTGATTATACACCTTGCAAGCATCCGCAATTACAAGAAAGTAATTAAGATAAATCTAACCACAGCCTTAAACTCGAGATCCTGCTATCCCTCCTGCATCGATATACCAACGGGGTTTAGGTTTCTGTCACTCCGGCAACCCCGCAATTGGCAAACGAGTACAAGATGTATTCCCCTAGGCCCATAAAGGTGAAGTATCATGTAGTCGACGTTCACATGACACCACTAGAAGAATAACACCACAACTTAAATATCATAACATTGAATACTACTCAACCATAATTCACTACTAACATTTAGACTTTACCCATGTCCTCAAGAACTAAACGAACTACTCACGATATGATCAGAGGTGATATGATGATGAATAACAATCTGAACATAAACCTTGGTTCAATGGTTTCACTCAATAGCATCAATAACAAGTAGAAATCAACACCGGGAGAGTTTCCCCTATCAAACAATCAAGATCCAACCCAAATTGTTACAGCGGTGACGAGGTGCAGCGGTGGAGATGGCGGTGATGGTGATGGAGATGATGACGATGGTGATGGAGATGATGTCCAGCTCGATGACGATGGCGTCGATTTCCCCCTCCGGGAGGGAATTTCCCCGGCGGATTCCTGCCCGCCGGAGAGCTCTTTTCTCTCTGGTGTTTTCCGCCCCGCAGAGGCGGCTGTGACTATTCGCGACTATCCTCTGGAGCTTAGGTTTTCGGGACGAAGAAGTACGCGAAGGAGAGGAGGCCAGAGGGGGCTGTGGGCCCCCTCCTCACAAGGCGGCGCGGCCAGGCCTTGGCCCGCGCCGGCCTATGAGGTGGGCCCACGGCGGCCCTCCTCGGCTCCCCCTTCTGGCTCCCTTCGTCTTCTGGAAAAATAGGATTTTTCATATAATTTCCGTCAATTGTTGATCTTCCGAAATATTGCATTCTGACGGCGCTTTTTCCAGCAGAATCCTGACTCCGGTGCGCGATCCTCCAATAATCATGAAACATGCAAAATAGATGAAATAACATAAGTATCATCTCCAAATATGAAATATATCAATGAATAACAGCAAATTATGATATAAAATAGTGATGCAAAATGGACGTATCAACTCCCCCAAGCTTAGACTTCGCTTGTCCCCAAGCGAAACTGAACTCAATAAACAAGACCACATGTTTATGGAGTGAAGATTCGATAAATAAAATACGGACAAGAAGCATCATATTAATTCACACAAGACATTCTAGTGAACAACTTCCCAATATGATTCAACTTGAAACAAGTAAAAGGAGATCACAAATAAAGGTGCATAGGAAATCATAATTGGTGATGGCAAACTTCGTTCTTGGTCAGAGAACATTTAACAGATTGTACTTATTTATCGAGCAGCGCTCTTATATTAAAGCTTATAGCAAAATTTGCATACTCAATCATAATAATCTCCTCATAATCATTGATAATCTTCAAAGCTATATTCATCAGATAAAACTTGTACTAAACAAGGAAGAATAAAAGGCATGATTAAATATATCACAATATAGATGGTTGGATCACAACAACTCAAATGCTTGCTTAAGATGGAGGGAAATAGGTTTACTGACTCAACATAAAGTAAAAGACAGGCCCTTCGCAGAGGGAAGCAGGGATTAAATCATGTGCTAGAGCTTTTCAAGTTTTGAAATCATATAGAGAGCATAAAAGTAAAGTTTTGAGAGGTGTTTGTTGTTGTCAACGAATGGTAGCGGGTACTCTAACCCCCTTGCCAGACAAACTCTCAAAGAGCGGCTCCCATAAAGTTTTATTTTTGGTTGACACTCCTTCCAACCTTTGCTTTCACAAACCATGGCTAACCGAATCCTCGGGTGCCTGCCAACAATCTCATACCATGAAGGAGTGTCTTTTTATTTAGTTTTATTTAGATGACACTCCTCCCCACCTTTGCTTTCTCAAGCCATGGCTAACCGAATCCTCGGGTGCCTTCCAACAATCACATACCATGGAGGAGTGTCCATTTGTAAAATTACGAAAGGTAATTAATTTGGGACTGGAACCCCATTGCCAGCTCGTTTTGCAAAATTATAGGATAAGTGGATAAAGCCACTAGTCCATTGGTGAAAGTTGCCCAACAAGATTGAAAGATAAAACACCACATACTTCCTCATGAGCTATCAAACATTGACACAAATAAGGGATGATAACTTTTGAATTGTTTAAAGGTAGCACATGAAGTATTTACTTGGAGTGGCGCAAAATACCACATAGTAGGTAGTTATGGTGGACACAAATGGCATAGGTTTGGGTTAAAGTTTGGATGCACGAGAAGCATTCCCTCTCAGTACAGGTCTTTGGCTAGCAAGGTTAATTAGCAAGCATAAGAGTTGAGGGAAGCAAACAAATATACATGTGATAGAAACAATCATGCATCTTCCTTGTAAGCACAAACAATTTTAACTTCAGAATACTAAGCTCATAGCTAACAAGAAAGAAAGATAATGAAACAACATATCTACATGTATTTGTTCTCTACTTAAACTCAAAGTGTTGTTGCTATTGACCAATGCTAAGTTTGCCAAAACCAAATAGATTTACTCAATGCTCCCAAAGTGATACCAATACTTAACAACAAGATCAATCATATAATAGAGATTGCAAACTAAAATAAGATGTGCAATATGTAAATGATAGAACTTCTCATTAATATTCCATAATGATAACTCACACCAAGGGATACATAGATAACCAACTAAAGAGAGATACTTCCATACCGCAACACATCTTATATGATAACTTCCCTACTCATGATATGACACTACTTGATAATAAAAAGGTAAAAGATAGTGATGATGTGATACCGCGGCACTCCCCCAAGCTTGGAACAAACCAAGGGGATGCCAATACCGATGATGAATTACTCCTTCGGTGGTGATGGTGAATTCCCATCATCAGACTTCCAAGGAAGAGGCTCTCCATCAACAAACGACATCTTGGTCTCCGGAATCCTGAAACTAGCAGCATAACTTATGTGTTTAAACCTGTTTTCATACTCACAGTTTTGATTCTGAACATCATAGAGTTGAGCTTGGAGTTTGTTGGTAGTGTCGTGAAGCGAGAAGATATCGTCCCACAACTTTGCAGTCTCCTTCTTGTGTCCATCAATAAGTTCAGACACAATCTTGTGGAAGATGTCCACTTCACGCTCAGCCATCTTCTTGTAGTTGAAGACCTCTTGTTCTAGCTTCTCCATCCTGTCTTCCAAGCTTCCTTCTCCTTTAGGACCCTGGACATCTTTGATCTGCAACTCTCCATCTACGAGCAGCAATTCCTTGGGGTGCATCTTCAGCTCGTTCATGTACGGGTTGACGACGTCCTCAAAGAAGCTGTCCTTCGGAGTTCCCGATGACTACATGGTGGCTCTAGATCCGAAGCAGATCCTGGCAGAAAACAGCTTGAAACAAAACACGACGAGAAAACGATATACGGACCTCCAGGGGTCCGGGAGATTATATAGCATTTTCACGACAAGGAAAGTACCAGGTCGAACAAGAGTCGGAGAGGGACACCGAGGCGGTGTCCTCATAGGGCGGCGCAGCCAGGCTAGGGCCCGCGCCGACCTATGGGGGCATGCCCTCGTGCGTCTCCTCCACTCCGTTTTGATCTCGTAATTTTTCATATTTTCCGAAAACAACAAAAACATTGTTCGGAAAGTTAAACGCGGACTTTTTATTACCAGTACTGTTACCTATTCAAAGTCGAACTCTGCAGAACTGTCAGTTTGACCTTTGATGAAAGCTTCCGGAGTTACCACTTGAATAACATCAACATCTTCATTATAAGAATCTCCAGAGATATAATGCTTGAGTCTTTGTCCATTCACTACTTGTGTGGCATCACCTTGCAGAGAGCTAATTTTAATTGCCCCTGAACGATACACCTCCACAATGACATATGGTCCTTCCCATTTTGAGAGCAATTTCCCTGCAAAGAATCTGAGACGAGACCGATACAATAGGACTTTATCTCCAACATTAAATTCTCTTTTGATAATTCTTCTATCATGCCATTTCTTAACTTTCTCTTTAAAGAGTTTAGCATTTTCATATGCTTCACTTCTCCATTCATCTAAAGAACTCAATTGTAGCAATCTCTTCTTACCGGCAAGTTTGAAATCTTTATTTAGTTCTCTTACAGCCCAATAAGCTTTGTGCTCTAGTTCTAAAGGTAAATGACAAGCTTTTCCATAAACCATTTTATAAGGCGACATACCCATAGGATTTTTATAAGCAGTTCTATAAGCCCATAGTGCGTCCTTCAATTTAATAGCCCAGTTCTTTCTAGATTTATTAACAGTCTTTTGCAAGATAGATTTAATCTCTCTATTTGATAATTCTACTTGCCCGCTAGTTTGAGGATGATAAGCGGAAGCAATCCTATGATTAATACCATACTTAGGAAGAGTTTTTCTAAAACCACCATGAATAAAATGAGAACCTTCATTAGTCATAATATATCTAGGTACTCCAAATCTAGGAAAAATAATATCTAAAAGCATTTTTAAAGAAGTCTCACCATCAGCACTTTTTGTGGGTATAGCTTCTACCCATTTAGTAACATAATCAACAGCGACAAGTATATGAGTGTTACCTTCTGAAGAAGGGAAAGGACCCATGAAGTCAAATCCCCAACAATCGAATGGTTCAATAACAAGAGTATAATTCATAGGCATTTCATTGCGTCTGGAGATATTACCAACCCTTTGACATTCATCACAAGATAAAATAAACTTCCTTGCATCTTTGAAGAGAGTTGGCCAATAAAAACCTGATTGTAGAACCTTTTGCGCAGTTCTATCTCCGGCGTGATGTCCTCCATAAGCACTACCATGACATTTACTCAATATCTCTTGTTGTTCATATTCAGGAACACATCTTCGCATAATACCATCCACTCCTTCTTTATATAAGTGTGGGTCATCCCAAAAATAATGCCTCAAGTCATAAAAGAATTTTCTCCTTTGCTGAGCTGAAAAGGTTGGAGGCAAGTACTTGGAAACAATAAAGTTAGCATAATCAGCATACCAAGGACTATCTCGCGAGCTCACCTTTATTACAGCCAATTGTTCATTTGGAAAACTATCATTAACAGGAACAAGATCATAAGTAATATTTTCCAATCTAGATAAATTATCAGCAACAGGATTATCAACACCTTTCCTATCTATAATATGTAAATCAAATTCTTGCAAAAGAAGTACCCATCTAATAAGCCTTGGCTTAGCATCTTTCTTTGTCATAAGGTATCTAATTGCAGCATGATCAGTATGAATTGTGACTTTTGAATCAACAATATAGGATCTAAACTTGTCACAAGCAAAGACTACAGCTAACAATTCTTTTTCAGTTGTAGCATAATTTCTTTGAGCAGCATCAAGAGTCTTACTAGCATAATGAATAACATTTAATTTTTTATCTACCCGCTGTCCAAGAACAGCGCCTACAGCAAAATCACTAGCATCACACATAATTTCAAAAGGTAAATTCCAATCAGGAGGTTCAACTACAGGAGCAGTTGTTAAGGCTTTCTTTAGAGTTTCAAAAGCTTCCTTACAATCATCATCAAAAACAAAAGGTACATCTTTTTGAAGAAGATTAGTAAGAGGCTTTGAAATCTTAGAAAAGTCTTTAATAAATCTCCTATAAAACCCAACATGACCAAGAACACTACGAATACCTTTAACATCCCTAGGATAGGGCATCTTCTCAATTGCTTCAACTTTAGCTCTATCAACTTCAATACCTCTCTCGGAAATTTTATGTCCCAATACAATTCCTTCATTAACCATAAAGTGGCACTTCTCCCAATTAAGAACAAGGTTAGTTTCTTCACATCTCTGCAAAACTTTATCGAGGTTTTGCAAGCAATTATCAAAAGAATTCCCATAGACAGAAAAATCATCCATGAATACCTCTACAATACTCTCACAAAAGCCATGAAAAATAGCAGACATGCATCTTTGAAAAGTAGCAGGAGCATTACATAAACCAAAAGGCATACGCCTATAAGCATAAGTTCCATAGGGACAAGTGAAAGTGGTTTTCTCTTGATCCTTAGTTTTAACAACAATTTGTGAAAACCCAGAATAACCATCAAGAAAGCAAAAATGAGTATTCTTAGACAACCTTTCTAACATTTGATCAATAAAAGGTAAAGGGTAATGATCTTTCTTAGTAACCTTATTAACTTTTCGATAATCAATGCACATTCTATACCCTACAACTACTCTTTGAGGGATGAGCTCATCATTATCATTAGGCACAACAGTCATTCCTCCTTTTTTAGGAACACAATGCACAGGACTAACCCATCTACTATCAGCAATAGGATATATAATACCTGCTTCAAGAAGTTTTAATACCTCATTCCTTACCACATCCTTCATCTTCGGAATTAGACGACGCTGATGTTCAACAACAGGCTTTGCATCATCTTCCATATTGATAGCATGTTGGCAAATAGAGGGAGAAATCCCCTTCAAATCATCAAGAGTGTAGCCAATAGCTCCTCGGTGTTTCTTCAATATTTCCAATAACCTTTCTTCCTCAATCTCTGAAAGCTTAGAACTAATAATAACAGGATATATTTTCTTATCATCAATATGAGCATATTTAAGATTATCAGGCAATGGTTTTAAATCAAAAACAGGATCTTCTTTTGGTGGCAGTGTTGTACCTAGATCTTCTACCGGTAAATCATGCTTAAGAATAGGTTGATGAAGGAAAATTTCATCAAGCTCATTTCTTTCTTCCCTAAAGACTTCGCTCTCACTATCCTCCAAATGTTGCTGCAAAGGATTATTAGGAGCAAGAGCAATAGATGCACACTGTTCAACTCTAAAATCATTATTAGGTGAATCAGCTTTATAAGGAGTTTTGGCAAATTTAGAGAAATTAAACTCATAAGATTCACCAGCAAATTTAGTCAAAATTTTCTCCTTCTTGCAATCTATAACAGCTCCACAAGTATTTAGAAAAGGTCTACCAAAAATGATAGGACAATACTTACTAGCAGCAGAACCAAGTACCAAAAAGTCAGCAGGATATTTAATCTTACCACATAGAACTTCCACATCTCGAACAATACCAATTGGAGAGATAGTTTCTCTATTAGCTAGCCGAATAACCACATCAATATCTTCAAGTTCACAAGAACCAATTTCGTGCATAATCTCCTTGTAAAGCTCATAAGGAATAGCACTAATACTTGCACCAATATCACATAAACCATAATAACAATGATCACCAATTCTAACAGATAGCATAGGAACACTAGTTTTTCTAGACTTATTAGGATGCGAAACAATATTAGAAGCATCTTCACAGAAAATAATATGACCATCTTCCACATTTTCAGTCACAAGATCTTTAACTATTGCAATAGCAGGTTCAACTTTTATTTGCTCTTCAGGTTCTATAGGTTTCTTTTCACTTTTATTAACCGCACTATTTATAACAGAGTACTCCTTCATTTTAGCAGGGAAAGGAGTTTTTTCAATATAAGCCTCAGGAATAACATGATCAACAGTTTCAATTACTACACATTTATTTATAGATGAATCAATTTTATCTTTATACGGTTCATGATACTTATCAAAATTCTTCTTAGGCAATTCATAATGAGAGGCAAAAGCTCTATAAAGATTTGCAACAACTTGAGAATCAAGACCATAAGTAGCACTCATATTACGAAATTTATCAGTATCCATAAAAGCTTCAATGCATTTATAATCATAATTTATACCTGACTCTCTATCTTTGTCGTTCTCCCATCCTTCAGTATTCTCCTGAATCCGATTAAGAAGGTCCCTTTTAGACTCTTCTTGTTGCGTGTAAATGATCCAGAACAAGAAGTATCCAGCAAGGTCTTGTCTTGAAAAGATAGTCTTGCATAGAAATTATCAATAATAACATTACCAGGAAGCTCATGAATGGGGCATTTGAGCATTAAAGACTTCAATCTCCCCCATGCTTGGGCAATACTCTCTCCATCATGAGGCCAGAAATTATATATGCGGTTCCGATCTTTGTGAATTTCACTTGGAGGATAGAATTTAGAATAGAATAAGGGCACAATGTCCTCCCAATCAAGAGAATCACCATTCTTCAGCAATTTATACCAATGCGCCGCTTTACCAGACAGCGATATAGAGAATAGTTTCTTTCTAACTTCATCCATAGCAATACCTGCACATTTGAATAACCCGCATAATTCATGTAAAAACAGTAAATGATCACCAGGATGGACAGTTCCATCCCCTTCATAGCGGTTATCCATAACACATTCAATAATTTTCATAGGTATTTTGTATGGACCTCTTTCTCACCTGGCGCCTCATCCACTACCTTTGCAGTAGTAGTAGATTTTCCAAATAGGAATTCAAGAGAAGATCTCTCCATAATGAATTATAGCAGCAGGCAGAAATAAAATCAGCACGTACAGTAAAAGTTTCCCTTACCAATTCCACTTACCAATAGCGCTTCACTCCCCGGCAACGGCGCCAGAAAATAGTCTTGATGACCCACAAGTATAGGGGTGTATCGTAGTACTTTCGATAAATAAGAGTGTCGAACCCAACGAGGAGCAGAAGGTGTTGACAAGCAGTTTCGATGAAGGATTCACTGTAAATGCTCACAGACAAGTATTCAGGGGGTTTTGATATAGCAGATGAATAAAGTACGAGTAAGTAAAATGCGAGAGAAATAATTGCAGCGAGTGGCCCAATTCTTTTTAGCACAAAGGACAAGCCGGTTTGTTTACTTATAATGACCAAACATTCTTGAGGACACACGGGATTTTAGTCTATTGCTTTCGCTTCATACAGCTGATTAATCTTCATTGTTTTGATAAGTGTTGTGTGGGCGAACCTATGCTAATGCACCGCCCTTCCTAGGACTAATACATACTTGTGATTATACCCCTTGCAAGCATCCGCAATTACAAGAAAGTAATTAAGATAAATCTAACCACAGCCTTAAACTCTGAGATCCTGCTATCCCTCCTGCATCGATATACCAACGGGGGTTCAGGTTTCTGTCACTCCGGCAACCCCGCAATTGGCAAACGAGTACAAGATGTATTCCCCTAGGCCCATAAAGGTGAAGTATCATGTAGTCGACGTTCACATGACACCACTAGAAGAATAACACCACAACTTAAATATCATAACATTGAATACTACTCAACCATAATTCACTACTAACATTTAGACTTTACCCATGTCCTCAAGAACTAAACGAACTACTCACGAGACATCATATGGAACATGATCAGAGGTGATATGATGATGAATAACAATCTGAACATAAACCTTGGTTCAATGGTTTCACTCAATAGCATCAATAACAAGTAGAAATCAACACCGGGAGAGTTTCCCCTATCAAACAATCAAGATCCAACCCAAATTGTTACAGCGGTGATGAAGTGCAGCGGTGGAGATGGCGGTGATGGTGATGGAGATGATGACGATGGTGATGGAGATGATGTCCAGCTCAATGACGGTGACGATGGCGTCGATCTCCCCCTCCGGGAGGGAATTTCCCCGGCGGATTCCTGCCCGCCGGAGAGCTCTTTTCTCTCTGGTGTTTTCCGCCCGCAGAGGCGGCTGTGACTATTCGCGACTATCCTCTGGAGCTTAGGTTTTGGGACGAAGAAGTACGCGAAGGAGAGGAGGCCAGAGGGGCTGTGGGCCCCCTCCTCACAAGGCGGCGCGGCCAGGCCTTGGCCCGCGCCGCCTATGAGGTGGGCCCACGGCGGCCCTCCTCGGCTCCCCCTTCTGGCTCTCCTCGTCTTCTGGAAAAATAGGATTTTTCATATAATTTCCGTCAATTGTTGATCTTCCGAAATATTGCATTCTGACGGCGCTTTTTCCAGCAGAATCCTGACTCCGGTGCGCGATCCTCCAATAATCATGAAACATGCAAAATAGATGAAATAACATAAGTATCATCTCCAAATATGAAATATATCAATGAATAACAGCAAATTATGATATAAAATAGTGATGCAAAATGGACGTATCATATATCGATGTAGGAGGGGATAGCAGGATCTCAGAGTTTAAGGTTGTGGTTAGATTTATCTTAATTACTTTCTTGTATTTGCGGATGCTTGCAAGGGGTATAATCACAAGCATGTATTAGTCCTAGGAAGGTGATGTCTACGCACGCTTCTATTCCTGTAGACAGTGTTGGGCCTCCAAGAGCAGAGGTTTGTAGAACAGCAACAAGTTTCCCTTAAGTGAATCACCCAAGGTTTATCGAACTCGGGAGGAAGAGGTCAAAGATATCCCTCTCAAGCAACCTGCAATCACGATACAAGAAGTCTCTTGTGTCCCCATCACACCTAATACACTTGTCAGATGTATAGGTGCACTAGTTCGGCGAAGAGATAGTGAAATACAAGTAGTATGAATGTATATGAGTGGTAATAGCAATCTGAATAAAATATGGCAGCGAGTAAACATGCAACAAAAGTAAATAAACGGAGAATCGATGTTTGGAAACAAGTCCTAGGGATCATACTTTCACTAGTGGACACTCTCAACATTGATCACATAATAAAACTACTCTACACTCTCTTGTTGGATGACAAACACCATTAATTGTGTAGGGATACAAGAGCACCTCAATGCCGGAGTTAACAAGCTCCACAACATTCGATGTTCATATTTAAATAACCTTAGAGTGCATAATAGATCATTGCAATTATACCGAGTACTAACATAGCATGCACACTGTCACCGTCAGGCTATGAAAGGAGGAATAGATCGCATCAATACTATCATAGTAATAGTTAACTTCATAATCTACAAGAGATCACAATCATAGCTTATACCAAGTACTACATGATGCACACACTGTCAACATTACATCATGGAGGAGGAATAGACTACTTTAATAACATCACCAGAGTAACACATAGATGATATTCAACTAGATCACAAAGAGAGAGATGAACCACATAGCTACGGTAGAGCCCTCAGCCTCGGGGGAGAATTACTCCCTCCTCATCATGGAGACAGCGATGGCGGTGAAGATGGCGGTGGAGATGCCTTCCGGGGGCACTTCCCCGTCCCGGCAGGGTGCCGGAACAGAGACTTCTGTCCCCCGAATTGGAGTTTCGCGATGGCGGTGGCTCTGGAAGGTTTTCTGGTGTTTCATCAATCCGTGTCGAAGATTTAGGTCAGGACGGCTTAAATAGGCGAAGAGGCGGAGTCGGAGGGGCCACGGGGTCCCACACACTAGGGGGCGCGCCCCCCCTGGGCCGTGCCGCCACCACGTGTGGGGGCCCTGGGCCTCCCCTCTGGTGCCTCTCTGGCTCTCTGGAGGCTTCCGGGAAAAATAAGGTTCTGGGCGTTGATTTCGTCCGATTCCGAGAATATTACCTTTGTAGGATTTCTGAAACCAAAAACAGCAGAAACAGCAACTGGCCCTTCGGCATCTCGTCAATAGGTTAGTTCCGAAAAACGCATCAAAACGATATAAAGTGTGAACAAAACATGTAGGTATTGTCTTTTTTTTTGACCGTGAACATGTAGGTATTGTCATAAAACAAGCATGGAACATCAGAAATTATAGATACGTTGGAGACGTATCAGCATCCCCAAGCTTAGTTCCTACTCACCCTCGAGTAGGTAAACGATAAAAAGAATAATTTCTGTAGACATGCTACTTACATAATCTTGATCATACTATTGTAAGCATATGAGATGAATGTAGTGACTCAAGGCAATGATCTATAGTTTGCTAACAAATAGATAACATATAGCAAAACTTTTCATGAATAGTACTTTCAAGACAAGCATCAAAAAGTCTTGCATAAGAGTTAACTCATAAAGCAATAAATTCAAAGTAAAGGCATTGAAGCAACACATAGGAAGATTTAAGTTTCAGCAGTTGCTTTCAACTTTCAACATGCATATCTCATGGATAATTGTCAACACAAAGTAATATGATGAATGCAAATAAGCAAGTATGTAAGAATCAATGCACAGTTGACACAAGTGTTTGCTTCTAAGATGGAAGGAAGTAGGTAAACTGACTCAACATAAAAGTAAAAGAATGGCCCTTCGCAGAGGGAAGCAGGGATTAAATCATGTGCTAGAGCTTTTTAAGTTTTGAAATCATATAGAGAGCATAAAAGTAAAAGTTTTGAGAGGTATTTGTTGTTGTCAACGAATGGTAATGGGTACTCTAACTACCTCGTCAACCAGACTTTCAAGAGCGGCTCCCATGAAGGACGTTATATCTACCAGTGATGCGTGCAATTAACACACGTCCGTTTGGGAACCCCAAGAGGAAGGTGTGATGCAGACAGTAGCAAGTTTCCCCTCAGAAAGAAACCAAGGTTTATCGAACCAGGAGGAGCCAAGAAGCACGTTGAAGGTTGATGGGTGTAGTGCGGTGCAACACCAGGGATTCCGGCGCCAACGTGGAACCTGCACAACACAATCAAAGTACTTTGCCCCAACGTAACAGTGAGGTTGTCAATCTCACCGCTTGTGAACAAAGGATTAAACGTATTGTGTGGAAGATGATGATTGTTTGCGAAGAACAGTAAAGAACAATTGCAGTAGATTGTATTTCAGATGTAAAGAATAGGACCGGGGTCCACAGTTCACTAGTGGTGTCTCTCCCATAAGATAAATAGCATGTTGGGTGAACAAATTACAGTTGGGCAATTGACAAATAAAGAAGGCATAACAATGCACATACATATATCATGATGAGTACTATGAGATTTAATCAGGGCATTACGACAAAGTACATAGACCGCCATCCAGCATGCATCTATGCCTAAAAAGTCCACTTTCAGGTTATCATCCGAACCCCTTCCAGTATTAAGTTGCAAGCAACAGACAATTGCATTAAGTATGGTGCGTAATGTAATCAACACAAATATCCTTAGACAAAGCATCGATGTTTTATCCCTAGTGGCAACAGCACATCCACAACCTTAGAACTTTCTGTCACTGTCCCAGATTTAATGGAGGTATGAACCCACTATCGAGCATAAATACTCCCTCTTGGAGTCACAAGTATCAACTTGGCCAGAGCCTCTACTAGCAACGGAGAGCATGCAAGAACATAAACAACTCATATATGATAGATTGATAATCAACTTGACATAGTATTCAATATCCATCGGATCCCAACAAAAACAACATGTAGGATTACAAATAGACGATCTTGATCATGATAGGCAGCTCACAAGATCGAACATGATAGCACAATTAGGAGAAGACGACCATCTAGCTACTGCTATGGACCCATAGTCCAGGGGTGAACTACTCACACATCGATCCGGAGGCGATCATGGCGATGAAGAGTCCTCCGGGAGATGATTCCCCTCTCGGCAGGTGCCGGAGGCGATCTCCTGAATCCCCCGAGATGGGATTGGCGGCGGCTGCGTCTCTAGAAGGTTTTCCGTATCGTGCCTCTCGGTACTGGGGGTTTCGCGACGAAGACTTTAAGTAGGCGGAAGGGCAGGTCAGAGGGCGTCACGAGGGCCCACACAACAGGCCGGCGCGGCCAGGGCTTGGGCCGCGCCGCCCTATTGTGTCGCCACCTCGTGGCCCCACTTCATATCTCCCTCGGTCTTCTGGAAGCTTCGTGGAAAAATAGGCCCCTGGGCGTTGATTTCGTCCAATTCCGAGAATATTTCCTTACTAGGATTTCTGAAACCAAAAACAGCAGAAAACAAGCTCTTCGGCATCTCGTCAATAGGTTAGTGCCGAAAAATGCATAATAATGACATATAATGTGTATAAAACATGTGAGTATCATCATAAAAGTAGCATGGAACATAAGAAATTATAGATACGTTTGAGACGTATCAAGCATCCCCAAGCTTAGTTCCTACTCGCCCTCGAGTAGGTAAACGATAACAATGATAATTTCTGAAGTGACATGCTATCATAATCTTGATCAATACTATTGTAAAGCATATGAGGTGAATGAAGTGATTCGAAGCAATGGTAAAGACAATGGTTAAACAACTGAATCATATAGCAAAGACTTTTCATGAATAGTACTTCAAGACAAGCATCGATAAGACTTGCATAGGAGTTAACTCATAAGGCAATAAATTCTTAGTAGAAAGCTTTGAAGCAACACAAAGGAAGATATAAGTTTCAGCAGTTGCTTTCAACTTCAACATGTATATCTCATGGATAATTGTCAACACAAAGTAATATGATGAATGCAAATAAGCAAATATGTAAGAATCAATGCACAGTTGACACAAGTGTTTGCTTCTAAGATGGAAGGAAATAGGTAAACTGACTCAACAATAAAGTAAAAGAATGGCCCTTCGCAGAGGGAAGCAGGGATTAAATCATGTGCTAGAGCTTTTCAAGTTTTGAAATCATATAGAGAGCATAAAAGTAAAGTTTTGAGAGGTGTTTGTTGTTGTCAACGAATGGTAATGGGTACTCTAACTACCTTATCAACCAGACTTTCAAGAGCGGCTCCCATGAAGGACGTTATTTCTACCACCATGGTAGATCATCCCTCTTCTCTTTTGTTTACACATGCATTTATTATTTATGGATGACACTCCTCCCCACCTTTCCTTTCTCAAGCCATGGCTAACCGAATCCTCGGGTGCCTTCCAACAATCTCATACCATGGAGGAGTGTCTATATTTTTTTCTTTTTTTTTCTTTTTGCAAAATTAAGTTGCTCACTGATTGATCAGGGCAAAGCATGTGAAGAGAATTATTAATGCAAGTTAATTAATCGGGGCTGGGAACCCCATTGCCAGCTCTTTTTGCAAAATTATTGGATAAGCGGATGAGCCACTAGTCCATTGGTGAAAGTCTGTCCGAAGTAAATGACAAGATCGAAAGATAAAACACCACATACTTCCTCACGAGCTAGAAAACATTGACACAAATAAGAGGTAATAAATTTTGAATTGTTTAAAGGTAGCACATGAAGTATTTACTTGGAATGGCAGGAAATACCATGTAGTAGGTAGGTATGGTGGACACGAATGGCATAGGTGTTGGCTCAAGGTTTTGGATGCACGAGAAGTATTCCCTCTCGGTACAAGCACTACAAGAAAAGTTCTGATAGACAACGTCTCAAAATCGTCCGCTAAGGGGTATTTTTCTTCGCCTATGGGCCTAACCCGACGATATGGGTTCTGCTGTGGAATGCGTCAGGCAAAGTCCTACGACGATTTTTCGGTCCGTCGCGCTTGGGCGCCATTCCGCCACGGAAAATCGGACCGTTGCCCAAGTGTTTCCGGAGCCCGTTGACTGCGACGTCATGCAAACGACACGTGGCGACGCGTTAACGCGTTAACGGCGTTAACCGGCTAAAACCCCGTGGTAGATGGTAGGCCCACACGAGGCCTGCCACGTCTTAAGCGGGCCGGCCCATTAAGTTTGCGGGCCGCCAGCTGACCTAGTTTGACCGGTCAACTATATAGCTGGGCTGGTCCATTAGTTACGTGGGCGGGCCTAACCTCTAAGGTTGACTGGTCAAAACATTAATGGGCCGGCCCACTAAGCATGTGGGCCGGGCCGAATGCACTCGTTTGACCGGTCAACAGGCAAAAGGGCCGGCCCACAAGACATGTGGGACCCACTTTCCTGTTATCGGGCCGGCCCATTTACCAAGTGGGGTCCACCTTAAAGCAAGTGGGCGGCCCAAAAAGTTATTGGGCCGGCCCAATTAGCATGTGGGTCCCACTTTCCTGCTATCGGGCCGGCCCATTTAGTACGTGGGGTCCACATTAGATCAAATGGGCTGGCCCAAAAAGAAAGTGGGCCGGGCCAAAAACACATGTGGGTCCCACTTTCCTGTTAACGGGCCGGCCCATTTAGTATGTGGGGTCCACCATATAGCAAGTGGGCCGGGCCAAAAACACAGGTGGGTCCCACTTCCAGTTAAAGGGCTGGCCCATTTAGTATGTGGGGTCCATCATATAGCAAGTGGGCCGGCCCAACAAGATAGTGGGCCGGGCCAAAAGCACAGGGTCCCACTTTCCTTTAAAGGGCCCATTTAGTATGTGGGGTCCACCATATAGCAAGTGGGCCGGCCAACAATATAGTGGCCGGCCGAAACACAGGTGGGTCCCACTTTCCTGTTAAAGGGCGGGCCCATTTAGTATGTGGGGTCCACAATATAGCAAGTGGGCCGGCCCAACAAGATAGTGGGTCGGGCCAGAAACACGGGTGGGTCCCACTTTCCTCTTAAAGGGTCGGCCCATTTAGTATGTGGGGTCCACCACAAAGGCAATTGGGCTGGCCCAACTAGTTAGGGGCCGGCCCAGTAGTGGGTGGGGTCCACCTTAAAGCAAGTGGGCCGGCCCAATTAGAGTGTGGGGTCCACCGTAAATCAAGTGGGCTGGCCCAATAAGTAAGTGGGCCAGCCCGTTTAGTTGTTGTTTATATTCCGGCATAATAGGCGCTTTAGGATTTTGCGGGGCAGCACATATGTGATTTCGCTTAATTGGGCCGTTTAAGGGATGGGAATTCGTGATTTAGATACTGAGAATATTTACGCAACATTGATTTCTGTCGGATAGCCTCACTTACCACAAGCACCAAAGAAAAAATGCGCGAAAGAACTATAAAAACTAACTAAATATTACATCAGCTGCAAGGCTTTGAAAAAATATTACAGAACCCAGAGAAATTGAATGGTAATTAAACCTAGCAATACAATGAAGCGATCCGGCAATCTTTTAAGTTGTCCATGCAGCACCTATATCTGAAACAAAGACATTACAAGTTAAGATAGCAACAATGGAAAGGCAAAGACACTACAATATTGTTTGCCAAAGAATTTGGAACTCATCATTTTGTCGTTATAACAAGATCATTGTAATGCGCACAATAAGCAAACAAAGAGTGCATGCCGCATACCAACAGCCAATATAATAGAGCATGTTAGAATGAAACAGCAGACTTACTACTGTCGAGTCCCATGCAAACCAACATGTTCAGGGAGTACAAAATTGGCATGAACAACATAGTAGCAGGCTATAAATTTTGTAACAACGACTGAGCAAGATGAAGTTATGATGGCTACATCTACAGAGCAGGGAATGTAAACCAAAAATAGAAGTTACGATGGCAAAAGCTAAAGAGGAGGGAATGTGAACCAACATGTGCCAAGTGCAATTACTTCATTTTGGCCGTGAACTAAATAATACTCCTGAACTTATAGTGAAGGGGATGCAAATCAAGATGTTTCGGGATATAAACTTGTAATGAGCAACACATAGAGGATAGTTAATGCTGGAGCTTAGGATGGACCAGATACAGAATATAGTGGGATCACCTGTGAACTTGTATAAGAGGGAATGCAAACCAATATGTTCAGCATTCCATATGTGAGCGTCATGCCAAGTCAGAGAAACAAGTCAATAATGCAGCTTTTGAAGAACAAGATGGCACGCAAAATTATTATCTAGTAGTATGACAAGTTTATTTGTACTACAGGCTAGATAGCAGAGTGATAGCATGCCAAACTAAGTCCTTACTTTGTTAGCTTACAATGAACTAGATACAAAACAATGGCATCACCTGTAGTACAGGGAATGCAAACCAACATGTTCATGGAGTAAAAAATTGGCACAAACAACATAGTAGCAGGCCATAATTTTTGTAACAACGACTGAGCAAGATAAAGTTATGATGGCTAGATCTACAGAGCAGGGAATGTAAACCAAATATAGAAGTTACGATGCCAAAAGCTATAGAGCAGGGAATGCGAACCAACATGTGCAATTACTTAAAATTGGCCATGAACTAAATAATAGCAGGATGTTACTATAATACCTATAATTTTTGTAACAACGACTGAGCAAGATAGAAGTTATGATGGCTACATCTACAGAGCAGGGAATGCAAACCAAAATGTTCAATCGCTTAAAGTTAGCAATGAAGTAGAAAATAGCAAGGTGTTACGGTCATAGCTAGGAATGAACTAAAAGAGCTTCAGACAAACAAGCATCTGAACCCAGAACATGGCGCTAAAACAAGGGACTTACATTAGGAGAAGCACTCTGTGGGAGTCACAGCAGATCTTCCTGGGGTTGATAGATCCGGTGATGAAGTACGCTACATGTGCTACTTGGGGTTGGAGAGACGGCCATTACACTTCATGGTTACTCATCTCATCTGCAAAAACGTAACGGCGCGTCGTTAGCACAAACAGGTTCCCCCAAGATTAAACAAGAACTTGCAGGCAAGCAATAGAAAAGCGACAGTAGAAGAGTTTAGATCATGCACGGCGCCGGTGAAGCAGATCCGGTTCATGCACAGCGGTGTCGGTGAGCAAGATCCGATGCGGTGGAAGACGGATCCGGCGAAGCGGCTCCGGTGGGGTGGACGATACCGCAGCTGAAGCGACTGCGGTAGACTGCTGGATGAGTATATGGTTTCGAGGTTCGGCGGGGATGATCCAGTCTGGTTGATGAAGGCGTCGATGAAGCGGCTCCGGCAGGCAGCCGGATGACGAGGCCAGGGAAGTCCGGCGGGGATGTTCCGGTGCGGTGGTCGTGGAGGTGGGAGAGAGGGACTTGGGAAGTTCCGGTGGGTGGTCTGAGGGAAATGAATTTTTTTGGGAGGGTTTCCGGGCTAGGGAGGTGGTGATCCAAAAAATGACGGGCATACCCCCCCACCAACCGACTTTGCTGTCATCTCCACAAGGGTAGAATGGGAATTTGGAAGCGTGTGAAATTTTTGTATTTTGTGGGCGGGAAGTTTTGCCGCTATGAGATTTTGAATTTGGCTACCGTCCAAGTATAATGATAAAAAATTGTGACACCGTACTAGTACCTCTGTTCAAGGCCGAGTGCAAAATCAAATCATCATCACATTAAATACCGGTCACTACCATGATCATGATCTATCTCTGAAATTAGCGTATCCGCTAGATCTTGCAAAGTATAATGATAAAAAGAATTGTGAGACCGTACTAGTACTTCTCTTCTAGGCCGAGTGCAACAGCAAATCATCATCACGTTGAAAATTTGTTACCATGATCATGATCTATCTCTGAAATTGGCGCATCCGCTATATCTTGCAAAGTATAATGATAAAGAATTTGTGAGACGGTACTTCTGTTCAAGCCCGAGTGCAACATCAAATCATCATCACGTTGAAAATTTGTTACCATGATCATGATCTATCTCTAAATTTGGCGTATAATGATAAAGAAATTGTGAGACAGTAGTAGTACTTCTGTTCAAGGTCGAGTGCAACATCAAATCATCATCACGTTGAAAATTTGTTACCATGATCATGATCTACCTCTGAAAATGGGCGCATCCGCTAAAACTTGCAAAGTATAATGATACAAAATTGTGAGACCGTACTAGTACTTATGTTCAAGGTCGAGTACAACATCAAATCATCATTACATTGAAAAGTGTGTTACCATGATCATGATCTATCTCTGAATTTGGCGCATCCGCTAAATCTCGCAAAGTATAATGATAAAAAAATTGTGAGATTGTACTAGTACTTATGTTCAAGGCCGAGTGCAGGATCAAATCATCATCACGTTGAAATTTGTTACAACGATCATGACATATCTCTAAAATTGGCGCATCCGCTAAATCTCGCAAAGTATAATGATAAAAAAAATTGTGAGACTGTACTAGTACTTATGTTCAAGGCCGAGTGCAGGATCAAATCATCATCACGTTGAAATTTGTTACAACGATCATGACATATCTCTGAAATTGGCGCATCCGCTAAATCTTGCATGTGGCGCATCTCAGTGCGGAGCAACAGGCCGGTGCTATCAAGGTTGAGGCGTCGGTAGCGTCATCGGGCTCTCCTCTTTTGATAGATCTTCTACATGGCGCGGCGCACCGCCCGTCGAGAAGCAGTCACATGTGATACCGAGGTGGAGACGTCGCCGGCATCCTCGAGGCGCGGCCGCCCTTCTACGAGCCAGCGTCGACTCAAGGTATGAATCCATGCGTTGTCGCGCCCCTTCTTCCGATGAAGTGGGGTGCCTTAGATTTATTGTTCTTCTCTTACGATTATTTCGAGCCGAACATGTGTGCTCTTTCTCTGAATATATTGCTTGAAAAGCTAACCAAGTTACTTAAATTCACTTCATTCTTAATCTTGCGTGCTAATTTTGTTATTTTTGCTGACAGTGGTGCGCGCAAGGAGATTTATTTGTGGGTGTGCTGAGCTGTTAGGCCTAAGTCGAAATCCTCAGCTAAACGAGGCCTCAGCTTAACACATAAAAAAGGTGTTCAATCTCGCCCACAATGTCCTCTTCTTTCCTCTTCCTTTATTGGAACTTGTTTTGCAGACAAGGAAAGTGGCACATGTAATGTGAGTAAAACCCTCTTAGCCAAAATCAGCTACGAGCAAGATTTTCTGTATTGTAGATGCCCCAATTGACTCTCATCCCCAATGTAGTCTTTTTTTATGTCAGTATAGACTTCTTTACATGGCATGCATTTGCCTAATGAGCAGCATTGTATTGCCATTCTAGCCAACCTGATCGATATGTCAAGCTTCATGCACGAGATGCCATGTTTAATTTACTCCCTCACTCCGATCCATATTTCTTGGTGTAAAATGAATGTGAATCGAAGGGAGTACTTTTCTTAGATAGTACTATACCAGTTCAAAAAAAAACTACTGTACTACTACATCACAAATGCATCAAAAGAGTACTACATCACAAGACCACCACGGTTGTACTAGTAGAGTTTAATGCTGAACTTCCAAAGGGAATAAGATTACACATATGAACTTTAAACATGACCAGGAGCATGAGGGCCAGCAGCAGGGGCGTTGACTGGGAACAAGCCAGGCAAGACGTAATTCTGGAGGAAGAGGCCATATGCTGCGTGCTTGGCCTTGGTTGCAGGGCGGTGCTTCCCCGATGTACTTAGGCCTACACCCATCGCATGTTGGATCAGGCTGCGGATGTCCTTCTGGAGAATTTTGCCACAGAATGGGCAAAATAGCTCCCCGCGCATGCGGAAACGAATTTCACCACCCTTCAGCCGCTTCAGAACGTAGCGGCTCTTCTGGTCCCTGCGCTCCTTGTTGTCGTCCATGTCATCAGAATATTCCTGTGAATTATAAAGTACATAATAATCAGGTGTTTAATGACAGATCGAATAAATACTGCACTATCATAAGCAAACCTTAGAAACCCTAAAATTAAATGTGTAGAACAAGTAAATGGCAGAAGAAATCATACTAAATCACGAGAAAACCCTATGAACAGCAATGAACATAAGCCACAACAATTGCAAGTCCACTAAGTATGAACACATAAATTAATTATATGACTAATCAAGCCAACTACATGGCAGATTAGTCGAAATTAAACTAGAATCTGACCGTACGAACCGTAGAATCAAGTACGTCTACAAGAACAAGGTAGGAGATCAAATCAATCAAGAACCAGGTTCGTGCAAACCACGTGAACAGTAATATGACACAAAGAGGATCGGGACAGTTTCGGTAAAAGAGCAGTACCTCCTCGTCGTCACCCTCGACATCCTCCTGGAACTGAACGTTTGGGCCGAAATCGTCGAAGGGGTCGAGGTCCGCGTCCAGCACCGGGTCTAGGAAGACCTCGCCGTGGTGGCCTGCAACGCCTTGCAGATCTTCGGCGGGAGCAACGGCGTTGCTATCCACCTTCTCCTCGACGGCCAGGACGCCCGTTTCGACCGAGGTCGAAGAATCAGACAAGCAGAGGAGACGAGCGGCCTGGGTGCCCGGTGAAGCCTCACCCGCCGCGACGGCCACTACCGCAGAGGCATCCTCTGCGCGAGCGGCCGCCGATTGCTCCGCCTCGTACGCAAGACCTGTCTTCATGCTGCTGCGGTTGGAAACGAGGAAGTCGATGCCTCGGAGGTGCGGTGAGTTGATGAGTGTGGGGGAGGGGAGAGGACGAGCTCGCGAGAGACGATGAGGCCGATTATTTTATAGCCTCTGACTCTCTGTATCGAGTTGTGGACGCGTGAAGTCGTGCATGTACTCGATTTTCCACTTTCTGAGAAACGTGTACGAAACCTTTTTTTCTTGGACCATTTAACTTCATGTGGGGCTCATGTATACCAATACTTCCAAACGTCATAAGTAATTCACAATCATTCAGAATAATATGAGACCTTAACATTTTATTGTTTGTGTCAGATATTGTCCATGAAAAATAACATCCTTCAAAAAATAAATCCCCTATGCCAATCCGGTCATGCCCGTCTACTCCAACTAGCTTCCTCGAGTAATTTGTCACCTTACATTCTTAAAATGAACCAAAATTTGGCACAGGGGCATCACATGGAAAATGATGTTACCATTCTCTCTTCCCATTTTTGTTTGAATTTTTCAAAATTGTCATGCCCTAACGGAAAAAATGTATGTTCCTTCTATGAAGCATGTATCAGAATGGCATTACCAAAACCTGGGGGTGGCGGGGCACATGGTGGTGTGATGATACATCACATTTGGACCACACAACACAATTTGGACCAACCAAAAAAATTCAACCACCCTACACAAACCCTGGTCAAAACTAGTTTGACCAATATTACAAAAGTTGTACATAATTCAGAAACCGTCAGAAATATACGAAGCATTCAGGAGTCAATACTGAAGACAAAGCAATTATGCCAAAAGACGAAGGCAGAGGAGGAACAGGTCTTGCTATATTGCACAACAAAGCCAAATTCAACTTTTCATCGATTGCAAAATTCTGGCTGCAATTAGCACACCCTGGTCTCCTGATGTCGCAATAGTTGGCTGCTGGGAGCGGAGACACTCGACTTCCTTCTTCAACTTATCGCACTCTGTGCGAACTTTCAAGTACTTCGTCTCGAAATATTGCGCATGTTCAGCATGCAACTCCACTTCCTGTTGAAAACTTTCACAGTCACAGTTGCAATCACACTGACCAGCCTTGTCAGTGACCACACTCATCGGTGGCTGGGCGCGTAGTTCCTCCGCGAGAACGTCTGAGTACCGTTTATCAAAAGAAGATTGCACGGAACGGGCATTCTCCTCCGATATGGCACGATTTAAAATGCACCTGCCCACGAGGTGGCGGATTTTCTTATGAAGGATGGTGTTGTGGCCCTTGATCTGGTCCAGTTTCACGGAGAATCGTGTTATCACATCCTGCATTGCAAATTCAACAGCAATGAAGTATGCAGAGTGCAGATGAGGGGGGAGAAATAAACAAATGGAGTGCCAACCTCTTCAATATGCCTGAGAGCTGCAAAGTCCTTGTCCATAGGAACCTCTTCAACGATGGAACCGCCATCCCTGGAAGAAAGACAGTTAAGTAGTTGGATCTGGCAGCCAGCAAGGAGGCGATGAAACTGCGGCACGGCAATGGAAACATACACGGCCGAAGATGCACACACGCGCACTGGCTGCTCCTCTCCCGGAGACTGAGCATTCGTCTCTGATTCTGCATTCAGGATACCAAACCTATGCATGTTCTGGCCCTTGATCTCGGCGGCTGTCGCCGATAATCTCATAATCCCTTCCTGCATTGAAAAATTCACCAGTAACGAATCAGGGATCCTTTTTCATTCACAGGATAGGAAAATCATAAGATTAGGAAAAGCATAGGATTTTGTATACATTAGAGTGGGTGTATGCGCTATTTTATGGGCTATTTGGAATGTACAAAATGAATTCGTGTTTAATAAACCCAAATCTCATCCCTTCTTGCAGGTTATCCCTATGATTATTCACTAGATCCGTATGTTTCTTATCTCCAGCCCGAGGATCAGCAGGATATCATGGAGTCTGGGTGCAACTGACTAGAGACAGCCGCACGGGATTTTTACAGCCAGGGTGGCTGGCAGTTTCCTCATAGAATTACTTACTGATGTGTTTTTGCCTTTTTGGCACCCGCTGTTTTCTATGTTTCGTTGGTGGATCTTTGTGTCGACTCTAGCTGATCCGTGAGAAGTTGTCATAATTTGTGTATGAACTGAAGAAAGCAATAAAGCAGCCATATACATCATTTTGATGCAGAGGCTGTGATATGTCCCCCATTTCGAAAAAAGGAACAAACATAGGATTGAGATGTCATGGCTAGTTGAATTAATGTTTTATTCCTATATTATTCGCACTACTAGATTCCTATAGGATTAGTTCCTATAGGATATGTTCCTATAAATCAAACAACTAATGTAGGAAAAAATCCCATAGGATCTAAATGCTACACAATTCTTATAGGAGTCCTACGAATTAAAGAAGCCCTCATGCAGTACGGAGATGAAGAGGAAGAAAAAAAAGCAATGGATATATATTATATAGTGCATACATTATTAATGCTCTTGAGAGCTAACAAGTGCTCATCAAACAACGGGTCCTCGATAGCTAAGTACGAAGTGGATCCTGCGGTAGAAAGCACGAGCCTGGAACCGTCGGCCCTGGAAGATGATAGCCGGTTTAGTTGGCACCGCCTGCCAGCAAGGACTCAACGAAAATCCGGCATGGCGATGGAAACATACCCAGGAGCTTCGTACCCACCAGGTTGGCGAGAAACGAGCGATTTCTCAACTTGGGTAGGAATGGCGCTGAAACCAGCCGCCATGGAAGAAAGACGGTTAAATTGTTTGATCCGCTAGCCAGCCAGAAGGCAGAGAAACTTCGGCATGGCGATGGAAACATACCGGGGAGCTTCGTACCCACCATCTTGGCGAAACACGGTCGATTTCTCGGCATCGGTAGGAAGGGCGACACTTGAACGGGCGGCCCTGGAAGAAAGACGGTCAAATAGCTGGTTCTCCCGGGTAAAAAAATAGTTGGATCTGTTTGCCTTGCTGTAATCTGCGTTCATGGGGGCAAAGAAAGCACATGGCGATAAAAACCTACCAGGACTCTTGCTGGATTACTCTGCCCTGACCCAACAAGCCCGAAGCAGACTGAGCTTGCGATGGAAGCGCAGACATGCCTGTCCGCCGGCGCCGCTGGTACACTTTCAAAGTCGGAGTTTGCAGGACTTTCAGCGGGATGGATTTCACCGCGGATTTAGTCTCAGACACCAACGCCTCCTTCCTCTTCTTACTCTTCTTCATGTTCTTCTTAGACAACTTGTTGAACGAGGGATGAATCGCTGGAGGAAGAAGGAAGGGACAAGCAGGTGGGGATAGAAGGGGTCGGTGTAGAGCTCTCCGGGGAGGGTTCCCCGGGGAGGAGGATGAAAACTGGAACGAACAGGACAGGGATGGGACTGGGCAATCTTGTCCGTCCATCCAAAATCAAAGGGCGGGAGCACATAAGACTTTGGGCCATTGACAGGCTGGTCCTGCCACAGGCGGACCCCAAGTTTCAGCGATTCAATGTCAGTGAAAAGATATATCGGCAATGTAAAAGAATCTTGTTCGGGGTCGGCCGCGGAAGCCAAATCTCTGTGTCCCAAAGTCTACTAGTAGTCTACTTCTATATAGGTATAGCTGCATAGCCATCATACCATTGCATTGATCGAGCTGTATAGGGGGGAAATCATATCCTTTGATTCGTACAATTTGTATAGGAGTTATGTAGGATTTGACTATAGGAGTTATGTAGGATTTGACTATAGGATTTGAATATTTGTACGGTTGTGTAATATTTTTACCCAGATCAATTCACATACCACCGGTTATGTATTTTTTTGGGCTATAAAAATAGGAGGTGTGGTATATTTGATGTGTGTAGAGATAATCTCACCATCTTATAGCCACCCCTAACATTTCGAGCAAACAAAAAAAATCTATACCACTACCCACCTCTCGTCCTACACTCAATTCCTACACAACCAAACAACAAAAATTGGCTATCCCTAGCCAGGTGGTTGGGGATACTCTCATCCCATAAACCTATCCCCTAAACCAAACAACCCCTAATAGGGAGGGAAGGAAAACCTAGTATCTGATACTGTACAAAAACACATAAAGCAATCTGGAACCGTCCACATAGAATCAACGGGCCAGAGCAGATGCCTTCTTTAGGAAGGGTCTTGCGCGGAAGCCAAGGAATCCTCTGCGTCGACAATCTGCTGTAGCAGTAAAATTGACCATCATAGCGGAACATTGATGGAGCCACTACAATGCGTCCGAATCCGGGTATAGTCTTGTCATATCAATGGCCATGTCAGTTTCTCCAGATATAATCTATCCGTTAGCTAGTACTACTACTCTAGAGGCTTCTACAACCATCTTGTACGCCACATGCAGAAGTTGTACAGTACTACGACTACTATCGAGTATCGACTAGTCCGATCACGTCCAGGTCGCAACTACTCAAAAATGGCCGTAAAGAAAATGCAGAAGTAGGATGGGGCCACGACAAAAGACATATCATATCAGCATGCATAGCATCTCATTTGCAACTAGTTGCACCCGCATCCTATTATCGGATATCACACTTCTGCACTTTTAAAAAATATGAAGAAAATCAAAACTGGGACACATATTATGTTGTGTATTGCTCCACAGGTCACAGATGAGTATGCATCTGTGAAGTTTCATCAAAAAAATGAAATTTTCTAGCTTGCACAAAAAAGACAAATGATATGTGAATAGTTAAGGAATATTATTAACTTTGGTCTTTTCTTTTTTCCACAGCTCACATATGGTCACTTTTTGAAAGTGTTCGACGATTACGCACTTACGAGCCTTAAAAGCACTTTTTTGTGATGTTGATCAAATTGTACTCTAAAATTGTCACTGGACAACAGGTCGGCCTATTGCAAACTTGTTTGAATGAGCTAAAATAGTTAGAAATCTAGAAAATTTGTCACTTCAATGAATTTTCATCCTATAACGTTTACTTAATTTGAAAAACGAATGGGGACGTTTGCCATAATGGGACAATCATTTCTACAAAAAAGAATAAGATGGAAAGTCTCGCAATGTTATTTATCATGACAACATTGACAATGTCACAACCGTGGGGTGATTAGGGAATCCACTCCGCTAGAAAAAACAAACTTATATAAGGCATGTGTGGCAATGCAGTTTGTCTACCTTATACAAATATCTCGATGTGGAGCTATATATGGATTTTATTTTCCAACTTTAGATGATCAGTTTTTAGTTCACCATTTAATTAGAATTCATAATTTTTGGGAATAAAATACTTGGAGGTACCCTGCAAGTGTGGTACCACAAACAAAGCCCAAACATGGGTCCCAATAGTACAACATAGCGCGCATAGGAAGTTTGAGCAAATTTGAAACCAACCAAATGAGGTAGAAACAAATCAGAAAAAAGTTGTGAAACATGTGCATGGAGCCATCACATGACATGTACTTACTACTAACAAGTAAAAAATATAAAACCCTATCATACATAGAGGTTTGGGGTGAAGAGTCATTATTCACACACATATACAATAAATATGGACTGCTTTTGGCTTTCTACCCATTAATTTGAGCAAGCTTCATGCATTGTCCACTTCAAACTTGACAACATTGGAACCATAGCTGCTTGAGTTCGCCTCGCTAGCCTCTTCCCATATGTAAGCTTAATTAATTGGTTACACTACGAAAACCACAATCAACTTCTGAATAATGCATGCATTGCCCCCCTTTTGCACATATGCAACTTTGCAAAGTAGGGATTTTTGGTTTACCACACATTAGTGTGTTGTTTTATTTTTATTAGGACCCATGTTTGGTAGCCACATTTTTCCAAAGCCAAAGTGTGGTTAGCCAAAAAAAAAAGCTAGTATGGCTAGCCACCAAATTGTGGCTTAAAATATTAAAGCCAAACTTTGTCAAAACTTTGTAAAAAAAAGTTGAGTCTATGACAAATGGACCATACATGCAATAAAGCGTGATAAGCCAAATTGTGGCAAAAACCAAACACATGCCTAATAAACTATATGGCTGCCAAATTTTGGCTTCTTGGCAAATTGTGGCTAGGAACCAAACATGCCCTTGCTGGCCAAAGGGGTCCAAATAGGTGTTTTTTTATTCGCTATCATGTGCAGTGTGTGCACAATACCACAAATCAAAATTTCACGGGTAGGCCAAACATGCATGCATGGTAGGCGAATCGCCATTTCGAAGGTTAATTTGTCAAACTAGCTTACCATGAAACCATAAACTAAATCATTTGTACTCCAATTAATTAAGTTCGGATATGAATGGTGGTCATCAACCAAACTAATAAGAATTCAAAATTTGGGATGATATAGGGATGTGCCCTATTGTTGTGGAATCAGAAAACATTAGCCAACGAAAATGTGGGTTGCATCCAAGTATAGTAGCTCACAAGTCGATTGCCAAGAAGTTTTTGCCTAAATTTGAAATAAAGCCAAAATGAGGTTCAAACTTATTGAAATCAGCAAGCAAGGCAATCAAGAAGTCGCCAATTACTACTTTTATCTAGGAAAAATAACAAACATCATGGCATGCAAATATTCTTGAGAAGCAGAATCATTCTGTAAATATATATTTTTGGAACCATGCATGTTGGACATTGATTCGCTTCTTGCCACATGGGTGAGCTAGCTTGGTTACCGCAAGAACCATGCATGGCGAACTTTTGAATCATGACCCCTTTTTTAAGAGATCAATGAAAAACTTCTTATTTTCGACTATACTTTGCCAAATACAGTTTTTTTGGTTTTCCACATAAAGTCTTTTCATTTTTATTGGCCGAATTAAGGGGGGCAAAATTAAAAGGATGTATTTGTGAAGTGGCTACCGTGTGTATTGCGCACACTACCACCTATACAATTTTCACAAGCGGGTGACATGGTTGGATGGCCATCCATTTCCATGGTTTGTTGGATTATCTCATCATGTAGTATATAATAAATTAATTTTGTAAATATTTTTCAATTCAAGTATTAACGATGGTTATATTACAACTCAAATAAATTGGGAAAATACTGGGATTCACCTCCCTAGAATCAATCTTGCCCGTCCATTTCCTATCAACTGACTATAGGGAGTACTAGATTTAAATGGCGGTTGGAGTTAATTCCTCAACCTCATCGCAGTATTATTCCCATCTGTCCCCACTAAACAACCCCTGGCGGTTCGTTCTCCCCTGCATTTCGGCAAGTTCCAAAAAACCCCATTGTTTGCAGTTGCTCTCCCTCCCTCCCCCTCAATCCCTCCGATCAGTTCGACGTGCTTCAGCGCTGCCATGGCCGACGGCGGCCTGTTTACGCTAAAGAGGAGCGTCGTTCCCCATGGGACGACCAAGGTGAACGTGGTCTACACGAATGACCCTTCCGTTCTCGAGCACACCCTCAAGATGTACGAACAAAAGCTTCTAGAGGACAGGCCCAGGTTCGTCGGCCTCGACCTAGAATACACTGCGGACCAAGTAAGTACCGCCGTCGTTCAGTTGGCCATGGACGACCACGTCCTGGTGTACCATTTCTGCAGGTATGTTCTTCACATGCCTTCCTTTATCTTGGATCTGCTTTTTTATTTCGAAATAGACTAGGTTCTAACTTGTATGAAAACACGAACAAACTAACTTGTATGAAAAATGTGGTCTGGAACGTAATATCCAACATACTTGTATAATTTTTTTTGGATTGACCACGATATCTAGTTTCATGATTTTGGTACTCAAAATTTGCACAAATTTCATGTACTCATACTCACCGATAATCGGCATGGATGTCAAGATATTAACATATAGTAACTGAATCTTAACTTGACACTTAAATAATTAGATCATATAGTCGCAACAATAATTCATGTTATTTTGATGTGTATCACTGATGCAAAATCATTGTTTCACTGCAACAAGTATACAGTTTACTGGAAGAAAAATATGTGTACTATTTCAGCATATACGATCTTACAAGATTGATTTGTGTTAACATGCAGGAGTCCTGATAATCTGGCACTGCAAGAATTCCTTCAACATAAAGGAATTTGTTTCACAACTGTTGACATCAGGGGTGACTCTAGAAGGTTTGCTAGAGATGGCATTAAAATTCCTGAACATAATTGGATTGACATTCAGGATATGATCAATTTCAATGGTCCTGGCAATAGGACTGGCATGGGTGATTTGGCAGCCGCCATCATTGACCCATCTTACAAAGACATGAAGACCAAGTTCCCTACTAGCAGCCACGATCAATGGGAGTGCATGCCATTGCCTCAAGTAAACTTGAGGTATGCTGCGATTGATGGGTATGTCAGTTTTGAGTTGTACAGGCGACTCAAAAAAATCAATGATGGGCAGCGTCAAGCACAACCAATTCCAAGGGAAGTGGTTTGCCCGGATTGCAAGGAAGCGGCTAGGTTGGCCGCTCTTCCCCCTGCCTGGCGCGACGAGAAGAAGCAGTTTGTCGGGACAACCTACTGGGAATTTGTATCTTATTGCTTTAGGTACAACATACCATTTGATCCGAAGAATATGCCACCATGGATAAAGGACCCGTGCGAGCCTACTTCGGGGTCTCCGTGGGATGGCGGTTCACATGGTGAGCAAGCTAGGGCAACGGCTGGATGTGGTGAGCTAGCAAGGGCAGGGCCTGTATCTGGTTGGGAAGCTCCAACAAGGATTCCCGACACACGAAGTGCGAACGAGTGCAGAACTTGGACTGCCAACCCATGGGAGGCAGGTACAAGCGGCACCGGCAAGCGCATCAAGAGGGATGATGATAATTGGTGAACTAGGCTGGCGTTATATGTTTCCAAGATTGTACATAAGTTTAGAATTATGAACTAGTAGTATTGTTTAGGTGATGTAATTACTTTTGCAACAATGTGTATGAGGTTTCAGAACCACGCATCCTTATTTAAACATGTTTAAACCATGAAAATGAAAAGGTAAGCCTGCATCCTTCTTAGTCACTCCAAAATGAAGCTTTTGGGAAGGTATTTGAAATTTCCATGTTTGAAACCCAAAACGACTTCTCTTCGTGATTGACTTCATAAGACAAAGTTCAGGCTTAGGGGTAGATACATGATTTTTCTGGTTTGAATATGTCTAGACCTTGTTTATCAACTTGAGTGCTTACTATATGACATAAGAAGGCTATGTGCTTTGGTTTTTCATTTTTTTCATTTTTTTGAATTTTATGCCCATTTGAATCTTGGTCAAATCCTAGGTACGTTGACCAAGATTTGAACAAGTTTAAAATATGAAAATAAAATGTAAGCCCGGTCTGGATCCTTCTTAGTCACTCTGAAATGAAGCTTTTGGGAGGTTTTTGAAATTTCCATGTTTGAAACCCAAAACCACTTCTCTTCATGCTTGACTTCGTAAGATAGAGTTTAGGGTTAGGGGTAGATACATGATTTTTCTGGTTTGAATATGTCTAGACCTTGTTTATCAACTTGAGTGCTTATTATATGACATAAGAAGGCTATGTGCTTTGGTTTTTCATTTTTTTATGCCCATTTGAATCTTGGTCAAATCCTAGGTTTGACCAAGATTTGAACAAGTTTAAAACATGAAAATAAAAGGTAAGCTCGACCTGGATCCTTCTTAGTCACTCTAAAATGAAGCTTTTGGGGGTTCTTGAAATTTCCATGTTTGAAACCCAAAACCACGTCTCTTCATTCTTGACTTCATAAGACATAGTTTAGGGTTAGGGTAGATACATGATTTTTCTGGTTTGAATATGTCTAGACCTTGTTTATCAACTTGAATGCTTAATATATGACATAAGAATACTATGTGCTTTGGTTTTCATTTTTTGATTTTTTCTGAATTTTTATGCCCATTTGCTCTTGGTCAAATCATAGGTTTAACCAAGATTTAAACAAGTTTAAAACATGAAAATGAAAAGGTAAGCCTGCATCCTTCTTAGTCACTCCAAAATGAGGCTTTTGGGAAGGCTTTTAAAATTTCCATGTTTGAAACCCAAAACGACTTCTCTTCGTGCTTGACTTCATAAGACAAAGTTTAGGGTTAGGGGTAGATACAAGATTTTTCTGGTTTGAATATGTCTAGACCTTGTTTACCAACTTGAGTGCTTACTATATGACATAAGAATGCTATGTGCTTTGGTTTTTCAATTTTTTTTGAATTTTTATGCCCATTTGAATCTTGGTCAAATCCTAGGTACGGTTTGACCAAGATTTGAACATGTTTAAAACATGAAAATAAAAGGTAAGCATGGATCCTTCTTAGTCACTCTAAAATGAAGCTTTTAGGAGGTTTTTGAAATTTCCATGTTTGAAACCCAAAACCACTTCTCTTCATGCTCGACTTCGTAAAAATATAGAGTTTATTAGGGTTAGGGGTAGATACATGATTTGTCTGGTTTGAATATGTTTAGACCTTGTTTATCAACTTGAATGCTTACTATATGACATAAGAATACTATATGCTTTGGTTTTCATTTTGATTTTTTTCTTAATTTTTATGCCCATTTGATCTTGGTCAAATCCTAGGTTTAACCAAGATTTAAACAAGTTTAAAACGTGAAAATGAAAAGGTAAGCCTGCATCCTTCTTAGTCACTCCAAAATGAAGCTTTTGGGAAGGTTTTTGATATTTCCATGTTTGAAACCCCAAAGCACTTCTCTTCATGCTTTACTTCATAAGATAGAGTTTAGGGTTAGGGGTAGAAATACGTGATTTGTCTAGTTTGAATATGTCTAGACCTTGTTTTATCAACTTGAATTCTTACTATATGACATAAAAAAACTATGTGGTTTGGTTTGATAGTTCATTGTTCATAATTCATAGTTGATCATACATACGGATCATACATACAGAATTGCGCGATCCTTATCGCGACTTCTAACCTATCTAGTCGTCGAGGAAGATGATGGTCGCGTTCTCCTCCGCATCCCGCGCCTCCTTCTCCTTCACGGCGGCGATGGCCGCCGCCTTGTCTTCTTCCTCCGCCCTCTTCTTGTCGGTGCTTCTATTCTTGTAGAGTGTTGGGCCTCCAAGAGCAGAGGTTTGTAGAACAGCAGCAAGTTTCCCTTAAGTGGATCACCCAAGGTTTATCGAACTCGGGGAGGAAGAGGTCAAAGATATCCCTCTCATGCAACCCTGCAACCACAAAGCAAGAAGTCTCTTGTGTCCCCAACACACCTAATAGGTGCACTAGTTCGGCGAAGAGATAGTGAAATACAAGTGGTATGAATAAATATGAGCAGTAGTACGGCGCCAGAAAAGTGCTTGCTGGCGTGCAGTTGATGGTAGTAATATTGCAGGAAGTAAAGATGCAGTAAACGTAAACAAGCAGCGATAGCAGTATTTAGAAACAAGGCCTAGGGATCATACTTTCACTAGTGGACACTCTCAACATTGATCACATAACAGAATAAATAAATAGATGCTAGACTCTACACCCTCTTGTTGGATGATGAACACCACTAACTGTGTAGGATTACACGAACCCTCAATGCCGGAGTTAACAAGCTCCACAATATTCAATGTTCATATTTAAATAACCTTAGAGTGCATAACAGATCAACATAACCAAACCAAGTACTAACATAGCATGCACACTGTCACCTTCACACTACGAAAGGAGGAATAGATCACATCAATACTATCATAGCAATAGTTAACTTCATAATCTACAAGAGATCACAATCATAGCCTACACCAAGTACTACACGATGCACACACTGTCACCATTACACCGTGCAGGAGGAATAAACTACTTTAATAACATCACTAGAGTAGCACGCAGATATATTGTGATACAAAACACATTGCAATCATAAAGAGATATAAATAAGCACTTCACTATGCCATTCATAACAGTAAGTATTCTGTGAAATATAGCCTAAGAGACCCACACGGTGCACACACTGTCACCTTTACACACGTGGGACAAGGAGTCTCCGGAGATCACATAAGTAAAACCCACTTGACTAGCATAATGACATCTAGATTACAAGCATCATCATATGAATCTCAATCATGTAAGGCAGCTCATGAGATTATTGTATTGAAGTATATAGGAGAGAGATTAACCACATAGCTACCGGTACAGCCCCGAGCCTCGATGGAGAACTACTCCCTCCTCATGGGAGACAACAGCGTTGATGAAGATGGCGGTGGTGTTGATGGAGAAGCCTTCCGGGCACTTCCCCGTCCCGCGGAGTGCCGGAACAGAGACTCCCCCCAGATCTTGGCTTCGCGATGGCGGCTCTGGAAGGTTTTCTCTGGTTTCGTCGAACTTCATAGGGTTTTCGCGACGGAGGCTTTAAGTAGGCGGAAGGGCAAGGTCGGTGGAGTCACGAGGGACCCACACAACAGGGCAGCGCGAGCCCTAGCCTGGCCGCGCCGCTTAGTGTGGCGCCACCTCGTGGCCCCACTTCGTATCTCCTCGGTCTTCTGGAAGCTTCGTGTGAAAATAGGACCTGGGCGTTGATTTCATCCAATTCGAGAATATTTCCTTACTAGGATTTCTGAAACCAAAAACAGCAAAACAGAACTTCGGCATCTCGTCAATAGGTTAGTTCCGGAAAACGCATAATAATGACATATAATGTGTATAAAACATGTAGGTATCATCAATAAAGTAGCATGGAACATAAGAAATTATCGATACGTCGGAGACGTATCACCCTCTTCTTGTCGGCATCGTCCTTGAGGGACGCGGCCAGCGCCTTCAAGAAGAGGGGGTCTTCCCCTTCCTCCGCCTCCTCCGCCTCCTCGCCGGCTGGCGGCGCGAATCCGCCGCTGGTGCTCGCCTCCCACGCCGCCTTCGACCGGCGGTTCCTCTCCCGGTCGGCGCGCCATTTGTTGAAGACGGGGCCGCTCATCGGTTTGAGCGGCGGATCCGCCTTGTACCAGAGCCCGCCCGGGGCGAACTCGCGGAGCGACGACGGCATGTACAGGGAGCCTCTGTACCTGCACGCCGCGCGCCGACTCCCGGCGGCGGACTGCTTGCACTGGAGCCGCCACGCCTCCTCGAGCGTGTCCGGCGCGCGGGATCGCTTCGATCCGCTCGCGGGCGACGCGGAACTGGTACGGCGTGAATACATGGCGAGCGGCGAAGAATCACCACCCTGCAATCAAGGCCAAGCACGCAGCATATGGCCTCTTCCTTACGTCTTTTGCCTGGTTTGTTGCCGGTCAACGCCCCTGCTGCTGGCCCTGATGCTCCTGGTCCTGTTTAAAGTTCATATGTGTAATCTTATCCCCTTTGGAAGTTCAGCATTAAACTCTACTAGTACAACCGTGGTGGTCTTGTGATGTAGTAGTACTCTTTTGATGCATTTGTGATGTAGTAGTACTGTACTTTTTTTTGAACTGATATAGTACTATCTAAGAAAAGTACTCCCTCCGATTCACATTCTTTTTAGCACCAAGAAATATGGATCGGAGCGAGGGAGTAAATTAAACATGGCATCTCGTGCATGAAGCTTGACAGATTGATCGGGTTGGCTAGAACGGCTATACAATGCTCCTCATTAGGCAAATGCATGCCATGTACAATAGTATACATCCAGTAAAAAAGTCTATACTGACATAAAAAAAGACTACATTGGGGATGAGAGTCAATTGGGGCATCTACAATACAGAAAATCTTGCTCGTAGTTGATTTTGGCTAAGAGGGTTTTACTCACATTACATGTGCCACTTTCCTTGTCTGCAAAACAAGTTCCAATAAAGGAAGAGGAAAGAAGAGGACATTGTGGGCGAGATTGAACACTTTTTTTATGTGTTAAGCTGAGAACACGTTTAGCTGAGGATTTCGGCTTAGGCCTAACAGCTCAGCACACCCACAAATAAATCTCCTCGCGCGCACGCAATTTTCTTATTATATTACTTTGCGAGATTTAGCGGATGAGCCAAACTCAGAGATAGAATGAAGCTTTTGGGATGTTCTTGAAATTTCCATGTTTGAAACCCAAAACGACTTCTCTTCATGCTAGACTTCATAAGATCAACATGGGTAGATACATGATTTGTCTGGTTTGGATATATCTTGACCTTGTTTATCAACTTGAATGCTTACGATATGACATAAGAAGACTATATATGTGCTTTTGTTTTTCATTTTTCTGATTTTTTTTATTTTGTGCCCATATTTGTATCTTGGTCAAATCCTAGGTTTGATAATGATTTAAAAAAGTTTAAAATATGAAAATGAAAAGGTAAGCATGGATCCTTCTTAGTCACTCTAAAATGAAGCTTTTGGGAGGTTTTTGATATTTCCATGTTTGAAACCCATAACCACATCTCTTCATGCTTGACTTCATAAGATAGAGTTTAGGGGTTAGGGGTAGATACATGATTTGTTTGGTTTGAATATGTCTAGACCTTGTTTATCAGCTTGAATGCTTACTATATGACATAAGAAGACTATGTACTTTGGTTTTCATTTTTTTTGTTTTTAATTTTATGCCCATTTGAATCTTGGTCAAATACTAGCTATGACCAAGATGTAAACAAGTTTAACACATGAAAATGAAAAGGTAAGCATGGATCCTTCTTAGACACTCTAAAATGAATATTTTGGGAGGTTCTTTAAATTTCCAAGTTTGAAACCCAAAACCACTTCTCTTCATGCTTGACTACATAAGACAGAGTTTAGGGTTAGGGGTAGATACATGATTTTTCTTGTTTGAATATATCTAGACCTTGTTTATCAACTTGAATGCTTACTATATGACATAAGAAAACTATGTGCTTTCGTTTTTGATTTTTTTGATTTTTTTTTAATTTTGATGCACATTTGAATCTTTGTCAAATCCTAGGTTTTACCAAGATTTAAACAAGTATAAAACATGAAAATGAAAAGGGGAAGCATGTATCCTTCTTATAGTCACTCTAAAATGAAGTTTTTGGGATGTTCTTGAAATTTTCATGTTTGAAACCCAAAACCACTTCTCTTCATGCTTGACTTCATAAGATAGAGTTTAGGGGCTAGGGGTAGATACATGATTTGCCTAGGTTTGAATATGTCCAAACCTTGTTTATCAACTTGAATGCTTACTATATGACATAAGAAGACTATATGCTTTTGTTTTTCATTTTTCTGATTTTTTTTGAATTTTATGCCCATTTGAATCTTTTGGTTAAATCATAGGTGTAATTTGACACAGATTTAAACAAGTTTAAAATATGAAAATGAAAAGGTGGTAAGCATGGATCCTTCTTATATTAGTCACTCTAAAATGAAGCTTTTGGGAGGTTTTTGAAATTTCCATGTTTGAAACCCAAAACCACTTCTCTTCATGTTGTTGACTTCATAAGATAGAGTTTAGGGGTTAGGGGTGTAGATACATGATTTTTCTTGTTTGAATATGTGTCTAGACCTTGTTTATCAACTTTAATGCTTACTATATGACATAAGAAAACTTTGTGCTTTAATTTGGTTTTTAATTTTTCTAATTTTTTTGAATTTTGATGCACATTTTGAATCTTGGTCAAATCCTAGGTTTGACCAAGATTTAAACAAGTATAAAACATGAAAATGAAAAGGGAAGCATGTATCCTTGTTTAGACCTTGTTTATCAACTTGAATGCTTACTATATGACATAAGAATACTATGTGCTTTGGTTTTCATTTTTTTGACCAAGATTTGAACATGTTTCAAACATGAAAATAAAAGGTAAGCATGGATCCTTCTTAGTCACTCTAAAATGAAGCTTTTGGGAGGTTTTTGAAATTTCCATGTTTGAAACCCAAAACGACTTCTCTTCGTGCTTGACTTCATAATTAAGACAAAGTTTAATTATGTCTAGACCTTGTTTATCAACTTGAATGCCTTACTATATGACATAAGAAGACCATGCGCTTTGGTTTTTCATTTTTTTTAAATTTTTATGCCCATTTGAATCTCTTGGTCAAATCCTAGCTAGGTTTGACCAAGATTTAAACAAGTTTAACACATGAAAATGAAAAGGTAAGCTTGTATCCTTCTTAGTCACTCCAAAATGAAGCTTTTGGGAGGGTTTTTGAAATGTCCATGTTTGAAACCCAAAACAACTTCTCATCGTGCTTGACTTCATAAGACAGAGTTTAGGGTTAGGGGGTAGATACATGATTTTTGTGGTTTGAATATGTCAGACCTTGTTTATCACCTTGAATGCTTACTATATGACATAAGAAGACGACGTGCTTTTGTTTTTCATTTTTTTGATTTTTTTGAATTTTTATGCCCATTTGAATCTTGGTCAAATCATAGGTTTGACCACGATTTAAACATGTTTAAAACATGAAAATGAAAAAGTAAGTTTGGATCCTTCTTAGTCACTCCAAAATGTACCAATTGATAGATGAGTTAACTTGGCTTCATGGAAAAAATAATGTCATGTAAATGAGTTAACTTGGCTTTCCTACCCTTGAATCCATAGGAGTAGTATAATAATCAACCGAGTTTTTAAACCAACAGGTATGTCACTTACGTGTGGTGCCCATGCGTGAGGTCCCACACTTCAGTGAGCACAAGCCAAGTGCGGTAGGTACGCAAACTCATCAGGATGCGTACTAGAAGTCTCTGGGTCCTTCGGGATTCGGTTGTCCCTCTCACAAATTTTTTTTATCTCATTCTCGGCCTCGCTCGACTCGCTCGCACCTCCTGCTCACTGACAAAACCTGCAGAACAGTCAACATCATCACCCGAAAAAGGGCAGACACCATAATTCTCTCCCTTCTTCTCTCCTTCCGAGTGATCCCTCTTCCTCCGAGTTTCACTCGACGGGCAAACACACGTGTGCTGCATAGTAATAATAAAAAAGTAGAAAAATCGACCTACGAATCTATGATTAAATAGGTTAATCTAGGGTTTTGCCCACTACTACAGATCAAGTTCAAAAATATCCAACTACTGGTTCGATTTCGGGCTACTAATATAAAATTAAATAAGTTGAACTAGTATTCCTCTAAAAAATCATTTTGGTATGCATTGTTTTATACTTTTCATAGCTATAGTGCATCACAAATTCATGATTTCATGCTTTGCTTTGCCAATTTCGATTTTTTCTAACAACCTTCTCTTTGATTTCAAATTTAGGTCAAACTATTGGTGCCTGGTATGTGTTCTACTTGAATTGGATGCTGCGTGTGCACATGTTTTGCCATTGTTTTGGGCTTCCACACATCTTTGGGGCATCCAAGTATTTAAGTTACCTTGTGTTTTCTTGAATTGTAATTCATGTACCATTCCTCCCAATTTTTATGCCCATTTGAATTTGGTCAAATCATAAGTTTGACCAAGATTTGAACAAGTTTAAAACATGAAAATGAAAAGGTAAGCCTGGATCCTTCTTAGTCACTCTAAAATGAAGCTTTTGGGAGGTTTTTGAAATTTCCATGTTTGAAACACAAAACCACTTCTCTTCATGCTTGACTTCATAAGACAGAGTTTAGGGTTAGGGGGTAGATACATGATTTGTCTTGTTTGAATATGTTTAGACCTTGTTTATCAACTTGAATGCTTACTATATGTGACATGAGAATACTATGTGCTTTGGTTTTCATTTTTTGATTTTTTCTGAATTTTTATGTCCATTTGATCTTGGTCAAATCCTAGGTTTAACCAAGATTTAAACAAGTTTATAACATGAAAATAAAAAGGTAAGCCTGCATCCTTCTTAGTCACTCAAAAATGAATCTTTTGGGAAGGTTTTTGAAAATTCCATGTTTGAAATCCAAAACGACTTCTCTTCGTGCTTGACTTCATAAGACAAAGTTTAGGGTTAGGGGTAGATACATGATTTTTTTCTGGTTTGAATATGTCTAGACCTTGTTTATCAACACTTGCGTGCTTACTATATGACGTAAGAAGGCTCTATGTTCTTTGGTTTTTCATTTTTTTGAATTTTTATGCCCATTTGAATCTTGGTCAAATCCTAGGTACGGTTTGACCAAGATTTGAACAAGTTTAAAACATGCAAATAAAAGGTAATCCCGACCTGGATCCTTTAGTCAATCTAAAATGAAGCTTTTGGGGGGTTCTTCAAATTTCCATGTTTGAAACCCAAATAAACCACTTCTCTTCATGCTTGACTTCGTAAGATAGAGTTTAGGGTTAGGGGTACATACGTACATGATTTTTCTAAGTATTTTTATGCCCATTTGAATCTTGGTCAAATCCTAAGTTTGACCAAGATTTGAACAAGTTTAAAACATGAAAATGAAAAGGTATGCATGGATCCTTCTTAGTCACTCTAAAATGAAGCTTTTGAGAGGTTTTTGAAATTTCCATGTTTGAAACCCAAAACCACTTCTCTTCAACCTTGATCGACTTCATAAGACAGAGTTTAGGTTTAGGGGTAGATACATGATTTGTCTGGTTTGAAAATGTTTAGACCTTGTTTATCAATTGAATGCTTACTATATGACATAAGAATACTATGTGCTTTGGTTTTCATTTTTTCTATTTTTACTGAATTTTTATGCCCATTTGATCTTGGTCAAATCCTAGGTTTAACCAAGATTTAATTAAACAAGTTTAAAACATGAAAATGAAAAGGTAAGCATGCATCGATCCTTCTTAGTCACTCCAAAGTGAAGCTTTTGGGAAGTTTTTGAAATTTCCATGTTTGAAACCCAAAACGACTTCTCTTCGTGCTTGATCGACACTTCAGAAGACAAAGTTTAGGGTTAGGGGTAGATATATGATCGATTTCTCTGGTTTGAATATGTCTATACCATGTTTATCAACTTGAGTGCTTACTAATTACATAAGAAGGCTATATATGTGCTTTGGTTTTTCTTTCTTTTTTTTGAATTTTTATGCCCATTTGAATCTTGGTCAAATCCTAAGTTTGACCAAGATTTGAACAAGTTTAAAACATGAAAATGAAAAGGGTAAGCCTGGATCCTTCTTAGTCACTCTAAAATGAAGCTTTTGGGAGGTTTTTGAAATTTCCATGTTTGAAACCCAAAACCACTTCTCTTCATGCTTGACTTTACAAGACAGAGTTTATGGTTAGGGGTAGATACATGATTCGTCTGTTTTAAATATTTCTAGACCTTGTTTATCAACTCGAATGTCTTACTATATGACATAAGAAGACCATGCGCTTTTTTTTTGAATTCTTATGCCCATTTGAATCTCTTGGTCAAATCCTAGCTAGGTTTGACCAAGATTTAAACAAGTTTAATACATGAAAATGAAAAGGTAAGCTTGTATCCTTCTTAGTCACTCTAAAATGAAGCTTTTGGGAGGTTTTTGAAATTTCCATGTTTGAAACACAAAACCACTTCTCTTCATGCTTGACTTCATAAGACAGAGTTTAGGGTTAGGGGGTAGATACATGATTTGTCTTGTTTGAATATGTTTAGACCTTGTTTATCAACTTGAATGCTTACTATATGTGACATGAGAATACTATGTGCTTTGGTTTTAATTTTTTTGATTTTTTTAATTTTGATGCACATTTGAATCTTTGTCAAATCCTAGGTTTGACCAAGATTTAAACAAGTATAAAACATGAAAATGAAAAGGGAAGCATGTATCCTTGTTTAGACCATGTTTATCAACTTGAATGCTTACTATATGACATAAGAAGACTATGTGCTTTTGTTTTTCTTTTTTCTGATTTTTTTGAATTTTATGCCCATTTGAATCTTTTGGTCAAATCATAGGTGTTTAATTTGACACAGATTTAAACAAGTTTAAAATATGAAAATGAAAAGGTGGTAAGCATGGATCCTTCTTATATTAGTCACTCTAAAATGAAGCTTTTGGGAGGTTTTTCAAATTTCCTTGTTTGAAACCCAAAACCACTTCTCTTCATGCTGTTGACTTCATAAGATAGAGTTTAGGGGTTAGGGGTAGATACATGATTTGTCTTGTTTGAATATGTGTCTAGACCTTGTTTATCAACTTTAATGCTTACTATATGACATAAGAAAACTTTGTGCTTTAATTTGGTTTTTAATTTTTCTATTTTTTTTAAATTTTGATGCACATTTTGAATCTTGGTCAAATCCTAGGTTTGACCAAGATTTAAACAAGTATAAAACATGAAAATGAAAAGGGAAGCATGTATCCTTGTTTAGACCTTGTTTATCAACTTGAATGCTTACTATACATAAGAATACTATGTGCTTTGGTTTTCATTTTTTTGACCAAGATTTGAACATGTTTCAAACATGAAAATAAAAGGTAAGCATGGATCCTTCTTAGTCACTCTAAAATGAAGCTTTTGGGAGGTTTTTGAAATTTCCATGTTTGAAACCCAAAACGACTTCTCTTCGTGCTTGACTTCATAATTAAGACAAAGTTTAGGGTTAGGGGTAGATACATGATTTTTCTGGTTTGAATATGTCTAGACTTTGTTTATCAACTTGAGTTCTTACTATATGACATATATAAGAAGGCTATGTGCTTTGGTTTTTCATTTTTTTTGAATTTTTATGCCCATTTGAATCTTGGTCAAATCCTAGGTACGTACGGTTTGACCAAGATTTGAACATGTTTAAAACATGAAAATAAAAGGTAAGCATGGATCCTTCTTAGTCACTCTAAAATGAAGCTTTTGGGAGGTTTTTGAAATTTCCATGTTTGAAACCCAAAACCACTTCTCTTCATGCTTGGCTTCGTAAGATAGAGTTTAGGGTTAGGGGTAGATACATACATGATTTTTCTAAGTATTTTACGCCCATTTGAATCTTGGTCAAATCCTAATATAAGTTTGACCAAGATTTGAACAAGTTTAATACATGAAAATGAAAAGGGTAAGCCTGGATCCTTCTTAGGGGTAGATACATGATTTCTATGGTTTAAATATGTCTAGACCTTGTTTATCAACTTGAATGCCTTACTATATGACATAAGAAGACCATGCGCTTTGGTTTTTCATTTTTTTTAAATTTTTATGCCCATTTGAATCTCTTGGTCAAATCCTAGCTAGATTTGACCAAGATTTAAACAAGTTTAACACATGAAAATGAAAAGGTAAGCTTGTATCCTTCTTAGTCACTCCAAAATGAAGCTTTTGGGAGGGTTTTTGAAATGTCCATGTTTGAAACCCAAAACAACTTCTCATCGTGCTTGACTTCATAAGACAGAGTTTAGGGTTAGGGGTAGATACATGATTTTTGTGGTTTGAATATGTCAGACCTTGTTTATCACCTTGAATGCTTACTATATGACATAAGAAGACGACGTGCTTTTGTTTTTGATTTTTTTTTTGATTTTTTTTGAATTTTTATGCCCATTTGTTTGACCACGATTTAAACATGTTTAAAACATGAAAATGAAAAAGTAAGTTTGGATCCTTCTTAGTCACTCCAAAATGTACCAATTGATAGATGAGTTAACTTGGCTTCATGGAAAAAATAATGTCATGTAAATGAGTTAACTTGGCTTTCCTACCCTTGAATCCATAGGAGTAGTATAATAATCAATCGAGTTTTTAAACCAACAGGTCTGTCACTTACGTGTGGTGCCCATGCGTGAGGTCCCACACTTCTGAGCACAAGCCAGTGCGGTAGGTACGCAAACTCATCAGGATGCGTACTGGAAGTCTCTGGGTCCTTCAGGATTCGGTTGTCCTCTCACAATTTTTTTTATCTCATTCTCGGCCTCGCTCGACTCGCTCGCTCGTCGCACTCCTGCTCACTGACAAACCCTGCACAACAGTCAACATCATCACCCGAAAAAGGGGAGACACCATAATTCTCTCCCTTCTTCTCTCCTTCCGAGTGATCCCTCTTCCTCCGAGTTTCACTCGACGGGCAAACACACGTGTGCTGCATAGTAATAATAAAAAAAGTAGAAAAATCGACCTACGAATCTATGATTAAATAGGTTAATCTAGGGTTTTGCCCACTACTACAGAACAAGTTCAAAAATATCCAATTGGATGCAGCATGCGCACATGTTTTGCCATTGTTTTGGGCTTCCACACATCTTTGGGGCATCCAAGTATTTAAGTTACCTTGTGTTTTCTTGAATTGTAATTCATGTACCATTCCTCCCAATTTTTATGCCCATTTGAATTTGGTCAAATCATAAGTTTGACCAAGATTTGAACAAGTTTAAAACATGAAAATGAAAAGGTAAGCCTGGATCCTTCTTAGTCACTCTAAAATGAAGCTTTTGGGAGGTTTTTGAAATTTCCATGTTTGAAACACAAAACCACTTCTCTTCATGCTTGACTTCATAAGACAGAGTTTAGGGTTAGGGGTAGATACATGATTTGTCTTGTTTGAATATGTTTAGACCTTGTTTATCAACTTGAATGCTTACTATATGTGACATGAGAATACTATGTGCTTTGGTTTTCATTTTTTGATTTTTTCTGAATTTTTATGTCCATTTGATCTTGGTCAAATCCTAGGTTTAACCAAGATTTAAACAAGTTTATAACATGAAAATAAAAAGGTAAGCCTGCATCCTTCTTAGTCACTCAAAAATGAATCTTTTGGGAAGGTTTTTGAAAATTCCATGTTTGAAATCCAAAACGACTTCTCTTCGTGCTTGACTTCATAAGACAAAGTTTAGGGGTAGGGGTAGATACATGATTTTTTTCTGGTTTGAATATGTCTAGACCTTGTTTATCAACACTTGCGTGCTTACTATATGACATAAGAAGGCTCTGTGTTCTTTGGTTTTTCATTTTTTTGAATTTTTATGCCCATTTGAATCTTGGTCAAATCCTAGGTACGGTTTGACCAAGATTTGAACAAGTTTAAAACATGCAAATAAAAGGTAATCCCGACCTGGATCCTTTAGTCAATCTAAAATGAAGCTTTTGGGGGGTTCTTCAAATTTCCATGTTTGAAACCCAAATAAACCACTTCTCTTCATGCTTGACTTCGTAAGATAGAGTTTAGGGTTAGGGGTACATACGTACATGATTTTTCTAAGTATTTTTATGCCCATTTGAATCTTGGTCAAATCCTAAGTTTGACCAAGATTTGAACAAGTTTAAAACATGAAAATGAAAAGGTATGCATGGATCCTTCTTAGTCACTCTAAAATGAAGCTTTTGGGAGGTTTCTGAAATTTCCATGTTTGAAACACAAAACCACTCTTCATGCTTGACTTCATAAGACAGAGTTTAGGGTTAGGGGGTAGATACATGATTTGTCTTGTTTGAATATGTTTAGACCTTGTTTATCAACTTGAATGCTTACTATATGTGACATGAGAATACTATGTGCTTTGGTTTTAATTTTTTTGATTTTTTTTTAATTTTGATGCACATTTGAATCTTTGTCAAATCCTAGGTTTGACCAAGATTTAAACAAGTATAAAACATGAAAATGAAAAGGGAAGCATGTATCCTTGTTTAGACCATGTTTATCAACTTGAATGCTTACTATATGACATAAGAAGACTATATGCTTTTGTTTTTCATTTTTCTGATTTTTTTGAATTTTATGCCCATTTGAATCTTTTGGTCAAATCATAGGTGTTTAATTTGACACAGATTTAAACAAGTTTAAAATATGAAAATGAAAAGGTGGTAAGCATGGATCCTTCTTATATTAGTCACTCTAAAATGAAGCTTTTGGGAGGTTTTTGAAATTTCCATGTTTGAAACCCAAAACCACTTCTCTTCATGCTGTTGACTTCATAAGATAGAGTTTAGGGGTTAGGGGTGTAGATACATGATTTGTCTTGTTTGAATATGTGTCTAGACCTTGTTTATCAACTTTAATGCTTACTATATGACATAAGAAAACTTTGTGCTTTAATTTGGTTTTTAATTTTTCTATTTTTTTTAATTTTGATGCACATTTTGAATCTTGGTCAAATCCTAGGTTTGACCAAGATTTAAACAAGTATAAAACATGAAAATGAAAAGGGAAGCATGTATCCTTGTTTAGACCTTGTTTATCAACTTGAATGCTTACTATATGACATAAGAATACTATGTGCTTTGGTTTTCATTTTTTTGACCAAGATTTGAACATGTTTCAAACATGAAAATAAAAGGTAAGCATGGATCCTTCTTAGTCACTCTAAAATGAAGCTTTTGGGAGGTTTTTGAAATTTCCATGTTTGAAACCCAAAACGACTTCTCTTCGTGCTTGACTTCATAATTAAGACAAAGTTTAGGGTTAGGGGTAGATACATGATTTTTCTGGTTTGAATATGTCTAGACTTTGTTTATCAACTTGAGTTCTTACTATATGACATATATAAGAAGGCTATGTGCTTTGGTTTTTCATTTTTTTTGAATTTTTATGCCCATTTGAATCTTGGTCAAATCCTAGGTACGTACGGTTTGACCAAGATTTGAACATGTTTAAAACATGAAAATAAAAGGTAAGCATGGATCCTTCTTAGTCACTCTAAAATGAAGCTTTTGGGAGGTTTTTGAAATTTCCATGTTTGAAACCCAAAACCATGCACTTCTCTTCATGCTTGGCTTCGTAAGATAGAGTTTAGGGTTAGGCCGGGGTAGATACATACATGATTTTTCGAAGTATTTTACGCCCATTTGAATCTTGGTCAAATCCTAATATAAGTTTGACCAAGATTTGAAAAAGTTTAATACATGAAAATGAAAAGGGTAAGCCTGGATCTTTCTTAGGGGTAGATACATGATTTCTCTGGGTTAAATATATCTAGACCTTGTTTATCAACTTGAATGCCTTACTATATGACATAAGAAGACCATGCGCTTTGGTTTTTCATTTTTTTTAAATTTTTATGCCCATTTGAATCTCTTGGTCAAATCCTAGCTAGGTTTGACCAAGATTTAAACAAGTTTAACACATGAAAATGAAAAGGTAAGCTTGTATCCTTCTTAGTCACTCTAAAATGAAGCTTTTGGGAGGTTTTTGAAATTTCCATGTTTGAAACCCAAAACGACTTCTCTTCGTGCTTGACTTCATAATTAAGACAAAGTTTAGGGTTAGGGGTAGATACATGATTTTTCTGGTTTGAATATGTCTAGACTTTGTTTATCAACTTGAGTTCTTACTATATGACATATATAAGAAGGCTATGTGCTTTGGTTTTTCATTTTTTTTGAATTTTTATGCCCATTTGAATCTTGGTCAAATCCTAGGTACGTACGGTTTGACCAAGATTTGAACATGTTTAAAACATGAAAATAAAAGGTAAGCATGGATCCTTCTTAGTCACTCTAAAATGAAGCTTTTGGGAGGTTTTGAAATTTCCATGTTTGAAACACAAAACCACTTCTCTTCATGCTTGACTTCATAAGACAGAGTTTAGGGTTAGGGGGTAGATACATGATTTGTCTTGTTTGAATATGTTTAGACCTTGTTTATCAACTTGAATGCTTACTATATGTGACATGAGAATACTATGTGCTTTGGTTTTAATTTTTTTGATTTTTTTTTAATTTTGATGCACATTTGAATCTTTGTCAAATCCTAGGTTTGACCAAGATTTAAACAAGTATAAAACATGAAAATGAAAAGGGAAGCATGTATCCTTGTTTAGACCATGTTTATCAACTTGAATGCTTACTATATGACATAAGAAGACTATATGCTTTTGTTTCTCATTTTTCTGATTTTTTTGAATTTTATGCCCATTTGAATCTTTTGGTCAAATCATAGGTGTTTAATTTGACACAGATTTAAACAAGTTTAAAATATGAAAATGAAAAGGTGGTAAGCATGGATCCTTCTTATATTAGTCACTCTAAAATGAAGCTTTTGGGAGGTTTTTGAAATTTCCATGTTTGAAACCTAAAACCACTTCTCTTCATGCTTGACTTCATAAGATAGAGTTTAGGGGTTAGGGGTGTAGATACATGATTTGTCTTGTTTGAATATGTGTCTAGACCTTGTTTATCAACTTTAATGCTTACTATATGACATAAGAAAACTTTGTGCTTTAATTTGGTTCTTAATTTTTCTATTTTTTTTAATTTTGATGCACATTTTGAATCTTGGTCAAATCCTAGGTTTGACCAAGATTTAAACAAGTATAAAACATGAAAATGAAAAGGGAAGCATGTATCCTTGTTTAGACCTTGTTTATCAACTTGAATGCTTACTATATGACATAAGAATACTATGTGCTTTGGTTTTCATTTTTTTGACCAAGATTTGAACATGTTTCAAACATGAAAATAAAAGGTAAGCATGGATCCTTCTTAGTCACTCTAAAATGAAGCTTTTGGAGGTTTTTGAAATTTCCATGTTTGAAACCCAAAACGACTTCTCTTCGTGCTTGACTTCATAATTAAGACAAAGTTTAGGGTTAGGGGTAGATACATGATTTTTCTGGTTTGAATATGTCTAGACTTTGTTTATCAACTTGAGTTCTTACTATATGACATATATAAGAAGGCTATGTGTTTTTTTTCATTTTTTTTGAATTTTTATGCCCATTTGAATCTTGGTCAAATCCTAGGTACGGTTTGACCAAGATTTGAACATGTTTAAAACATGAAAATAAAAGGTAAGCATGGATCCTTCTTAGTCACTCTAAAATGAAGCTTTTGGGAGGTTTTTGAAATTTCCATGTTTGAAACCCAAAACCACTTCTCTTCATGCTTGGCTTCGTAAGATAGAGTTTAGGGTTAGGGGGTAGATACATACATGATTTTTCTAAGTATTTTTACGCCCATTTGAATCTTGGTCAAAATATAAGTTTGACCAAGACTTGAACAAGTTTAATACATGAAAATGAAAAGGGTAAGCCTAGATCCTTCTTAGGGGGTAGATACATGATTTCTCTGGTTTAAATATGTCTAGACCTTGTTTATCAACTTGAATGCCTTACTATATGACATAAGAAACCATGCGCTTTGGTTTTTCATTTTTTTTAAATTTTTATGCCCATTTGAATCTCTTGGTCAAATCCTAGCTAGGTTTGACCAAGATTTAAACAAGTTTAACACATGAAAATGAAAAGGTAAGATTGTATCCTTCTTAGTCACTCCAAAATGAAGCTTTTGGGAGGGTTTTTGAAATGTCCATGTTTGAAACCCAAAACAACTTCTCATCGTGCTTGACTTCATAAGACAGAGTTTAGGGTTAGGGGGTAGATACATGATTTTTGTGGTTTGAATATGTCAGACCTTGTTTATCACCTTGAATGCTTACTATATGACATAAGAAGACGACGTGCTTTTGTTTTTCATTTTTTTGATTTTTTGAATTTTTATGCCCATTTGAATCTTGGTCAAATCATAGGTTTAACCACGATTTAAACATGTTTAAAACATGAAAATGAAAAAGTAAGTTTGGATCCTTCTTAGTCACTCCAAAATGTACCAATTGATAGATGAGTTAACTTGGCTTCATGGAAAAAATAATGTCATGTAAATGAGTTAACTTGGCTTTCCTACCCTTGAATCCATAGGAGTAGTATAATAATCAACCGAGTTTTTAAACCAACAGGTCTGTCACTTACGTGTGGTGCCCATGCGTGAAGTCCCACACTTCAGTGAGCACAAGCCAAGTGCGGTAGGTACGCAAACTCATCAGGATGCGTACTGGAAGTCTCTGGGTCCTTCAGGATTCGGTTGTCCCTCTCACAATTTTTTTTATCTCATTCTCGGCCTCGCTCGACTCGCTCGCTCACTCGCACCTCCTGCTCACTGACAAAACCTGCAGAACAGTCAACATCATCACCCGAAAAAGGGCAGACACCATAATTCTCTACCTTCTTCTCTCCTTCCGAGTGATCCCTCTTCCTCCGAGTTTCACTCGACGGGCAAACACACGTGTGCTGCATAGTAATAATAAAAAGTAGAAAAATCAACCTACGAATCTATGATTAAATAGGTTAATCTAGGGTTTTTCCCACTACTACAGATCAAGTTCAAAAATATCCAACTACTGGTTCGATTTCGGGCTACTAATATGTGTTTTGCCATTGTTTTGGGCTTCCACACATCTTTGGGGCATCCAAGTATTTAAGTTACCTTGTGTTTTCTTGAATTGTAATTCATGTACCATTCCTCCCAATTTTTATGCCCATTTGAATTTGGTCAAATCATAAGTTTGACCAAGATTTGAACAAGTTTAAAACATGAAAATGAAAAGGTAAGCCTGGATCCTTCTTAGTCACTCTAAAATGAAGCTTTTGGGAGGTTTTTGAAATTTCCATGTTTGAAACACAAAACCACTTCTCTTCATGCTTGAATTCATAAGACAGAGTTTAGGGTTAGGGGGTAGATACATGATTTGTCTTGTTTGAATATGTTTAGACCTTGTTTATCAACTTGAATGCTTACTATATGTGACATGAGAATACTATGTGCTTTGGTTTTCATTTTTTGATTTTTTCTGAATTTTTATGTCCATTTGATCTTGGTCAAATCCTAGGTTTAACCAAGATTTAAACAAGTTTATAACATGAAAATAAAAAGGTAAGCCTGCATCCTTCTTAGTCACTCAAAAATGAATCTTTTGGGAAGGTTTTTGAAAATTCCATGTTTGAAATCCAAAACGACTTCTCTTCGTGCTTGACTTCATAAGACAAAGTTTAGGGTTAGGGGTAGATACATGATTTTTTTCTGGTTTGAATATGTCTAGACCTTGTTTATCAACACTTGCGTGCTTACTATATGACGTAAGAAGGCTCTATGTTCTTTGGTTTTTCATTTTTTTGAATTTTTATGCCCATTTGAATCTTGGTCAAATCCTAGGTACGGTTTGACCAAGATTTGAACAAGTTTAAAACATGCAAATAAAAGGTAATCCCGACCTGGATCCTTTAGTCAATCTAAAATGAAGCTTTTGGGGGGTTCTTCAAATTTCCATGTTTGAAACCCAAATAAACCACTTCTCTTCATGCTTGACTTCGTAAGATAGAGTTTAGGGTTAGGGGTAGATACGTACATGATTTTTCTAAGTATTTTTATGCCCATTTGAATCTTGGTCAAATCCTAAGTTTGACCAAGATTTGAACAAGTTTAAAACATGAAAATGAAAAGGTATGCATGTATCCTTCTTAGCCACTCTAAAATGAAGCTTTTGGGAGGTTTTTGAAATTTCCATGTTTGAAACCCAAAACCACTTCTCTTCATCCTTGATCGACTTCATAAGACAGAGTTTAGGTTTAGGGGTAGATACATGATTTGTCTGGTTTGAAAATGTTTAGACCTTGTTTATCAACTTGAATGCTTACTATATGACATAAGAATACTATGTGCTTTGGTTTTCATTTTTTCTATTTTTACTGAATTTTTATGCCCATTTGATCTTGGTCAAATCCTAGGTTTAACCAAGATTTAATTAAACAAGTTTAAAACATGAAAATGAAAAGGTAAGCATGCGATCCTTCTTAGTCACTCCAAAGTGAAGCTTTTGGGAAGTTTTGAAATTTCCATGTTTGAAACCAAAACGACTTCTTCTGCTTGATCGACACTTCAGAAGACAAAGTTTAGGGTTAGGGGTAGATATATGATCGATTTCTCTGGTTTGAATATGTCTATACCATGTTTATCAACTTGAGTGCTTACTATATGACATAAGAAGGCTATATATGTGCTTTGGTTTTTCATATTTTTTTTGAATTTTTATGCCCATTTGAATCTTGGTCAAATCCTAGGTTTGACCAAAATTTGAACAAGTTTAAAACATTAAAATGAAAAGGTAAGCCTGGATCCTTCTTAGTCACTCTAAAATGAAGCTTTTGGGAGGTTTTGAAATTTCCATGTTTGAAACCCAAAACCACTTCTCTTCATGCTTGACTTTACAAGACAGAGTTTATGGTTAGGGGGTAGATACATGATTCGTCTGTTTTAAATATTTCTAGACCTTGTTTATCAACTCGAATGTCTTACTATATGACATAAGAAGACCATGCGCTTTGGTTTTTTTGAATTCTTATGCCCATTTGAATCTCTTGGTCAAATCCTAGCTAGGTTTGACCAAGATTTAAACAAGTTTAACACATGAAAATGAAAAGGTAAGTATCCTTCTTAGTCACTCTAAAATGAAGCTTTTGGGAGGTTTTTGAAATTTACATGTTTGAAACACAAAACCACTTCTCTTCATGCTTGACTTCATAAGACAGAGTTTAGGGTTAGGGGGTAGATACATGATTTGTCTTGTTTGAATATGTTTAGACCTTGTTTATCAACTTGAATGCTTACTATATGTGACATGAGAATACTATGTGCTTTGGTTTTAATTTTTTTGATTTTTTTAATTTTGATGCACATTTGAATCTTTGTCAAATCCTAGGTTTGACCAAGATTTAAACAAGTATAAAACATGAAAATGAAAAGGGAAGCATGTATCCTTGTTTAGACCATGTTTATCAACTTGAATGCTTACTATATGACATAAGAAGACTATATGCTTTTGTTTTTCATTTTTCTGATTTTTTTGAATTTTATGACCATTTGAATCTTTTGGTCAAATCTTAATTTGACACAGATTTAAACAAGTTTAAAATATGAAAATGAAAAGGTGGTAAGCATGGATCCTTCTTATATTAGTCACTCTAAAATGAAGCTTTTGGGAGGTTTTTGAAATTTCCATGTTTGAAACCCAAAACCACTCTTCATTCATGTTGACTTCATAAGATAGAGTTTAGGGGTTAGGGGTGTAGATACATGATTTGTCTTGTTTGAATATGTGTCTAGACCTTGTTTATCAACTTTAATGCTTACTATATGACATAAGAAAACTTTGTGCTTTAATTTGGTTTTTAATTTTTCTAATTTTTTTTGAATTTTGATGCACATTTTGAATCTTTGACCAAGATTTAAACAAGTATAAAACATGAAAATGAAAAGGGAAGCATGTATCCTTGTTTAGACCTTGTTTATCAACTTGAATGCTTACTATATGACATAAGAATACTATGTGCTTTGGTTTTCATTTTTTTGACCAAGATTTGAACATGTTTCAAACATGAAAATAAAAGGTAAGCATGGATCCTTCTTAGTCACTCTAAAATGAAGCTTTTGGGAAGGTTTTTGAAAATTCCATGTTTGAAATCCAAAACGACTTCTCTTCATGCTTGACTTCATAAGACAAAGTTTAGGGGTAGGGGTAGATACATGATTTTTTTCTGGTTTTAATATGTCTAGACCTTGTTTATCAACACTTGCGTGCTTACTATATGACATAAGAAGGCTCTGTGTTCTTTGGTTTTTATTTTTTTGAATTTTTATGCCCATTTGAATCTTGGTCAAATCCTAGGTACGGTTTGACCAAGATTTGAACAAGTTTAAAACATGCAAATAAAAGGTAATCCCGACCTGGATCCTTTAGTCAATCTAAAATGAAGCTTTTGGGGGGTTCTTCAAATTTCCATGTTTGAAACCCAAATAAACCACTTCTCTTCATGCTTGACTTCGTAAGATAGAGTTTAGGGTTAGGGGTACATACGTACATGATTTTTCTAAGTATTTTTATGCCCATTTGAATCTTGGTCAAATCCTAAGTTTGACCAAGATTTGAACAAGTTTAAAACATGAAAATGAAAAGGTATGCATGGATCCTTCTTAGTCACTCTAAAATGAAGCTTTTGGGAGGTTTTTGAAATTTCCATGTTTGAAACCCAAATTAAACCACTTCTCTTCATCCTTGATCGACTTCATAAGACAGAGTTTAGGTTTAGGGGTAGATACATGATTTGTCTGGTTTGAATATTTTTAGACCTTGTTTATCAACTTGAATGCTTACTATATGACATAAGAATACTATGTGCTTTGGTTTTCATTTTTTCTATTTTTACTGAATTTTTATGCCCATTTGATCTTGGTCAAATCCTAGGTTTAACCAAGATTTAATTAAACAAGTTTAAAACATGAAAATGAAAAGGTAAGCATGCATCGATCCTTCTTAGTCACTCCAAAGTGAAGCTTTTGGGAAGTTTTTGAAATTTCCATGTTTGAAACCCAAAACGACTTCTCTTCGTGCTTGATCGACACTTCAGAAGACAAAGTTTAGGGTTAGGGGTAGATATATGATCGATTTCTCTGGTTTGAATATGTCTAGACCATGTTTATCAACTTGAGTGCTTACTATATGACATAAGAAGGCTATATATGTGCTTTGGTTTTTTTGAATTTTTATGCCCATTTGAATCTTGGTCAAATCCTAAGTTTGACTAAGATTTGACCAAGTTTAAAACATGAAAATGAAAAGGTAAGCCTGGATCCTTCTTAGTCACTCTAAAATGAAGCTTTTGGGAGGTTTTTGAAATTTCCATGTTTGAAACCCAAACCACTTCTCTTCATGCTGTTGACTTCATAAGATAGAGTTTAGGGGTTAGGGGTGTAGATACATGATTTGTCTTGTTTGAATATGTGTCTAGACCTTGTTTATCAACTTTAATGCTTACTATATGACATAAGAAAACTTTGTGCTTTAATTTGGTTTTTAATTTTTCTATTTTTTTTTGAATTTTGATGCACATTTTGAATCTTGGTCAAATCCTAGGTTTGACCAAGATTTAAACAAGTATAAAACATGAAAATGAAAAGGGAAGCATGTATCCTTGTTTAGACCTTGTTTATCACCTTGAATGCTTACTATATGACATAAGAATACTATGTGCTTTGGTTTTCATTTTTTTACCAAGATTTGAACATGTTTCAAACATGAAAATAATAGGTAAGCATGGATCCTTCTTAGTCACTCTAAAATGAAGCTTTTGGGAGGTTTTTGAAATTTCCATGTTTGAAACCCAAAACGACTTCTCTTCGTGCTTGACTTCATAATTAAGACAAAGTTTAGGGTTAGGGGTAGATACATGATTTTTCTGGTTTGAATATGTCTAGACTTTGTTTATCAACTTGAGTTCTTACTATATGACATATATAAGAAGGCTATGTGCTTTGGTTTTTCATTTTTTTTGAATTTTTATGCCCATTTGAATCTTGGTCAAATCCTAGGTACGAACGGTTTGACCAAGATTTGAACATGTTTAAAACATGAAAATAAAAGGTAAGCATGGATCCTTCTTAGTCACTCTAAAATGAAGCTTTTGGGAGGTTTTGAAATTTCCATGTTTGAAACCCTAAACCACTTCTCTTCATGCTTGGCTTCGTAAGATAGAGTTTAGGGTTTCAAAAATAACCAACAGGTCTGTCACTTACGTGTGGTGCCCATGCATGAGGTCCCACACTTCAGTGAGCCCAAGCCAAGTGTGGTAGGCACGCAAACTCATCAGGATGCGTACTGGAAGTCTCTAGGTCCTTCAGGATCCTTCGGTTGTCCCTCTCACACACAAAAAAAAACAAATCTCTCTCATTCTCGGCCTCGCTCGACTCGCTCGCCCGCTCGCTCGTCACCTCTCCTGACAAAGTCACACACCAGTCAACATCATCACCCGAAAAAGGGAGACACCATAATGCTCTCCCTCCTTCTTCTCTCCTTCCGAGTGATCCCTCTTCCTCCGAGTTTCACTCGACGGGCAAACACATATGTGCTGCATAGTAGAGTAATAATAAAAAGGTACGTAAAAAATCGACCTACGAATCTATAATTAAATAGGTTAAACTAGGGTTTTGCCCAGTACTACAGATCAAGGTTCAAAAAATGTAAAATTGTGAAACAAGCTCTTGGAGCCATCACATGCCATCTTGCTAGTATATTGTAAAAACACCAAAGCTTACATATACTCCTGGAATACTGTTTTGGGTGATTTGTCATTCAAAAATTTGGTACTGTATCATTCGGATCGGAGGAAGTATAGTTGGAGATGAATGGCCCACCAAGTCTCTGCCTTGAAGTTTGCTCTTTGACCAGATAAGTATTACTCCTACTACTCGCGAGGAGCCGAGGAGACGGGGAGGCCAAATTTAAGGACTAACCTTTGCTCTTGCCGTCTTCCTCAGTTCACCACTTTGTTTACCTCTTGGAATACTACTTCGCCACCATGACCGGGAGCAAGTCTCGCCACAGAAGGGCTCGTGCGGCTGCGGCGAAGCTGAGGGAATCCCAGCAATGGCGTCCCTGTGCTGCTGTCGAGGTGCCTTCTGCGCAAGAGTCTTCAAGGGCGTCGCAGCCCGCGACTGCTACCTTCAGGCGATCCTCCGTTCTTGCGCATCTTTCTATGTCTTTCAGAACTTATCATCCCCTCCTTTTCGAACCTTCTCTCAATCGTATTTTCAGGTCGGGCGGCCTTAGTTTTCCCGCAGCCCTCCTGCCTGCGGAAACATCTTCCACGGAGCCAACTTCTCAAAGCAGCGAGGTATAGACATTCGTGCAAATTGGGATTCCCATTCTCTCTTTCTTGGTAGTTCTCTGGGTACACTTCTGATTTTGTGCTCCATCCCCATCTGATAGAAGCCCCGCTACGAGATCGGGACCATTTTAGAAATGGTTATGGGCGATTTCTGCGTCGAGACGGCGGACAGAAGCGCCCTCGCCGATGAGTGCATGAGACTTTATTCTGAGCTCGCCACTGAGAAGATCCGGATTCGCATTCTCGACGATATCGCCATGAAATCGTTCACTGCGAGTAATGAGATCCAGCGGCGGAGCCTCGGCCAGGCGGAGACCATGGACAAACTCGCCGGACTGATCCTGAACCTCACGGTTAGGACGGACAAACTAGAGGCCGAGCTGTCACAGGAGAAGGCTCTCAACTCCGAGCTGAAGCGTCAAGCAGGCTCAAGGTAGATCTTGACCAGGTCACTGTGTACCACTAGCTGCAATCCTTGATGACTGCTGTGTCACCTGGCTTCCGAGTTTCTGAAGGTTAATTTTCGAATTTTTGTTCGTAAAAGTGGCCTGTGGAAATGTAAACAAACTAGTACTCTTACTTTATTATATTAGTACTTGTGTCCATGTAGTATTATTATTATGGTGGTGTACTTGTGTTCATGTACTTGTTTCAGACAGGTATTGCTGTTTTGGTGAAGGAGACATGCGTCACCCTTTTTTGGTGGGGTTAATTGGTTCTATGCCACTCCCCAATTCACAAGTTGTGTTTATGCCATTAAAAAACTGAAGTTGTGTCTATGCCACTCTCAGTTCTCAATACCCCTTTCTATGCCATTTTCAGCAATACAACATCATATACTGCCTATGTATCCAGTATTTGTACCCTATACTACAGTTTGTACATACTCTCAGATAATCTGGACCGTACTTTGCACCTATGTTTAATGGATCATATGTGCCCAGAAATGGCTCATATTAGAATAGTAGACTCATATTAGTGTTCTTGACATTCTGTAAAATTATCAGATTTTTCGAAGAAGTTTGATTTTTTGGACAAAATTTTACCAATTTCTAGACAGAACAGAAAATGTCAGTCTTTTTATGCAAATCTGCACATAAATGGCTCAAATTAAAACAGTATACTCGTTTCAGTGTTTTTGATTTCCTATAAAAAATAGATTTTCCTGAGAAGTTCTAATTTTTGCCAGAATTTGAAAATTTTGGATTTCTTGTGTGCCCGAAACACCCAAAAGTCGCTCCAAATCTGAACACAGGATTATTTTGGTCAATACGAAAGTATAAACTGAAAATGGCATAGAAGGGGGTATTGAGAATTGAGAGTGGCATAAACACAACTTCAGTTTTTGTAATGGCATAAACACAACTTGTGAATTGAGGAGTGGCATAGAACCAATTAACACTTGTTTCAATAACAGCCATCAAAAGCCTCTGATACTAATGGGAGGGCTTGCTCACCCCACATGAAGAAGAAACTACTCGTCCCTTGTTGGACACGGACCATGGAAACTTATTTTTATGCCCTTTTGAATCTTGGTCAAATCCTTGGTTTGACCAAGATTTGAACAAGTTTAAAACATGAAAATGAAAAGGTAAGCCTGCGTCCTTCTTAGTCACTCTAAAATGAAGCATTTGGGAGGTTTTTGAAATTTCCATGTTTGAAACCCAAAACCACTTCTCTTCATGCTTGATCGACTTCATAAGACAGAGTTTAGGTTTAGTGGGTAGATACATGATTTGTCTGGTTTGAATATGTTTAGACCTTGTTTATCAACTTGAATGCTTACTATATAACATAAGAATACTATGTGCTTTGGTTTTCATTTTTTATTTGTGAATTTTTATGCCCATTTGATCTTGGTCAAATCCTAGGTTTAACCAAGATTTAAACAAGTTTAAAACATGAAAATGAAAAGGTAAGCATGTATCCTTCATAGTCACTCCAAAATGAGGCTTTTGGGAAGGTTTTTGAAATTTCCATGTTTGAAACCCAAAACGACTTCTCGTCGTGCTTGACTTCATAAGACAAAGTTTAGGGTTAGGGGTAGATACATGATTTTTCTGGTTTGAATATGTCTAGACCTTGTTTATCAACTCGAGTGCTTACTATATGACATAAGTAGGCTATGTGCTATGGTTTTTCATTTTTTTTTTTGAATTTTTATGCCCATTTGATTCTTGGTCAAATCCTAGGTACGGTTTGACCAAGATTTGAACATGTTTAAAACATCAAAATAAAATGTAAGCATGGATCCTTCTTAGTCGCTCTAAAATGAAGCTTTTGGGAGGTTTTTGAAATTTCCATGTTTGAAACCCAAAACCACTTCTCTTCATGCTTGACTTCATAAGATAGAGTTTAGGGTTAGGGGTAGATACGTACATGATTTTTCTAAGTATTTTTATGCCCATTTGAATCTTGGTAAAATCATAGGTTTGACCAAGATTTAAACAAGTTTAAAACATGAAAATGAAAAGGTAAGCCTGCATCCTTCTTAGTCACTCTAAAATGAAGCATTTGGGAGGTTTTTGAAATTTCCATGTTTGAAACCCAAAACCACTTCTCTTCATGCTTGATCGACTTCATAAGACAGAGTTTAGGTTTAGTGGGTAGATACATGATTTGTCTGGTTTGAATATGTTTAGACCTTGTTTATCAACTTGAATGCTTACTATATGACATAAGAATACTATGTGCTTTGGTTTTCATTTTTTATTTGTTCTGAATTTTTATGCCCATTTGATCTTGGTCAAATCCTAGGTTTAACCAAGATTTAAACAAGTTTAAAACATGAAAATGAAAAGGTAAGCTGTATCCTTCTTAGTCACTCCAAAATGAGGCTTTTGGGAAGGTTTTTGAAATTTCCATGTTTGAAACCCAAAACGACTTCTCGTCGTGGTTGACTTCATAAGACAAAGTTTAGGGTTAGGGGTACACTACAAGAAAAGTTCTGATAGACAACGTCTCAAAATCGTCCGCTAAGGGGTATTTTTCATCGCCTATGGGCCTAACCCGACGATATGGGTTCTGTTGTGGAAACTGCGTCAGGCAAAGTCCTACGACGATTTTTCGGTCCGTCGCGCTTGGGCGCCCTTCCGCCACGGAAAATCGGACCGTTGCCCAAGTGTTTCCGGGAGCCCGTTGACTGCTGACGTCATGCAAAGACACGTGGCAAACGCTGCGTGCAGCAACGGTGCAACCGGCTGAAACCCCGTGGTAGATGGTAGGCCCACACGAGGCCTGCCACGTCTTAAGCGGGCCGGCCCATTAAGTTTGCGGGCCGGGCCAGCTGACTTAGTTTGACCGGTCAACTATATAGCTGGGCTGGTCCATTAGTTACGTGGGCCGGGCCTAACCTCTAAGGTTGACTGGTCAAAACTTTAATGGGCCGGCCCACTAAGTATGTGGGCCGGGCCGAATGCACTCGTTTGACCGGTCAACAGGCAAAAGGGCCGGCCCACAAGACATGTGGGACCCACTTTCCTGTATCGGGCCGGCCCATTTACAAAGCGGGGTCCACATTAAAGCAACTGGGCCCCCAAGAAGTTATTGGGCCGGCCCAATTAGCATGTGGGTCCCACTTTCTGCTATCGGGCCGGCCCATTTAGTACGTGGGGTCCACATTTGACCAAATGGGCTGGCCCAACAAGCCGGCCGGCCAAAAGCAGGTGGGTCCCACTGTTAAAGGCCGGCCCCTTTAGTATGTGGGGTCCACCATATAGCAAGTGGGCCGGCCCAACAAGATAGTGGGCGGGCCAAAAACACGGTGGGTCCCACTTTCCGTTAAAGGGTGGCCCATTTAGTATGTGGGGTCCACCATATAGCAAGTGGGCCGGCCCAACAAGATAGTGGGCGGGCCAAAACATGGTGGGTCCCACTTTCTGTTAAAGGCCGGCCCATTTAGTATGTGGGGTCCACCATATAGCAAGGCCGGCCCAACACGCCAGTGGGGCCAAAAACACAGGTGGGTCCCACTTTCCAGTTAAAGGCCGGCCCATTTAGTATGTGGGGTCAACCATATAGCAAGTGGGCCGGCCCAACAAGATAGTGGGCCGGGCCAAAAACACAGGTGGGTCCCACTTTCGTCTTAAAGGGCCGGCCCATTTAGTATGTGGGGGCCACCACAAAAGCAATTGGGCTGGCCCAACAAGTTAGTGGGCCGGCCCAGTAGTGGGTGGGGTCGCCTTAAAGCAAGTGGGCCGGCCCAATAAAAGTGTGGGGTCCACAGTAAATCAAGTGGGCTGGCCCAATAAGTAAGTGGGCCAGCCCGTTTAGTTGCTGTTTATATGCCGGCGTAATAGGCGCTTTAGGATTTTGCGGGCCGGCACATATGTGATTTCGCTTAATTGGGCCGTTTAAGGGATGGGAATTCGTGATTTAGATACTGAGAATATTTACGCAGCATTGATTTCTGTCGGATAGCCTCACTTACCACAAGCACCAAAGAAAAAATGCGCGAAAGAACTATAAAAACTAACTAAATATTACATCAGCTGCAAGGCATTGAAAAAATATTACAGAACCCAGAGAAATTGAATGGTAATTAAACCTAGCAATACAATGAAGGGATCCGGCAATCTTTTAAGTTGTCCATGCAGCACCTATATCTGAAACAAAGACATTACAAGTTAAGACAGCAACAATGGAAAGGCAAAGACACTACAATATTGTTTGCCAAAGAATTTGGAACTCATCATTTCGTCGTTATAACAAGATCATTGTAATGCGCACAATAAGCAAACAAAGAGTGCATGCCGCATACCAACAGCCAATATAACAGAGCATGTTAGAATGAAACAGCAGACTTACTACTGTCGAGTCCCATGCAAACCAACATGTTCAGGGAGTACAAAATTGGCATGAACAACATAGTAGCAGGCCATAAATTTTGTAACAACGACTGAGCAAGATGAAGTTATGATGGCTACATCTACAGAGCAGGGAATGTAAACCAAAAATAGAAGTTACGATGGCAAAAGCTAAAGAGGAGGGAATGTGAACCAACATGTGCCAAGTGCAATTACTTCATTTTGGCCGTGAACTAAATAATACTCCTGAACTTATAGTGAAGGGGATGCAAATCAAGATGTTTCGGGATATAAACTTGTAATGAGCAACACATAGAGGATAGTTAATGCTGGAGCTTAGGATGGACCAGATACAGAATATAGTGGGATCACCTGTGAACTTGTATAAGAGGGAATGCAAACCAATATGTTCAGCTTTCCATATGTGAGCGTCATGCCAAGTCAGAGAAACAAGTCAATAATGCAGCTTTTGAAGAACAAGATGGCACGCAAAATTATTATCTAGTAGTATGACAAGTTTATTTGTACTACAGGCTAGATAGCAGAGTGATAGCATGCCAAACTAAGTCCTTACTTTGTTAGCTTACAATGAACTAGATACAAAAAATGGCATCACCTGTAGTACAGGGAATGCAAGCCAACATGTTCATGGAGTAAAAAATTGGCACAAACAACATAGTAGCAGGCCATAATTTTTGTAACAACGACTGAGCAAGATAAAGTTATGATGGCTAGATCTACAGAGCAGGGAATGTAAACCAAATATAGAAGTTACGATGCCAAAAGCTATAGAGCAGGGAATGCGAACCAACATGTGCAATTACTTAAAATTGGCCATGAACTAAATAATAGCAGGATGTTACTATAATACCTATAATTTTTGTAACAACGACTGAGCAAGATAGAAGTTATGATGGCTACATCTACAGAGCAGGGAATGCAAACCAAAATGTTTAATCGCTTAAAGTTAGCAATGAAGTAGAAAATAGCAACGTGTTACGGTCATAGCTAGGAATGAACTAAAAGAGCTTCAGACAAACAAGCATCTGAACCCAGAACATGGCGCTAAAACAAGGGACTTACATTAGGAGAAGCACTCTGTGGGAGTCACAGCAGATCTTCCTGGGGTTGATAGATCCGGTGATGAAGTACGCTACATGTGCTACTTGGGGTTGGAGAGACGGCCATTACACTTCATGGTTACTCATCTCATCTGCAAAAACGTAACGGCGCGTCGTTAGCACAAACAGGTTCCCCCAAGATTAAACAAGAACTTGCAGGCAAGCAATAGAAAAGCGACAGTAGAAGAGTTTAGATCATGCACGGCGCCGGTGAAGCAGATCCGGTTCATGCACAGCGGTGTCGGTGAGCAAGATACGATGCGGTGGACGACGGATCCGGTGAAGCGGCTCCGGTGGGGTGGACGATACCGCAGCTGAAGCGACTGCGGTAGACTGCTGGATGAGCATATGGTTTCGAGGTTCGGCGGGGATGATCCGGTCCGGTTGATGACGGCGTCGATGAAGCGGCTCGGCGGCAGCGGATGACGAGGATCGCGAGGGCTCGGGTAGGCCAGGGAAGTCCGGCGGGGATGTTCCGGTGCGGTGGTCGTGGAGGTGGGAGAGAGGGACTTGGGAAGTTCCGGTGGGTGGTCTGAAGGAAATGTATTTTTTTTGGGAGGGTTTCCTGGGCTAGGGAGGTGGTGATCCAAAAAATGACGGGCAGACCCCCCCACCAACCGACTTTGCTGCCATCTCCACAGGGGTAGAATAGGAATTTGGAAGCGTGTGAAATTTTTGTATTTTGTGGGCGGCAAGTTTTGCCGCTATGAGATTTTGAATTTGGCCACCGTCCAAGTATAATGATAAAAAATTGTGACACCGTACTAGTACCTCTGTTCAAGGCCGAGTGCAAAATCAAATCATCATCACGTTGAATATAGGTCACTACCATGATCATGATCTATCTTCTGGACAGAGATCCAGTGCCCCCACGTTCACAGGGCACAACGTGACCTGAGGCTTCCCATCCACCATTCGTTTCAATCCAACGGCAAGGAAAGCAACAGCGTGACCCGATTAATTTCTGCTGAGCTGAAGAGCTGCTGTGTTCTCTCGAACCTGAAGAAATAGAGAAGGGAACAGAAGATGATTTCGGTTCCGAGCGCATCTGTCCGGGCCAAAAATGTATCTGGTACAAACTCCAGCGGGACGACGCATAGTGACTGGGCCGTTCGCAGCGACGCAAACATGCCCAAATATGTGTCTCGGATCCGTCGCGCGGACGCTGCGTGGACGCGTAAAGTGTCCGCTCGCGTCTGGCGAACGTTTCGTCGGGCCCGCTTGGCAGTGACCCAGCGTCGATGCGTCTTCTCAGCGGCGCCGCTTCGGCAGTCTGCGGTCGCGTAAAATGGCGATGCCTCGGGTGGCACGCGTCGTCACCTACCTCTGCGAATGGCGATGCCACGCGTGCAGCGGCCGTCGCGTGCCTCCGACCTATATAAACAGGAGCGTACGCATATCATCTCCTCCCACACTAAACCCTAGCCGCTGCCGCTCAACCTCCTACTGGGTTTTGTATAGAACTAGAACGCATAATTTAATCTCAAGTTTGATGTGCCCTGTGAACGTGGGGGCACTGGATCTATGTCCCTATCTTCTTAATCCCAATCAAAAATGCGTTTGAAATATTTCAGGATTGGTGGGAGATTTTGCCGCCCGACTGAGATTAAATTAAACCACGCGTTCGACAATTCAAACTTGAGACCAAGGCTATGATACCATTTAAGTTCGAACTGATTGAAAAAGGCTATGCAATTAATTTATATAACATCCACAGGAACAACTACCAAGTTGATCCCAACCGCAGATAAATGCATCCACCAACAAAAGTAGGAACGGTGCCTTATTCTAAGGAAACATTTCACAAGACCAATGTACTCACTATGTAGTGTTCATCTCCAATTATCTATGGCATTTTCTAAGTCTTTGGGAGATTATAACGAACTTGATTGGCCTCGTGCAATAGGGCATCACATGCTTCTAATCTCGATCTCAACATGTTAACTTTTGTTCTTAGCATAGCTGTTGCAACTCGTTCTACTTGGAGTTGTTCCTCCAAAACTTGAGCAGAGAAAGACTTGGACTTGGGCTTCAAAACCCAGCATTTCGCAGGAAAGAGATATCTTTATCTTTCCCATGTTTTGCCATCTCGAATTTCATATTAGCATGACAAGTTTTGAGTTGTGTAAAAAGAAAAGTTATTACAAAGAAAAATGCAGATGGTAGATTTAATGTGTACGAACTACTTTTAATCATACAAGTTGGCATGCCTGACTATAATAAGGACCATCTATCTTGCTAGCAGGCATAATTATTAAGGTATTATTAATGGGCTACCATGTTCATAGTCTTCGAAGAAACAGCCTTTATTGCATTACGAGCAGAAAACAGTTCACACGTGCGCTCAGATTCAAATTTTCAGCATGCAGCCGATTTATGGTTTAATTGAAGTACACATCATTATATTATTTCACACAAAATACAGCAGCCACATGGAACATATCTAATTTTAGTACAACAACAAAATTTGCAATTATTACAGACCAGGAAATTTTGAACGAAATTTTGAGCAGTAATTAATTACAGCATTGGCATCAGCAGTCCACTTGACTGAACAACAGAATCAAAGTTTATTTAGACACCTTCAATTCCCAGACACATCACAACTGGCTTACCATGACAAGTGCATAGGAGATTCTTTAGAACATTTTCTGTCAAAGTTTGCCTATTTTTCAATTCATGTATCTCTTGGCGTGTGTTGGCAATTATTTCATCAGCATCTTTGTTTTCCCGCCCAAATATATCAACTGCCTCTTGGAGTGCATCCCCCAAATCTCTTTGTGCCGGATTAAGTTGAGCAATAGATACCATGGGCCTATGCGAGCAATATGCACTCTCACTGCTGCTTTGTGAAACATCAATACTTGAGGCATTGGCCCTTGCTTCTGGCTTTGTAGCTTTATTTGAAGCCTGAAATTTAGATAAAACAAGTTACAACATCATATGATGCAATAAAAGACCTCCAATTTCAAGAGCATCATTGAGCTGATATAACATAGCAAGCAATCCAAAATAGAGCCTCGTACATCTATTTCTTCTGGAACGGTTGGTGTACTGGACTCAGTGGACCAATGAGAGCACGTGCCACTGTCACTGTTGCTCTGTGAAATGACCGCAACACTTGATAAATGGGTTGTCCCTACTGACATTACAGCTTTGTTTGCAGGCTGAAACTAAGACAAAACAAGTTAAAATGCAATACAATACACGGCAAACAAACAGCACTGTTGACATAATTTTGAAAGAACCATGGGCAGATATAACAAAGAAACCAGTTAAGCCACATGCCTCTTAGAACAAACCAAACTAGATCATGGCGATGATGTATACAATGAACCAAGCAACTAGACATCATGTGCCCAATAACGAAGCCAGGTCACTGCACAGAAGAAATCTAGCAAATAGCCAAATACAGTCAAAACATGTGCATGTTGGATTGGATACAATTAGGAAAATAATGTATGATTGATTTAAGCATGCTCAGATAGTGCCTTCGACAACGTAGAAGGTCAATGCAACAATTAATTGTATGGCTTGTATGAAGTGCCATAACATTTAAATTAAGCATAACGAGGCATTGCTTAATCTGAGAACTGAGTGCTAGCTCAGTGGCAAGGCTTGCGAGTGCACAGCCAGCCCACCCGGGTTCGAGTACCAACGGGACCGAATTAAACAAGAATGAAGCGAGATGTCAGTACAAGTAGTGGCAATAGAAATGCAAAATCCATAACAGGGCCAATGACAACATTCACTTGCCAACAAAATCTAAGGATTTAGGGTCTGTTTGTTTGGGCTGCAGCTTTTGAGAAGCAGCTGTAGCTGGTGGGCTGTGAAAAAGCAGCTGTGAGAAGCAGCTGTTGGAAGCAGAGATTTGATGTCTGGTTGAAGTGCTTTTTATGGCTGCTGCTGTTGGTTTAGGAGTGAAATGTCTGAAATGCCCTGAGTGCTGAAGATGTTGAATATATGCAGATTTGAAACGAATTTGCTATTTATAATAGTTTCATTACATAATTATCATGTTTAATAACCCCAAAATACTTCAATTTATCTTTCTTTTTTGCTAAAATAATTTTGAACACTTTTTGTATCGGAATATTTTGGAGTGTTGTTTAGAATTAAATATAGCTTTTGGCTTCTAAGTTAAAGTTTTTACGGCTTTAAAAAAAGTGTAAACAATATCACAAGACATCTCACTAACCGTTAATTGATCGATCACCTTAATTTTAGGAATTAATCAGTCGATTGTTAATCAGCGAGGTTGCTTTAAATGGGCAGGCTCTAAGCTCTAAAATATGCTACTGTATATTGAAAAGTAAGATTTGCAAAATAGCGCACAAAAGGATTTTTGCAGAAGTATTGCCTTGATTGCTTGAAGTAAACGATGACATCCAAAATAAAATATATATGAATAGGATTGTCAAATCCTTCTCATCTTCACCGTCATGTGAAACTGGTAGCTACCATATACAGTACAGGAGAGGAAAATAAAATTGCATCGCATGAACACCGTGCTCTGTACCAAACTACCAATTACTCTGTACATCAATACTTCAATACTGTGGATTGGACGGAACTGTGGAGGAAGAATTTCCTGCAGCAGCCGAGCGGGTAGTGAAGAGCCTCGCGCCGGAGTGAAGATGGACCAACCGATGGAAGAGCAGCTCCAGGCGGTCTGCTGAATGAGAAATTGCGACCCCGCGACGCCTCGAGCACCTCCTGTCGCCGGCGGCCGTGCTCAGATTCCTCCTCCTAGGTCGCGCCTCCCTGCTCAGCGTCCTCCTCCTAGGCCGCGCTTCCCTGCTTGTCCGCCTACGCGCAGAGGAGGCGGTCGACCTGGCCCTCGGCCTCGAGGCTGACCATGGGGCCACGCATGCTATCGCGGCGGAGGCGCGCCCCTGCTGCAGGAGCTCCTACACCATGCTCTCTGGCGTTCCCGACGAGCTTGCAAGTGGGGACGGACTACTGGGACGGCGGCGGCGGATACTGGCGACGATGCCGGCCGGAACGACGACGGCGGCCGGGCAGGAAACCCTAACCCTATCCTTTCATTGAACGGGACAGGAAGAAGGGGAAAATGGGCACTGGGCTCTCGGGCGGGGAACGATTGGAAGGGGCGGGCCAGAGTTGTACGTGAGGGCAGTTTTTTCGTTGTTAGCAGCAAGTGTTAGGGGCATTTTGGTCCACCGCCGCTCGGGAGCAGAAGAAGCTCGGGAAGCAGGTCTCGCCCAACTTCCGGATTGCTAGTTCATTTAGGCACAGCGCTTCTTCAAAGCGCTTTTCTAATTGTTGGTGTTTGTTTGGGCTGCTACTTTTGGACCTCAAAAGCTCTAAAAGCAGAAGCAGAAGCCCAAACAAACAGGGCCTTAGCTTTCATATACCCTCAAAATTTAAAATAGTGTAATCCCCCGAAAGGGTATCATGGTATCATTTAATCTCAGCTATCTCACCCCTAATACCAAACATGTATCATTTAATCTCAGCCGTTCTTTTGTTTTACTCAAGAAAACATTTTTATTTTGGGAGTTTATAGAAGCACAAGCCATCGTCTACATTGGCACTGTGTTATGAAAAATATCATCTTCATCGTACATGGTTATGTGAAGATATTGATATATAATTCTGTGCTAGGAAAACAAATAGCAATTACTATGTTACAAGAACCATCTTCAAGCTCGAAGATACGAAGTTCATTGGTCCACCAACCAAGGCTGATAAAATATTATATATTAATTTAGTACTAATATTTCGTATTTACTCATATTAAGGTCTAACTTTTTTCCCCATGACAACCCAGTTTTGATATAAAATCTAACGGTGGCCATGTGTGGGTCACATAAAAAGTATTGAGGTAGTAAATTTATACATAGATATTGGATAATGTATTTTAAATTTCAAAAAATATGGTAGAAATATATAAATTAGATAGTCTTGCCGTGCAATATGCATGCCGCAAAAGGTAAGATAGATCCTTAAAAATTCTCGACTCTAATCACAAAAATATACATAATCCAAACAGGGAACTTACGTGAGCTTTTTTTTGAGTCACACGGACCTCATCGGGTACTTGGACAGAAGAACCTGGTGCCTCACTGTTTCTCCTCTGCATGAAGGAGAGGCCAATTGTAAACAGAAACAGGATCCAAGATATAGAAGTTTGCATTAAGCAATATACAAAAAATAGCAGGTACTTACATGATTATAGGCGAGCTTTACTCTACGTTTATGAGTGTAAGATGTGCCTGCTGCACGTGTAATAACAACAAACAGTTACGAGTCAAGGATTTGCTATAATTAAATTGACACCAAACAGTAGTAGAAACATTATGACGTGCATAAACATGTAATACAGGATCGCAGAAAGATATCAAACATGATGTAACTAGAGCAGTAGCCTACGGCCAAATAGTGAGAAATTGTAATCGTGTCAATGGTGGACTTGTATAGCCTACCCCAACTTGTTTGGGAATAAAGCTTTGTTGTTGGTGGTGTTGTTGTTGTTGTCAATCGTGGACATGTAGAGCATTCAACGGCTCATGATTGGTGGCTCATATTTTGTAGAGTTTCAGCGAATGGGTGGGTTAGGTCACTCAGACCACGACACTCTGTATTTATATCATCTGAGTTAGGGTTACAATACCACTGGACATGGGCCTCTATGGGCCTCACACTGGATACAATATTACTACAGCGCTACTACTAAACTCACTCATGGTCCAACACACCCCCTCAAGATGATCATGGGTAAACAACCATGGCCATCTTGCAACAACATGACACATATGACAACTACGAGTAATGAACTTTCAGCATAACTCCTAGGATACATGACAGCATTGCACTTTCCATCATCTTGTCATCTCGATTCATCTCTTCATCAGCAGCGAAGACATCCAGCTTCAACCATCTGGGATACGCACAACTCCTAACCATACACATCCTCAACAACCCCGGCTGCCTCACCACACAAGTTCCGCAGAACCATCCACACTCGCCTCAATGTCCTCAGCCTCTCTTCTCCACTCTGCCCGGCCACTGACCTCTTCCGTCTCTCCCACAAACCCCCAGCCAACTCCTGCCTCAACCATCCACTCCTCAAGCACCCATGCCTATCCCCCGGTCAGGCCTCAACCAGTCTCACCTCAGGCACGCATGCCTTTCCCCTGGACATATCCACAACCATCACCATCACCACTAAACCGCAGCCTCATCAACTCCATCACGACTCAATCGCAGCCTCATCAACTCCATCACAACATATCCTCACAGCCTCACATCTCCATTTTCTCCTCACTTCCACTCGGATGGCGCCTCGTCTGCGCGCCCTGGCCAACCTGGCAGACCGCACCTGGCCACATCGACCGGCTCGCGCTGGTCAACGTCCAGCACCAACCTCCGGCTCCGCCCTGCGCTCAAAGGCTCGGCCCACTCCGCACGCCTCCAACATCTCCCCCTCGCACGGATCCAGATCTCTCTGCCACGGATTCACTTCCTCTTCTCTCCTTTCTAAACCAAAACGATCTTGACCCTCTTCTTTGTCCCCGCGCGAGCAGCCGCCGATCTCACACAACTCGCATCGCTGTGTGTGATAGCCGCAACCCACGCAGAGCACCTGATGCGGCCTCCCGCCGCCTGGATTTGTACATCTCAACGGTGGTTTTTGTGGTCAAAGGAAGAACTTGTATGGTACTGTTTGGGGCGGCTAGCACTAGCAGGAAGGAAACCTAGGCTCTGATACCATGTAGAGTTTCAGCAAATGGGTGGGTTAGGTCACGGAAAAAAAATACTTATGCGTCGTGTTTAAATCTAAAGGATGAGGTGGTTACAAACGAAAGCACTTGTAAGTTAAAAATATACTAGCACGAATTCAGAAATACAGTCAGCTGCAATACTCCTAACAGAACAAAACGCGCAGGGATGTCTGGTTACCTATTTCTGGGCGGCGTTTAGACGTGTTCCGCGTTCTTACGGGTGACGTGGAGGTCGGCGAGGGGACTGCTGTTGCGGTGGGTGCCGGGGAAGCAGATCTTGGGGGGTCGGAGAAGGACATGCTGGGCGGTCGATGAAGTGTTCAGCGCGCCGGCCGAAGTAGAAGGTCGGTGAAGCAGATGATGTGCAGTGCACGGGGACGTCGGTGTCGGCGAAGCTGGTCAGGTGCGGTGGTCGATAGAGTCGGCGAACGAGATACGGTGCGGTGGACGCCGGAGTAGGTGCGGATCAAGCGGATAGGGCAGCCTCGAGGTTTGAAGCCGTGGCAGCTTGAACGGCGAAGTGCGGCGGTGATTTTCCGGTGCGGCGGCCGTGAAGGTGGGAGGTAGGTAAGAGGAGCGGTTTCTCTGAGGGCTTGCGGGCGAAACTAGGGCGAAGCTGGGCGATAGAGGAGAAAAAGGGAATTTCGCAGTCCTTCTTTTGAGGGAAAAAATATTCGCAGATCTGAAACTTTGCGGCGCGAGATATTTGGGCGTTGGCGGGGAATTTTACCGCTCGATGAGATTAAATTTTGGCTGCAGTAGGTAATAATAATAATAAATAGTAGGCCCTACTAGTAGTACTGTAAGTCTGTTCAGGAATCCAAGGGGGTCGAGGTAGAGGAATCCATTATGTGAATCCACATTTCAAAGTTTTGATGTTGTAACACGACTACGTACATTTTTTGCCTTTTTTGTACACACCACACAAAATGTTGTTTTTCCACGAAAACTTATGAACGAACATAGGATGTCACAATGTATACCAAAAAATTTATGTCAGATTTTTTTAACATTTATATAATTGTTTTTTTATTATTTCCAATAATCGGTGCATATGCACGTGTGTGCCAAAACGCCACCTCCAGGGGCTAGGAGTTTCTAAACTTCTTATGGCACATCAAATAAAATGTTGTTCAATCAATAATAATAATGTGCTTATGATTGTTACTCCCTTCCACCATTAATAAAGTCCACATCGGTCTCGTGTCAAACTTTGACTCGAGATTTAGGTACCCACATGATAGTGCTAGTATCATAGCTAGTATCATACACATTGGTCCCACAAAACTGCTGATGTGGCAGCTAATTAAGTAGGAGAGAGGAGATTAGTGTAACATAGGTAGATATTGTATCATAGCGCAAACAACGAGATACATGCTTAGGGTTAGGGGTAGATACATGATTTTTCTGGTTTGAATATGTCTAGACCTTATTTATCAACTTAATTGAATGCTTACTATATAACATAAGAAGACCTTGTTTTTTTATTTTGTTTTTTAATTTTTATACGGATTTGAATCTTGGTCAAATCCTAGGTTTCACCAAGATTTGAATAAGTTTAAAACATGAATATGAAAAAGTAAGCATGCATGTATGCTTCATAATTAATCACTTCAAAATGAAGCTCTTGGGAGGGTTTTTGAAATTTCCATGTTTGAAACCAAAAACCACATATCATCATGCTTGACTTCATGAGACAGAGTTTAGGTTAGGGGGTAGATACATGATTTCTCTGGTTTGAATATGTCTAGACCTTGTTTATCAACTTAATTGAATGCTTACAATATAACATAAGAAGACTATGTGCCTTGGTTTTTCATTTTTTGTTTTTTTAAATTATGCCCATTTGAATCTTGGTCAAATCCTAGGTTTGACCATGATTTAAACAAATTTAAAACATGAATATGAAAAAGTAAGCATGTATCCTTCGTAGTCACTCCAAAATGAAGCTCGATCTTGAGAGGGTTTTGAAATTTCCATGTTTGAAACCAAAAAACCACATACTTATCTTCATGCTTGACTTCATAAGACAGAGTTAATTAGGGGTAGCTTGATACATGATTTTTCTGGTTTGAATATGTCTAGACCTTATTTATCAACTTAATTGAATGCTTACTATATGACATAAGAAGACCTTGGTTTTCATTTTTTATACCCATTTGAATCTTGGTCAAATCATAGGTTTGACCAAGATTTGAACAAGTTTAAAACATGAATATGAAAAAGTAAGCACGTACGTATGCTTCTTAGTCACTCCAAAATGAAGCTCTTGGGAGGGTTTTTGAAATTTCCATGCTTGAAACCAAAAACCACTTCTCTTCATGCATGCTTGACTTCATAAGACAGAGTTTAGGGTTAGGGGTAGATACATGATTTCTCTCGTTTGAATATGTCTAGACCTTGTTTATCAACTTAATTGAATGCTTACTATATGACATAAGAAGACTATGTGCCTTGATTTTTTTTAAATTTTGCCCATTTGAATCTTGGCCAAATCCTAGGTTTGACCATGATTTAAACAAGTTTAAAACATGAATATGAAAAATTAAGCATGTATCCTTCGTAGTCACTCCAAAATGGAAGCTCTTGAGAGGGTTTTTGAAATTTCCATGTTTGAAACCAAAAAACCGCGTACTTCTCTTCATGCTTGACTTCATAAGACAGAGTTTGGGGTTAGGGGTAGCTTGATACATGAATTTTCTGGTTTGAATATGTCTAGACCTTGTTTATCAACTTAATTGAATGCTTACTAGATGACATAAGATGACTATGTGCATTGGTTTTTCATTTTATTGTTTTTTTGAATTTTTATGCCCATTTGAATCTTGGTCAAATCCTATGTTTGACCATGATTTAAACAAGTTTAAAACATGAATATGAAAAATTAAGCATGTATCCTTCGTAGTCACTCCAAAATGAAGCTCGATCTTGAGAGGGTTTTTGAAATTTCCATGTTTGAAACCAAAAAACCACGTACTTCTCTTCATGCTTGACTTCATAAGACAGAGTTTGGGGTTAGGGGTAGCTTGATACATAAATTTTCTGGTTTGAATATGTCTAGACATTGTTTATCAACTTAATTGAATGCTTACTAGATGACATAAGAGTTTTTGAAATTTCCATGCTTGAAAACCAAAAACCACTTCTCTTCATGCATGCTTGACTTCATAAGGTAGAGTTTAGGGTTAGGGGGTAGATACATGATTTTCCTGCTAGTTTGAATATGTCTAGACCTTGTTTATCAATTTAATTGAATGCTCACTATATGACATGAGCAGACCTTGGTTTTAATTTTTTTATACCCATTTGATTCTTCGTCAAATCCTAGGTTTGTTGACCAAGATTTGAACAAGTTTAAAACATTAATATGAAAAGGTAAGCATGTATGCTTCTTAATTAGTCACTCCAAAATGAAGCTCTTGGGAGGGTTTTTGAAATTTCCATGATTGAAACCAAAAACCACTTCTCTTCATGCTTGAATTCATAAGTCAGGGTTTAGGGATATATAGGGGGTAGATACATGATTTTTCTGGTTTGAATATGTCTAGAGCTTGTTTTTCAACTTGAATGCTTACTATATGACATACGAAGACTATTTGCTAACGGAGGGAGTAAGCACTCTAGCTATGAAAAGTACCAAACGATGCATACCAAAATGATTTTTTAGAGGAATACTAGTTCGGATTATATAATTTTATATTAGCAGGCCAAAATCGAACCCCGTAGTTGGATTTTCAGAAATTGATCCGTAGTACTGGGCAAAACCCTAGTTTAGCTTATTTAATAATAGATTCGTAGGTCGATTTTTTTACGTTATTATTATTATTACTAGGCAGCACATGTGTTTGCCCGTCCAGTGAAACTCTTTCATTTCATTTTTCTTTTCCGCAAGGTCGGGAGTCGGAGGAAGAGGGATCACACGGGAGGAGACGAAGGGAGAGCAGTCACGGGGCCCCACTTATTTATGGTGTCTATCCTTTTTCTGGTGATGTTGACTGTTGTGCAGGGTTGTCAGTGCGCAGGGGGGTGCGAGCGAGCGAGAAAGGCCGAGAATGAGAGAGATGTTTTTTTAGAGGGACAACCGAACGATCCTGAAGGACCCAGATTTCCAATACGCATCAGAGCGCAGTTTACAGCAGGACACAAAATAAACAGGAAATTACGTCTAAATCCCTAAGATTTACATGGTAGACCCCATGCTGAAAGCAAGAAATGCGATCGGGTCCTTAATAGGCACCGTCCGGATTGATCCTCGTCGGAGCCGGGGACGAACCACTTGGCGCGACCAAATCGCCATGGCTACAGAGCCTGCACACCATGGCCTACGAGCTGAGCTAGAAACGACCTGCCAAAACCGGCAGCCAACGGAGGTGGATAATTGGAGAGAGAGAGAGAGAGAGTGTTGATGCCTCTCTCTTGACAAAGAAGATGGCTGGGAGTTTGCCTACCTAGCGTACGTGACTTGTGCTCACTGAAGTGTGGGACCTCACGCATGGGAACCACACGTAAGTGACAGACTTGTTGCTCTAATAACTCGGGTGATCATTATACTGTATTAGTACATAGTTTCCTATGGATCCTTCTTAGTCACTCCAAAATGAAGCTCTTTGGGAGGGTTTTTGAAATTTCCATGTTTGAAACCAAAAATAAGAAGACTATGTGCCTTGATTTTTCATTTTTTAAAATTTTGCCCATTTGAATCTTGGTCAAATCCTAGGTTTGACCATGATTTAAACAAGTTTAAAACATGAATATGAAAAATTAAGCATCTATCCTTCTTAGTCACTCCAATATGTAGCTCTTGGGAGGGTTTTTGAAATTTCCATGCTTGAAACCAAAAACCACTTCTCTTCATGCATGCTTGACTTCTTCATAAGACAGAGTTTAGGGTTAGGGGGTAGATACATGATTTTCCTGGTTTGAATATGTGTAGACCTTGTTTATCAAATTAATTGAATGCTTACTATATAACATATAAGAAGACCTTGTTTTTTTTGAACTTTTATACCCATTTGAATCTTGGTCAAATCCTTGGTTCCACCAAGATTTGAATAAGTTAAAAACATGAATATGAAAAAGTAAGCATGTATGCTTCTTAGTCACTTCAAAATGAAGCTCTTGGGAGGGTTTTTGAATTTCCATGTTCGAAACCAAAAACCACAAATCTTCATGCTTGACTTCATGAAACAGAGTTTAGGGTTAGGGGTAGATACATGCTTGATTTTTCTTGTTTGAATATGTCTAGACCTTGTTTATCAACTTAATTGAATGCCTACTATATAACATAAGAAGACCTTTTTTGTTTTTAATTTTTATACCCATTTGAATCTTGGTCAAATCCTAGGTTTCACCAAGATTTGAATAAGTTTAAAACATGAATATGAAAAAGTAAGCATGCATGTATGCTTCTTAATTAATCACTTCGAAATGAAGCTCTTGGGAGGGTTTTTGAAATTTCCATGTTTGAAACCAAAAACCACATATCTTCATGCATGCGCTTGACTTCATGAGACAGAGTTTAGTGTTAGGGGGTAGATACATGATTTCTCTCGTTTGAATATGTCTAGACCTTGTTTATCAACTTAATTGAATGCTTACTATATGACATAAGAAGACTATGTGCCTTGATTTTTTTAAAATTTTGCCCATTTGAATCTTGGCCAAATCCTAGGTTTGACCATGATTTAAACAAGTTTAAAACATGAATATGAAAAATTAAGCATGTATCATTCGTAGTCACTCCAAAATGAAGCTCTTGAGAGGGTTTTTGAAATTTCCATGTTTGAAACCAAAAAACCACGTACTTCTCTTCATGCTTGACTTCATAAGACAGAGTTTGGGGTTAGGGTTAGCTTGATACATGAATTTTCTGGTTTGAATATGTCTAGACATTGTTTATCAACTTAATTGAATGCTTACTAGATGACATAAGATGACTATGTGCATTGGTTTTTCATTTTTTTGAATTTTTATGCCCATTTGAATCTTGGTCAAATTCTAGGTTTGACCATGATTTAATCAAGTTTAAAACATGAATATGAAAAATTAAGCATCTATCCTTCTTAGTCACTCCAATATGTAGCTCTTGGGAGGGTTTTTGAAATTTCCATGCTTGAAAACCAAAAACCACTTTTCTTCATGCATGCTTGACTTCATAAGACATAGTTTAGGGTTAGGGGGTAGATACATGATTTTCCTACTAGTTTGAATATGTCTAGACCTTGTTTATCAATTTAATTGAATGCTTACTATATGACATGAGCAGACCTTGGTTTTAATTTTTTTATACCCATTTGAATCTTCGTCAAATCGTAGCTAGGTTTGTTGACCAAGATTTGAACAAGTTTAAAACATGAATATGAAAAAGTAAGCATGTATGCGTCTTAACTAGTCACTCCAAAATGAAGCTCTTGGGAGGGTTTTTGAAATTTCCATGTTTGAAACCAAAAACCACTTCTTCTCTTCATGCTTGACTTCATAAGTCAGGGTTTAGGGATATATAGGGGTAGATACATGATTTTTCTGGTTTGATATGTCTAGACCTTGTTTATCAACTTAATTGAATGCTTACTATATGACATAAGAAGACTACGTGACTTGTGCTCACTGAAGTGTGGGACCTCACGCATGGGAACCACACGTAAGTGACAGACTTGTTGCTCTAATAACTCGGGTGATCATTATACTGTATTAGTACATAGTTTCCTATGGATCCTTCTTAGTCACTCCAAAATGAAGCTCTTTGAGAGGGTTTTTGAAATTTCCATGTTTGAAACCCAAAACAACTTCTCTTCATGCTTGACTTCATAAGACAGAGTTTAGGGTTAGGGGTAGATACATGATTTGTCTGGTTTGAATACGTCTAGACCTTGTTTATCAACTTGAATGCTTACTATATGACATAAGAAGACTATGTGCTTTGGTTTTTCATTTTTCTGATTTTTTTATTTTTGATGCCCATTTGAATCTTGGTCAGATCCTAGGTTTTACCAAGATTTAAACAAGTTTAAAACATGAAAATGAAAAGGGAAGCATTTATCCTTCTTAGTCACTCTAAATGAAGTTTTTGGGAGGTTTTTGAAATTTCCATGTTTGAAACCCAAAACCACTTCTCTTCATGCTTGACTTCATAAGACATAGTTTAGGGTTAGGGGTACATACATGATTTGTATGTTTTGAATATGTCTAGACCTTGTTTATCAACTTGAATGCTTACTATATGACATAAGAAAACTACGTATGTGCTTTGGTTTTTCATTTTTCTTTTTTTTGAATTTTCCGCCCATTTGAATCTCTGTCAAATCCTAGGTTTGACCAAGATTTAAACAAGTTTAACACGTGAAAACGAAAAGGTAAGCATGGATCCTTCTTAGTCACTCCAAAATGTACCAATTGATAGATGTGTTAACTTTGCTTCATGGAAAAAATAATGTCATGTAAATGAGTTAACTTGGATTTCCTACCCTTGAATCCATAGGAAACTTTGTTCTAATGCACTATAATAATCAACCGAGTTTTTACACCAACAGGTCTGTCACTTACGTGTGGTGCCCATGCGTGAGGTCCCACACTTCAGTGAGCACAAGTCACGTGCAATAGGTACGCAAACTCCCAGCCATTTTCTTTGTCAAGAGAAGACGCATCAGGATGCGTATTGGAAGTCTCTGGGTCCTTCAGGATCCTTCGGTTGTCCCTCTCACAAAGAAAAACAAATCTCTCTCATTCTCGGCCTCGCTCGACTCGCTCGCTCGCTCGCTCGCACCTCCTGCTCACTGACAAACCCTGCACATCAACATCATCACCCGAAAAGGGGAGACACCATAATGCTCTCCCTTCTTCTCTCCTTCCGAGTGATCCCTCTTCCTCCGAGTTTCACTCGACGGGCAAACACATATGTGCTGCATAGTAGAGTAATAATAAAAAGGTACGTAGAAAAATCGACCTACGAATCTATAATTAAATAGGTTAAACTAGGGTTTTGCCCAGTACTACAGATCAAGGTTCAAAAAATCCAACTACGGGGTTCGAACAACCCCATTTCTAATCAAAGAATTTTTTCGACGTCATCCAAATGGCCTCAAACTATAGCATGGGACCAAGATAATTTAAACAAGTTTAAAACATGAAAATGAAAAGGGAAGCTTGTATCCTTCTTAGTCACTCTAAAATGAAGTTTGGGGAGGTTTTTGAAATTTCCATGCTTGAAACCAAAAACCACTTCTCTTCATGCTTGACTTCATAAGACAAAGTTTAGGGTTAGGGGTAGATACATGATTTTTCTGGTTTGAATATGTCTAGACCTTATTTATCAACTTAATTGAATGCTTACTATATAACATAAGAAGACCTTGTTTTTTTATTTTGTTTTTTAATTTTTATACGGATTTGAATCTTGGTCAAATCCTAGGTTTCACCAAGATTTGAATAAGTTTAAAACATGAATATGAAAAAGTAAGCATGCATGTATGCTTCATAATTAATCACTTCAAAATGAAGCTCTTGGGAGGGTTTTTGAAATTTCCATGTTTGAAACCAAAAAACCACATATCATCATGCTTGACTTCATGAGACAGAGTTTAGGTTAGGGGGTAGATACATGATTTCTCTGGTTTGAATATGTCTAGACCTTGTTTATCAACTTAATTGAATGCTTACAATATAACATAAGAAGACTATGTGCCTTGGTTTTTTATTTTTTTTTTTTTAATTATGCCCATTTGAATCTTTGTCAAATCCTAGGTTTGACCATGATTTAAACAAGTTTAAAACATGAATATGAAAAATTAAGCATGTATCCTTCGTAGTCACTCCAAAATGAAGCTCGATCTTGAGAGGGTTTTTGAAATTTCCATGTTTGAAACCAAAAAACCACATACTTATCTTCATGCTTGACTTCATAAGACAGAGTTAATTAGGGGTTAGGGGTAGCTTGATACATGATTTTTCTGGTTTGAATATGTCTAGACCTTATTTATCAACTTAATTGAATGCTTACTATATGACATAAGAAGACCTTGGTTTTCATTTTTTATACCCATTTGAATCTTGGTCAAATCATAGGTTTGACCAAGATTTGAACAAGTTTAAAACATGAATATGAAAAAGTAAGCACGTACGTATGCTTCTTAGTCACTCCAAAATGAAGCTCTTGGGAGGGTTTTTGAAATTTCCTTGAAACCAAAAACCACTTCTCTTCATGCATGCTTGACTTCATAAGACAGAGTTTAGGGTTAGGGGTAGATACATAATTTCCTGGTTTGAATATGTGTAGACCTTGTTTATCAAAATAATTGAATGCTTACTATATAACATAAGAAGACCTTGTTTTTTTTGAATTTTTATACCCATTTGAATCTTGGTCAAATCCTTGGTTCCACCAAGATTTGAATAAGTTAAAAACATGAATATGAAAAAGTAAGCATGTATGCTTCTTAGTCACTTCAAAATGAAGCTCTTGGGAGGGTTTTTGAATTTCCATGTTCGAAACCAAAAACCACATATCTTCATGCTTGACTTCATGAAACAGAGTTTAGGGTTAGGGGTAGATACATGCATGATTTTTCTTGTTTGAATATGTCTAGACCTTGTTTATCAACTTAATTGAATGCCTACTATATAACATAAGAAGACCTTTTTTGTTTTTTTTTTGAATTTTTATACCCATTTGAATCTTGGTCAAATCCTAGGTTTCACCAAGATTTGAATAAGTTTAAAACATGACTATGAAAAAGTAACCATGCATGTATGCTTCTTAATTAATCACTTCGAAATGAAGCTCTTGGGAGGGTTTTTGAAATTTCCATGTTTGAAACCAAAAACCACATATCTTCATGCATGCGCTTGACTTCATGAGACAGAGTTTAGGGTTAGGGGTAGATACATGATTTCTCTCGTTTGAATATGTCTAGACCTTGTTTATCAACTTAATGATGCTTACTATATGACATAAGAAGACTATGTGCCTTGATTTTTTTTTAAAATTTTGCCCATTTGAATCTTGGCCAAATCCTAGGTTTGACCATGATTTAAACAAGTTTAAAACATGAATATGAAAAATTAAGCATGTATCCTTCGTAGTCACTCCAAAATGGAAGCTCTTGAGAGGGTTTTTGAAATTTCCATGATTGAAACCAAAAACCACTTCTCTTCATGCATGCTTGACTTCATAAGACAGAGTTTAGGGTTAGGGGGTAGATACATGATTTTCCTGGTTTGAATATGTGTAGACCTTGTTTATCAAATTAATTGAATGCTTACTATATAACATAAGAAGACCTTGTTTTTTTTGAATTTTTATACCCATTTGAATCTTGGTCAAATCCTTGGTTCCACCAAGATTTGAATAAGTTAAAAACATGAATATGAAAAAGTAAGCATGTATGCTTCTTAGTCACTTCAAAATGAAGCTCTTGGGAGGGTTTTTGAATTTCCATGTTCGAAACCAAAAACCACATATCTTCATGCTTGACTTCATGAAACAGAGTTTAGGGTTAGGGGTAGATACATGCATGATTTTTCTTCTTTGAATATGTCTAGACCTTGTTTATCAACTTAATTGAATGCCTACTATATAACATAAGAAGACCTTGTTTTTTTATTTTATTTTTAATTTTTATACGGATTTGAATCTTGGTCAAATCCTAGGTTTCACCAAGATTTGAATAAGTTTAAAACATGAATATGAAAAAGTAAGCATGCATGTATGCTTCTTAATTAATCACTTCGAAATGAAGCTCTTGGGAGGGTTTTTGAAATTTCCATGTTTGAAACCAAAAACCACATATCTTCATGCATGCGCTTGACTTCATGAGACAGAGTTTAGTGTTAGGGGGTAGATACATGATTTCTCTCGTTTGAATATGTCTAGACCTTGTTTATCAACTTAATTGAATGCTTACTATATGACATAAGAAGACTATGTGCCTTGATTTTTCATTTTTTTTAAATTTTGCCCATTTGAATCTTGGCCAAATCCTAGGTTTGACCATGATTTAAACAAGTTTAAAACATGAATATGAAAAATTAAGTATGTATCCTTCGTAGTCACTCCAAAATGAAGCTCTTGAGAGGGGTTTTGAAATTTCCATGTTTGAAACCAAAAAACCGCGTACTTCTCTTCATGCTTCATATATAAGACAGAGTTTGGGGATAGGGGTAGCTTGATACATGAATTTTCTGGTTTGAATATGTCTAGACCTTGTTTATCAACTTAATTGAATGCTTACTAGATGACATAAGATGACTATGTGCATTGGTTTTTCATTTTTTTGAATTTTTATGCCCATTTGAATCTTGGTCAAATCCTAGGTTTGACCATGATTTAATCAAGTTTAAAACATGAATATGAAAAATTAAGCATCTATCCTTCTTAGTCACTCCAATATGTAGCTCTTGGGAGGGTTTTTGAAATTTCCATGCTTGAAAACCAAAAACCACTTCTCTTCATGCTAGACTTCATAAGACAGAGTTTGGGGTTAGGGGTAGCTTGATACATAAATTTTCTGGTTTGAATATGTCTAGACCTTGTTTATCAAATTAATTGAATGCTTACTATATAACATAAGAAGACCTTGTTTTTTTTGAATTTTTATACCCATTTGAATCTTGGTCAAATCCTTGGTTCCACCAAGATTTGAATAAGTTAAAAACATGAATATGAAAAAGTAAGCATGTATGCTTCTTAGTCACTTCAAAATGAAGCTATTGGGAGGGTTTTTGAATTTCCATGTTCGAAACTAAAAACCACATATCTTCATGCTTGACTTCATGAAACAGAGTTTAGGGTTAGGGGTAGATACATGCATGATTTTTCTTGTTTGAATATGTCTAGACCTTGTTTATCAACTTAATTGAATGCCTACTATATAACATAAGAAGACCTTTTTTGTTTTTTTTTTTATTTTTATACCCATTTGAATCTTGGTCAAATCCTAGGTTTCACCAAGATTTGAATAAGTTTAAAACATGAATATGAAAAAGTAAGCATGCATGTATGCTTCTTAATTAATCGCTTCGAAATGAAGCTCTTGAGAGGGTTTTTGAAATTTCCATGTTTGAAACCAAAAAAACCACGTACTTCTCTTCATGCTTGACTTCATAAGACAGAGTTTGGGGATAGGGGTAGCTTGATACATGAATTTTCTGGTTTGAATATGTCTAGACCTTGTTTATCAACTTAATTGAATGCTTACTAGATGACATAAGATGACTATGTGCATTGGTTTTTCATTTTATTTTTTTGAATTTTTATGCCCATTTGAATCTTGGTCAAATCCTAGGTTTGACCATGATTTAAACAAGTTTAAAACATGAATATGAAAAATTAAGCATGTATCCTTCATAGTCACTCCAAAATGAAGCTCGATCTTGAGAGGGTTTTTGAAATTTCCATGTTTGAAACCAAAAAACCACGTACTTCTCTTCATGCTAGACTTCATAAGACAAAGTTTGGGGTTAGGGGTAGCTTGATACATAAACTTTCTGGTTTGAATATGTCTAGACATTGTTTATCAACTTAATTGAATGCTTACTAGATGACATAAGAGTTTTTGAAATTTCCATGCTTGAAAACCAAAAACCACTTCTCTTCATGCATGCTTGACTTCATAAGATAGAGTTTGGGGTTAGGGGGTAGATACATGATTTTCCTGCTAGTTTGAATATGTCTAGACCTTGTTTATCAATTTAATTGAATGCTCACTATATGACATGAGCAGACCTTGGTTTTAATTTTTTTATACCCATTTGATTCTTCGTCAAATCCTAGGTTTGTTGACCAAGATTTGAACAAGTTTAAAACATTAATATGAAAAGGTAAGCATGTATGCTTCTTAATTAGTCACTCCAAAATGAAGCTCTTGGGAGGGTTTTTGAAATTTCCATGATTGAAACCAAAAACCACTTCTCTTCATGCTTGAATTCATAAGTCAGGGTTTAGGGATATATAGGGGGTAGATACATGATTTTTCTGGTTTGAATATGTCTAGAGCTTGTTTTTCAACTTGAATGCTTACTATATGACATACGAAGACTATTTGCTAACGGAGGGAGTAAGCACTCTAGCTATGAAAAGTACCAAACGATGCATACCAAAATGATTTTTTAGAGGAATACTAGTTCGGATTATATAATTTTATATTAGCAGGCCAAAATCGAACCCCGTAGTTGGATTTTCAGAAATTGATCCGTAGTACTGGGCAAAACCCTAGTTTAGCTTATTTAATAATAGATTCGTAGGTCGATTTTTTTACGTTATTATTATTATTACTAGGCAGCACATGTGTTTGCCCGTCCAGTGAAACTCTTTCATTTCATTTTTCTTTTCCGCAAGGTCGGGAGTCGGAGGAAGAGGGATCACACGGGAGGAGACGAAGGGAGAGCAGTCACGGGGCCCCACTTATTTATGGTGTCTATCCTTTTTCTGGTGATGTTGACTGTTGTGCAGGGTTGTCAGTGCGCAGGGGGGTGCGAGCGAGCGAGAAAGGCCGAGAATGAGAGAGATGTTTTTTTAGAGGGACAACCGAACGATCCTGAAGGACCCAGATTTCCAATACGCATCAGAGCGCAGTTTACAGCAGGACACAAAATAAACAGGAAATTACGTCTAAATCCCTAAGATTTACATGGTAGACCCCATGCTGAAAGCAAGAAATGCGATCGGGTCCTTAATAGGCACCGTCCGGATTGATCCTCGTCGGAGCCGGGGACGAACCACTTGGCGCGACCAAATCGCCATGGCTACAGAGCCTGCACACCATGGCCTACGAGCTGAGCTAGAAACGACCTGCCAAAACCGGCAGCCAACGGAGGTGGATAATTGGAGAGAGAGAGAGAGAGAGAGAGAGAGTGTTGATGCCTCTCTCTTGACAAAGAAGATGGCTGGGAGTTTGCCTACCTAGCGTACGTGACTTGTGCTCACTGAAGTGTGGGACCTCACGCATGGGAACCACACGTAAGTGACAGACTTGTTGCTCTAATAACTCGGGTGATCATTATACTGTATTAGTACATAGTTTCCTATGGATCCTTCTTAGTCACTCCAAAATGAAGCTCTTTGGGAGGGTTTTTGAAATTTCCATGTTTGAAACCAAAAATAAGAAGACTATGTGCCTTGATTTTTCATTTTTTAAAATTTTGCCCATTTGAATCTTGGTCAAATCCTAGGTTTGACCATGATTTAAACAAGTTTAAAACATGAATATGAAAAATTAAGCATCTATCCTTCTTAGTCACTCCAATATGTAGCTCTTGGGAGGGTTTTTGAAATTTCCATGCTTGAAACCAAAAACCACTTCTCTTCATGCATGCTTGACTTCATAAGACAGAGTTTAGGGTTAGGGGGTAGATACATGATTTTCCTGGTTTGAATATGTGTAGACCTTGTTTATCAAATTAATTGAATGCTTACTATATAACATATAAGAAGACCTTGTTTTTTTTGAACTTTTATACCCATTTGAATCTTGGTCAAATCCTTGGTTCCACCAAGATTTGAATAAGTTAAAAACATGAATATGAAAAAGTAAGCATGTATGCTTCTTAGTCACTTCAAAATGAAGCTCTTGGGAGGGTTTTTGAATTTCCATGTTCGAAACCAAAAACCACATATCTTCATGCTTGACTTCATGAAACAGAGTTTAGGGTTAGGGGTAGATACATGCTTGATTTTTCTTGTTTGAATATGTCTAGACCTTGTTTATCAACTTAATTGAATGCCTACTATATAACATAAGAAGACCTTTTTTGTTTTTTTTAATTTTTATACCCATTTGAATCTTGGTCAAATCCTAGGTTTCACCAAGATTTGAATAAGTTTAAAACATGAATATGAAAAAGTAAGCATGCATGTATGCTTCTTAATTAATCACTTCGAAATGAAGCTCTTGGGAGGGTTTTTGAAATTTCCATGTTTGAAACCAAAAACCACATATCTTCATGCATGCGCTTGACTTCATGAGACAGAGTTTAGTGTTAGGGGGTAGATACATGATTTCTCTGGTTTGAATATGTCTAGACCTTGTTTATCAACTTAATTGAATGCTTACTATATGACATAAGAAGACTATGTGCCTTGATTTTTTTAAATTTTGCCCATTTGAATCTTGGCCAAATCCTAGGTTTGACCATGATTTAAACAAGTTTAAAACATGAATATGAAAAATTAAGCATGTATCATTCGTAGTCACTCCAAAATGAAGCTCTTGAGAGGGTTTTTGAAATTTCCATGTTTGAAACCAAAAAACCACGTACTTCTCTTCATGCTTGACTTCATAAGACAGAGTTTGGGGTTAGGGGTAGCTTGATACATGAATTTTCTGGTTTGAATATGTCTAGACATTGTTTATCAACTTAATTGAATGCTTACTAGATGACATAAGATGACTATGTGCATTGGTTTTTCATTTTTTTTGAATTTTTATGCCCATTTGAATCTTGGTCAAATTCTAGGTTTGACCATGATTTAATCAAGTTTAAAACATGAATATGAAAAATTAAGCATCTATCCTTCTTAGTCACTCCAATATGTAGCTCTTGGGAGGGTTTTTGAAATTTCCATGCTTGAAAACCAAAAACCACTTTTCTTCATGCATGCTTGACTTCATAAGACATAGTTTAGGGTTAGGGGGTAGATACATGATTTTCCTACTAGTTTGAATATGTCTAGACCTTGTTTATCAATTTAATTGAATGCTTACTATATGACATGAGCAGACCTTGGTTTTAATTTTTTTATACCCATTTGAATCTTCGTCAAATCGTAGCTAGGTTTGTTGACCAAGATTTGAACAAGTTTAAAACATGAATATGAAAAAGTAAGCATGTATGCGTCTTAACTAGTCACTCCAAAATGAAGCTCTTGGGAGGGTTTTTGAAATTTCCATGTTTGAAACCAAAAACCACTTCTTCTCTTCATGCTTGACTTCATAAGTCAGGGTTTAGGGATATATAGGGGTAGATACATGATTTTTCTGGTTTGATATGTCTAGACCTTGTTTATCAACTTAATTGAATGCTTACTATATGACATAAGAAGACTACGTGACTTGTGCTCACTGAAGTGTGGGACCTCACGCATGGGAACCACACGTAAGTGACAGACTTGTTGCTCTAATAACTCGGGTGATCATTATACTGTATTAGTACATAGTTTCCTATGGATCCTTCTTAGTCACTCCAAAATGAAGCTCTTTGAGAGGGTTTTTGAAATTTCCATGTTTGAAACCCAAAACAACTTCTCTTCATGCTTGACTTCATAAGACAGAGTTTAGGGTTAGGGGTAGATACATGATTTGTCTGGTTTGAATACGTCTAGACCTTGTTTATCAACTTTAATGCTTACTATATGACATAAGAAGACTATGTGCTTTGGTTTTTCATTTTTCTGATTTTTTTATTTTTGATGCCCATTTGAATCTTGGTCAGATCCTAGGTTTTACCAAGATTTAAACAAGTTTAAAACATGAAAATGAAAAGGGAAGCATTTATCCTTCTTAGTCACTCTAAATGAAGTTTTTGGAGGTTTTGAAATTTCCATGTTTGAAACCCAAAACCACTTCTCTTCATGCTTGACTTCATAAGACATAGTTTAGGGGTACATACATGATTTGTATGTTTTGAATATGTCTAGACCTTGTTTATCAACTTGAATGCTTACTATATGACATAAGAAAACTACGTATGTGCTTTGGTTTTTCATTTTTCTTTTTTTTTAATTTTCCGCCCATTTGAATCTCTGTCAAATCCTAGGTTTGACCAAGATTTAAACAAGTTTAACACGTGAAAACGAAAAGGTAAGCATGGATCCTTCTTAGTCACTCCAAAATGTACCAATTGATAGATGTGTTAACTTTGCTTCATGGAAAAAATAATGTCATGTAAATTAGTTAACTTGGATTTCCTACCCTTGAATCCATAGGAAACTTTGTTCTAATGCACTATAATAATCAACCGAGTTTTTACACCAACAGGTCTGTCACTTACGTGTGGTGCCCATGCGTGAGGTCCCACACTTCAGTGAGCACAAGTCACGTGCAATAGGTACGCAAACTCCCAGCCATTTTCTTTGTCAAGAGAAGACGCATCAGGATGCGTATTGGAAGTCTCTGGGTCCTTCGGATCCTTCGGTTGTCCCTCTCACAAAAAAAAACAAATCTCTCTCATTCTCGGCCTCGCTCGACTCGCTCGCTCGCTCGCTCGCACCTCCTGCTCACTGACAAACCCTGCACAACAGTCAACATCATCACCCGAAAAAGGGGAGACACCATAATGCTCTCCCTCCTTCTTCTCTCCTTCCGAGTGATCCCTCTTCCTCCGAGTTTCACTCGACGGGCAAACACATATGTGCTGCATAGTAGAGTAATAATAAAAAGGTACGTAGAAAAATCGACCTACGAATCTATAATTAAATAGGTTAAACTAGGGTTTTGCCCAGTACTACAGATCAAGGTTCAAAAAATCCAACTACGGGGTTCGAACAACCCCATTTCTAATCAAAGAATTTTTTCGACGTCATCCAAATGGCCTCAAACTATAGCATGGGCGGATCCAGACTATAGCCAAGGGGGGCAGCTGCCCCCACTCAATTTTCTGAAACCTTGTACTTAGAAATATGTTAAGCTAAAGGCTGGTTTGCCCGCACTTAGAAATGATATTTGCATCACTTATCATATGTTTGCCCATTTGAATCTTGTCAAATCCTAGATTTGACCAAGATAATTTAAACAAGTTTAAAACATGAAAATGAAAAGGGAAGCTTGTATCCTTCTTAGTCACTCTAAAATGAAGTTTGGGGAGGTTTTTGAAATTTCCATGCTTGAAACCAAAAACCACTTCTCTTCATGCTTGACTTCATAAGACAAAGTTTAGGGTTAGGGGTAGATACATGATTTTTCTGGTTTGAATATGTCTAGACCTTATTTATCAACTTAATTGAATGCCTACTATATATATATAACATAAGAAGACCTTTTTTTTGAATTTTTATACCCATTTGAATCTTGGTCAAATCCTAGGTTTCACCAAGATTTGAATAAGTTTAAAACATGAATATGAAAAAGTAAGCATGCATGTATGCTTCTTAATTAATCACTTCGAAATGAAGCTCTTGGGAGGGTTTTTGAAATTTCCATGTTTGAAACCAAAAACCACGTACTTCTCTTCATGCTTGACTTCATAAGACAGAGTTTGGGGTTAGGGGTAGCTTGATACATGATTTTTCTCGTTTGCATATGTCTAGACCTTGTTTATCAACTTGAATGCTTACTATATGACATAAGAAAACTACGTATGTGCTTTGGGTTTTCATTTTTCTGTTTTTTTGGATTTTCCGCCCATTTGAATCTCTGTCAAATCCTAGGTTTGACCAAGATTTAAACAAGTTTAACACGTGAAAACGAAAAGGTAAGCATGGATCCTTCTTAGTCACTCCAAAATGTACCAATTGATAGATGTGTTAACTTTGCTTCATGGAAAAAATAATGTCATGTAAATGAGTTAACTTGGATTTTCTACCCTTGAATCCATAGGAAACTTTGTTCTAATGCACTATAATAATCAACCGAGTTTTTACACCAACAGGTCTGTCACTTACGTGTGGTGCCCATGCGTGAGGTCCCACACTTCAGTGAGCACAAGTCACGTGCAATAGGTACGCAAACTCCCAGCCATTTTCTTTGTCAAGAGAAGACGCATCAGGATGCGTATTGGAAGTCTCTGGGTCCTTCAGGATCCTTCGGTTGTCCCTCTCACAAAAAAAAACAAATCTCTCTCATTCTCGGCCTCGCTCGACTCGCTCGCTCGCTCGCTCGCACCTCCTGCTCACTGACAAACCCTGCACAAAGTCAACATCATCACCCGAAAAAGGGGAGACACCATAATGCTCTCCCTCCTTCTTCTCTCCTTCCGAGTGATCCCTCTTCCTCCGAGTTTCACTCGACGGGCAAACACATATGTGCTGCATAGTAGAGTAATAATAAAAAGGTACGTAGAAAAATTGACCTACGAATCTATAATTAAATAGGTTAAACTAGGGTTTTGCCCAGTACTACAGATCAAGGTTCAAAAAAATCCAACTACGGGGTTCGAACAACCCCATTTCTAATCAAAGAATTTTTTCGACGTCATCCAAATGGCCTCAAACTATAGCATGGGCGGATCCAGACTATAGCCAAGGGGGGCAGCTGCCCCCACTCAATTTTCTGAAACCTTGTACTTAGAAATATGTTAAGCTAAAGGCTGGTTTGCCCGCACTTAGAAATGATATTTGCATCACTTATCATATGTTTGCCCATTTGAATCTTGTCAAATCCTAGATTTGACCAAGATAATTTAAACAAGTTTAAAACATGAAAATGAAAAGGGAAGCGTGTATCCTTCTTAGTCACTCTAAAATGAAGTTTGGGGAGGTTTTTGAAATTTCCATGCTTGAAACCAAAAACCACTTCTCTTCATGCTTGACTTCATAAGACAAAGTTTAGGGTTAGGGGTAGATACATGATTTTTCTGGTTTGAATATGTCTAGACCTTATTTATCAACTTAATTGAATGCCTACTATATATATATAACATAAGAAGACCTTTTTTTGAATTTTTATACCCATTTGAATCTTGGTCAAATCCTAGGTTTCACCAAGATTTGAATAAGTTTAAAACATGAATATGAAAAAGTAAGCATGCATGTATGCTTCTTAATTAATCACTTCGAAATGAAGCTCTTGGGAGGGTTTTTGAAATTTCCATGTTTGAAACCAAAAACCACGTACTTCTCTTCATGCTTGACTTCATAAGACAGAGTTTGGGGTTAGGGGTAGCTTGATACATGATTTTTCTCGTTTGAATATGTCTAGACCTTGTTTATCAACTTGAATGCTTACTATATGACATAAGAAAACTACGTATGTGCTTTGGGTTTTCATTTTTCTGTTTTTTTTGAATTTTCCGCCCATTTGAATCTCTGTCAAATCCTAGGTTTGACCAAGATTTAAACAAGTTTAACACGTGAAAACGAAAAGGTAAGCATGGATCCTTCTTAGTCACTCCAAAATGTACCAATTGATAGATGTGTTAACTTTGCTTCATGGAAAAAATAATGTCATGTAAATGAGTTAACTTGGATTTCCTACCCTTGAATCCATAGGAAACTTTGTTCTAATGCACTATAATAATCAACCGAGTTTTTACACCAACAGGTCTGTCACTTACGTGTGGTGCCCATGCGTGAGGTCCCACACTTCAGTGAGCACAAGTCACGTGCAATAGGTACGCAAACTCCCAGCCATTTTCTTTGTCAAGAGAAGACGCATCAGGATGCGTATTGGAAGTCTCTGGGTCCTTCTGGATCCTTCGGTTGTCCCTCTCACAAAAAAACAAATCTCTCTCATTCTCGGCCTCGCTCGACTCGCTCGCTCGCTCGCACCTCCTGCTCACTGACAAACCCTGCACAACAGTCAACATCATCACCCGAAAAAGGGGAGACACCATAATGCTCTCCCTCCTTCTTCTCTCCTTCCGAGTGATCCCTCTTCCTCCGAGTTTCACTCGACGGGCAAACACATATGTGCTGCATAGTAGAGTAATAATAAAAAGGTACGTAGAAAAATCGACCTACGAATCTATAATTAAATAGGTTAAACTAGGGTTTTGCCCAGTACTACAGATCAAGGTTCAAAAAAATCCAACTACGGGGTTCGAACAACCCCATTTCTAATCAAAGAATTTTTTCGACGTCATCCAAATGGCCTCAAACTATAGCATGGGCGGATCCAGACTATAGCCAAGGGGGGCAGCCGCCCCCACTCAATTTTCTGAAACCTTGTACTTAGAAATATGTTAAGCTAAAGGCTGGTTTGCCCGCACTTAGAAATGATATTTGCATCACTTATCATATGTTTGCCCATTTGAATCTTGTCAAATCCTAGATTTGACCAAGATAATTTAAACAAGTTTAAAACATGAAAATGAAAAGGGAAGCTTGTATCCTTCTTAGTCACTCTAAAATGAAGTTTGGGGAGGTTTTTGAAATTTCCATGCTTGAAACCAAAAACCACTTCTCTTCATGCTTGACTTCATAAGACAAAGTTTAGGGTTAGGGGGTAGATACATGATTTTTCTGGTTTGAATATGTCTAGACCTTATTTATCAACTTAATTGAATGCCTACTATATATATATAACATAAGAAGACCTTTTTTTTTTGAATTTTTATACCCATTTGAATCTTGGTCAAATCCTAGGTTTCACCAAGATTTGAATAAGTTTAAAACATGAATATGAAAAAGTAAGCATGCATGTATGCTTCTTAATTAATCACTTCGAAATGAAGCTCTTGGGAGGGTTTTTGAAATTTCCATGTTTGAAACCAAAAACCACGTACTTCTCTTCATGCTTGACTTCATAAGACAGAGTTTGGGGTTAGGGGTAGCTTGATACATGATTTTTCTCGTTTGAATATGTCTAGACCTTGTTTATCAACTTGAATGCTTACTATATGACATAAGAAAACTACGTATGTGCTTTGGGTTTTCATTTTTTTTTTTTAATTTTCCGCCCATTTGAATCTCTGTCAAATCCTAGGTTTGACCAAGATTTAAACAAGTTTAACACGTGAAAATGAAAAGGTAAGCATGGATCCTTCTTAGTCACTCCAAAATGTACCAATTGATAGATGTGTTAACTTTGCTTCATGGAAAAAATAATGTCATGTAAATGAGTTAACTTGGATTTCCTACCCTTGAATCCATAGGAAACTTTGTTCTAATGCACTATAATAATCAACCGAGTTTTTACACCAACAGGTCTGTCACTTATGTGTGGTGCCCATGCGTGAGGTCCCACACTTCAGTGAGCACAAGTCACGTGCAATAGGTACGCAAACTCCCAGCCATTTTCTTTGTCAAGAGAAGACGCATCAGGATGCGTATTGGAAGTCTCTGGGTCCTTCAGGATCCTTCGGTTGTCCCTCTCACAAAAAAACAAATCTCTCTCATTCTCGGCCTCGCTCGACTCGCTCGCTCGCTCGCTCGCTCGCACCTCCTGCTCACTGACAAACCCTGCACAAAAGTCAACATCATCACCCGAAAAAGGGGAGACACCATAATGCTCTCCCTCCTTCTTCTCTCCTTCCGAGTGATCCCTCTTCCTCCGAGTTTCACTCGACGGGCAAACACATATGTGCTGCATAGTAGAGTAATAATAAAAAGGTACGTAGAAAAATCGACCTACGAATCTATAATTAAATAGGTTAAACTAGGGTTTTGCCCAGTACTACAGATCAAGGTTCAAAAAATCCAACTACGGGGTTCGAACAACCCCATTTCTAATCAAAGAATTTTTTCGACGTCATCCAAATGGCCTCAAACTATAGCATGGGCGGATCCAGACTATAGCATGGGCGGACCAAGATAATTTAAACAAGTTTAAAACATGAAAATGAAAAGGGAAGCTTGTATCCTTCTTAGTCACTCTAAAATGAAGTTTGGGGAGGTTTTTGAAATTTCCATGCTTGAAACCAAAAACCACTTCTCTTCATGCTTGACTTCATAAGACAAAGTTTAGGGTTAGGGGGTATACATGATTTTTCTGGTTTGAATATGTCTAGACCTTGTTATCAACTTAATTGAATGCTTACTATATATATGACATAAGAAGATCGACTATGTGCATTGGTTTTTCATTTTATTGTTTTTTTAATTTTATGCCCATTTGAATCTTGGTCAAATCCTAAGTTTGACCATGATTTAAACAAGTTGAAAACATGAATATGAAAAATTAAGCATATGTCCTTCTTAGTCACTCCAAAATGAAGCTCTTGGGAGGGTTTTTGAAATTTCCATGTTTGAAACCAAAAACCACATATCTTCATGCTTGACTTCATGAGACAGAGTTTAGGGTTAGGGGGTAGATACATGATTTCTCTGGTTTGAATATGTCTAGACCTTGTTTATCAACTTAATTGAATGCTTACTATGTGACATAAGAAGACTATGTGCCTTGATTTTCCATTTTTTTAAATTATGCCCATTTGAATCTTGGCCAAATCCTAGGTTTGACCATGATTTAAACAAGTTGAAAACATGAATATAAAAAATTAAGCATATATCCTTCTTAGTCACTCCAAAATGAAGCTCTTGGGAGGGTTTTTGAAATTTCCATGTTTGAAACCAAAAACCACATATCTTCATGCTTGACTTCATGAGATAGAGTTTAGGGTTAGGGGTAGATACATGATTTCTCTGGTTTGAATATATCTCTAGACCTTGTTTATCAACTTAATTGAATGCTTACTATGTGACATAAGAAGACTATGTGCCTTGATTTTCCATTTTTTGTTTTTTCTGAATTTTTATGCCCATTTGAATCTTGGTCAAATCCTAGGTTTGACCATGATTTAAACAAGTTTAATAAAACATGAATATGAAAAATTAAGCATATATCCTTCTTAGTCACTCCAAAATGTAGATCTTGGTAGGGTTTTTGAAATTTCCATGTTTGAAACCAAAAACCATGACTTCTCTTCATGCATGCTTGACTTCATAAGACAGAGTTTAGGGCTAGGGGTAGCTAGATACATGATGTTTCTGGTTTGAATATGTCTAGACCTTGTTTATCAACTTAATTGAATGCTTACTATATGACATAAGAAGACTACGTGCCTTGGTTTTTCATTTATTTTCATTTATTTTGAATTTTTATGTCCATTTGAATCTTGGTCAAATCCTAGGTTTGACCATGATTTAAACTAGTTTAAAACATAAATATGAAAAATTAAGCATCTATCCTTCTTAGCCACTCCAAAATGAAGCTCTTGGGAGGGTTTTTGAAATTTCCATGATTGAAACCAAAAACCACTTCTCTTCATGCTTGACTTCATAAGTCAGGGTTTAGGGATATATAGGGGGTAGATACATGATTTTTCTGGTTTGAATATGTCTAGAACTTGTTTTTCAACTTGAGCTTGTCTAGAGCTTGTTTTTAATTTTTTTATACCCATTTGATTCTTCGTCAAATCCTAGGTTTGTTGACCTAGATTTGAACAAGTTTAAAACATGAATATGAAAAGGTAATCATGTATGCTTCTTAATTAGTCACTCCAAAATGAAGCTCTTGGGAGGGTTTTTGAAATTTCCATGATTGAAACCAAAAACCACTTCTCTTCATGCTTGACTTCATAAGTCAGGGTTTAGGGATATATAGGGGGTAGATACATCATGATTTTTCTGGTTTGAATATGTCTAGAGCTTGTTTATCAACTTAATTGAATGCTTACTATATGACATAAGAAGACTATGTGCCTTGATTTTTCATTTTTTTAAATTATGCCCATTTGAATCTTGGTCAAATCCTAGGTTTGACCAAGATTAAAACATGAAAATGAAAAATTAAGCCTTGATCCTTCTTATTCACTCCAAAATGAAGCTTTTGGGAGGGTTTTTGAAATATCCAGGTTTGAAACCCAAAACCACTTCTCTTCATGCATAGTTTAGGGTTAGGGGTAGATACATGAATTTTTGGTTTATAGTAAGCATTCAAGTTGATAAACAAGGTATAGACATATTCAAACTAGAAAAATCATGTATATACCCCCTAAGGCTAAACTCTGTCATATATATGAAGTCAAGCATATAAGAGGAATGGTTTTGGGTTTCAAACATGGAAAATTCAAAAACCCTCCCAAAAGCTTCATTTTTTGAGTGAATAAGAAGGATCCAGGCTTACTTTTTCATTTTCATGTTACTGACTTGTTTAATTCTTGGTCAAACCTAGGATTTGACCAAGATTCAAATAGGCATAAAAATTCAATAAAGAATTCAAAAAATGAAAAACCAAAGCACATAATTAAGCTTCTTAAGTTATAGTAAGCATTCATGTTGATCAACGGAGTCTATACATATTTAAACATTAAAAATCATGTATATACCCCAACCCTAAACTCTGTCTAATGAAGTCAAGGACGAAGAGAAGTGGTTTTCGTTTTTTTTTTGAATTGTTATGCCCATTTGAATCTTGGTCAAATCCTAGCAGGTTTGACCAATATTTAAACAAGTTTAAAACATGAAAATGAAAAGTAAGTGTGGATCCTTCTTTATTCACTCCAAAATGAAGCTTTTGGGAGGTTTTTTTAATTTTCCATGTTCGAAACCCAAAATGATATCTCTCCGTGCTTTACTTCATAAGACAAAGTTTAGGGGTAGGGGGTAGATACATGATTTTTCTGGTTTGAATATGTCTAGACCTTGTTTATCAACTTGAATGCTTATTATGTGACATTGATGGCGTGTATTTCACACGTTCGTTGGGCAACCCCAAGAGGAAGGTATGATGCGCACAGCAGCAAGTTTTCCCTCAGAAAGAAACCAAGGTTTATCGAACCAGGAGGAGCCAAGAAGCACGTTGAAGGTTGATGGCGGCGGGATGTAGTGCGGCGCAACACCAGATTCGGCGCCAACGTGGAACCTGCACAACACAACCAAAGTACTTTGCCCCAACGAAACAGTGAGGTTGTCAATCTCACCGGCTTGCTGTAACAAAGGATTAACCGTATTGTGTGGAAGATGATTGTTTGCAGAAAAAAGTAGAACAGTATTGCAGTAGATTGTATTTCAGTAAAGAGAATTGGACCGGGGTCCACAGTTCACTAGAGGTGTCTCTCCCATAAGACGAACAGCATGTTGGGTGAACAAATTACAGTTGGGCAATTGACAAATAAAGAGAGCATGACCATGCACATACATATCATGATGAGTATAGTGAGATTTAATTGGGCATTACGACAAAGTACATAGACCGCCATCCAACTGCATCTATGCCTAAAAAGTCCACCTTCAGGTTATCATCCGAACCCCCTCCAGTATTAAGTTGCAAACAACAGACAATTGCATTAAGTATGGTGCGTAATGTAATCAACAACTACATCCTTAGACATAGCATCAATGTTTTATCCCTAGTGGCAACAGCACAACACAACCTTAGAACTTTTGTCACTGTCCCAGGTGTCAATGCAGGCATGAACCCACTATCGAGCATAAGTACTCCCTCTTGGAGTTACAAGCATCTACTTGGCCAGAGCATCTACTAGTAACGGAAAGCATGCAAGATCATAAACAACACATAAGCATAGCTTTGATAATCAACATAACAAGTATTCTCTATTCATCGGATCCCAACAAACGCAACATATAGAATTACAGATAGATGATCTTGATCATGTTAGGCAGCTCACAAGATCCGACAATGATAGCACAATGGGGAGAAGACAACCATCTAGCTACTGCTATGGACCCATAGTCCAGGGGTAGACTACTCACACATCACACCGGAGGCGACCATGGCGGCGTAGAGTCCTCCGGGAGATGATTCCCCTCTCCGGCGGTGCCGGAGGCGATCTCCTGGATCCCCCGAGATGGGATCGGCGGCGCGGCGTCTCTGGAAGGTTTTCCGTATCGTGGTTCTCGGTACTGGGGTTTTCGTCACGGAGACTTTTTATAGGCGAAAGGGCAGGTCAAGAGGCGGCACGGGGGCCCCACACCACAGGGCCGCGCGGCCAAGGGGGGGCCGCGCCGCCTAGGGTGTGGCCCCTCCGTGGCCCCTCTTCGTCTCTCCTTCGGACTTCTGGAAGCTTCGTGAGAAAATAGGCCCCTGGGCTTTGATTTCGTCCAATTCCGAGAATATTTCCTTACTAGGATTTCTGAAACCAAAAACAGCAGAAAACAGGGCACTTCGGCATCTTGTTAATAGGTTAGTTCCAGAAAATGCACGAATATGACATAAAGTGTGCATAAAACATGTAGATAACATCAATAATGTGGCATGGAACATAAGAAATTATCGATCGGAGACGTATCAGCATCCCCAAGCTTAGTTCTGCTCGTCCCGAGCAGGTAAAACGATAACACAGATAATTTCTGGAGTGACATGCCATCATAATCTTGATCATACTATTTGTAAAGCATATGTAGTGAATGCAGCGATCAAAACAATGTATATGACATGAGTAAACAAGTGAATCATATAGCAAAGACTTTTCATGAATAGCACTTCAAGACAAGCATCAATAAGTCTTGCATAAGAGTTAACTCATAAAGCAATAATTCAAAGTAAAGGTATTGAAGCAACACAAAAGAAGATTAAGTTTCAGCGGTTGCTTTCAACTTGTAACATGTATATCTCATGGATATTGTCAACATAGAGTAATATAATAAGTGCAATAAGCAAGTATGTAGGAATCAATGCATAGTTCACACAAGTGTTTGCTTCTTGAGGTGGAGAGAAATAGGTGAACTGACTCAACATTGAAAGTAAAAGAATGGTCCTCCATAGAGGAAAAGCATCGATTGCTATATTTGTGCTAGAGCTTTGATTTTGAAAACATAAAGAGAGCATAAAAATAAAGTTTTGAGAGGTGTATGTTGTTGTCAACGAATGGTAGCGGGTACTCTAACCCCCTTGCCAGACAAACCTTCAAAGAGCGGCTCCCATTTTATTTTATTTTGGGTGGCACTCCTTCCAACCTTTCTTTCACAAACCATGGCTAACCGAATCCTCGGGTGCCTGCCAACAATCTCATACCATGAAGGAGTGTCTATTTTTGTTAATTAATTTGGGACTGGGAATCCCATTGCCAGCTCTTTTTGCAAAATTATTGGATAAGCGGATGAAGCCACTAGTCCATTGGTGAAAGTTGCCCAACAAGATTGAAAGATAAACACCACATACTTCCTCATGAGCTATAAAACATTGACACAAATCAGAGGTGATAAATTTTGAATTGTTTAAAGGTAGCACTCAAGCAATTTACTTTGGAATGGCGGAAAATACCATGTAGTATAGGTAGGTATGGTGGACACAAATGGCATAGTGGTTGGCTCAAGTATTTTGGATGCATGAGAAGTATTCCCTCTCGATACAAGGTTTAGGCTAGCAAGGCTTATTTGAAACAAACACAAGGATGAACCGGTGCAGCAAAACTCACATAAAAGACATATTGAAAACATTATAAGACTCTACACCGTCTTCCTTGTTGTTCAAACTCAATACTAGAAATTATCTAGACCTTAGAGAAACCAAATATGCAAACCAAATTTTAGCATGCTCTATGTATTTCTTCATTAATGGGTGCAAAGCATATGATGCAAGAGCTTAATCATGAGCACAACAATTGCCAAGTATCACATTACCCAAGACATTTATAGCAATTACTACATGTATCATTTTCCAATTCCAACCATATAACAATTTAACGAAGGAGAAACTTCGCCATGAATACTATGAGTAGAAACCAAGGACATACTTGTCCATATGCTACAGCGGAGCGTGTCTCTCTCCCATAAAGTGAATGCTAGGATCCATTTTATTCAAACAAAACAAAAACAAAAACAAACCGACGCTCCAAGAAAAAGCACATAAGATGTGATGGAATAAAAATATAGTTTCAGGGGAGGAACCTGATAATGTTGTCGATGAAGAAGGGGATGCCTTGGGCATCCCCAAGCTTAGACGCTTGAGTCTTCTTGATATATGCAGGGGTGAACCACCGGGTGCATCCCCAAGCTTAGAGCTTTCACTCTCCTTGATCATGTTGCATCATACTCCTCTCTTGATCCTTGAAAACTTCCTCCACACCAAACTCGAAACAACTCATTAGAGGGTTAGTGCACATTATAAATTGACATATTCAGAGGTGACACAATCATTCTTAACACTTCTGGACATTGCATAATGCTACTGGACATTAGTGGATCAAAGAAATTCATCCAACATAGCGAAAGAGGCAATGCGAAATAAAAGGCAGAATCTGTCAAAACAGAACAGTTCGTATTGACGAATTTTAAAATGGCACCAGACTTGCTCAAATGAAAATGCTCAAATTGAATGAAAGTTGCGTACATATCTGAGGATCATGCACGTAAATTGGCTTAATTTTCTGAGTTACCTACAGGGAGGTGGACCCAGATTCGTGACAGCAAAGAAATCTGGAACTGTGCAGTAATCCAAATCTAGTACTTACTTTTCTATCAACGGCTTAACTTGGCACAACAAAACACAAAACTAAGATAAGGAGAGGTTGCTACAGTAGTAAACAACTTCCAAGACACAAAATAAAAACAAAGTACTGTAGGTAAAAACATGGGTTGTCTCCCATAAGCGCTTTTCTTTAACGCCTTTCAGCTAGGCGCAGAAAGTGTGTATCAAGTATTATCAAGAGATGGGGCTTCTACAGCGGGATGTGGAGTTTTCTCAACCAGGCATAGTATATTGGATACATAAGTTTCAGCATCTCCCTTTTCATTAGTCTTAGGCGTGCTACTCTCATCAAACAAATTTTCAGGAACAAGCCAAGCATAGTTATTTTCTAGTGCATCATTCATAGCTAGGAGCTTACATGGTATTGGTGCTTTGATCTCCCCTCCATCATCAATATTATTAGTGTATCTTATTCTATCCATATCCATCTTTTCAAGGAGACTAACAAAATTAGTAGGAGAACCAAGCATATTAAATTTAGCAAACACCTTTCTAGCTTCTCTTGCTAGACCACCAAATTCTCTAAGAAGGGTTTCTAATACAAAATCTTTCTTTTCCCCCTCTTCCATATCACCAAGTGTGAAAAACATGTGTTGGATTATAGGATTAAGATTAACAAATTTAGTTTCCAACAGGCGAACTAAATGCGCAGCAGCAATTTCATAAGTAGGCGCAAGGTCTACCAAGTGTCTATCTTCAAAATTTTCAATAGTACTAACATGATTGAAAAATTCTTCTATATTATTTCTCCCAACTATAGACCCACGTCCTACCGGTATGTCTTTTGTGGTAAAATTAAAAGGAAACATGATGAATAAAGTAAAGTAAATGCAAGTAAACTAATTTTTTTGTGTTTTTGGTATAGCAAACAAAGTAGTAAATAAAACTAAGCAAGACAAAAACAAAGTAAAGAGATTGAGAAGTGGAGACTCCCCTTGCAGCGTGTCTTGATCTCCCCGGCAACGGCGCCAGAAAATATGCTTGATGGCGTGTATTTCACACGTTCGTTGGGCAACCCCAAGAGGAAGGTATGATGCGCACAGCAGCAAGTTTTCCCTCAGAAAGAAACCAAGGTTTATCGAACCAGGAGGAGCCAAGAAGCACGTTGAAGGTTGATGGCGGCGGGATGTAGTGCGGCGCAACACCAGAGATTCCGGCGCCAACGTGGAACCTGCACAACACAACCAAAGTACTTTGCCCCAACGAAACAGTGAGGTTGTCAATCTCACCGGCTTGCTGTAACAAAGGATTAACCGTATTGTGTGGAAGATGATTGTTTGCAGAAAACAGGAGAACAGTATTGCAGTAGATTGTATTTCAGTAAAGAGAATTGGACCGGGGTCCACAGTTCACTAGAGGTGTCTCTCCCATAAGATGAACAGCATGTTGGGTGAACAAATTACAGTTGGGCAATTGACAAATAAAGAGAGCATGACCATGCACATACATATCATGATGAGTATAGTGAGATTTAATTGGGCATTACGACAAAGTACATAGACCGCCATCCAACTGCATCTATGCCTAAAAAGTCCACCTTCAGGTTATCATCCGAACCCCCTCCAGTATTAAGTTGCTAACAACAGACAATTGCATTAAGTATGGTGCGTAATGTAATCAACAACTACATCCTTAGACATAGCATCAATGTTTTATCCCTAGTGGCAACAGCACAACACAACCTTAGAACTTTCTGTCACTGTCCCAGGTGTCAATGCAGGCATGAACCCACTATCGAGCATAAGTACTCCCTCTTGGAGTTACAAGCATCTACTTGGCCAGAGCATCTACTAGTAACGGAAAGCATGCAAGATCATAAACAACACATAAGCATAGCTTTGATAATCAACATAACAAGTATTCTCTATTCATCGGATCCCAACAAACGCAACATATAGAATTACAGATAGATGATCTTGATCATGTTAGGCAGCTCACAAGATCCGACAATGATAGCACAATGGGGAGAAGACAACCATCTAGCTACTGCTATGGACCCATAGTCCAGGGGTAGACTACTCACACATCACACCGGAGGCGACCATGGCGGCGTAGAGTCCTCCGGGAGATGATTCCCCTCTCCGGCAGGGTGCCGATCTCCTGGATCCCCCGAGATGGGATCGGCGGCGGCGGCGTCTGGGAAGGTTTTCCGTATCGTGGTTCTCGATGGGGTTTCGTCACGGAGACTTTTTATAGGCAAAAGGGCAGGTCAAGAGGCGGCACGGGGCCCCACACCACAGGCCGCGCGGCCAAGGGGGCCGCGCCGCCCTAGGGTGTGGCCCCTCCGTGGGCCCTCTTCGTCTCTCCTTCGGACTTCTGGAAGCTTCGTGAGAAAATAGGCCCCTGGGCTTTGATTTCGTCCAATTCCGAGAATATTTCCTTACTAGGATTTCTGAAACCAAAAGAAAACAGACAAGCACTTCGGCATCTTGTTAATAGGTTAGTTCCAGAAAATGCACGAATATGACATAAAGTGTGCATAAAACATGTAGATAACATCAATAATGTGGCATGGAACATAAGAAATTATCGATACGTCGGAGACGTATCAGACATCAAAAGACTATGTGTTTGGTTTTTTTTGAATTTGTTATGCCCATTTGAATCTTGGTCAAATCCTAGGTTTGACCAAGATTTAAACCAGTTTAAAACATGAAAATGAAAAGTAAGCCTGGATTCTTCTTAGTCACTCCATAATGAAGCTTTTGGGAGGTTTTTTAAATTTCCATGTTTGAAACCCAAAACCACTTCTCTTAATGCTTGACTTCATAAGACAGAGTTTAGGGTTAGGGGCCAAGTATATACATGATTTTTCTTGTTTAAATATGTCTAGACTTTGTTTATCAACTTGAATGCTTACTATATGACATCAAAAGACTATGTGTTTGGTTTTGATTTTTTTGAATTTGTTATGTCCATTTGAATCTTGGTCAAATCCTAGGTTTGACCAAGATTTAAACAAGTTTAAAACATGAAAATGAAAATGTAAGCCTGGATTCTTCTTAGTCACTCCAAAATGAAGCTTTTGGGAGTTTTTTCAATTTCCAATGTTTGAAACCCAAAACCACTTTTCTTCATGCTTGACTTCATAAGACAGAGTTTAGGGTTAGGGGGTATATACATGATTTTTCTGGTTTGAATATGTCTAGACTTCGTTGATCAACTGTAATGCTTACTATATGACATAAGAAGCTTATGTGCTTTGGTTTTTTTTGATTTCTTTTTTGAATTTTTATGCCCATTTGAATCCTGGTCAAATCCTTTGTTTGACCAAGATTTAAACAAGTTAAAACATGAAAATGAAAAAGTAAGCCTGGCTCCTTCTTAGTCATGAAAATGAGTTAACTTGGCTTTCCAACCCTTGAATCCATAGGAAACTTTGTACTAATGCAGTATAATAATCACCCGAGTTTTTACACCAACAGGTCTGTCACTTACGTGTGGTGCCCATGCGTGAGGTCCCAAACTTCAGTGAGCACAAGTCACATGCGGTAGGCAGGCAAAATACCCGATCAATCCGGGCGGTGGCTGTTAAGGACCCGATCGCATTTCTTGCTTTCAGACTGGGGTCTACCATGTAAAAGTTTGTTCCTTTTGGATGCATCACTCGTATTTGCAAGTTTTTTGGGGGTCCCGCAAATTCAGGGTAGCATCATGCCCCCCTTCCCACGCCAACACAAACAGAGTTCAACACAACCTAATTAAGCAAGGTTCAACACAGACATAGTTCAACAACCCCTAATTAAGCTAATAGGTTCACCACAAACGCTGCTGAGCAGCAAACATAAACAGAGTTCAACAAAAGATGCTGCTTTTGAAGCAGTAGGAGAGACAAACATGCACAACAGTTACGGAGTATATTTACCATCTTCTTCCTGTCGCCTCCTCCCGGTCCCGCTTCTTCTGCTTCTTGCTGCCCATACCTTTAATCTTTGGTGGCTTGGGCTTGGGAGGAGGCACACGACCGGTCTCGATAGCTTGGTTCAATTTCTTCCTTAGGAATAGCCCATAGGCCATGTGGTTGGCTATGAAGCCGGATCGGTTAACAGTTTCCCCAACTTTGAGACAGCCGGACCCACCGGCTTCGGCATGCTGCAGGACGCTTCGAAAGTCAACCTTTATGCTCTTTGTGCAGAAGGGGCAGCTGTTCCTGGCACCAGTCCAGGGTTCACTCCAATACTTGTCGAACTTCCCCGCCTTAAGCTTGTTGAGAGTGGCCCTGGCCTTCCTATGACGCGACTCGACATCGCTGTCAACCTCATCAGTAGCAACCTGATACATGCCAAATAAACAGGTGAAGCAAATATGTAGCAGTTGCAACTAATAATGAATATGAATCTAAAAAGATTCTGACGCTAATTCAAAACCCTATAGCGCAAAAAAAGAGGGAGAGACCATAGAGCAAATCGATACAGGGCTATGTTGAATAAGGGAGAGAGGTGAATCGGATGTGAAGCAAATATGTAGCAGTTGCAACTAATACTGAATATGAATCTAAAAAGATTCTGACGCTAATTCAAAACGCTATAGCAAAAAAAAGAGGGAGAGACCATAGAGCAAATCGATACAGGGCTATGTTGAATAAGGGAGAGAGGTGAATCGGAACATACTTCCTCCCCCTCGTCGACGATATTCTCGTCGAAGGTCGGCGGCGGCGGTTCAAAGATGAGTTCAACCTCGTCCTCGTCATCTAGGGGATGCTTCCCAAGAGAGTGGACCCATCTACCAACAGCATCAGATGCCGATGAGCGACCGATGGCCCGACCTTCGGCAATGGCCTCCGCTTCGTCTTTGGCATCCGCTGCGGCGATGATCGCCGCCGTTGCGGCCATGCGTGCTGCGGTCGCGGCTCTGGACGCCTCCTCTGCGGCTAAGGCCAGCCGCGCGGCTTTCGCTTTCGCTGCGTTGACGGCGTCGGTTGGGCTCTCCATCGGTGGAATGGGAAGGGGAAGTGAAGAGAGGGTTTTTTCCTAGTCCGTGGAGAGAGGGAGAAGTGTGGACGTGAAATGGATAACTGACGATATTTCAAGATTTGGGAGACATAGCACGAACGGGCAGATGACAGCGCGTGGGTGCATTACCTCATACTGCCTCTGTCCTAGAAAGAGCGTACGTGTGGGTTTTCAAGGCATATTAAGGATTTTATTATTACCCACACACATTTATTTTGTACTTCTCTACAGTGTTGACCGTGCTACTACTATTTGTGTTAGTGCGCCAAAAACAAAATGTTATTTTCTAAGTGCCAAATTAATCTAGGGCGTTGGTTGTGAATCGGTGAACAAAAAAGAGATAGCCCAAAAGAGGAACACACCAAGGTACAAAAACTAGCATATATGCATGTTTCTATGTACATATATATGACCCTGGGTTTGTAGATAAAAAACATTCATATATGCGCTTACTATTAATATACATAAGTTTATGCTGATTCTCTTGGTTTAGGTATATATATGGTTAGGCATCACTACTAATTCAGAAAAAACAAAAATGTAACCCTTCAAGTGAAGTCATTTTAAGTGACCTAACAACTAAAATTCATATATAGGATTTGTATAGGAATTATGTAGGATTTAGATCACATGTGAATTTTCCCCACACTAGTTGTTTGATTCATAGGAACATATCCTATAGGAATCTTGCAGTGCAAATCCTATAAGAATAAAACATTAGGTCATACCTCATGGAAAATTTCCTTTGGCACAATCAAACACAACTCATCTTCCTATATGATTCAACTAGCCATTAAATCTCAATCCTATGTTTTTCATATTTCTATGGTTTTCCCATCCTATGAATCAAAGGAGCCTTAGGGCTTATATCTTTTTTTAGAAAGGCAAACTATGTTAAGATTGGCCAAGTTTTACGAAAAACCTTTAACATGCAAAATACAAAGTTGAGTCATTTCGTTTGAATCGGAGGGAGTACATTTGACGTTATGGTACTATTTGACAGCTGCTTGGCACTGTATTTTTTTTCGAACCAAACTTCCCCCTTCATGAAGCTTTTATTTTAGCTTCAGTGACTTGATACATCCATATATCTAGACAAAGTTGAGTCAATTCATTTGAATCAGAGGGAGTACATTTGACTATATGGGTATTGTTTGACAACTGCTTGGCACTGTCTTCTTTTTTGAACCAAACTGCCCCCTTCACGAAGCTTTTATTTTGGGATAGAGCTTCACTGACTTGATACTTCCAAGTCTCACAGTGACTTGGTGCCACCATCCACCATCCATCTCAGATCCAATGTATGCGATCGACTTAGAATTTAAACTAAATAATTATTATAATTGCTCAGAAATATTTCAAGAACTTCCAGTTAATCGTGCATATTTCGATTTATATTTTGGTGAAGTTTCATTCGATTTGAATCAAAGGTTTGTGAGCAAATATATACTCCCTCCGGTTCATATTAATTGACTCTAATATGGATGTACTAGACACATTTTAGTTCTAGATACATCCATATTGAAGTCAATTAATATGAATCAGAGGGAGTATTTAGTTTAAACTAGTGCTCGTATACGTAAAAAGCTCTTTAATCACAAGCTAATCGTCCGAGTGGGATGAAATATTCACAGATTTTAGAACAAGGCATCTACATTTTACTGGATTTTTTTCATAATTTTTGTTTTTAGGTTCGAAATAAGAGATAGTTTGGAACGTTGGATCTCAAATGGTTGGTAGATGGTGGCACCAAGTCACAATGAGATTTGGAGACTTCAAGTCACTGCAGCTCTGTCCTTTTATTTTGACAAACTGCAGAGCCGCTGGTGCATCTATGGTTGCGTACGGCCGACGCCGATTCTTAGCAAGGAAGTTCTTCCTATAAGTAGTAGTATCCATACTCCACTCCAAGGCATGTATAAAAAAAGAACCCATCCCGTTCTCGTTTTCCCGATCACTCTTCTCTGAAGATGGAGGAGGCCCTCTTCTTGTGCCCCCTCTGCCTGCTGCCCTTCAAACCCCCCATATCCAAGGTCGCTCCCTTCCGATTTCATTCTTAGGTTCACCTGTGAGAAATGTCAATGACAACTGATGCCACGTACGTTGTTCCGTGCAGTGCAAGGGCGGTCATATGGGCTGTCGGCGCTGCGTCGGCGAGCTTGCGCCGAACCCGTGCAAGAAGTGCGAGCAGCCGGCGAGGTTGCCGCCGTCGAATCGATCTGGGGCAAGATTGCCGCCGTCGAATCGATCTGGGGCAATGGTCAAGTGCGTCGGCTGCCAGAGCTTGGTCGCCTCCACGGAGTCCTACAAGCACTATATCGCGTGCCCGCATGGTCCGTGCGGCTGCACAGAGGCCATCAATACCGGCTGCAGCTTCACCGGCCCGCCGCGGGAGCTCCTGGTACACCTCCAAGCATCCCACTCCATCCCAGTGTTTACGTTCCAGTATGGCATACCCGCCTGGTGCATAGTTCGTGTTCCGGTACAACCGCGGGGACACCTGTTCATCGGCAGTGGGGAAGAAGACGGTAGCGTGTTCGCCATCACCGTTGGCGCGCTCGGCCCGACCACCATTGTGTCCTGTGTGTGCATCAGGTCGGCCGCGTGCTTGTTTCCGATGTACAAGGCGCAGCTGCTGGTGATTGGTCCGCCGGCGCCGGCGACGGCTGGGACCAGTGACCTCTCGACGGACACCTTGATGGCGGTAATCGAGCCGACGAGCTCCCCGACGCCTAGCTCGATCATGTTGCAGCAGCTCACTTCTTTCCTGGCGGTGCCGCCCCGTTACGCGAAGCAGAATGGAGGGCAGCGTGTGTTGCCTATCTGCGTTTGCATCAACAAGAAGGTTATACAATAATCTTCGTTTAGTCATACTGCAATGTAGTTACTCGAAGATCGGAGGGAGTAGTTTAGTTCGAAGTAGGGTTCGTTCGGATGTATTTTGGACTTGTATAGTAGTACTACTACTCCAGAACTATTAGCTAGCTAGTTGGAGTGCTAGAATGCAGCTCGGAGTATTATAGTATTTTGGCAGTACTACTAGTATATGTATGTGACTGCAAATTCAAACTAAAATGGAGTATTTCTTGCTAATGTTGTTCTTTTGGAGTCATCATTTTTTTCTGAACGTGTTAACTATGCTATTGTCTAAGGATTCGTTTAGATTTCTTTGGTTGAATTCATATTTCGTCTCTTCCTAATTTGGCAAAACTGCACTGTCATGGGCATTCTTACAAGGTCGCTGAAGTTTCGAAGTTTCTTAATGTATATTGCGTAGGGTGTACCCCCTTAACATGGATCTGTTGCATTTTTGGGTTGTATTTTTTTTGGCAATTTTCAGGACCATAAAATAGCACGCCTTCAGTTGAAATTTGAATTAGTGGCCGATACTAGCATGGAGTAGTAAAGTTTTTTTGTACTCCCTCGGTCCCACCAAAAGTGTCTCACCTTTGTTAAAATTTAGATGGATAGATGTATTTTTTTTGGGTGTGCCTATGTCTCTGTTGACTGAGATTTTCTTAAGTCTCAGTCACCTCAGAAAAGTGCAACTGCAGTTCAAAGAAAAGTGCAACTCGGTCCAGTTGCACATTTCTGGTAGAAAAGTGCAATTGCACTTTTTTAACAGAAAAGTGCAACTCAAAGCACTTTTTTGTAAGTGACTTAGACTTAAAATTTAGATGAGATAGATGTATTTTTTTTTACAAAGTTGAGACAACTTTGGTGGGACGGAGCCACGGAGTCGTAGTTGATGGCGAGAAGGTTGATGCCTTGCTAGGTTGGTGTACGTTGCAAAAAGAACAAGGTTGGTGTGTATTTGTTTTATTTGTTCACCATAATACTGACATGGCCATCGATTTGATTAGACAACACAAGCCTGGGATGTTTCACTTATTTATTGTAGGAAGCACGATTAATGTTCTGTAATGATGGGGCTACTCCTATAGTCCGTCTGCTCCTACTCGGGTGTCGGGTCACAGTCACACTCTCCTCTTTTTTTGAACACATTCACACTCTCCTCTTTTTTTGAACACATTCACACTCTCCTCGAAACTGCAGTAGGCAGTATATGCATAAGAGGAGGAGCGTCTCGGTTCACCTCCGTCGTCTATCCCCACTCCGCCCATCTTCCATAGCACGCGCCTGCGTCTCCGCCATGGCGCTTTCGCATCCTATCCAGCAGTGCCCAGTTTGAGAGCCTCTGTTCTCCAACTCAAACCCCCACCTGCCGCCATTGATCGCCATCTCTCTCCCAAAGTTCGAATCAGTAGATCTCCCAAGAAAATACCAACCCCATTGTACCACCTGCCTCATTGCGATGGCGAAATCGAGCAGGGTCTGTGGATCTGGGCTGTTTCACAAGGTGTTTACGGAAGGCCCCCTTGAAGTGCTCATCAGCCAGTGCGACGCCATCACCGCCGCGTCCCTAGTCGGTTCCTCCAAAAGTATTCTTCAGTCAGCCAAATACAGTGCCACTCTGCCTGCTTCTCAGCCGTTTGGCCTTCCGTGTGTTCTCTGTTGTGACCCGGCGGATAAACCATGGGTGTTCAAGGAGGATTTGCCGGTGCACAGCAAGTGCAAACTACTGCCGCTGGACAGGTTCTCCTATGATGGCCTAATGCCACACGGTAAGGATGAGGAGCGGGCAGGCGCCAATGGAGATTGGATCGCCATGGTTGGCCCCGAAGGCAAGTGGAACCTCCTCAATGTCTACACTCATCGCAAGATTAAGCTTCCATCTTTGAGGAAGAAGTTGGAAACCACACGCAATCCACTTATATTCGAGTATCAGCGTTCTGCTATTCAACTGCAGAAGATAGCTATTTGCCAAGTTCCTACAGCTGCTAGGGGGTATAAAGATTTCTCCCTTGTCGCAATCTTCGACTTTGCAATTGCCTACCTCCATGGCGAATATCCTCGTACATGGATATTTCTTGAAAACCAGTTTCAGTACGGCGCCATATACTGCGATGCAATTATACATAACGGACTTGTGTTCGCCGTTACTGAGCTTGGAAATGTTTATGCATGGGATCCTAATCAATTTGGTAACATTTCCTCCCTATCTTTTTTATATACGTAACTTATATAGTATTTCACCTCTTATTTGTTGAACTGTCTTGGCATCTTTTGGCTTAAAGGAATTCCATAGGCGCACACCATAACCCTCTTGTGGTATGGACATATTTAGAATTTAACATCTATAGGAATTTTAGTATGGTCTAATGTGCATGTTGTTCCTTAGGAAAAAGGCCCCCTAGTAATTAAGTTTCTTTATTATTACTCCCTAGAAAATTTAAGGTAGAGTAGAAATAGAATCAATAAAGCTGCCATGCAATATTGATAAAGACTTTCATTTGTTTATATTCCCCCGGTTCTAGAGAATAAGGAGTACTATATTCAAACCATCTAAAATTTGGACCAATATTTTGGGGAACATGTTTTTAATCCATATGAAGTTTTACCAAGATGTTCGAAATATATTTCAAACCATCTTATGTTCGACCATTATTTTTTAAAGTACTAGTATTGGCATCCCAATATCAAATCAATATCACTAGTAGATAAATCATGAAATATATTTTCATGTGACGTGCTCTTTCCTTTTTCAAGGTCCTATAGTGCTCCCTGCTCCATTCATTCCGCGGACGGCTGGATTTGATGGCTATGATGATTTTGACTCTAATAGTCGTACGTGGTGGCTGGCAAGATCTCAAGATCGTTCTAGACTTCTCCTGGTCTATGCACGTGGCGTAATGGATTTTGACGCTGACGGTGCTCCAATGTATTATTATGATAGTACCCCTTCTGTCCATTGCGGTCGCGCTGTTCACAGCTATTCGGGGTATACCTGCATTGTATTCTCGAATGACACTAGTCGGTTACTTCCAGCCAACCCGTGGGAAAGGGTTACTAATCTTGGAGACTATTCTATGTTCCTTGGGTTGAACTATCCGATTTTCATGCCAGTGGGTGGTGCAACATTTCCCCCAGGATATTTGACAAGAAGAAACTGCATCTACACCACGCCTCAGACCATTGGCTCTCAGTTTGACACATCACATCAAGAAATTTTCCGCTTCAGTCTAAATGGCGAAGACCACCAAAGCATCTCTTTCTCAAGCAGCGGTCCAGGGGCCAACTGGCATACGGGGTTTTGGTTCATCCCAAGCTACACCAACGCGCTGGACTGGAACAAAGACAATCAGAGTTAGGGATATTTATGTAATAGTAGGATCATACTACTAGCTAGCTCAGTTGGTCTTGACTCCTATTTAACTATTTATAGCTAATGGACTTAGGTGATTAACTGATGCTATTTGCATGAACCGAGGTGCTTCTTTTAATTTGATCAAATACGGTCTATGCACATGCATGGTTGTTTGGCTGTTTCAGTGTCCCTAGAGGCATACATATATACTGTTATTTAGCAATCTTTATTACAGTACAAAGGTCTTAACCTCATGGTTCACAGAAAGTATAAACGTAGATCAACCATCTAAACATAGAAGACATTCTAGTGTATGATTCTTACATATACACATCAACATCCTATCAGAAAATCTTAATGTGAATTGTACTGGCTGTACAAACCCGTGCATCATTCTCTAGCCGGTTGCACCCAAAAACCAAATCGTGGTACTTCATAGTTGACTGTATGTAGGACAATATACAGATCCAATGCGAAGCCATGGGTATCACCTGCATGACAGAACCATATTTCACATGGTTGGAGGTACTCCATATGGCATTTAAAATCATTCCTTGTCCTTCATATGGCCCTAAAAATAGTACAGTTGGATTTGTGGGTTTTAATTTTTTATTAACACACTCAATTGATTGCCCAAACATTGATTAATAATATTATTAAGGGGTGTGATGTTGAAAGCCATAAGAACAATGTGCCAAACAATCTTTGCTAGCGGACGGTAAATGTATACCCATCAGAAATAATCAGCAGACGTGCATGTTTCTTTGGTCAGAATAACTGCTGCACCATCTTAAAAGTAAATGGCATGACCATTTATTTGATTTGATAGCGTGCAGCTAGATGGCGTACATTACTATCTCTACTTCCTTGGGTCGCCCAAATCTGGAGTACTAAAAGCAAATCCTGGTGATTCATTTGACAAGACAACACAGATGCGTCCAAATTTCTCCGCCCATATTATTATAGTAATATACGAAATCTGGAGTGCGTTGCCTCGTTGCCTTCCAAGAGAAGCTGCATTCCTTGCCAAAAAAGAGAGAGAGGCTGTATTTATAACTACCTCACCGGCCGCCACTAGTACAAACCATCACTCCCTCTCCACCTCCACCTCCATCTCTTCCCTAGTAGCTCCACCTCCATATCGGCGACGGACCACAATCGCGCGGCTTCGACTTCCTCTTCGACGGCGGCGGCGACAGAGGCGTGAGGCACCTTCTCCGCGGCGCATCACTCATCCTCGTCCCGCGGCAACAATGGCTGTATGTGAAATCACCATACCCTTGTGTATGGTAGAGATGATGATGTGCGGATAAAATTTTATTGGCGGTTGCTCATCCTTGTTTGAATATTTGGTGTAGATTCACATCTAGGGCAGGGTGTCAAGCGGGGTGGGTAGCGGGCTAGCTAGTTTCAGTGCGAGTGCTTTAAATCTGCTCTAATCTCAACCACTATTTGCTCTAATTTTCTGCTTTGCGGGACGATTCGCGGACGCCGCTTGCAACCCTAATCTAGGGTATTGATCCTAGTTTAGTAGACTACTAGGATTTACATGCCAATTTGTTTTTAGACTAGATCCGGATATTTGTCAATACTACTACGTACTTCTTCCGTTCGTATTTAATTGACTCTAGTTGAAAGCATCGACAGTTCATTTTCTTCTCTCCCTCGCGTCGACTAATTAAAACCGAACAGAGGGAGTATTAGGAATCCATGTGCATCCGTACTACCAGTAAGGTATTGCGTTGTTGCAGAGGCTCAGTGTAATCAATATCTTTCGATATTAATATACTCACTTTATCAGAAAATAAATTAGTAATCCATGTTCAAACTTGCTAGTTTGATCGACGTTTGATGATGATTTGTGAGGCCATGTATGGGCCTAGTTTGTTTTGCCTGGTGGTCAGTAGGCTGATGATTTATTTTTTTGCTTGGTCGATCTGTGGTCGTTCCATGGCCACTGCTGATTAAGCATTACTAGAATCAACAATTTTTTGCTTGTCTGGTGATTGGAAGTGTATGCGCTAGCACCATCGCACGATGATTAGTCTTAATGGAGATGCAGATGTCGATCAAGAGGGAGAAACATATCTTGATCATGCATTTCTCACGAGATTACTTGGTGATTGGAAGTAGAATCCACAATTTGTTGTGCAAACTTCTCAACATATGCATATATTCAATGAATTGGCTTTATGTGATCAATAGTACTTCTTATTGCAGATGGATGGAGGGGAAAGAGCGAAAAAACCGATACTTAGTGAGATGACTTCTCATTCTGTGACTTCTGATATCCCAGATAACAAGGTAAATATATAGAACGACGATTCGTAGGTGATAAAAGCAGAATCCACAATTTGCCGTGCAAACTTCTCAACATATGCATATATTTGATTAATTAGTTTTATGTGATCAATAGTATTACTTATTCCAGATGGACGTAGGGGAAGGAACGAAAAAGCGGATGCTATGTGAAATGACTTCTAAATCTGTGTGTTCTGATATCCCAGATGACAAGGTAAACATATGGACCGACGCTTGTTTTGCCGCTGCCCCTGTTAGATGGCTAGATGCTCTGGTCTAATTTCTGTTCATGTGCTTATTATTGCAGAAACATAGAGTTGAAGAAAACTCTATATTGTCTGATGACAAAGGTGAAATGGCATGCCAGTCTTTTAAACCTCCGACGCCACCTTGTTTACTGTCTATGGAGACTGATGCAGCTGGACCTGGTACTGATGAGCCTATACCTGGCATCATCGTGCCACATGAAGAAGGTTGTGGATTGGGTTTACCCCCTGCTGTAGAAACTGGTGGTGCAGCTGGAGCTGCTAGTGTAGAGCCTCTAGTGAACGGTGTCGTGCCACGGGAATTCTCTGAACTGGAGCAAAACGGTTTACCTATTGTCAAGACCGATTTAACTGGTGCTGATGCTGGAGTTGCTACTGATGATCCTGCACCCGAAGGAGGTTTTGTATTGGTAGAACCCGTCATGACTATGCCCACAGTACTGACTGGTGGTGGACCTGGAGCTGGTAGGGTAGAGCCTCTAGCGAAAGGTGTCGTGCCACGAGAATCCTCTGAAGTGGATATTGGTGGTTTACCCTCTGTAGAGACTAGTGGTCTACCTGGAGCTGGTATTGTAGAGATTTCAGCAAACGGTGCTGTCCCACCCGACTCCTATGAACTGGAGCATGTACCTGATGTGCCTTCTGTAGAACCTGACGCACCTGTAAGTAGTGGTGATGATTCCGCTGAATCTGATCAAGAAGGATCTGCATCTCTAGGACAAGATGTCAGCTGTCATTCACCTGAACCCGAGCTGAAGTCAGCAACGGTAGCTTATATAGCACGGACTGTCCTTCAAGCTCTAAAGATCCAGTTGGGTGGTTCACAGGACCAGCTACTCCAAGCCATTGTCACTACAAAAGACCAGCCAGCATGCTTCGTCATCTCCTGCATACTGTTTGACAAGCTGAAGCACTGCAACTGGCGCATTGTTCAATCCCATCAGCATGGAGAGAGGAGCTATGTTTATGTCAAGATGATTCATGCTGATTTGGTAAGGTTCCATGATAAGATGTATGGGTGGGGTGAGGCAAGAGCCACATTTTGCAGCATTCACAAAGTTTTCCTACCGCGAACACGCAATCCAAGCCAAGATGCAATCTAGAAGACGGTAGCAACGAGGGGGTATCGAGTCTCACCCTTGAAGAGATTCCAAAGCCTACAAGATGAGGCTCTTGTTGCTGCGGTAGACGATCACTTGCCGCTTGCAAAAGCGCGTAGAAGATCTTGATCACGATCGGTTCCGGCGCCACGAACGGGCAGCACCTCCGTACTCGGTCACACGTTCGGTTGTTGATGAAGACGACGTCCACCTCCCCGTTCCAGCGGGCAGCGGAAGTAGTAGCTCCTCTTGAATCCGACAGCACGACGGCGTGGTGTCGGTGGCGGTGTAGAAGTCCGGCGGAGCTTCGCTAAGCTACGCGGGCAATATGAAGTGGAGGAGCAAAGCTAGGGTTTGGGAGGGGGTGGCCGGCCACTCAAGGGGGGCGGCCAAGCTATGGTCTTGGGGTGGCCGGCCCCCTCCCTTGGCCCCTCATTATATAGGTGGATCCCAAGTGTTGGTGTCCAAGTCTTCGAATAAGACCCGAAACCAAAACCTTCCATAGGAGGGGGAAACCTAGCCCAACTAGGACTCCCACCCAAAGGTGGGATTCCCACCTCCCATGTGGGGGGTGGCCGGCCCCCTATGGTGGAGTCCACTTGGGACTCCACCCCCACTAGGGCTGGCCGGCCATGGAGGTGGAGTCCCTTGTGGACTCCACCTTCCTTGGTGGTTTCTTCCGGACTTTTCTAGAACCTTCTAGAACCTTCCATAGAACCTTCCGCGACATTTTATTTCACATAAAATGACATCCTATATATGAATCTTATTCTCCGGACCATTCCGGAACTCCTCGTGATGTCCGGGATCTCATCCGGGACTCCGAACAAATATTCGAACTCCATTCCATAATTCAAGTACTACCATTTCAACATCCAACTTTAAGTGTGTCACCCTACGGTTCGAGAACTATGTGGACATGGTTGAGTACTCACTCCGACCAATAACCAATAGCGGGATCTGGAGATCCATAATGGCTCCCACATATTCAACGATGACTTTAGTGATCGAATGAACCATTCACATACATTACCAATTCCCTTTGTCTCGCGATATTTTACTTGTCCGAGGTTTGATCTTCGGTATCACTCTATACCTTGTTCAACCTCGTCTCCTGACAAGTACTCTTTACTCGTACCGTGGTATGTGGTCTCTTATGAACTCATTCATATGCTTGCAAGACATTAGACGACATTCCACCGAGAGGGCCCAGAGTATATCTATCCGTCATCGGGATGGACAAATCCCACTGTTGATCCATATGCCTCAACTCATACTTTCCGGATACTTAATCCCACCTTTATAGCCACCCATTTACGCAGTGGTGTTTGGTGTAATCAAAGTACCTTTCCGGTATAAGTGATTTACATGATCTCATGGTCATAAGGACTAGGTAACTATGTATCGAAAGCTTATAGCAAATAACTTAATGACGAGATCTTATGCTACGCTTAATTGGGTGTGTCCATTACATCATTCACACAATGACATAACCTTGTTATTAATAACATCCAATGTTCATGATTATGAAACTAATCATCCATTAATCAACAAGCTAGTTTAAGAGGCATACTAGGGACTTCTTGTTTGTCTACATATCACACATGTACTAATGTTTCGGTTAATACAATTCTAGCATGATATATAAACATTTATCATAAACATAAAGATATAAATAATAACCACTTTATTATTGCCTCTAGGGCATATCTCCTTCAGTCTCCCACTTGCACTAGAGTCAATAATCTAGATTACATTGTAATATACCTAACACCCATGGCATTTTGGTGTTGGTCATGCTTTGCCCTAGGGAGAGCTTTAGTCAACGGATCTGCTACATTCAGATCAGTGTGTACTTTGCAAATCTTTACTTCTCCATCTTCGATGTACTCGCGAATCGAGTGGTAACGCAGCTTGATATGCTTCAGCCTCTTGTGTGACCTTGGCTCTTGTGCATTGGCGATGGCACCCATGTTATCACAGTAAATGATTAATGGGTCCAATGCACTAGGAACCACACCGAGCTCTACAATGAACCTCTTCATCCATACCGCTTCTGATGAAGCCTCTGAAGCCGCTATGTACTCGATTCTGTTGAAGACTTCGCCACCGTGCACTGCTTCGAGCTTGCCCAGCTTACTGCAGCACCATTCAATATAAACACGTACCCAGATTGTGACTTAGAGTCATCAGGATCAGTGTTCCAACTTGCATCGGTGTAACTTGTTACAACGAGCTCTTGGTCACCTCCATAACAAAGAAACATATCCTTAGTTCTTTTCAAGTACTTCAGGATATTCTTGACCGCTGTCCAGTGTTCCATTCCTGGATCACTTTGATATCTGCTAGTCAAACTAACAGCATGTGCTATATCCGGTCTTGTACATAGCATGGCATACATAATAGAGCCTACTGCCGAGGCATAGGGGATGTTACTCATCCTTTCTCTTTCTTCTGCCGTAGCCGGTCCTTGAGTTTTACTCAATACCTTGCCTGGTAACATAGGTAAGAACCCTTTCTTACTTTCGTCCATTCTAAACTTCTTTAGAATCTTGTCCAGATATGTACTCTGTGATAGCCCTATTAGGCGTCTTGATCTATCTCTATAAATCTTGATGCCTAATATATATGATGCTTCACCAAGGTCTTTCATTGAAAAACTATTATTCAAATAACCCTTAACACTGCTTAATAGTTCTATATCATTCCCGATCAATAATATGTCATCTACATATAATATCAGGAATGCTACAGAGCTCCCACTCACTTTCTTGTAAATACAGGCCTCTCCATGACACTGTATAAACCCGAAGTCTTTGATCACCTTATCAAAGCGTCGGTTCCAACTTCTTGATGCTTGCTTCAGTCCATAGATTGAACGCTGAAGTTTGCATACTTTGTCAGCATTTTTAGGATCGACAAAACCTTTGGGTTGTACCATATACAACTCTTCCTCAATGTCTCCATTAAGGAACGCCGTTTTGACATCCATCTGCCAAATCTCATAATCGAAAAATGCAGCTATTGCTAACAAAATCCTCACAGATTTTAGCTTCGCTACAGGTGAGAAAGTCTCATCGTAGTCAACTCCTTGAATTTGTCGGAAACCCTTTGCGACAAGTCGAGCTTTATAGACAGTAATATTACCATCAGCATCTGTTTTTCTCTTGAAGATCCATTTATTCTCGACAGCCTTTCGGCTATCAGGTAAGTCTACCAAAGTCCATACTTTGTTATCATACATGGATCCCATTTCGGATTTCATGGCTTCTTGCCATTTGTTGGAATCTGGGCTCATCATCGCTTCTTCATACGTCGCAGGGTCCTCATCATTGTTATCTACAATCATGACATTTAGACAAGGATCATACCAATCAGGAGTGGCACGTTCCCTTGTCGATCTGCGAGGTTCAGTAGTTTCCTCGTTTGAAGTTTCATGATCATTATCATTAGCTTCCTCTGTTGCCGGTGTAGGCGGTACAGGTACAACTTCCGGTACTGCGCTACTCTGATCAACGAGTATAGATTCATCAATCTCATCGAGTTCTACTTTTCTTCCAGTCACTTCTTTAGTGAGAAATTCTTTCTCAAGAAAGGTTCCGTTCTTAGCAACAAAGATTTTGCCTTCGGATCTGTGATAGAAAGTGTACCCTATAGTTTCCTTAGGGTAACCTATGAAGACGCATTTCTCCGCTTTGGGTTCTAGCTTGTCCGGTTGTAACTTCTTTACATAGGCTTCGCAACCCCAAACTTTCAGGAACGACAGCTTAGGTTTCTTATTAAACCATAATTCATACGGTGTCGTTTCTACGGATTTTGATGGTGCTCTATTTAAAGTGAATGCGGCTGTCTCTAATGCATAACTCCAAAATGATAACGGCAAATCAGTAAGAGACATCATACTACGAACCATATCTAAGAGAGTTCGATTACGACGTTCGGACACACCGTTTCGTTGAGGTGTTCCCGGCGGTGTCAATTGTGAAAGTATTCCGCATTTCTTTAAATGCATGCCAAACTCATAACTCAGATATTCACCTCCACGATCAGATCGTAGAAATTTGATCTTCTTGTTACGTTGATTTTCTACTTCACTTTGAAATTCCTTAAACTTCTCGAAAGTTTCGGATTTATGTTTCATGAAATAGATATACCCATATCTACTCAGATCATCTGTGAAGGTTAGAACATAACGATAACCACCGCGCGATGCTACGCTCATTGGTCCACATACATCGGTATGTATGATTTCCAATAAGTCAGTAGCTCGCTCCATCATACCAGAAAATGGAGTCTTTGTCATTTTTCCCATTAGACATGCTTCGCATCTATCAAGTGACTCAAAGTCAAGTGATTCAAGTAATCCATCAGTATGGAGTTTCTTCATGCGTTTCACTCCAATATGACCAAGACGACAGTGCCACATATAAGTAGAATTATCATTAAGTTTAATTCGCTTAGCATCAATGTTATGTATATGCGTATCACTACTATCGAGATCTAACAGAAATAAGCCATTCTTTTGTGGTGCTCGACCATAAAAGATATTATTCATAAAAATAGAACAACCATTATTCTCAGACTTGAATGAATAACCGTCTTGCATTAAACAAGATCCAGATATAATGTTCATGCTCAACGCAGGTACATAATAGCAATTATTTAGGCTTAAAACTAATCCCGAAGGTAGATGTAGAGGAAGTGTGCCGACTGCGATCACATTGACCTTGGATCCGTTTCCAACGCGCATCGTCACTTCATCTTTCAGCAGTTGTCGTTTATTCTTTAGTTCCTGTTTCGAGTTACAAATATGAGCAACCGAACCAGTATCAAATACCCAGGTACTAGAACGAGAACCAGTGAAATGAACATCTATAACATGTATATCAGATATACCTTCTTTCTTCTTCTTGACAAGGCCGCTCTTTAGATCAGCCAGATACTTGGAGCAATTACGCTTCCAGTGTCCCTTCTCCTTGCAGTAATAGCACTCAGCATCAGGCTTAGGGCCGTTCTTAGGTTTCATAGGAGGCGTGGCAGCTTTCTTGCCACCCTTCTTGAATTTTCCCTTAGACTTGCCCTGTTTCTTGAAACTGGTGGTCTTGTTGACCATCAACACTTGGTGCTCTTTCTTGATCTCAATCTCAGCAGCTTTTAGCATGCCAAAGAGTTCAGGTAACTCCTTGTTCATGTTCTGCATATTGTAGTTCATCACAAAGTTCTTGTAACTTGGTGGCAGTGATTGAAGGACACGATTAATCCCCAGTCTGTTAGGAATCACTATTCCCAAGTCACTGAGTTTCTTCGCATGCCCGGTCATGGCGAGCATGTGCTCACTAACGGAGCTGCCTTCTTCCATCATACAGCTGAAGAAATGTTTCGATGCTTCATAGCATTCCACGGCCGCATGAGTCTCGAATATAGCTTTCAGCTCATTCATCAACTCATGAGGATCATGGTGCTCAAAACGTTTTTGAAGATCGGATTTGCACAGGATGGCACACTGAACTTGAGAGTACCGAGTTTTCCGAGTCGCGTAAACAGCTTTTACTTCATCGGATTCATCTTCTGCAGGAGGGTCACCTAGCGGTGCATCAAGCACAAATTGCAGATTTCCGCCAGAGAGGAAGATCCTCACATGACGGAACCAGTCGGTGAAGTTGCTACCGTTGCTCTTAAGTTTCTCTTTCTCTAGGAACTGATTAAAATTGATTGGGGACGCCATCTCTACAACATATATTTGCAATAGTTTAGACTAAGTTTATGACAAATTGAGTTCAAATTTTAATTCAACATAATTAAAAACCTAAGTGAACTCCCACTCAAAACAATATCCCTCGCATTGTCTTAGTGATCACACGAACCAAATCCACCGCACCTAAACCCGATCATCACGAGAAAAGGTGTGATTTCAATGGCGAACACTCAAAGTGTTCATCATATCAACCATATGATTCATGCTCTACCTTTCGGTATCACGTGTTCCGAGACCATGTCTGTACATGCTAGGCTCGTCAAGGCCACCTTAGTATCCGCATGTGCAAAACTGTCTTGCACCCGTCATATGTACTTATTGAATCTATCACACCCGATCATCACGAGGTGCTTCGAAACGACAAGACTTGGCAACGGTGCTACTAAGGATGAACACTTTATTATCTTGAGATTTTAGTGAGGGATCATCTTATAATGCTACCGTCGCGATCTAAGCAAAATAAGATGCATAAAAAGGATTAACATCACATGCAGTTCATATGTGATATGATATGGCCCTTTTGTTCTTGCGCCTTTGATCTTCATCTCCAAAGCACGGATATGATCTCCATCATCTTCGGGCATGATCTCCATCATCGTCGGCGTAGCGTCAAGGTCAATGGCGCCGTCTTCATGATTGTCCTCCATGTAGCAACTATTACAACTACTTTGAAATACTACTCAACATGAAATTTAAAGACAACCATAAGGCTCCTGCCGGTTGCCACAATACAATAATGATCATCTCATACATATTCATCATCACATTATGGCCATATCACATCACCAAACCCTGCAAAAACAAGTTAGACGTCTCTAATTTGGTTTGCATATTTTACGTGGTTTAGGGTTTTCGAGAGAGATCTAATCTACCTACGAACATGAACCACAACGTTGATACTAATGTTTTCAATAGAAGAGTAAATTGAATCTTTACTATAGTAGGAGAGACAGACACCCGCAAAGCCTCTTATGCAATACAAGTTGCATGTCGAACGAGGAACAAGTCTCATGAACGCGGTCATGTAAAGTTAGTCCGAGCCGCTTCATCCCACTATGCCATAAAGATGCAAAGTACTCAAACTAAAGATAACAAGAGCATCAACGCCCACAAACCATTGTGTTCTACTCGTGCAACCATCTATGCATAAACCTGGCTCTGATACCACTGTAGGATAACGTTGCATAGAAAACAAAAATTTTCCTACCGCGAACACGCAATCCAAGCCAAGATGCAATCTAGAAGACGGTAGCAACGAGGGGGTATCGAGTCTCACCCTTGAAGAGATTCCAAAGCCTACAAGATGAGGCTCTTGTTGCTGCGGTAGACGATCACTTGCCGCTTGCAAAAGCGCGTAGAAGATCTTGATCACGATCGGTTCCGGCGCCACGAACGGGCAGCACCTCCGTACTCGGTCACACGTTCGGTTGTTGATGAACGACGTCCACCTCCCGTTCCAGCGGGCAGCGGAAGTAGTAGCTCCTCTTGAATCCGACAGCACGACGGCGTGGTGTCGGTGGCGGTGTAGAAGTCCGGCGGAGCTTCGCTAAGCTACGCGGGCAATATGAAGTGGAGGAGCAAAGCTAGGGTTTGGGAGGGGGTGGCCGGCCACTCAAGGGGGGCGGCCAAGCTATGGTCTTGGGGTGGCCGGCCCCCTCCCTTGGCCCCTCATTATATAGGTGGATCCCAAGTGTTGGTGTCCAAGTCTTCGAATAAGACCCGAAACCAAAACCTTCCATAGGAGGGGGAAACCTAGCCCAACTAGGACTCCCACCCAAAGGTGGGATTCCCACCTCCCATGTGGGGGGTGGCCGGCCCCCTATGGTGGAGTCCACTTGGGACTCCACCCCCACTAGGGCTGGCCGGCCATGGAGGTGGAGTCCCTTGTGGACTCCACCTTCCTTGGTGGTTTCTTCCGGACTTTTCTAGAACCTTCTAGAACCTTCCATAGAACCTTCCGCGACATTTTATTTCACATAAAATGACATCCTATATATGAATCTTATTCTCCGGACCATTCCGGAACTCCTCGTGATGTCCGGGATCTCATCCGGGACTCCGAACAAATATTCGAACTCCATTCCATAATTCAAGTACTACCATTTCAACATCCAACTTTAAGTGTGTCACCCTACGGTTCGAGAACTATGTGGACATGGTTGAGTACTCACTCCGACCAATAACCAATAGCGGGATCTGGAGATCCATAATGGCTCCCACATATTCAACGATGACTTTAGTGATCGAATGAACCATTCACATACATTACCAATTCCCTTTGTCTCGCGATATTTTACTTGTCCGAGGTTTGATCTTCGGTATCACTCTATACCTTGTTCAACCTCGTCTCCTGACAAGTACTCTTTACTCGTACCGTGGTATGTGGTCTCTTATGAACTCATTCATATGCTTGCAAGACATTAGACGACATTCCACCGAGAGGGCCCAGAGTATATCTATCCGTCATCGGGATGGACAAATCCCACTGTTGATCCATATGCCTCAACTCATACTTTCCGGATACTTAATCCCACCTTTATAGCCACCCATTTACGCAGTGGTGTTTGGTGTAATCAAAGTACCTTTCCGGTATAAGTGATTTACATGATCTCATGGTCATAAGGACTAGGTAACTATGTATCGAAAGCTTATAGCAAATAACTTAATGACGAGATCTTATGCTACGCTTAATTGGGTGTGTCCATTACATCATTCACACAATGACATAACCTTGTTATTAATAACATCCAATGTTCATGATTATGAAACTAATCATCCATTAATCAACAAGCTAGTTTAAGAGGCATACTAGGGACTTCTTGTTTGTCTACATATCACACATGTACTAATGTTTCGGTTAATACAATTCTAGCATGATATATAAACATTTATCATAAACATAAAGATATAAATAATAACCACTTTATTATTGCCTCTAGGGCATATCTCCTTCAGCAAGAGCCACATTTTGCAGCATTCACACAGTCTTCGCTCTTGAGCCAGACCCCATGGATGCTTACCCAGTGGTGCAGCTGTCCTGACTTGATATATGTTTTATGATCAGTATGCTGCTGTCGTGGAACTGTGATGTGGAGCTACCTTTCTTATGGTTTCTAGGCTTTTGGTTTCAACATGTATTATGGAGCTTACCTTAGGACTTTCGCATGCGTTTGGCTGTTGACCTGTAATGTTTGTGGTTGGTTGTCTAATCTACTTGGCACAATCACATTGCAAAGGCAAATGTTCCTTTTCTCTTTAATTGTTATTATGACTTATGTGTTATAACCAGGCAAGAATATGCAATCTTGGTTCTCTGACCGATATATATGTACACACAACTTTTGTTCACATAATAACACTTACACGGGAAAAGAGTAGCTTTCTCTGTTGGACAAACACCAAACCACAAAAGGGTAACAACACAATATCCAAACTAGGTACGGCACCTGTTGAGCATACATGACTTTTGGCGTAAAATCACGTTAACCAACACTAGCATCATCTTGTTCTTTGCAAGGTGCTATGCTTATCAGTCTAATCCCAATACACCACCTACTTCAGGTGGCACGATGATGTCAAGTGCAGGCTCACCAGTACCAACTCTCTTGCATCAGTCTCCATTGAATGTACGCCACTGCTGCAGTAGACACCATTAGCAATGCAAGCTGAAGGTGTTCTTATCCTCATATCAGGATCACATAATACAGGTGTCAAGCTTCATGCACTAGCCAACACAATAAAAAGTCCGAACTAGGATAGCTAGGAAAAAAACATGAAGATCTTTTTTTCGAATCCCACGCTGAACATCTTTTTTTTAACTAATTAGGTAAGCTCCTGCTGACAAACATATTACAGCAACTCCAGCAGTGGCTCTATATTTTGGCGCTGTGGGCTGAATGGCTGATGCTGCGCATGGAGCCGGCAATAGCTTCACCGGAAGCTGCAAACTGTGGCGGCCAAATGCAGGGCTGAAACAGCGTATTTTCAGAGGCGCTATAAATGCAGCGCCAAAAACAGAATATAATGAAAAATAGAGTGCAGTAAAACAGAAGATCAAACAAAGACTAGAAATAGACATAAAATAGGATAAAATTAGCTTGATAGATACTCCGTAGTTCATATTTTTACAAAGTAGTGCGATAAAACTAAACTAAAACTCGACATCTGACGAGTCCGGTGTCGTGCCCGACACCGGATCCGACGAGAAGAGGTCAATCCAACGGGGGTCGTCCTCGCCAATGGTGGTCGGCCCGGCGAGCTGCGCTTCGATGAAGGCCCGCTTCGTCGCCTTCTCCGCCCTCCGTCGTGCGCGGTCCTCCTTCTTCGCTGCCCGCCTCGTCGCCTTCTCCGCCCTCCGTCTGCGGAAGTGCTCGTTCTCGGCGGCAACGTCCTCGGGGAAGCGGGCCGCCCACTCGCGCGCCGCGCGCTCGTCCCGCTCGGCGATGCGCAAACGGCGCTCCGTCTCGCGGCGGCGGTGCTGTTCCTCCTGTCTAACGATGTACGGCGGCGGCGCGAGATCCTCGGCCTGCTGGCGCGTCCACACGTCATGGAAATTCATCGACGATCGCGGGCGCCCGAGCCGCCACGCCACGGCGTCGTACGCGCGCGCGGCCTCGTGCGCGGTCTCGTAGGTGCCGAGGCCGATGCGCTCGCCGCCGTCACGTATCTCCGCGTAATACGTACCTTTGGGGCGCGCGCGGACGCCGCGGTACCCCGTGCCCGAGACGCGGCAGTACCGCGAGCTCGACGCGAGACGAGGCATGGCGGCGGCGGCGGCGGAGCCGCGGCGGCGATATTAGGCGCAGATGGGCAAATTTCAGCAACCCGTGTCCATCTTTTTTTTTGGCAGGATTACGCCATGTACCACCTTCCAATTAGAAAATAGTACTGTTCAGCCTTCCCCTGTTGGGCCCAATATTTCACTTTGGGTTGCCAACGGCCATTGATACGTCTCCAACGTATCGATAATTTCTTATGTTCCATGCTACATTATTGATGTTATCTACATGTTTTATGCACACTTTATGTCATATTCGTGCATTTTCTGGAACTAACCTATTAACAAGATGCCGAAGTGCCAGTTGCTGTTTTCTGCTGTTTTTGGTTTTAGAAATCCTAGTAACGAAATATTCTCGGAATTGGACGAAATCAACGCCCAGGGTCCTATTTTGCCACGAAGCTTCCAGAAGTCCGAAGAAGAGACGAAGAGGGTCCACGAGGGGCCACACCCTAGGGCGGCGCGGCCCCCTTGGCCGCGCGGCCTGTGGTGTGGGGCCCTCGTGCCGCCTCTTGACCTGCCCTTCCGCCTACTTAAAGCCTCCGTTGCGAAACCCCCACTACCGAGAGCCACGGAAAACCTTCCAGAGACGCCGCCATCGCCGATCCCATCTCGGGGATCCAGAGATCGCCTCCGGCACCCTGCCGAGAGGGGAATCATCTCCCCGGAGGACTCTACGCCGCCATGGTCGCCTCCGGTGTGATGTGTGAGTAGTCTACCCCTGGGTCCATAGCAGTAGCTAGATGGTTGTCTTCTCCCCATTGTGCTATCATTGTCGGATCTTGTGAGCTGCCTAACATGATCAAGATCATCTATCTGTAATTCTATATGTTGCGTTTGTTGGGATCCGATGAATAGAGAATACTTGTTATGTTGATTATCAAAGCTATGTCTATGTGTTGTTTATGATCTTGCATGCTCTCCGTTATTAGTAGATGCTCTGGCCAAGTTGATGCTAGTAACTCCAAGAGGGAGTATTTATGCTCGATAGTGGGTTCATGTCTCCGTGAATCTGGAGGGGTGACAAGAACCTCTAAGGTTATGGATGTGCTGTTGCCACTAGGGATAAAACATTGGTGCTATGTTCAAGGATGTAGTCACTAGTTACATTACGCGCAATACTTAATGCAATTGTCTGTTGTTAGCAACTTAATACTGGAGGGGGTTCGGATGATAACGAAGGTGGACTTTTTAGGCATAGATGCATTGGATAGCGGTCTATGTACTTTGTCGTAATGCCCAATTAAATCTCACTATACTCATCATGATATGTATGTGCATGGTCATGCCCTCTTTATTTGTCAATTGCCCAACCGTAATTTGTTCACCCAACATGCTGTTTATCTTATGGGAGAGACACCTCTAGTGAACTGTGGACCCCGGTCCAATTCTCTATACTGAAATACAATCTACTGCAATACTTGTTCTACTGTTTTCTGCAAACAATCATCTTCCACACAATACGGTTAATCCTTTGTTACAGCAAGCCGGTGAGATTGACAACCTCAATTTCGTTGGGGCAAAGTACTTTGGTTGTGTTGTGCAGGTTCCACGTTGGCGCCGAATCCCTGGTGTTGCCGCACTACATCCCGCCGCCATCAACCTTCAACGTGCTTCTTGGCTCCTCCTGGTTCGATAAACCTTGGTTTCTTTCTGAGGGAAAACTTGCTGCTGTGCGCATCATACCTTCCTCTTGGGGTTCCCAACGAACGTGTGAGTTACACGCCATCAGCCATCTACATGGTAATTGCTCTCGGCCTACTTGCTCCGGCTGTCGAAGCCCAATAACTACAAATGGGCCTTTCTGCTCATGCAATTTCGGCCCTTTTCTAATGAAACACAGATCCTATGAATGGCAAAAGAAAAAAACGCGGAGATTCTACATAAAAGTTGTTTTTATTTATTTTGAATTATTGGGTTCCAATTTTTGAAACTGCTCATGCCCAATATGAAAATCCTTGTTCGCTCCATACCCACATGGATAACGGTATTTTTAATAATTCATAAAGTGGATTTGAAATTTAAAACATATCCTAATAATTCCATGATTTAATCTATCAACTTGCAAGATCTTGGAGAGAAAAAGCTTGTATTAGTCTGCAGAATCCTCACCGTTTCAAAGGCGGCAGTGGATCAAAAGAAAAAAAGGAGCCAGAAATTAGGGGTCAAAAATAACTCCAAGAAATGAAACTTTTATTGTTCGTAGAGGATGACATGCGGGACCCATGAGCCAGCAGCTTACTCAACGTTTCAAAGGCGGCATGAGATCGGAAGAAAAAGGCAAGTGACCAAATATCAGGAGCCAAAAATAATCCAAGAAATGAAACTTATTGTACATAGAGGATGACATGCGGGTCCCATTTTCAGCGGTTTCAGCGTTTCAAATGCGGTTTGAGGTCAAAAGAAAAAGAAAGTAGCCGAAATTAGGGGGTAAAAAAACTCCAAAAAAAGAAAGTTGATTGTACATAGAGGATGACATGCGGGTCCCATGAGTCAGCAGCTTACTCAACGTTTCCAAGGCGGCAGGGGATCAAAAGAAAAAGGAAATATCCAAAAATCAGAGGTGAAAAAAAACCAAGAAAAGAAATTTTATAGTACATAGAGGATGACATGCGGGTCCCATGAGCCAGCAGGTTCCTCAACGTTTTCAAAGGCCGGTGGGGATCAAAAGAAAAAGGCAAATAGCCAGAAATTAGGGGTAAACAATAAATCCAACAAAGGAAAGGTTTATTGTTCATAGATGCTGACATGTGGGACCCATGAGCCAGCAGCGTCAAGGCAAGTGACCAAAAATCAGGGGTAAAAAAATCCAAGAAAAGAAACTTTATTGTACATAGAGGATGACATGTGGGTCCCATGAGCCAGCACCTTACTCAACGTTTCAGAGGCGGCTTGAGATCGAAAGAAAAAGGAAAGTGACCGAATATCAGGAGCTAAAAATAATCCAAGAAAGGAAACTTTTATTGTACATAGAGGTTGACATATGGGTCCCACTAATACAAGCTCTTTCGCTCGAAGATCTTGCAAGTTGATTGTACATAGAGGATGACATGCGGGCCCCATGTGTCAGCAGCTTACTCAATGTTTCCAAGGCGGCAGTGGATCAAAAGAAAAAGGAAATAGCCAAAATCAGAGGGTGAAAAATAAATCCAACAAAGGAGAGGTTTATTGTCCATGGAGGCTGACATCTGGGACCCACGAGCCAGCAGCGTCCTCTACGTTTAGAAGGCGACTGGGGATCGAAAGAAAAAAGGCAAATAGCCAGAAATTAGGGGTACAAAATAACTCCAAGAAAGGAAGTGTTTATTGTTCATAGAGGCTGACATGTGGGACCCATGAGCCAGCAAAGTCTTCAACGTTTCAAAGGCGGCAGGGGATCAAAAGAAAAAGGAAGTAGCCAGAAATTAGGGGTAAAAAATAACTCCAAGAAAGGAAACTTTTATTGTTCATAGAGGATGACATGCGGGACCCATGCTCCAGCAGCTTCCTCAACGTTTCAAAGGCGGCATGAGATCGAAAGAAAAAGGCAAGTGACCAAATATCAGGACCCGAAAATAATCGAAGAAAGAAATTTTATTGTACATAGAGGATGACATGCGGGACCCATTTAGCAGCAGCGGTCTCAACGTTTCCAAGGCGGCACGGGATCAAAAGAAAAAGGAAGTAGCCAGAAATTAGGGTTCAAAAATAACTCCAAGAAAGGAAACTTTTATTGTTCGTAGAGGATGACATGCGGGACCCATGAGCCAGCAGCTTACTCAACGTTTCAAAGGCGGCATGAGATCGAAAGAAAAAGGCAAGTGACAAAATATCAGGAGACAAAGATAATCCAAGAAAAGAAAACTTTATTGTACATAGAGGATGACATGCGGGTCCCATTTAGCAGCAGCGGTCTCAATGTTTCAAATGCGGCTTGAGATCAAAAGAAAAAGAAAGTAGCCAGAAATTAGGGGTAAAAAAACTCCAAGAAAGGAAAGTTTTATCGATGAGCCAGCAGAGTCCTCAACATTTCAAAGGCGGCAGGATCAAAAGAAAAGGAAATAGCCGAAAATCAGAGGGTGAAAAAAAACCAAGAAAATGAACTTTTATAGTACATAGAGGATGACATGCGGGTCCCATGAGCCAGCAGGTTTTTCAACGTTTCAAACGTGGCATGAGATCGAAAGAAAAAGGCAAGTGACCAAATATCGGGATCCAAAAATAATTCAAGAAAAGAAACTTGATTGTACATAGAGTATGACATGCGGGTCCCATTTAGCCAGCGGTATCACCGTTTGAGAGGCGGCAGGGGATCGAAAGAAAAAGGCAAGTGACCAAATATGAGGTGCCAAAAAATCGAAGAAAAGAAAGTTTTATTGTACATAGAGGATGACATGCGGGTCCCATGAGCCAGCAGGTTTTTCAACGTTTCAAACGTGGCATGAGATCGAAAGAAAAAGGCAAGTGACCAAATATCGGGAGCCAAAAATAATTCAAGAAAAGAAACTTGATTGTACATAGAGGATGGCATGCGGGTCCCATTTAGCAGCAGCGGTATCACCGTTTGAGAGGCTGCACGGGATCGAAAGAAAAGGCAAGTGACCAAATATCGGGAGCCAAAAATAATCTAAAAAAATTTTACTGTACATAGAGGATGACATGCGGGTCCCATTTTGCAGCAGCGGTCTCAACGTTTCCAAGGCGGCACAGGACCAAGAAAAATGAAGTAGCCAGAAATCAGGGGGTGAAAAAATCCAAAAAAGAACGATTTCAATTGGGCTGCATGTGGACATCTGGGCATTCGAACTATCCTGCTGGGCCTTTTGACTCGTACAATTTCAGCCCACTCCAAAACAGGATAGTTCGGATTTTTCTAAAAAAACAGGAAAGTCCTATGCTTCGCAAAAACAAAAAACAAGGAGATTCAGCATATAAATTTGTTTATGTAAAAATAAAGATTTAATTTATCCGTTGAAATAGCTCAGAGCGCAATACACTGTTTATTGTCTGCAAAATAATCAAGATATCACATGTTTCTTGTACGGGAGGCTGACATCGGGGACCCATGAGCCTCGTTTTAAAGGCGGCAGGGGATGGAAAGAAAAAATAAACCAAAAATATGTTGGTAAAAAATCCAAGAAAAGAAACATTTTCGTTCCGAGAGGATGACATGCGGGACCCATGAGGCGCAGCATCCTCGTTTATTGTTCATAGAGGCTGACATGTGGGACCCGTGAGCCAGCAGCGTCCTCAACGTTTTAAAGGCGGCAGGATATCGAAAGAAAAAATAAGCCAAAAATCATTTGGTAAACAATATCCAAGAAAAGAAACATTTACCGTTCTGAGAGGATGACATGCGGGACCCATGAGGCAGCAGCATCCTCAACGATTCCAAGGCGGCAGGGGATCAAAGAAAAAAGGAAATATCCAGAAATTAATTAGGGGTTCAAAAAAATCCATCAAAGGAAACTTTTATTGTTCATAGAGGATGACTTGTGGGACCGACCTGCCAACAGCGTCCTCATCGTTTCAAAGGGGAGGAGATCAAAAGAAAAAGGCAAATAGCCAGAAATTAGGGGTCAAAAATAACTCCAAGAAAGGAAACTTTTATTGTTCGTAGAGGATGACATGCGGGACCCATGAGCCAGCAGCTTACTCAACGTTTCAAACGCGGCATGAGATCGAAAGAAAAGGCAAGTGACAAAATATCAGGAGCAAAAGATAATCCAAGAAAAGAAACTTTATTGTACATAGAGGATGACATGTGGGTCCCATTTTGCAGCAGCGGTCTCAATGTTTGTAATGCGGCTTGAGATCAAAAGAAAAAGAAAGTAGCTAGTAATTAGGGGGTGAAAAATCCAAGAAAATAAAGTTGATGGACATAGAGGATGATATGCGGGTCCCTTGAGCCAACAGCTTACTCAACGTTTCAAAGGGGGCAGGGGATCAAAAGAAAAAGGCAAGCCAAAAATCAGAGGGTGAAAAAAATCCAACAAAGGAAACTTTTATAGCACATAGAGGATGACATGCGGGTCCCATGAGCCAGCAGGTTCCTCAACGTTTCAAACGTGGCATGAGATAAAAAGGCAAGTGCCCAAATATGAGGTGCCAAAAAAAACTCCAAGAAAAGAAAGTTGATTGCTCATAGAGGATGACATGCGGGTCCCATTTAGCTGCAGCGGTCTCACGTTTGAGAGGCGGCGGGGATCGAAAGAAAAAGGCAAGTGAACGAATATGAGGTGCCAAAAATAATCCAAGAAAAGAAAGTTTTATAGTACATAGAGGATGACATTCGGGTCCCATTTAGCAGCAGCGGTATCACCGTTTGAGAGGCGGTAGGGGATCAAAAGAAAAAGAAATTGCCAAAAATCAGAGGGTGAAAAAAAACCAAGAAAATGAACTTTTATAGTACATAGAGGATGACATGCGGGTCCCATGAGCCTGCAGGTTCCTCAATGTTTCAAACGTGGCATGAGATCGAAAGAAAAAGGCAAGTGAAAAAATATCGAGCCAAAAATAATTCAAGAAAAGAAAGTTTTATAGTACATAGAGGATGACATGCGGGTCCCATTTAGCAGCGGTATCACCGTTTGAGGCGGCAGGGGATCGAAAGAAAAGGCAAGTGAAAAAATATGAGGAGCCAAAAATAATTCAAGAAAAGAAAGTTTTATAGTACATAGAGGATGACATGCGGGTCCCATTTAGCAGCAGCGGTATCACCGTTTGAGAGGCGGCAGGGGATCGAAAGAAAAGGTAAGTGACCAAATATGAGGTGCCAAAAATAATTCAAGAAAAGAAAGTTTTATAGTACATAGAGGATGACATGCGGGTCCCGTTAGCAGCAGCGGTATCACCGTTTGAGAGGCGGCGGATCGAAAGAAAAAGGCAAGTGACCAAATATGAGGTGCAAAAAATCCAAGGAAAGAAAGTTTTATAGTACATAGAGGATGACATGCGGGTCCCATTTAGCAGCGGTATCACCGTTTGAGAGGCGGCAGGGGATCGAAAAAAGGCAAGTGACCAAATATGAGGTCCCAAAAAAACTCCAAGAAAAGAAAGTTGATTGCACATAGAGGATGACATGCGGGTCCCATTTAGCAGCAGCGGTCTCAACGTTTCCAAGGCGGCAAAAGAAAAAGGAAGTAGCCAGAAATCAGGGGGTCAAAAAAATCCAAGAATAGAAAGAATTTTGGTTCATAGAGGATGACATGCGGGACCCATGATCCTGCATCGTAAACGGCTCGATCGGAGAACGTTGAACGAGATGGCGTGATCTAGAAAAAACAATGCCAGAGAGGCTGCCATCTGGGCCCTACATCCCTCGGCGGTGCGGATTTGTGTTGACTCGGCCGACGAACCCGAGATTTCGAGATGCACCATGTCCCGGGCCACCATACGCGACGTTTTGGCCGCTTTCGTCGGGCTAGGTGGCCTCAAAAACGAGAAAAAAAGTTTTGACATGCACCACGGAGGGACCAAAAATCGTCGGCCATGGTACACCAGCAACCACGGCGCGACTTCAACTTCGTCGGCCATGGCAACTTTTCTTGTAGTGGTAGATACATGATTTTTCTGGTTTGAATATGTCTAGACCTTGTTTATCAACTTGAGTGCTTACTATATGACATAAGAAGGCAATGTGCTATGTTTTTTTTTGAATTTTTATGCCCATATGATTCTTGGTCAAATCCTAGGTACGGTTTGACCAAGATTTGAACATGTTTAAAACATCAAAATAAAATGTAAGCATGGATCCTTCTTAGTCGCTCTAAAATGAAGCTTTAGGGAGGTTTTTGAAATTTCCATGTTTGCAACCCAAAACCACTTCTCTTCATGCTTGCTGACTTTTAAGATAGAGTTTAGGGTTAGGGGTAGATACGTACATGATTTTTCTAAGTATTTTTATGCCCATTTGAATCTTGGTAAAATCCAAGGTTTGACCAAGATTTGAACAAGTTTAAAACATGAAAATGAAAAGGTAAGCCTGTATCCTTCTTAGTCACTCCAAAATGAGGCTTTTGGGAAGGTTTTTGAAATTTCCATGTTTGAAACCCAAAACGACTTCTCGTCGTGCTTGACTTCATAAGACAAAGTTTAGGGTTAGGGGTAGATACATTATTTTTTTAGTTTGAATATGTCTAGACCTTGTTTATCAACTGGAGTGCTTACTATATGACATAAGAAGGCTATGTGCTTTGGTTTTTCATTTTTTGAATTTTTATGCCCATTTGATTCTTGGTCAAATCCTATGTACGGTTTGACCAAGATTTGAACATGTTTAAAACATTAAAATAAAATGTAAGCATGGATCCTTCTTAGTCACTCTAAAATGAAGCTTTTGGGAGGTTTTTGAAATTTTCATGTTTGAAACCCAAAACCACTTCTCTTCATGCTTGACTTCATAAGACAGAGTTTAGGGTTAGGGGGTTATTGAGAATTGAGAGTGGCATAAACACAACTTCAGTTTTTGTAATGGCATAAACACAACTTGTGAATTGAGGAGTTGCATAGAACCAATTAACCCTTTTTGGTGATGTCGTCCTGTAGCCCTTGTCAAATTAAATTCCTCTGATACTAATGGGAGGGCTTGCTCACCCCACATGCCAGGAAGAAGTGGAGAGAAACTACTCGTCCCTTGTTGGACACGGACCATTGGAAACTTATTTTTATGCCCTTTTGAATCTTGGTCAAATCCTTGGTTTGACCAAGATTTGAACAAGTTTAAAACATGAAAATGAAAAGGTAAGCATGCGTCCTTCTTAGTCACTCTAAAATGAAGCATTTGGGAGGTTTTTGAAATTTCCATGTTTGAAACCCAAAACCACTTCTCTTCATGCTTGATCGACTTCATAAGACATAATTTAGGTTTAGTGGGTAGATACATGATTTGTCTGGTTTGAATATGTTTAGACCTTGTTTATCAACTTGAATGCTTACTTTATGACATAAGAATACTATGTGCTTTGGTTTTCATTTTTTATTTGTTCTGAATTTTTATGCCCATTTGATCTTGGTCAAATCCTAGGTTTAACCAAGATTTAAACAAGTTTAAAACATGAAAATGAAAAGGTAAGCCTGTATCCTTCTTAGTCACTCCAAAATGAGGCTTTTGGGAAGGTTTTTGAAATTTCCATGTTTGAAACCCAAAATGACTTCTCGTCGTGCTTGACTTCATAAGACAAAGTTTAGGGTTAGGGGTAGATACATGATTTTTCTGGTTTGAATATGTCTAGACCTTGTTTATCAACTCGAGTGCTTACTATATGACATAAGTAGGCTATGTGCTATGGTTTTTCATTTTTTTTTTGAATTTTTATGCCCATTTGAATCTTGGTCAAATCCTAGGTACGGTTTGACCAAGATTTGAACATGTTTAAAACATCAAAATAAAATGTAAGCATGGATCCTTCTTAGTCGCTCTAAAATGAAGCTTTTGGGTGGTTTTTGAAATTTCCATGTTTGAAACCCAAAACCACTTCTCTTCATGCTTGACTTCATAAGATAGAGTTTAGGGTTAGGGGTAGATACGTACATGATTTTTCTAAGTATTTTTATGCCCATTTGAATCTTGGTAAAATCCAAGGTTTGACCAAGATTTAAACAAGTTTAAAACATGAAAATGAAAAGGTAAGCCTGCATCCTTCTTAGTCACTCTAAAATGAAGCATTTGGGAGGTTTTTGAAATTTCCATGTTTGAAACCCAAAACCACTTCTCTTCATGCTTGATCGACTTCATAAGACAGAGTTTAGGGTTAGTGGGTAGATACATGATTTGTCTGGTTTGAATATGTTTAGACCTTGTTTATCAACTTGAATGCTTACTATATGACATAAGAATACTATGTGCTTTGGTTTTCATTTTTTATTTTTCTGAATTTTTATGCCCATTTGATCTTGGTCAAATCCTAGGTTTAACCAAGATTTAAACAAGTTTAAAACATGAAAATGAAAAGGTAAGCCTGTATCCTTCTTAGTCACTCCAAAATGAGGCTTTTGGGAAGGTTTTTGAAATTTTCATGTTTGAAACCCAAAACCACTTCTCGTCGTGCTTGACTTCATAAGACAAAGTTTAGGGTTAGGGGTAGATACATGATTTTTCTGGTTTGAATATGTCTAGACCTTGTTTATCAACTTGAGTGCTTACTATATGACATAAGAAGGCAATGTGCTATGTTTTTTTTTTGAATTTTTATGCCCATATTATTCTTGGTCAAATCCTAGGTACGGTTTGACCAAGATTTGAACATGTTTAAAACATCAAAATAAAATGTAAGCATGGATCCTTCTTAGTCGCTCTAAAATGAAGCTTTTGGGAGGTTTTTGAAATTTCCATGTTTGAAACCCAAAACCACTTCTCTTCATGCTTGACTTCGTAAGATAGAGTTTAGGGTTAGGGGTAGATACGTACATGATTTTTCTAAGTATTTTTATGCCCATTTGAATCTTGGTAAAATCCAAGGTTTGACCAAGATTTGAACAAGTTTAAAACATGAAAATGAAAAGGTAAGCCTGTATCCTTCTTAGTCACTCCAAAATGAGGCTTTTGGGAAGGTTTTTGAAATTTCCATGTTTGAAACCCAAAACGACTTCTCGTCGTGCTTGACTTCATAAGACAAAGTTTAGGGTTAGGGGTAGATACATTATTTTTTTGGTTTGAATATGTCTAGACCTTGTTTATCAACTTGAGTGCTTACTATATGACATAAGAAGGCTATGTGCTTTGGTTTTTCATTTTTTTGAATTTTTATGCCCATTTGATTCTTGGTCAAATCCTAAGTTTGACCAAGATTTGAACATGTTTAAAACATTAAAATAAAATGTAAGCATGGATCCTTCTTAGTCACTCTAAAATGAAGCTTTTGGGAGGTTTTTGAAATTTCCATGTTTGAAACCCAAAACCACTTCTCTTCATGCTTGACTTCGTAAGATAGAGTTTAGGGTTAGGGGTAGATACGTACATGATTTTTCTAAGTATTTTTATGCCCATTTGAATCTTGGTAAAATCCAAGGTTTGACCAAGATTTGAACAAGTTTAAAACATGAAAATAAAAGGTAAGCCTGGATCCTGCTTAGTCACTCTAAAATGAAGCTTCAGGAGTTGAGGTTTTTGAAATTTCCATGTTCGAAACACAAAACCACTTCTCTTCGTGCTTGACTTCATATGACAGAGTTTAGGGTTAGGGGTAGATACGTACATGATTTTTCTAAGTAATTTTATGCCCATTTGAATCTTGGTCAAATCCTAAGTTTGACCAAGATTTGAACAAGTTTAAAACATGAAAATGAAAAGGTAAGCCTGGATCCTTCTTTGTCACTCTAAAATGAAGGTTTTGGGAGGTTCTTGAAATTTCCATGTTTGAAACCTAAAACCACTTCTCTTCATGCTTGATCGACTTCATAAAACAGAGTTTAGGGTTAGGTGGTAGATACATGATTTGTCTGGTTTGAATATGTTTAGACCTTGTTTATCAACTTGAATGCTTACTATATGACATAAGAATACTATGTGCAAAGAAGTGAGCCTAGCTCATTCGGTTAGGGAAGTGGATGTACAACCCAGCCACCCAGGTTCAAGTCCCCACGGGCGCAGAATTGGGTTCTTATTATAAAAAAAACTGTAGGGGCTTCCCTTACCGTATTCCTTTCAAAAAAAATACTACGTGCTTTGGTTTTCCTTTTCTGATTTTTTCAGAATTTTCATGCTTTGATCTTGGTCAAATCCCAGGTTAAACCAAGATTTAAACAAGTTTAAAACATGAAAATGGAAAGGTAAGCCTGCATCCTTCTTAGTCACTCCAAAACGAAGCTCATGGGAAGGCTTTTAAAATTTCCATGTTTGAAACCCAAAACGACTTCTCTTCGTGCTTGACTTCATATGACAAAGTTTAGGGTTAGGGGTAGATACATGATTTTTCTGGTTTGACATGTCTAGATCTTGTTTATCAACTTGAGTGCTTACTATATGACATAAGAAGGCTATGTGCTTTGGTTTTTCATTTTTTTGAATTTTATGCCCATTTTAATCTTATTCAAATCCTAGGTTTGACCAAGATTTGAACAAGTTTAAAACATGAAAATAAAAGGTAAGCCCGGCGTCCTTCTTAGTCACTCTAAAATGAAGCTTTTGGGGGTTCTTGAAATTTCCATGTTTGAAACCCAAATTAAACCACTTCTCTTCATGCTTGACTTTACAAGACAGAGTTTAGGGTTGGGGGTAGATACATGATTTGTCTGGTTTAAATATGCTAGACCTTGTTTATCAACTTCAATAACTACTATATTAAAGTGTAACCAACATCTTTTTTCTCAAAATCTTGTATTAATTTTTAAACTACGGATGGGTGGACGCGTATGTGGCTGATTACCATGATGTATTTTTGGTGCAGTCTTTGCAATTTTCTAAGGGTTTTTCCCTTTGTTTCAGTGTGTTTTCTTGTTGTCTGGGTGGCTCTAGCTTCTTTTCAAACCTCTTTGACTACTTTTGTCTCACCGGATGGCCCCTGACTGGAGAAATCACGTGCCATACCGTTCTTGGTTTCCTCACGGCTCTCTCTCTCTTCCTCATTATCTTCCCCACTATCGCGACTCGCGAGCTCCTCCCTGACAATCCCCTACGCTCCCTGCAGGAGCTCCTCTCCTTTCCTAATTCTCTTCCAATGGAGGATAGAGGGACTGGCATTGACAATCGCTTCAGGCGGTACAGCGCGGGGCGGTGGTGCCAGGCCCTGAGGCAGCAGCAGGTGCCGCTGCTTGGACGACGAGGTAGAGGCGGCGGGGAACGGCGGCCGGCAGTGAGTTCGGCCGGAGCCTGACCGTGACAAGCTGCTGGTGAGGTGCAGCCGTCGCGGACGTTCGCGTCGACCTGCGCCAGTGGCGGGAGCGGAGGGGAGGACCGGCGCCGGCGAGGAGGCGGCGACGGCGCAAAGAGCGATGTGCCCAGCGTCCGGACGAGCTCCACATCCTCCACCCGCCAATCCCCTACACATTCACCGGCTTCCGCCGCCGGAGCTTCTCGCCTCGCCTGATCCCTTCAAGCGGAGATAGAGGGACGGGCGCTACGGCCTGGCGTCGAGAGGCGCTTCAGGTAGTTGGCAATCTACGACTCGGGGCGGTGGAGCCAAGCACTGAGGCAGGAGGTAGGCGGCAGCAGGCAGCGCTGCTTGGGCGACGAGGCAGAGGCGGCGAGGTCGGCCGGGGCTTGGCCGGCACAAGATGCTGGTGAGGTGCATCCTGTGTGGTCGCTGACATCCGCGTCGAGCTGATGCTATCACGGAAGTGGCGGGGAGGAGCAGCGCCGGCGAGGAGGCTGCCAGCCAAGGTCGACCACGAGCTTTCGATCCCCGTTTTCCAATGTATCGTCCAGTTTCTTTTCTGAATTTTTTGTGTATGTTGGCTGAGTTGCAGATCTAGGAGACCAAGAGCCGTCGCCGCATCGCGGCAGCAACAAGAATTTCTCCCCCGCTACCAGACTACCCTGCCGCAGCGCCTGCTCCACGTACGTCAAATTCAATCAGCCAAACCAAACCAACTCTCTACCTTTTCTCTTGCAAGTTAAACACAAATGGTTTCGTGATGCCATAAGTAGTCTTTTGCTTACCGTAGCCAAGTGATGAGTCTTCTTTTGCAATCAGATCTGGGCTATTTTTTTAGCTAGGAATAAGATCATCTTTTACGTGCTTAGTTACAGAAATCCTCTTTCATATCTCTTTCAGATCAGGTATAATTGTTTTTTTACTTGGCTATAACTTTCATGTATATGCGGAGAACAACTAGATTAACAGTGGAAGCTCAACTTGGGAGATCAAGATCAGCTTCGTCGAGCCTTATACTTTGTGCTCTCAAATTCTGTAGGTTCCCTTTTATATGCACTATAAATGGCAGCGAAGTTTCCATGTGTTGAAATCATAAGAATAATCAGTAAGGAAGATTGTATCAAACTGAAAAAGCATGCATGTATGTTCGTTTTGTCATCTCTAGCAGACCTTTTCTATTTAGTGAAGTTACACCGGTGTATTCCACGCCAATCATAGTTGTTCAAATGAAATTGCTTTTGCTTTAGAAAATCAAATCTCATGTCAGGATATGTCATGCCTGCAGGTCCAAGCACTAAAACTGATTTTTTTAAGGATATATCTTATTTGCAGTAGAGATCATAATTTAATCATTCTTATGAAGGAACTTTTTATTTAGAGATTAGATCACAAAAATTGCTATGCAATATCTTTTTTATACCCAAATTCCTGAATTTGCAGCAAGCTTTAACAATTATGTATATAAGTATTTTAGCTTTACAACTGGGTTTTCCTCGACGTGCCCATGCGGTGCTGACCATGGATGTATAAATGAATCTAAAATACTTTTTTTCCTTATATGATACGATTCACCTTTTTTATGATGAAACTATGCTTACATGTCACTGCAATATTTTAAGGTCATGTGCTCTTCTTCCTGATTGATGTGCTGCTAGGTATTTTGGAAGACTGGAGGTAACATGAACTAGGTCATATGTATGATTAGTGTAACTTCAGCCACTTTACAACAACTGAATTGGCCTCTGGTCTCGACAGCTCCAAGATAACAGAATCATAAGGGTAAATTTTTCTGTGGTGCGTTGTACATCTTCTCCTTCTTTTCTTTCACTTGCTCTTCCATTTTGATTCCTCTTCCCACATTTTTCCATGAGAAATTGGATCTCTATGTAAGTTTCATGGACTGTTCTTAATTCTTTGGTACGATATCTAGGATCAGATGCTGAATATTCACTTACATGCAGGTCAAAGAAAGTGGGACATACAACTCTCTCTACTCAATTATGTATCACCTTGACAATTCCAATAAAAGGTCTTTGTGTGTGTTGCTCGAATCTAGGAATGCATGGGTAAGCAAACAAGACACAATGTATATGAACTGACTTTATTTCTGCAGACCATGAGATATTAATTCTGCCATGTTATTTTGGAACTGCTTTCTTGGCCCGAAGTAGTTGCTTGCTTGGTATATATTAGGATGAAGTGGTGGAGGCAGGTTTTATTATTATGATATTTAGATAGGATTCTTTCTTGATATACATTTTCCTGCATAACGGAACATATGCAGAGCTAGCTTCATGTTGCAGATACATGAGGAGCACATTTAGTTTCATGCTGTAAAAATAGAAGCAGGTTACCTCTTTATTTCCATGTCCTGGCAGGTTTTCAGTTCGAATCATGGGTATTTCACTCCAGTAGGACACAAAATGCTTACATGCAGGAAACAAAATGAAGCATTCTTATAGAGGTGTGTCCTACTGGAGTGAAAGAAAATTCTTCTGCCTTATAACTCACGCCTTGGTTTATTATTCACAAGTAACTTGAAGTTCAGTATATCATCATCTTTAGGCTCCTGCAACTTTAAATTTTCTACAACTCTTGCTATTTTACATAAACCTAACATTTTATCATGATATTTCTCTCGGTTCTTACAAAGTATACCACATAAATTTTGTCGTATTTTAAATTTTGTCACTAAAGAAATTCGAATGTTTGCATACATTGTTTCAGTAAAAATAGATTCCTCCTGTGTGAGTATATTTTACTATACCGATGATTAACTATATTTGAATTTATGAATTAAAGCGAATTGGATTTGCGGTGAGATTAAAACATCTGTGTGGCCCTATCGTCTAGGGTTGTATTCCTTCCCCAGGTTTAGATACTTGCAAATACGAGAAAATTAGGTTATTTATATCTATTGTTGTTTTATACTGTTTGATGAAATAAGGGTACGCACCAAAATATTAGTCATGGACTGAACATAAGTCTTGAATTATTGGTCATATGAAGAAACAGAGTTAGCATGTAGGCCCTTAATTTACTTTTCAAGGTGTACCATTTTTTATATCACCATTGTGTCTGAGCCAATATAATCAAAATTTCATGTTCTGTATCTTCTTTCGAGGTTCCCGTTCTATTTCATACCCCAGTTGATGCAATTTATTATTCTGTGAAAGTATAGGATAAACTAAAGTTTACTTAATTACTACTTGCCTATTTCTCTTACAGTTTTCTTGCGAATAGCTGCATACGAGAGTTGCCCTCGAGCCTTTTCATGCTGACAAACATGACAGGTTTGTACGTCTAATTGATGTTTAATTACTAAATTTCTTGCGCTAATGCCATCTTGGATTTAACAAACTAGGTAATGTTTTGTCATAAGTACCACGGATTTCTATTTTCTAGCATTATTGCATTGTAGTACTTTGTTCTGTAAATTACATGAAGGCATGGAGTTGAATGAGAAAATTGACAGAAGTCTTTTTTTTGCATTGGTAGTACATAATCATAGGTCTGAGCCATTAATGCTTGAAACAGAACACATCGGGAAGCATTTGTATATTTTTATTAGGATTCTTTTTTGTGTGTCTTCCTCTGTCCTACAAAGGAGATCTGCTCAAAATAGTTATACTTTTGTCGGTGATTGTAGTTTTGTTACATTTAATTGCGAGGAAGATTTATAAATTTACTAAAATGGTAACAATGCTACAATTATTTGCTTGACAAGAAAATTCGTTAGTTAATACACAAATATGAATTAGAGCTCTCTTTTTACTGTTTTTATATCGCCTCATCTAAGCTGGTCCAGTGTACTACTACACTTAGGGGGACACTACAGTTATTTTTGTCTCTACTAAACTCCAGGGCAAGATGACCCGAGGTTGGCGGACAATCTTTGATCATCATACAGCAACATGAAGCAATACTATTGAGCCTGAATCTAGCAATGTCAGCCACGGACGGTTGAGGTAACGTTGGCATGATTTAATATGTTCTGTATTGTCAATTGTTGTTCATATCTGAATTGTTTGGGTGTAGACACTGCTTCAGGCTCTGGTCTTCACACTGTTTCTTGTGATGGGTGCAGGGATGTACAACGTGCCAGTCTAATGACCCAACTGGACACGTTTTAGATTCTACATAGCCTAGCTTAGAAGTTTTTTGCTTCATTTTTCTTCTTTTCTTTTTGATATTGCTTTGAGAGTTGTATTTGCACTACTTTAGTGCTTTCTTCTAATACAGATGACACAGTTTGGTGTGTATTCGAGAAAAAGAAGGTATATCCATCATTTGCAGAGAAAAAAAAGGTCGGTCCAATTTCCATTCACTACACTATTAGCTACGCATCAATAATAACCTATATGACACAAATGCTAAAACTGCAAGAATGCTCGATGTCAGTCACAGAAACATGATTGCAGTACCACTTTAGTATGTAAACATCAGTCAAAGTAACAGAAGGACTCAAATAGAGTTAGCTACTGAATTCATTCTTATCCTGATGTAGAGTTAGTTTCTATATATTATTGAGACGTTTCTGATGCTTAGTTTCCTGTTGGGCTTTTCATCTCGACAAATCATTAGCTGAAATGGGCAGCTACTATTTTTAGATTATATCAACTAAGGCAGCTGTTACTTTTCTCTGTTCTTACTAATTACTGTTCATGAAACTATAGTTCATATTACATGTGTCAAGGTGAGACGATTGCTAAAGTAGAATTATCTGCATTTACTTTGCCGTGCTTTCCCTGAAAATAGTCTGTTGTTTTTGGCTACTAATTCATACGCTCACATCTTCACATGTTAAACATGGATGTACACTAGACCAGCTTAGATGAGGCAATTGTCCACTTTTGCTGGTGTAGCAATTTTAGTATTTCATCTTACACTCAATTACTTCAGGGTAGCCGTCTTTTGTTTTCAGATGTCTTTTAATAGATCAAATTCTGAGAAGGATGCAATTACCTTCCCACGGTCAGTTTCCTACATGGGGTAGCTAGCTGAGCATTTGGCTAAGTATATGAACTCTTACTTTCACAACTGGAGACATGAACCATCAGTATTAGTAGATGGCCTAGCAATTTAACCGATACTGCACAAGATACACACCAAGGAGTGATAACAAATGGCATCACAAAATTGTGTTCTGTAAAAAATAATCCTGAAGTTGTGTTGTGATCTATTTATGAGTTGCAGCAATATGTGCAACGGATTCGTTCTCTACACATCAGGATTAGACAGTTTTGTTAAATTAAATGTTGATCTCTTCACAGTTGAGATTGTTTCAGACTTCCGGATAGCATGATGTTTGATTGCGTTGTCTCAGGGCTTAGGGAAAGTGGGTATGTGCCTAATATCAGCTCCCTTAACGTTGTAAGGGCAGTTTGAGAATCGGTGAGTTTGAGCATCATTTATTCAAAAAAAATCATGCTACAACTGCTAAACTTCACTTCATGTTGTGCCATCATCATTGCTGATGAAAAGCCCATAAATATTTACAACTGCTAAACATTTACTCCATCTCACAGCTTAAGGTGTAAATAAATTGGCGCTAGGATTAAGGAGGGTTGGCGTGCAAATTAGCTTCCATACTTGCCCCTCATAAATCTCTAATAACTCACTCCTTTTACTCCGTATTTCTCTCTCTTCCCTAAAGTAGCCGCATCAGACTCCTCGTTAACTACCATCTCATGCATGCACCGTATACAACCAATGAGGCACCGGTTTTAGAGGAGATTGACTGGAGGAGCAGTTAATTCAGCGTGAATACCGTGTGCATGCCATAGCTGGGTCAATCGTCTCCTTGTTTTTAGCAAACGAGAAACGGCTGAGAGGGGCATCTTCGGTAGAAATAGGATAGAGTTCACCCTACGCCTTATGCTTTGATCAAAAATCGAATTTATTTTTACGCCTTAAGCTCTGAGATAGAGGGAGTATATTAGTTAGACACGCCGCGCCGATCATTGCTAGTGCCTTACTATATGACATAAGAAGACCATGTGAAGGAGACATGCATCACCTTTTTTGGTGATGTAACTAGTCGTCCTGTAGCCCTTGTCAAATTCCTCTGATACTGATGGGAGGGCCTGCTCACCCTATACGCTAGTACAGTAGTAGTAGTTGCATTTTTTGGGCTCACACCGGCGAAGGGCGCGAATCGGGCGCGTCGGCGCCTCGCGGCACGACGGTTTTCGCGTGTGGGGCCGCCTTGTCAGCGGGAGGACGCGACTGTTCGCATCAAAGGCGACGCGGGAAGGTTGGTAGTCCCCGGCGTTTAATGGTCTCCCGCGCCTAAACCTAGGCGGCCACGAGGGCAGCGGCCGGACACGCGGCGTCCAGTCGCCTACGCCGCCGTAAATGAGGCTAGTTGCCTACCACCAGCATAAAGTACCTACTACGCCGTCCACCCCCGCGGTGCTATCCTCTCATTTCCACTCCACCTCAAAAATGCCGCGCCATCGGAACACGAGGTTCTGTAGGCTTGGCCTCAAAGTCCGCGCGCAGCCTCCACCACCATCGCAGCGGAGCCGGAGCCGGAGCCGCAGTCCGACGCGGAGTACAGCTCCGATAACGATGAGGACCCACGGTTGAAGGAGGAGTACAGCGAGCACGACCTCCGGATCTTGGAGGCTTCCCAACGGAAGTTCTGCGAGGACAGGGCTCATCGCCATTATGAGGCGTTCGCCCGCCAGCAAGCGATACTCTTCTTCCAGAAGGAGATTTCTCGGCTAAGGACTGAACCGCTGGGACAGCGCCGCCGGCAAGGTCTTTTGACGGCGTCCGCCATGCTCGACCGCCTGAAGCGCGAACAGTGGCTGCGCCAGTGATGAAGTGCTGGGTATTCATTTTCAACCTGTGTATTCATTTTGCCAAAATCCTCATGTATTTGCCAAATTTTTCCCTGATTTATGAGGAAATTCTAAGGTTTTGTCAAAATCTTGGGTATTCAGCTGCATACGCAAGAATACCCCTGGGGCCGCCCCTATCGCGAAGCATGGGACGAGAAGCGGGCACGGACGTAGGCGGCATAGGCGAAGAACGAGGACGAGGCAGACCCGTCGCGCGCCCCAACCGACGTCCATTAGATTAGGATTAAGTTTAAGTTTTATTTAGGCCTCCCCAACCGACGGCATCACTTGTGTTCATGTAGTATTATTATGGTGGTGTACTTGTGTTCATGTACTTGCTTCAGACATGTACTGCTGTGTTTGTTGAAGGAGACATGCATCACCCTTTCTTGGTGATGTCTTCCTGTAGCCCTTGTCAAATTAAATTCCTCTGATACTGATGGGAGGGCTTGCTCACCACACACGTCAGGATGAAGTGGAGAGAAACTACTCGTCCCTTGTTGGACACGGACCATTGGAAACTTATTTTCATTATCAATCCTACGTATTATTTTTGTGGCATATATCTTATATTACACCTTGTCAGTGCCCATGATGATGGACTTGGGTGTCTAGGAAGGAGGACACTAGCGAATAAACAAACCGGTCAGCCAAACTGGGCAGCCGATGAAAAGTATGATCAAGTGCGAATCGTCGAAATTGCAATACAATAATTTCCGGGGAAAATAATTGTTGATATGAACTTGCAAGTGTGGGCTACCCACAAACTATTTGCAAACACGGGCTATGCATCCACCATGCCATGCTATCTATAGTTCTATTCCTGTTGCTTAGTTTTTTCCCAGTTTTATGAGTTGAAGCTGATATACCGTTCCTACGAATTAGCCAAACTAGATCCAGAGGCATAATGTTCAGATTGTGGGCTTCATAAGTATACCATTTGGGTCCATTTTTGTTGTTGCATTGTTCAGGCAACAAGATCAAGCTTGTAGAGAGCTCATCTTCGAAAAAAAGGGAGCTGCCCTGATGATCAGGCCACCAAACGCCAGTGAGCAGACCCGCCCTGGCAGCTTCTGCAAGTTACTGGATGGGCTCATCCCCAGTGCTTTTAAGCCCTGGTTTGAAGGTTTGTGGCCAGAGACCATCAAGCTGAAGATCTCCACCGATTGCATCTGGGAGGTCGGCCTGAAGGAGGAAGATGGCAAGATTGTTATGGACGCACGCTGGTCAGCGTTTGTCAAAGCACATGACTTGAAGATAGGATACTTCACGGTATTCAAGAGGATTGACACCAGATCCTTGAAGGTGCTCGTATTTGATCACGACAACTGCGAGAAGGTCATCAAGTGTAAAGGCAATCATGCACCACTGGAGGAACAATATGGATCACAGCTCAAATAAGGTGGTGCATGTTCGGTTCTAATTACCACTTTTTTGTAGAGAGGTGGTCAATAAGTATATTTACCACTCTCTTCGATGATGCATTTGTGGTCAACATGATGGTACTCTTATATATGTGCGTGGCTCCTCCACACACAATGTTATGTTAAACATGAAGGCTCAATCTGTACTCAATGTCTCTAGTTACATTAGTTAATGCTTGTGTTGGCTGTATTGTGAAGAACACATGCTGTTCAGTTGTCTGGTGAAGTCAAAATGCTGCATTTGGTTCCTCGCAAACGTATGCATGCACCAACAAACTCCCCTTCCATAGTTTTCCAACAAATAGCTAACCTCCTGCTGACAAGCATATTAGGCGCAAATGTGCAACCTTCAGTAACGATCAGGCTTCCAGCACTGCCCCATGTAACCAGACATTTTTTGTGTGTGAGGCTAACCTTACCAATAGAAAAAAAGTACAACTTCCCCCGCTTGGGCCAAAATTTCCCCTTTTGGGTTGCCGTCTACATGGTAATTGATGTGGGCCTACTTACTCGGACTATAATGCCCAATAACTACAAACGGGCAACTCAAACACTTTCGGCCCCTTTTCTAATGCAACACGGATCCTATGATTCACCAGAAAAAAACAGGGACATTCTACGTACAAGTTGTTTTTAAAGTATTTCTTTTGTATTATTGGGGGTTGCAATTTTTGAAACCATACCCTGTGTGAAAAATCTTGATCACTCCATACCCTGCATGGATCACTGTATTTTGGAAAAAATATCAAAAAGTAGATTTTGAAATTTTAAAATTCTGAAAAGTTTTATGATTTATTCTATCAACTTGAAGATCTTAGAGCGATAGAGATTGTATTGAAGTCTGCAAAATAAAGATAAACCCGTTGTGAACCAGTGCAACGTTTTGAACCATATAGTATATCTGAGATATGACACATTTCGTCTACATGGAGGCTGACATATGGGACCCAAAGAAAAATCCAAGTAGCCAAGTAGCCAGAAATCAGGAGTCAACAAAATCCAAGAAAGGAAAATTTTATAGTTCAGAGAGGATGACATATGGGACCCAATTTGCGGCATCGGCCTCAAAGTTTCGAAGACGGCAGGGGATCCAAAGAAAAAGCCAAGTAGGCAGAAATTAGGGGGCCAAAAATAATCAAAGAAAGGAAACGTTTGTCGTTCAAAGAGTATGACATATGGGACCCATTTGCCAGCAGCGTCCTCGACTTTTCAAAGGCTGCAGGGGATCCAAAGAAAAAGCCAATTAGCCATAAACCAGGGGCCAAAAATAATTCAATAAAGGAAACGTTCATTGTACATTGAGGCTGACATATGGGACCCATTTGCAGCAGCATCCTCAACGTTAACAAGACGGCAGGGGATCCAGAGAAAAAGTCAATTTTCTAGAAATCACGAGTAAAAAAAATCCAAGAAAGGGAACATTAATCGTTCCGAGAGGATGACATCTGGGACCCATTTTACAGCAGCGTCCTCATTGTTACTATGGCGACAGGGGATCGAAAAAAAGGCAAATAGCCAGAAATTAGGGGACAAAAATAAATCCAACAAAGGAAAGGTTTATTGTTCACAGAGGCTGACATGTGGGTCCCATGAGCCAGCAGGGTCCTTAACGTTTGAAAGGCGGCATGAGATCGAAAGAAAAAGGCAAGTGACAAAATATCAGGAGCCAAAGATAATCCAAGAAAAGAAACTTGATATTACATAGAGGATGACATGCGGGTCCCATTTAGCAGCAGCGGTATCACCGTTTGAGAGGCTGCACGGGATCGAAAGAAAAAGGCAAGTGACCAAATATCAGGAGCCAAAAACAATTCAAGAAAAGAAACTTGATAGTACATAGAGGATGACATGCGGGTCCCATTTAGCAGCAGCGGTCTCAACGTTTCCAAGGCGGCAAGGGATCAAAAGAAAAAGGAAGTAGCCATAAATCAGGGGGTCAAAAAAATCCAAGAATAGAAAGAATTTTGGTTCATAGAGGATGACATGTGGGACCCATGAGTGCCAAAAATAATCCAAGAAAAGAAATTTTATTGTACATAGAGGATGACATGCGGGTCCCATTTTGCAGCAGCGGTCTCAACGTTTCCAAGGCGGCACAGGACCAAAAGAAAAATGAAGTAGCCAAAAATCGGGTGAAAAAATCCAAGAAAAGAAAGATTTCAATTGGGCTGCATCTGGGTCTGGGCCTTCGAACTATCCTGCTGGGCCTTTTGACTCGTACAATTTCAGCCCACTCCAAAACAGGAAAGTTCGGATTTTCTAAAAAAACAGGAAAGTCCTATGCTTCGCAAAAACAAAAAACAAGGAGATTCAACATATAAGTTTGTTTATGTAAAAATAAATATTTAATTTATCCGTTTGAAATAGCTCAGAGCGAAATACACTGTTTATTGTCTGCAAAATAGTCAAGATATCACATGTTTCTTGTACGGGAGGCTGACATCGGGGACCCATGAGCCAAGCGTCGTCAACATTTTAAAGAAGGTAGAGGATCGAAAGAAAAAAAAATAAACCAAAAATCAGTTAAAAAAAAAAGAAATATTTATCGTTCTTAGAGGATGACATGCGGGACCCATGAGGCAGCAACATCCTCAACGTTTCCAAGGCGACACATGATTTTAAAAAAAGGCAAAATAGCCAGAAATTAGAGGTCAAAATAACTCCAAGAAAGGAAAGGTTTATTGTTCATAGAGGCTGACATGTTGGACCCATGAGCCAGCAGAATCCTCATTGTTTCAATGGCGGCAGGGGATCAAAAGAAAAAAGAAGTAGCCAGAAATTAGGGGTAAAAAATAACTCCAAGAAAGGAAACTTTTATTGTTCGTAGAGCCAGCAGCTTACTCAACGTTTCAAAGGCGGCATGAGATCGAAAGAAAAAGGCAAGTGACAAAATATCAGGAGACAAAGATAATCCAAGAAAAGAAACTTTATTGTACATAGAGGATGACATGCGGATCCCATTTAGCAGCAGCGGTCTCAACGTTTCATATGCGGCTTGAGATCAAAAGAAAAAGAAAGTTGATTGTACATAGAGGATGACATGCGGGTCCCATGAGTCGCAGCTTACTCAACGTTTCAAGGCGGCGGGGGATCAAAAGAAAAAGGAAATAGCCAAAAATCGAGGGTGAAAAAATCCAAGAAAATAAACTTTATAGCACATAGAGGATGACATGCGGGTCCCATGAGCCAGCAGGTTCCTCAACGTTTTCAAATGCGGCATGAGATCGAAAGAAATAGGCAAGTGACCAAAAATCAGAGGGTGAAACATAATCCAAGAAAAGAAACTTTTATTGTACATACAGGATGACATGCGGGTCCCATTTTGCAGCAGCTGTCCCAATGTTTCAAAAGAAAAAGAAAGTAGCCAGAAATTAGGGGTAAAAAAAACTCCAAGAAAGGAAAGCTTTATCGTTCATACAGGCTGACATGTGGGACTGACCTGCCAATAGCATCCTCGTCGTTTCAGAGGGGGCTGGAGATCAAAAGAAAAAGGCAAATAGCCAGAAATTAGGGGTCAAAAATAACTCCAAGAAAGAAAACTTTTATTGTCGTAGAGGATGACATGCGGGACCCATGAGCCAGCAATAGTCAACGTTTCAAAGGCGGCATGAGATCGAAAGAAAAAGGCAAGTGACCAAATATCAGGTGCCAAAAAAATCCAAGAAAAGAAAGTTTTATTGTACATAGAGGATGACATGCGGGTCCCATGAGCCAGCAGGTTCCTCAACGTTTCAAACGTGGCATGAGATCGAAAGAAAAAGGCAAGTGACGAAATATCAGGATCCAAAAATAATTCAAGAAAAGAAACTTGATTGTACATAGAGGCTGACATGTGGGACCTATGAGCCAGCAAAGTCCTCAACGTTTCAAAGGCGGCAGGGGATCAAAAGAAAAAGGAAATAGCCAAAAATCAGAGGGTGAAAAAAACCAAGAAAATGAACTTTTATAGTACATAGAGGATGACATGCGGGTCCCATGAGCTAGCAGGTTCCTCAACGTTTCAAACGTGGCATGAGATCGAAAGGAAAAGGCAAGTGACCAAATATGAGGAGCCAAAAATAATTCAAGAAAAGAAAGTTTTATAGTACATAGAGGATGACATGCGGGTCCCATTTAGCAGCAGCGGTATCACCGTTTGAGAGGCTGCACGGGATCAAAAGAAAAAGGCAAGTGACCAAATATGAGGTGCCAAAGAAAATTCCTAGAAAAGAAAGTTGATTGCACATAGAGGATGACATGCGGGTCCCATTTAGCAGCAGCTCTCAACGTTTCCAAGGCGGCAAGGGATCAAAAAAGGAAGTAGCCGAAATCGGGGGGTAAAAAAATCCAAGAATAGAAAGAATTTTGTTTCATAGAGGATGACATGCGGGACCCATGAGTGCCAAAAATAATCCAAGAAAAGAAATTTTATTGTACATAGAGGATGACATGCGGGTCCCATTTTGCAGCAGCGGTCTCAACGTTTCCAAGGCGGCACAGGACCAAAAGAAAAATGAAGTAGCCAGAAATCAGGGGTGAAAAAAATCCAAGAAGAAAGATTTCAATTGGGCTGCATCTGGACATCTGGCCTTCGAACTATCCTGCTTGGCCTTTTGACTCGTACAATTTCAGCCCACTCCAAAACAGGAAAGTTCGGAATTTTCTAAAAAAACAGGAAAGTCCTATGCTTCGCAAAAACAAAAAACAAGGAAATTCAACATATAAGTTTGTTTATGTAAAAATAAAGATTTAATTTATCCGTTTGAAATAGCTCAGAGCGCAATACACTCTTTATTATCTGCAAAATAATCAAGATATCACATGTTTGTTGTACGGGGAGGCTGACATCGGGGACCCATGAGCTAGCAGCGTCGTCAACGTTTTAAAGGTGGCAGGGGATGGAAAGAAAAAATAAACCAAAAATCTATTGGTAAAAAATCCAAGAAAAGAAACATTTTCGTTCTAAGAGGATGACATGCGGGACCCATGAGGCCAGCATCAGCGTTTATTGTTCATAGAGGCTGACATGTGGGACCCGTGAGCCAGCAGCGTCCTCAACGTTTTAAACGGCAGGAGATCGAGAAAAAATAAGCCAAAAATCGTTTGGTCAACAAAATCCAAGAAAAGAAACATTTACGTTTGAGAGGATGACATGCGGGACCCATGAGGCAGCAGCATCAACGATTTCAAGGCGGCGGGGGATCAAAAGAAAAAAAGGAAATATCCAGAAATTGATTAGGGGTTCAAAATAAATCCATCAAAGGAAACTTTTATTGTTCATAGAGGTTGACATGTGGGACCGACCTGCCAACAGCGTCCTCATCGTTTCAAGAGGGGGCAGGAGATCAAAAGAAAAAGGCAAATAGCCGAAATTAGGGGTCAAAAATAATTCCAAGAAAGAAAACTTTTATTGCCGTAGAGGATGACATGCGGGACCCATGAGCCAGCAGCTTAGTCAACGTTTCAAAGGCGGCATGAGATCGAAAGAAAAAGGCAAGTGACCAAATATCAGGTGTCAAAAAAAATCCATGAAAAGAAAGTTTTATTGTAGATAGAGGATGACATGCGGGTCCCATGAGCCAGCAGGTTCCTCAACGTTTCAAGCGTGGCATGAGATCGAAAGAAAAAAGGCAAGTGACGAAATATCAGGATCCAAAAATAATTCAAGAAAAGAAACTTGATTGTACATAGAGGCTGACATGTGGGACCTATGAGCCCAGAGTCCTCAACGTTTCAAAGGCGGCAGGGGATCAAAAGAAAAAGAAATAGCCAAAAATCAGAGGGTGAAAAAAACCAAGAAAATGAACTTTTATAGTACATAGAGGATGACATGCGGGTCCCATGACCCTGCAGGTTCCTCAACGTTCCAAACGTGGCATGAGATCGAAAGAAAAAGGCAAGTGACCAAATATCAGGATCCAAAAATAATTCAAGAAAAGAAAGTTTTATAGTACATAGAGGATGACATGCGGGTCCCATGAGTCAGCAGCTTACTCAACGTTTCCAAGGCGGGGTCAAAAGAAAAAGGAAATAGCCAAAAATCAGAGGGTGAAAAAAATCCAAGAAAATAAACTTTTATAGCACATAGAGGATGACATGCGGGTCCCACCAGGTTCCTCAACGTTTCAAACGTGGCATGAGATCGAAAGAAAAAGGCAAGTGACCAAATATGAGGAGCCAAAAATAATTCAAAAAAGAAAGTTTTATAGTACATAGAGGATGACATGCGGGTCCCATTTAGCAGCAGCGGTATCACCGTTTGAGAGGCTGCACGGGATCGAAAGAAAAAGGCAAGTGACCAAATATGAGGTGCCAAAAAATCCAAGAAAAGAAAGTTTTATAGTACATAGAGGATGACATGCGGGTCCCATTTAGCAGCAGCGGTATCACCGTTTGAGAGGCGGCAGGATCGAAAGAAAAAGGCAAGTGACCAAATATGAGGTGCCAAAAAACTCCAAGAAAAGAAAGTTGATTGCACATATAGGATGACATGCGGGTCCCATTTAGCAGCAGCGGTCTCAACGTTTCAAGGCGGCAAGGGATCAAAAGAAAAGGAAGTAGCCAGAAATCAGTCAAAAAATCCAAGAATAGAAAGAATTTTGGTTCATAGAGGATGACATGCGGGACCCATGATCCTGCATCGTAAACGGCTCGATCGGAGAACGTTGAACGAGATGGCGCGATCGAAAAAAACAATGCTAGAGAGGCTGCCATCTGGGCCCTACATCCCTCGGCGCGGATTTGCGTTGACTCGGCGGCGAACCCGAGATTTCGAGATGCACCACGTCCCGGGCCACCATACGCGATGTTTTGGCCGTTTCGTCGGGCTAGGTGGCCTCAAAAACGAGAAAAAAAACGTTTTGACATGCACAACGGAGAGACCAAAAATCGTCGGCCATGGTCACCAACAACCACGGCGCGACTTCAACTTCGTCGGCCATGGCAACTTTTCTTGTAGTGAAGGCTTTGGCTAGCAAGGTTATTTGAAGCAAACACAAGTATGAACCGGTACAGCAAAACTTACATAAGAACATATTGCAAGCATTATAAGACTCTACACTGTCTTCCTTGTTGTTCAAACACCTTAACCAGAAAATATCTAGACCTCAGAGAGACCAATCATGCAAACCAAATTTCAACAAGCTCTATGTAGTTCTTCATTAATAGGTGCAAAGTACATGATGCAAGAGCTTAAACATGATCTATGTGAGCACAACAATTGCCAAGTATCAAATTATTCAAGACATTATACCATTTACCACATGCGGCATTTTCCGTTTCCAACCATATATCAATGAACGAAGTAGTTCAACCTTCGCAATGAACATTAAGAATAAAGCTAAGAACATATGTGTTCATACGAAACAGCGGAGCGTGTCTCTCTCCCATATAAAGAATGCTAGGATCCGAGTTTATTCAAACAAAAACAAAAACAAAAGCAAACAGACGCTCCAAGCAAAGCACATAAGATGTGACTGAATAAAAATATAGTTTCACTAGAGGAACCTGATAATGTTGTCGATGAAGAAGGGGATGCCTTGTTCATCCCCAAGCTTAGATGCTTGAGTCTTCTTGAAATATGCTGGGATGAACCACGGGGGCATCCCCAAGCTTAGACTTTTCACTCTTCTTGATCATATTGTATCATCCTCTCTCTTGACCCTTGAAAACTTCCTCCACACCAAACTCGAAACAAACTCATTAGAGGGTTAGTGCATAATTGAAAACTCATACATTCAGAGGTGACATAATCATTCTTAACACTTCTGGACATTGCACAAAGCTACTGAAATTTAATGGAACAAAGAAATCCATCAAACATAGCAAAACAGGCAATGCGAAATAAAAGGCAGAATCTTACTATTGTTTTTAAACAAATTTTCAGAAACAAGCCAAGCATAATTATTTTCTAGAGCTTCATGCATTCCTAGAAGCTTACTAGGTATCGGTACTTTAATCTCCTTACCATCATTAACATTACTAGTGTACCTTATTCTATCCATGTCCATTTTTTCAAGTGTTCTTTTAAAATAAGGGAACAAACCAAGCCTCTTATGCTTGATAAAAACTTTTCTAGCTTCTTTAACTATATCTTCAAATTCTCTAACAAGGACTTTTAAAACAAAATTTCTCTTTTCTCCCCTCTCCATATCAGAAAGTGTAAGAAACATATGTTGTATTATGGGATTGAGATTAACAAATCTAGTTTCCAACATGTGTAGAAGCACTTTCATAAGTAGGAGCAAATTTTAATAATGGTATATCTTCAAAATCTTCATCCATACTAACATGGGTGAAAAATTCTTCTATATTATCTCTTCCAATGATAGACCCTTGTCCTACCGGTATTTTTTTAAGAGTGAACTTAGGAGGAAACATGATGAAATAAACAAAAAGTAAATAAAGTAAATGCAAGTAACTAATTTTTTTGTGTTTTTGATATAGAGAACAAGACAGTAAATAAAGTAAAGCTAGCAACTAATTTTTGTGTGTTTTGTTTTAGTGCAGCAAACAAAGTAGTAAATAAAGTAAAGCAAGACAAAAACAAAGTAAAGAGATGGAAGTGGAGACTCCCCTTGCAGCGTGTCTTGATCTCCCCGGCAACGGCGCGAGAAAATATGCTTGATGCGTGCAATTAACACACGTCCGTTGGGAACCCCAAGAGGAAGGTGTGATGCAGACAGTAGCAAGTTTTCCCTCAGAAAGAAACCAAGGTTTATCGAACCAGGAGGAGCCAAGAAGCACGTTGAAGGTTAATGGCGGCGAAGTGTAGTACGGCGCAACACTGGGATTCCGGCGCCAACGTGGAACCTGCACAACACAATCAAAGTACTTTGCCCCAACGTAACAGTGAGGTTGTCAATCTCACCGGCTTGCTGTGAACAAAGGATTAAATGTATTGTGTGGAAGATGATGATTGTTTGCGAAGAACAGTAAAGAACAATTGCAGTAGATTGTATTTCAGATGTAAAGAATAGGACCGGGGTCCACAGTTCACTAGTGGTGTCTATCCCGTAAGATAAATAGCATGTTGGGTGTTACAGTTGGGCAATTGACAAATAAAGAAGGCATAAAAATGCACATACATATATCATGATGAGTACTATGAGATTTAATCAGGGCATTACGACAAAGTACATAGACCGCCATCCGGCATGCATCTATGCCTAAAAAGTCCACTTTCAGGTTATCATCCGAACCCCTTCCGGTATTAAGTTGCAAGCAACAGGCAATTGCATTAAGTATGGTGCGTAATGTAATCAACACAAATATCCTTAGACAAAGCATCGATGTTTTATCCCTAGTGGCAACGCACATCCACAACCTTAGAACTTTCTCTCACTGTCCCAGATTTAATGGAGGCATGAACCCACTATCGAGCATAAATACTCCCTCTTGGAGTCACAAGTATCAACTTGGCCAGAGCCTCTACTAGCAACGGAGAGCATGCAAGAACATAAACAACTCATATATGATAGATTGATAATCAACTTGACATAGTATTCAATATCCATCGGATCCCAACAAACACAACATGTAGGATTACAAATAGACGATCTTGATCATGATAGGCAGCTCACAAGATCGAACATGATAGCACAATTAGGAGAAGACGACCATCTAGCTACTGCTATGGACCCATAGTCCAGGGGTGAACTACTCACACATCGATCCGGAGGCGATCATGGCGATGAAGAGTCCTCCGGGAGATGATTCCCCTCTCCGGCAGTGCCGGAGGCGATCTCCTGAATCCCCGAGATGGGATTGGCGGCGGCTGCGTCTCTGGAAGGTTTTCCGTATCGTGGCTCTCGGTACTAGGGGTTTCGCGATGAAGACTTTAAGTAGGCAGAAGGGCAGGTCAGAGGGCGTCACGAGGGGCCCACACAACAGGCCAGCGCGGCCAGGGCTTGGGCCGCGCCGCCCTATTGTGTTGCCACCTCGTGGCCCCACTTCGTATCTCCCTCGGTCTTCTGGAAGCTTCGTGGAAAAATAGGCCCCTGGGCGTTGATTTCGTCCAATTCCGAGAATATTTCCTTACTAGGATTTCTGAAAACAAAAACAGCAGAAAACAGCAACTGGCTCTTCGGCATCTCGTCAATAGGTTAGTGCCAAAAAATGCATAATAATGACATATAATGTGTATAAAACATGTGAGTATCATCATAAAAGTAGCATGAAACATAAGAAATTATAGATACGTTTGAGACGTATCAACCAGCAAGGTAGACCATCCCTCTTCTCTTTTGTTTACACATGTATTTTAGTTTTTTATTTATAGCTGACACTCCTCCCAACCTTTTGCTTACACAAGCCATGGCTAACCGAATCCTCGGGTGCCTTCCAACATTCACATACCATGGAGGAGTGTCTATTTGCAAAATTAAGTTGCTTACCGATAGATCAGGCAAAACATGTGAAGAGAATTATTAATGAAAGTTAATTAATTGGGGCTGGGAACCCCGTTGCCAGCTCTTTTTGCAAAATTATTGGATAAGCGGATGAGCCACTAGTCCATTGGTGAGAGTCTGTCAGAAGTAAATGACAAGATCGAAAGATAAAACACCACATACTTCCTCATGAGCTATAAAACATTGACACAAATAAGAGATAATAGCTTTTGAATTGTTTAAAGGTAGCACATGAAGTATTTGCTTGGAATGGCAGAAAATACCACATAGTAGGTAGATATGGTGGACACAAATGGCATAGGTTTGGCTCAAGGTTTTGGATGCACGAGAAGTATTCCCTCTCAGTACAAGGCTTTGGCTAGCAAGGTTTTTTGAAGCAAACACAAGTATGAACTGGTACAGCAAAACTTACATAAGAACATATTGCAAGCATTATAAAACTCTACACTGTCTTCCTTGTTGCTCAAACACTTTTACCAGAAAATATCTAGACCTTAGAGAGACCAATCATGCAAACCAATTTCAACAAGCTCTACGGTAGTTCTCCACTAATAGGTTTAAACTACATGATGCAAGAGCTTAAACATGATTTATGAGAGCTCAAAAAATTTGCCAAGTATCAAATTATTCAAGACAATATGAAGCATTTTCTGTTTCCAACCAAATATCAATAAGTGCAACGGCTTTCAACTCCGCCATGAACATTAAAATAAAGCTAAGAACACCCGTGTTCATACGAAAAAGTGGAGCGTGCCTCTCTCCCACACAAGCATGAATTTATTCAAACAAAAACAAAAATAAAAACAAACAGACGCTCCAAGTAAAGCACATAAGATGTGACTGAATAAAAATATAGTTTCACTAGAGGTGACCTGATAAGTTGTCGATGAAGAAGGGGATGCCTTGGGCATCCCCAAGCTTAAATGCTTGAGTCTTCTTGAAATATGCAGGGATGAACCACGGGAGCATCCCCAAGCTTAGGCTTTTCACTCTTCTTGATCATATATCATCCTCCTCTCTTGACCCTTGAAAACTTCCTCCACACCAAACTCGAAACAAACTCATTAGAGGGTTAGTGCATAATCAAAAATTCACATGTTCAGAGGTGACACAATCATTCTTAACACTTCTGGACATTACCCAAAGCTACTGAAAGTCAATGGAACAAAGAAGTCCATCCAACACAGCAAAAGAGGCAATGCGAAGTAAAAGGCAGAATCTGTCAAAATAGAACAGTCCGTAAAGACGAATTTTTTAGAGGCACTGGACTTACTCGGATGAAAATGCTCAAATTGAATGAAAGTTGCGTACATATCTGAGGATCACGCACGTAAATTGGCAGATTTTTCTGAGTTACCTACAGAGAACCCTGCCCAAATTCGTGATAGACAGAAATCTGTTTCTGCGCAATAATCCAAATCTAGTATGAACCTTGCTATCAAAGACTTTACTTGGCACAACAATGCAATAAAATAAGATAAGGAGAGGTTGCTACAGTAGTAACAACTTCCAAGACACAACAAAACAGTAGCAAAATAAAAACATGGGTTATCTCCCAGAAGTGCTTTCTTTATAGCCATTAAGATGGGCTCAGTAATTTTAATGATGCTCGCCCAAGAAATAAGAATTGAAGCAAAAGAGAGCATCAAGAAGCAAATTAGAAACACTTTTAAGCCTAACCCACTTCCTATGAAAAGGAATCTTGTAAATAAACAAGTCATGTAAGCATAATGCGACAAGCATAGAAAGGCAACACAAGCGCAACTTCAAGATTCTCAACATAAAGAGGGGAAACTTAATATTATTAAGATGCATATAACCATGTTTCCCTCTCTCATAATAACTTTCAGTGGCATCATGAACAAACTCAACAATATAAGTATCACATAAAGCATTCTTATTCACATGCATAAAAGTATCATTACTCTCCACATAAGCATAATCAATTTTATTAGTTGTAGTGGGAGCAAATTCAACAAAGTAGCTATCATTATTATTCTCATCAAGTGTAGGAGGCATAGTATAATCATAATAAAATTTACTCTCCATAGTAGGCGGCACCAAAAGACCACTATCATTATAATCATCATAAATAGGAGGCAAAGTATCATCAAAGAAAATTTTCTCCTCAATGCTTGGGGGACTAAAAATATCATGGTCATCAAAACCAGCTTCCCCAAGCTTAGAATTTTCCATATCATTAGCAACAATGGTGTTCAAAGCGTTCATACTAATATCATTGCTACTAGCATGCAAATAAGATTCCATAGGTTTTTTAATTTTCGCAGCAAAAAATCCATGTCTTAACTCAGGAAATAGCTTAAAAAGCTCATAGTTGCTCTCCATTATGCCTTACTAGTGTAAAACAAGAAACAAAAAGATGCAATTGTAGGATCTAAAGGAAATAGCTTCGAGCACTCACACACCGGCAACAGTGCTAGGAAATAGCTTAGTAGTCGGAGGATGTGAATACCTTTTACCTTACCTCCCCGGCAACGCCGCCAGAAAATATGCTTGATGTCTACGCACGCTTCTATTCCAGTAGAGTGTTGGGCCTCCAAGAGAAGAGGTTTGTAGAACAGCAGCAAGTTTCCTTAAGTGAATCACCCAAGGTTTATCGAACTCAGGGAGGAAGAGGTCAAAGATATCCCACTCAAGCAACCCCGCAATCACGATACAAGAAGTCTCTTGTGTCCCCAACACACCTAATACACTTGTCGATGTATAGGTGCACTAGTTAGGCGAAGAGATAGTGAAATACAAGTAGTATGGATGTATATGAGTGGTAATAGCAATCTGAATAAAATATGGCAGCGAGTAAACATGCAACAGAATAGTAAATAAACGGAGATTCGATGTTTGGAAACAAGGCCTAGGGATCATACTTTCACTAGTGGACACTCTCAACATTGATCACATAATAAAACTACTCTACACTCTCTTTTTGGATGACAAACACCATTAATTGTGTAGGGCTACAAGAGCACCTCAATGCCGGAGTTAACAAGCTCCACAACATTCGATGTTCATATTTAAATAACCTTAGAGTGCATAATAGATCATTGCAATTATACCGAGTACTAACATAGCATGCACACTGTCATCAGGCTATGAAAGGAGGAATAGATCGCATCAATACTATCATAGTAATAGTTAACTTCATAATCTACAAGAGATCACAATCATAGCTTATGCCAAGTACTACATGATGCACACACTGTCAACATTACATCATGGAGGAGGAATAGACTACTTTAATAACATCACCAGAGTAACACATAGATGATATTCAACTAGATCACAAAGAGAGATATGAACCACATAGCTATGGTAGAGCCCTCAGCCTCGGGGGAGAATTACTCCCTCGTCATCATGGAGACAGCGATGTCGGTGAAGATGGCGGTGGAGATGCCTTCCGGGGGCACTTCCCCGTCCCGGCAGGGTGCCGGAACAGAGACTTCTGTCCCCCGAATTGGAGTTTTGCGATGGCGGCGGCTCTGGAAGGTTTTCTGGTGTTTCGTCAATCCGTGTCGAAGATTTAGGTCAGGACGGCTTAAATAGGCGAAGAGGCGGAGTCGAAGGGGCCACGGGGGTGCCACACACTAGGGGGGGCGCGCCCCCCCCGGGCCGCGCCGCCACCACGTGTGGGGGCCCTGGTGACGAGGGATCACCTCGGCAATGCCTACGTATTGTAGACTAGGGTTTCGGGAGAGAGCGACGATGGAGATTTCGGGAGCGAGATTAGGCACACGACGTACCCAGCTTCGGGTCCCCTCGGTGGAGGATCCCTACGTGCTGCTAGCAATCCAGTATATGAGCATAGATGTGTTTACAGGGTGCCGCCGTAGGCGGAGCTATGTTGTCTATATTCTCTCTCCCTTATTTCGGGTGCCCTGGCTAGCTTTATATATGCAACCAGCCTAGGGTTTTACAAGAGTCCTAGTCGACTACTTCTTCGGGTTGCCTTGTTGGGCCTTCTCCATATTGGGCCGAGCCGATCCAGGTATACCAATAATGGGTACCCGAAGGGTATACCCATGTCAGTAGCCCCCGAGTGTCTAGGGAAGTCGAAGACTTGCGTAGAGACTCCAAGCATAATCATCTCCAAAGGTGAGGTCCATGTCCTAGATCATGTGTAGCATAAATGATGTCGACGTTTCTTGAAGTTATCGGGTGCGCGAGCGGCAGTCCGATGGGAGTAACCCCGAGTCTATGGGTAAGTGACGAGGGATCACCTCGCCAATGCCTACGTATTGTAGACTTGGGTTTCGGGAGAGAGCGACGATGGAGATTCCGGGGTCGAGATTAGGCACACGACGTACCCAGCTTCGGGTCCCCTCGGTGGAGGATCCCTACGTGCTGCTAGCAATCCAGTATATGAGCATAGATGTGTTTACATGGTGCCGCCATAGGCGGAGCTATGCTATCTATATTCTGTCTATATGTTGTCTCTCTTCTTTCGGGTGCCCCTGGCTAGCTTTATATATGCAACCAGCCTAGGGTTTTACAAGAGTCCTAGTCGACTACTTCTTCGGGTTGCCTTGTTGGGCCTTCTCCATATTGGGTCTTCTCCATATTGGGCCGAGCTAGGTATACTAATAATGGGTACCCGAAGGGTATGCCCATGTCAGTAGCCCCCGAGTTTATAGGGAAGTCGAAGACTTGCATAGAAACTCCAAGCATAACCATCTCCGAAGTCGAAGAAATACAAGGTGAGGTCCATGTCGTAGATCATGTGTAGCGTAGATGATGTCGACGATTCTCAAAATTGTTTTTCTATCGGGTGCGCGGCAGCGCTCCCGATGGGAGTAGCCCCCGAGTCTATGGGCAAGTGCTTGCACTTGGGCATAGACTCAAGTTGTACTACTCGATGAAGAACTTAACTATATTTCTGGAGGACTTGATGAAATCCATGTGCTCCCGATGGGAGTAGGCTCCACTCGAGTCGTAGAATCGAGTTGAGTCTACAAACCTTGATTGTCATAGATGCTGTCGAAGTTATTTTTCTATCGGGTGCGCGACCAGCGCTCCCGATGGGAGTAGCCCCCGAGGCTACAGCCAAGTGTTTGCACTTGGGTGTAGGCTCAACTTGCTTTTAATCGACCCCATAATTTTTCCTCTTGTATCTTGTCGGGAGAGTGAACAATGCTCTCGATAAGAGTAGCCCCCGAGCCTATGGGCAGGTGCTTGCACCTAGGCATAGGCTCAAGTTGTACTACTCGATAAAGAACTTGGCACAGCCCCTCTTTTTATCGAATCCAGGCCGTTGCTATTTTTATTTGACATTGATATCTATATTGTACAGGGATAATGGTAGTTGGGGCTAGTTCATCTGACGGATCAGGTACTAGTTAACTGCTCTAGTGGCAATCCGCAAAAACCTACTTCAAGATCACGTCCCTGGACATGATCTCGGGATACTGGTGTCGACAAGTGCCGCTTAAGGTCTTACCATTATGTCGAGTCCCAGTCATATTTATCGGGTACCTAACGCGTCCGTTAGGATTTTTCTTCGTATCTGTTGATACGGATAAAAGTAGCAGAGCGCAGTCTTTGGCGATGCCACGCCACAGAACGGATCTGGGGTCTTACCTTCGCAGAGTTTTGCGGCATTCAGAGATTGTTCGCGACTTTGGCGCTCTGAGAATATTTTGTCAAGTGCCTTGTTCGGCTGATGCAATGACCCATTTTGCGGGCTCTTCTATTTTTCTCTCGGGCTTGATGAGACAGCCGAATATATTGGTTCTTCTATATTGTCGGGTACATCACCGATGCTCTTGCTCGGAACAAATGACGAGTCAATGGACCCGAAGATTTGTCCACCCTCTTTTTTTTTTTTTTTGGGTTCCTCCTTGATGAAAATTTCGTCGAGTTCCTTCTTCAGGAAAATTTCTTCGGGTCCTCTTTGAGGACAATTCTTCGGGTCCTCCCTGAGGATAATTCTTCGGGACCTCCTTGAAGATAATTCTTCGGGTTCCTCCTTCAGGAAAATACTTCGGGTCGTGTTCTTTCTTGAAGACAATTTCGTCGAGTTCTCCCTGTAGACAATTTCGTCGGGTTCTCTCTTATATACTTTGAAATTTTCTTTCTCCTGCACAAATAAACAAACTTTTTCTATCTTTTCCTTGACTCTCTTTTTCGCATGCGGTGTCAGATGCTCGGATTCGATGATATGTAAAGTGAATATATGCCGCGCAGCCCCCGAGCGTCGGGTGCGGCGAAAGTAAATGATAATCAACTTTATGTGAAATAAAGGAACACTTAGCTTATTGGGCACGACGGAGTCGATGCGTGATGAGGTCTTCGAGTGTAGATAAGAAGTATAGCCGAAGTAGAAACCACCAAATAGTAAAATGGATGCCGCAAAATTGTTGATGAAGAAATAACCGAGCCCCCGAGCGTTACTGGGGTGATGTCATGATTGTTGCTGAGACGCTGTGTCACAATTATTACTCGGGGCGAAGTTGTTGTCGAGCCCCCGAGTATTATCCGTGTCGCCGAAAGAAAGCCATTAAGGATGAAATACCGAAGATGAATCCGAGATGAAGTACTGAATCCATATTGAAGATTACGCCATTAAATATAGAGCATATATTGAAGATAAATCCGTCGATATCATAGAGGATGAATCCATTGGCCCGAAGAATCCAGTAATAACCATAGAAGATGAATCCGTTGATATCATAGAGGATGAATCCATTGACCCGAAGAAAATAGTTCCAGTAATAATCATAGAAGATTAATCCATTGAACCGAAGAATCCAGTAATATAGAAGATGAATCCGCCAAAGAAAATAAATCCAGTAATAATCCTCGATGATAAATCCAGTGACCCGAAACGCCTCGGGTAATGTTGTATAAGAGTAAGCCAGTAATATTCATATAGATGAATCTTATAAGATGAATCCGATGAAAAAGAATCCAATAAGCCGAAGAAGATGAATCCATTGATCCGAAGAAAATAAATCCATTGAGCCGAAAATAGATCCACTTAACCGAAGTAGATATATCCAGAGGCGAAGAAAAGAATTTCACCAAGTGATCGAGTGTATTTGTGGTAACAAAGTAATGGGCAGCCCCCAGTGTTGAGTGTATTTGCTGTAATATTGCAATGACGCAGTCCCCGAGTATTCGGGTATGACGGAAGTAAATGATAATTGACTATTGGAAGAAAAACACTTAGCTTATTTATCGGCAGCGATGGGGCCGATGTGAAGCAGGTCGTGCGGCGCCTAGACGGCGTAGTCGATGTTGCGGACGTAGTCGATGAAGTTGCGCAGCATCAGAATATATCGGGTCCGCGATGTCGGGTCGATGGCCGGCGAACCCCAGAGTAAGACGAGCACGCCATGGCGGGCACGGTCGACCAAGCAGAGCAGTCGATGTTTTGTTTCAATCTACAATTATATTGCGGCGCAAAAAAAACTGTGCGCCAATAATAGTACGAGCCAAATAATATTTGGCAAAATAAAATTTTGCAAGTAATAATAAATTGAAAGTACAGCACCTGATATTTTTTGTCGGATGGTGGGTTCTCGAATCGGGATGAGCAAGTCCGCGAAAGTGTAAGGTTCGCGGCGGCGAATCGATGATGAGCATGTATGTAAGAAGTAATAGGAATACGAGCAAACAGAGAATTTCCGGAAAAGTAAAATTTGTTCAACAAAGTAAATAACCGGATGTATATCACCTGATTGCTTTGACGTGAAGGTCCGCTTAAGTCAAGATTGAATTTATTGCCTTGAAGAGTATACTAGTACTCCTTCTTTTCTATGGAGCTGCTCGTCGCCCAAAACGGTCCTGCTCCTTGGAACGGATGGACACAAATCCTTAGGCAGATGGACATGCTTCCCTCGGGACTCGATGGATTCTATCCTGAGCCAATACTGCACCTTGCTACTTCATTGATTGCTGTGATATTGCTAGCTATCAGCACCAGAAAGAGCCGTATCCACTTATGCCTTGCGAACCGCGTTTTGTGATCCACGCATTGCGATCGATTACTTGTTGACTTCACCAGATCCGAGCTTCATTGTTGACTCGATGGAACTACACAGCCGAAGAAAAACAAAAAATCGGCCAGATGCGATCCGTAGGGTGGAACGAGATGAAGCCTCCGGTATACGCAGAACCGTGATACGCAAACGAAACAGCTGATGACAATATTGATGATTGATGATGTAGAGGGATCCCGCCCGAATAACAAAATCCAGACATCGCAATTCCCCACAGATGGCGCCAATTGATGAGGGATCACCTCGCCAATGCCTACGTATTGTAGACTTGGGTTTCGGGAGAGAGCGACGATGGAGATTCCGGGGTCGAGATTAGGCACACGACGTACCCAGCTTCGGGTCCCCTCGGTGGAGGATCCCTACGTGCTGCTAGCAATCCAGTATATGATCATAGATGTGTTTACAGGGTGCCGCCGTAGGCGGAGCTATGTTGTCTATATTCTGTCTATATGTTGTCTCTCTTCTTTCGGGTGCCCTGGCTAGCTTTATATATGCAACCAGCCTAGGGTTTTACAAGAGTCCTAGTCGACTACTTCTTCGGGTTGCCTTGTTGGGCCTTCTCCATATTGGGTCTTCTCCATATTGGGCCGAGCTAGGTATACTAATAATGGGTACCCGAGTCTATGGGCAAGTGCTTGCACTTAGGCATAGACTCAAGTTGTACTACTCGATGAATAACTTAACTATATTTCTGGAGGACTTGATGAAATCCATGTGCTCCCGATGGGAGTAGGCTCCACTCGAGTCATAGAATCGAATTGAGTCTACAAACCTTGATTGTCATAGATGTTGTCGAAGTTATTTTTCTATCGGGTGCGCGACCAGCGCTCCCGATGGGAGTAGCCCCCGAGGCTACAGCCAAGTGTTTGCACTTGGGTGTAGGCTCAACTTGCTTTTAATCGACACCACAATTTTTTCTCTTTCTTGTATCTTATCGGGAGGGTGAACAATACTCTCGATAAGAGTAGCCCCCGAGCCTATGGGCAGGTGCTTGCACCTAGGCATAGGCTCAAGTTGTACTACTCGATAAAGAACTTGGCGCAGCCCCTCTTTTTATCGACTCCAGGCCGTTGCTATTTTTATTTGACATCCATATCTATATTGTACAGGGATAATGGTAATTGGGGCTAGTTCATCTGACGGATCAGGTACTAGTTAACTGCTCTAGTGGCAATCCAAAACCTACTTCAAGATCACGTCCCTGGACATGATCTCGGGATACTGGTGCTAACTCGACAGGTGCCGCTTAAGGTCTTACCATCTGTCGAGCCCCAGTCATGTTTTATCGGGTCCATAGCGCGTCCGCTGGGATATTTCTTCACATCTGTTGATGTGGAAAAAGTAGCAGAGCGCAGTCTTTGGCGATGCCACGCCACACAGAACGGATCCGGGGTCTTACCTTCGCAGAGTTTTGCGGCATTCAGAGATTATTCGCGACTTTGGCGCTCTGAGAATATTTTGTCAAGTGCCTTGTTCGGCTGATGCGATGACCCATTTTGCGGGTTCTTCTATTTTTCTCTCGAGCTTGATGAGACAAGCCGAATATATTGGTTCTTCTATATTGTCGGGTACATCACCGATGCTCTTGCTCGGAACAATATGATCGAGTCAATGAACCCGAAGATTTGTCCACCCTTTTTTTTTCTTCTTCTTTTTTTTTTGGTTCCTCCTTGATGAAAATTTCGTCGAGTTCCTCCTTCAGAAAAATTTCTTGGTCCTCTTTGAGGACAATTCTTCGGGTCCTCCCTAAGGACAATTCTTCGGGTCCTCCCTGAGGACAATTCTTCGGGGCCTCCTTGAAGATAATTCTTCGAGACCTCCTTGAAGATAATTCTTCGGGACCTCCTTGAAGGTAATTTTTCGGGACCTCCTTGAAGATAATTCTTCGGGACCTCCTTGAAGATAATTCTTCGGGACCTCCTTGAAGATAATTCTTCGAGACCTCCTTGAAGATAATTCTTCGGGACCTCCTTGAAGATAATTCTTCGGGACCTCCTTGAAGGTAATTTTTCGGGTCCTCCTTGAATAAGATTTCACCGAGTTCTGTCTTGAAGAAAATTTCGTTGGGTTCTCTCAAGATTTCGTCGGGTTCCTCCCCAAGAAGATTCGTCGGGTTCTCTCTTGATTTCGTCGGATTCCTCCCTGAAGAAAATTCGTCGGGTTCTCTCTTGATTTCGCCGGGTTCCTCCCTTAAGAAGATTCGTCGGGTTCTCTCTTGATTTCGTGGGTTCCTCCCTCGAAGAAGATTCGTCGGGTTCTCTCTTGATTTCGTCGGGTTCCTCCCTGAAGAAGATTCGTCGGGTTCTCTCTCTTGATTTCGTGGGTTCCTCCCCGAAGGATTGCTCGGGTGCTCTCTTGATTTCGTCGGGTTCTCTCTTATATACTTTGAAATTTGCTATCTCCTGCACAAATAAACAAACTTTTTCTATCTTTTCCTTGACTCTCTTTTTCGCATGCGGTGTCAGATGCTCGGATTCAATGATATGTAAAGTGAATTTATGCCGCACAGCCCCCGAGTGTCGTGTGCGGCAAAAGTAAATGATAATCAACTTTATGTAAATTAAAAAGAAACACTTAGCTTATTAGATACGACGGAGTCGACGCGCAATAAAGTCTTCGAGTGCAAAGAAGAAATCGAGCCGAAATAGAAACCACCAAATAGTGAAAATAGATGCCGCCAAATTGTTGATGAAGAAATAGCCGAGCCCCCGAGCGCTGCTGGGGTGACGTCATTATTGTTGCTTAGACGCCGTGTCACCGTTGTTACTCGGGATGAAGTCGTTGTCGAGCCCCCGAGTATTATCCGTGTCGCCGAAAGAAGGCCATTAAGGATGAAATACTGAAGATGAAGTCCGAGATGAAGTACTTGAGATGAATCCATATCAAAGATTACACCATCAAATATGAATCATATATTGAAAACGAATCCGTCGATATCATAGAGGATGAATCCATTGACCCGAAGAATCCAGTAATAACCATAAAAGATGAATCCGTTGATATCATAGAGGATGAATCCATTGACCCGAAGAAAATAGTTCCAGTAATAACCATAGAAGATGAATCCATTGACCCGGAAATGCATCGGGTAATATTGTATAAGTGAACCAATAATAACCCAAAGAAAACCAATCCAGTAATCCAGAGAGAATAAATCCACTGAGCCGAAGAAGATAAATCCACTAAGTCGAAGAAAATAATTCCACTGAGCCGAAGAAAATAATTCCACTGAGCCGGAGAAGATATATCCAGAGCCGAAGAAAAGAAATTCACCAAGTAACCAAGTATATTTGTGGTAACGAAGTAATGGCGCAGCCCCTTTGTTTGTGAATTTGTTGTAATAAGCAAGGCATGCAGGCCCCGGTCGAAAGACAGCCGTCAACTGGAAGTAGTTGATGAAGAGGGCGCAGTCGAAATAGTTTTGCCACCAAAGATAGTCCATGCGGAGGACGCAGTCGAAATAGATATGCGGCCGGAAATAGTTGATGAAGAGGACGGACGAGCACCCGAATATATCGGGTCCACGATGTCGGGTCCATGGCCAGCGAACCCCCGAGTAAGACGAGTGCACCATGACGGGCACGGTCGACCGAGCAGAGCAGTCAAAACTTTGTTTCAATCTGCAGTTATATCGCGGTGCAAAAAACTGCTAGCAAATAACAGTACGAGCCAAAAAATAATTGAAGAAATAAATTTTACGTAATTGAAAATATAGCACCTGATTTTTGTATCATAGCAAAGTTGCTTCAGAAAGGCCATGCTTCAGATTGCCAGCTTCAGGTCAAACACGCATAGAGAATAAAGATATTTGTGCTTGAAGGTTAGAATCATGTCAATCAATCAATAAAATAATCATAAGAGAAAAAAAATTGAGTAAGATGCTCCCGATTAGAACAGGGTCGCGTGGTGTTGGACGATTTTCTTGGACACGGTTTGCTCTTCCGCCTGGTGTTGTACGATTGGCTTGGACACGGTTTGCTCTTTCCGCCGATCCAATTCCTTTTCGCTTGGAACAACGCCGCTTTTGCTGATCGATCCGAATTTCTCCTCTGTGCCTTTTATTAACTATTGACATCTGAGGACCATCGGGCGGGTCGTCCCCGCAAGGCCAGTCTCCAACGACAAAGCCGCGCGTTACGATTTGTCGCTGTTGATGGTGATAATTACGACGACGCGTATATGCTTCCACGAGCCGATCTTCTTTATCTTCTCATCTCTAATTTTGATGAAACTCGACGGATCTCGCCCGGATGTCAAAATCCAGTCGTCGCAATTCCCACAGACGGCGCCAATTGACGAGGGATCACCTCGGCAATGCCTACGTATTGTAGACTAGGGTTTCGGGAGAGAGCGACGATGGAGATTCCGGGAGCGAGATTAGGCACACGACGTACCCAGCTTCGGGTCCCCTCGGTGGAGGATCCCTACGTGCTGCTAGCAATCCAGTATATGAGCATAGATGTGTTTACAGGGTGCCGCCGTAGGCGGAGCTATGTTTGTTGGGGGGATAACCCCCGGTATGCCAAAGGCATGCCAAACCGGATGGTTTGAGCCATCAAGATACCGGTTTAATGATCTTACCGGAAGCCTAGTAGGAATCCGGGAAAGCAAAGCTAAGCCGGTATCCCCAAAGGGGTATGCCGGAACCCGGTATAGAAGATACCGGAAAGGAGAGCCTGTCGGCAGGACTGGTCAAAGATTCTCTTCAGAGCAAGAAGACAAGGATGAGCTAAGCAAAGTAACTTTATTCAGAGCCCTGGCGCCAAAGAGAGAGGTGACGGAGAAAGAAGCCGGAGGACGTCAGCTTCTATGATAAAAGAAGGCCCCGGTGTCATCTATGATTAAAGTAGCTTTGTACAGTAACTCTGTAAAGTAGTTTGTCCAGTCAAAGATGCCATTAGGGTTTCTTGCTCTGTAAGCCACCCTCTCCCCTATATAAGGAGAGGGGCAGCCTCCTTGCGGGCACGATGGAATGAGAGGTAGACAGAACTTGTAACCATGCTGTGATCAATGAAGCTAGCGATCTAGTAAAGAGTTCTTCCTCTTGTCTCTCTTCTTGTATACCGGTCTCTGGCTGTGTTCTTGAGGAAAGCATCCGGAAGTTCTTCCCATCTAATCGCAAACCCTCCCCCGAATCCTCTTGCGTCCATTCGGCCCCAATCTAAGCCATCCTATGGCATCTGCTCGTTCACCACGACGACAGTTGGCGCCCACCGTGGGGCATGAAGTGGCGCTTGATGGAGTTCACATTCGGGCGGGCGTCCTCGAGATCTCCGGCGAGCGTACGGTGTCCGCGCTGGTGCAGCGCATCTACGCCATGGACTTCATCAACGACAACGCGGGCTGCTTCGCCAACGGCGGCGTCTTCCCCAAGAACGGCCGCATCATCGAGTTCGGCAGCCACCGCGTCTACTTCGGCACCGTCCGTGCGCCAGCGCCTCTCGCCGGTGCTGGTGGCACCGGACCCACCAAGATGGCTCTGTGCTGGCCGCGCCGCCGGCAGCGTCGAGGTAATGATGACCGGTGTGGCTGGTGCAGGAAAGGAGGTTGCGGCTGAAGGTGCCGGTCGCGCGGTTTCGACCCGTGCGGCTAAGCCACCGCTGGAGCGCGGCGCAGGCGCAGCGGGAGCATCATCCGCGCCACCGGAGACACCGCTCCAAGCGGCGATGAACGTCCTCGCCACCCCCATCGCGCAGAACATCGACCCGGCAGCGGCTCAGGCGGAGCTGGAGGCGCAGCGCCAGAAGATGCTCGAGAGCGGCAAGGACATCGTCAGGGCGCAGCGCGAGCTGAACCTAACCGTACGTGAGTATAACGCTGCCCATGGCTTTGCTTCTGTTAGCGCGCATGCTGCTAGGATGCCGGAAAACCGGCTAAAAGCTCGCAACCTAGATCAAGATTTGCGCAAAGAGATTCTTACCGGCAAGAGTGCCTCTGCATCTGTTAGCATCGTGGAAAAACCTAAGTATAGCAGCCCGGATAAAACTATAAAAGCTGCTAAGGCTGCAGTAGAGCTATGCGAGTCGCTTTCCGGAGATGCTTTGGCAAAACAGCAAGAGCGTGTTAGAGAGCTGCTGGAAACTATTGAGCAGCAAAATGCTGAGCAGCTGGCTAAGCTGAACAAGGCAGCGGCCTCAAAATCCGCGCGTTCAACAAAGAATGCCGGTAGCAAGTCCCATGGGCAGGCTTCGTCCCCCCATCCGGATAGAAGAAGAGAAAAAGAAGTGAATGCGCAGCAGATGACTGTGTACGATCCGGTTCTTGCCGGAAAGCAACAAGCCGGGCAACATGATGCCGGTAGAAAAAGCCAAGGGGCAGAGCGAGGCTACGCCAGAGGCTATGCCGGAAACAATCATGCCGGTAGATATGAGACCGGGCAAAACTATCGAGCTGCAAGGGCAGCGTACGATGAGGAGGAAATAGATCCCCCAAGGTACCGGCAGGCAAGGGCCGCGGTACCGGAATGTTACGATGAAGCCGATTCTACAAGACCGGCAGCATACCGGAACCCGTTGGGAGAACGCCTGGGAGAGAGATACTTACCGGAACGGGATGCGAGGCACCGTCTGGATAGAGTGTACTTGTCAGAAATGATCGAGGAGGAAGGTCCTCCAGGTCCAAAGTGCTTTGGCCCAAGAATCATGAAAGAAAAACCACCAGTTCGCAACTTTATGTTGCCCCGTGACACAAAGACATACGATGGCACCACGAAGCCGGAAGATTGGCTCGCGGATTATGTGACCGCGGTATACGTTGCAGGCGGTGGAGGAACCGTAGCAGGAGGAGGAAACCTGCGTTGGGCCGTGAGAATCATACCATCATTTTTGGTTGGACCGGCAAGAATCTGGCTAAACAACTTGCCGGCAGGAAGCATAAATGGCTGGCTGGATTTTGAGGAGGCTTTTGTGAGCAATTTCAGCAGCACCTATCAGAGGCCAAACAGGCCGCAGCAACTTGCTCTGCGTGCAGCGCCCGAACGAAACAGACCGGGATTATCTGGCCCGGTGGAACACCACAAGGAACTCCTGTGAAGGGGTAATCGAGGCACAAGCCATTGCTTGGTTTAGCAGTGGATGCAGAAGAGGTTCACCGTTGTGGCAAAAGTTGCAGCGCAACATGCCACAACGTTGGCAGAGATGATACGTGTGGCGGATAGCTATGCGTTGGGAGACCCAGCAAGCCGGCAGTGCAACCGGAGCCGGAACAGCTGCGCCACGAACAACACCGGGATAACCGGAACAACAAGAGAAGGGAAGATTTTCCGGATCGAAGGTACGGTCCGCAGCAAGTTGCTGCTGTGCAGGAAAACTCTGAGGCCAGCGGCAGTCAGAGGCAAAAAACCGGATCGCAGCCATGGGCAGGTCCTAAGAAACAATGGGTGGAAAAGAAACCCTGGGTCCAGAAAAGAAACTGGCAAGAACCCGCAAAATACACCATGGAAGCTGCCATGGATCAACCTTGCCGGTGGCACACACCGAATCCGGCACACCCGTCAAACCATCTGACGAAGGATTGTACCTGGACCAAGTACTTGATGCAAAAGGAACGGTGAAAGATGCACAGCCACCACAAGACATGCCGCGGCAGCAGCAACAGCTACCGCCACCACCGCCACTTACCGGGGCAAACGCCTTACCGGTGCAGCCAAACCGGCAGCAGTACCAGCAAGTTAACCGGGTGGAGCAAAACGATAACCAACCACCTCCACCGGCACCTTTAGGCCGGAATGTTTACGAAGACCCGCATCTGTGCTGTGTTGTCTTTGTCACTGAGCCAACAGACAGGCAAAGTGTGCACCGCCGCTCCATGGAGGTCAATGCTGTGATGCCGGCAGTTCCCAAATACATGATGTGGTCCAATCGAAATTACCTGGTCATCAAGGATCATCCCAAGATCATGCCGAATCCGGGTGGATATGCTCTTGTTGTGGACCCAATCATGAAAGGGCCGCAAACTCGAGTGAAGTTCAGCAAGGTGCTGATAGACAATGGCAGCAGCATAAACATCATGTACAAGCACACCATGCATACGCTAGGCATAACAGAAAACATGCTTCAGCCAACGCACACGACGTTCCATGGAATCGTTCCGGGCTTGTCCTGTGCCCCGATAGGAAAAGTTCGGGTGGACGTGGCATTTGGAGGACGTGACAATTGCCGGGTGGAAAATGTTGAGTTTGAGGTAGTGGATCTAGACAGTCCCTACCATGCATTGCTGGGGAGACCGGCATTGGCAGCCTACATGGCCACAACTCATACGGCTTACCTCAAAATGAAGATGCCGGCACCTCGTGGACCATTGACTGTGGTGGGAAACTATAAGGTCTCACTGGAAACTGCGTCTGCCGGATCAAACCTAGCGGAATCGCTGGTGATCGCGGAGGAAAAGAAAAGAATGCAAACAGCTGTTGCGCTGGCTCAGTCCTCACAATTGAGCTTAGCGGCAATGAGTGAAAACATGGGCTCACCGGCATTCAAGCCAACAAATGAAACAAAGGACATCGTGCTGGATCCGGCTTACCCAGAGCGCACCGTTCGTATCGGTGCCGGCCTTGATCAAGCATAGGGAAGCGCGCTCGTCGCTTCCTCCGTGAGAATCGGAATATCTTTGCCTGGTCAACTGATGATTTGGTAGGTGTTCCGAGGGAGCTGGCTGAGCACTCCTTAAACGTCCGGAAAGATGCCAAGCGGTGCGGCAACCACTGCGCCGGTTCGCTGAAAAAGAAAAGATCATAGGAGAAGAGGTAACCAAACGCTTGTTGCCGGATTCATTGTGGAGGTCACGCACACAGAGTGGCTGGCCAATCCGGTAATGGTCGAAAAGAAGAAAGATGAGAACCTGGAGGCAAAAGCTCCGAAGGTGTGGCGCATGTGCATCGACTACACCAACCTGAACAAGGCTTGCCCAAGAGATCCTTTTCCTTTGCCACGAATCGATCAAGTGATTGATTCAACCGCTGGGTGTGAGTTGTTGTCTTTTCTGGATGCCTATTCCGGTTTCCACCAGATTCCCTTGAAAAAGGAAGATCAAATAAAAACTGCGTTCATTACCCCGCACGGGGCTTATTGCTATGTCACTATGCCTTTTGGTTTGCGCAACGTACCAGCGCTGTATGCAAAAATGCTTGTTTGATCAAATCGGAAAGAATGTGCAAGTCTATGTGGATGACATTGTGATAAAAACTAAGGTAAAGAACACCTTAATCGATGACATCCGGCAAACATTCGATAACCTAAGACGGTTCCGGATGAAACTCAATCCGGCAAAATGCACCTTCGGTGTCCCTGCCGGCAAGTTGCTCGGTTTCCTGGTATCAAGCCGGGGCATAGAAGTTAATCCGGTAAAAATCCGGGCGATAGAAAGAATGGCTATCCCTCGAGAGTTAAAAGATGTGCAGAAGTTTACCGGAAGCTTGGCATCGCTAAGCCGGTTCGTGAGCAGGTTGGGAGAAAAAGCTCTGCCACTCTATGCTCTGATGAAAAAATCTGACACGTTCGTCTGGACTCAGGCAGACGCAGCGTTTAAAGAGCTAAAAACAATGCTAGCCACAGCACCTATACTGGCTTCACCTCTAGAAAGAGAGCCTATGCTGTTATACATAGCAGCAACAAACCGGGTTGTGAGTGTAGTGGTTGTAGTTGAAAGAGAAGAGGAAGGAAAAACCGTCCAGAGGCCGGTATACTACCTGAGCGAGGTGCTCTCCCTCTCAAAACAAAACTACCCTCACTTCCAAAAAATGACTTATGGCGTGTACATGGCCGCCACAAAACTCAAGCACTACTTTGAGGAGCACCCCATGAAGGTGGTGAGTGAAGCACCAATTTCCGATATCATGTGCAACAAAGACGCCAGTGGCCGGATTGCAAAATGGGCAATCCAGATATCACCATACGTGCCGGTGTATGAAAGAAGAGATGCCATAAAATCACAGGCTTTGGCTGATTTCCTTGTTGATTGGGCGGAGATGCAATACAAACCACCGGATCAGAGGATAGAGTACTGGAAAATGCACTTTGATGGATCCAAGCTCAAGGAGGGTCTAGGTGCCGGAGTGGTGCTTACTTCACCAAAAGGAGACCACCTCCGGTATGTTTTGCAAGTACATTTCAGGGCATCGAACAATGTCGCTGAATATGAAGCTTTGATCCATGGGCTTAAGGTCGCAAAAGAAATCGGTGCACACCGGATCATTTGCTATGGAGATTCAGACCTTGTGGTACAGCAGTGTTCCGGAGATTGGGATGCAAAAGATGCCAACATGGCCTCGTACCGGTTTCACGTGCAAAAGATTGCCGGATTCTTCGAAGGGTGTGAGTTTCACCATGTGCCGCGAGCAGAAAATGAAGCCGCGGATGCTTTGTCCAAGCTGGGCTCATCTAGGCAAGAAATTCCTCCCGGAATAGCTTTGGCTCACTTAAGAGTACCATCGATCAAACCGAGCCCGGAATCAGAATCAATTTTTGTACCGGAGTCACACGTAGTACCCATGGATATCGATGAAGGGAACCCGGGGACTGCTCCGGCAAGCTCGGGGACTGCTCCGGCAAGCTCGGGGACTGCTCCGGTAAGCTCGGGGACTGCTGTACCCATACCGGAAGAAATGATGCTGGTGGATAGCATGGAGATAGATGCGCCGGTGTTTTTGGTTCGAGAGATACCGTCATGGGTTAAACCTATTAAGGAATTCCTGATCAACGGCACCTTGCCGGCTGACGAAAATGAATCAAGGAGGATACAAAGAAGGTCCAAAGCTTACACATTCATCAATGGTGAGGTGTACAAGAGAAGCGTTACCGGTGTCCTTCAAAGATGTGTGGAACCGGAGGAAGGAAAAGAAATGCTTGAGGAAATTCACCAAGGAGAATGTGGGCATCATGCTTCATCAAGGGCGCTAGTAGCAAAGGTATTCCGGCATGGGTTCTATTGGCCCACTGCTTTGGAGAACGCTGAGGATTTGGTAAGAAAATGCAACGGCTGCCAGAGGTACGCCAAGCAAAATCATACCCCAGCATCCGGTTTAAAGACAATACCGTTAACATGGCCATTCGCCGTTTGGTGCCTTGACATGGTTGGACCATTCAAAACTGCAAGAAGCAGCATGACTCACATCTTGGTGATGGTGGATAAGTTCACCAAGTGGCTAGAAGTAAAACCTATCGCAAAGTGTGATGGGCATACAGCGGTGAAATTCCTAAAAGATGTCATTTTGCGGTATGGATACCCGCATAGCATCATCACTGATAATGGAACCAACTTTGCTCAAGGTGAGTTCAAAAGGTTCTGTGAAGACAACAACATCCGGCTGGATTTGTGCTCAGTGGCACACCCACAAGGCAATGGCCAAGTGGAAAGGATGAATGCCTTGGTGCTTTCCGGTATCAAGCCTAGACTCATTGATGCGGTGGAAAAGTCACCAGGATGTTGGCTCGATGAGCTACCGTCAGTACTGTGGAGTATAAGAACAACCCCAAACCGGTCTACCGGATACACTCCCTTCTTCATGGTTTATGGAGCAGAAGCGGTCATACCAACCGACATCATTCATGATTCACCAAGGGTACAGCTCTATACCGAGCAAGAGGTCAAAGAGGCCAGAGAAAATGATGTCGACTTGCTGGAAGAAGCAAGAGAGCTGGCTTTGGCAAGAACAGCCATTTACCAGCAAAACCTAAGACGCTATCATAACCGGAAGGTTAACCCGAGAGTTTTCCGGGAAGGAGATCTTGTACTTCGCCTAGTGCAGCGCACTGAAGGCCGGCATAAGCTCTTGCCACCATGGGAAGGTCCCTTCATTGTAAGCAAGGTGCTTCACAATGATGCGTACTACTTGATCGATGCACAGGAGGGAAGAAAGGAAAGGCGGACAGGTCCGGAGAAGAGAGCAAGCGTCCATGGAACGTAGCTCTGTTGCGCCCTTTCTACTCTTGAAGTGGTGGTGTAAGAAGTTCCTTTTTGTACCTTATATGCTATGAATAAAAGATGCCGGAACCTTGAATGAATCTCGGGGACTACCCCTTAAGTTGCATGTAACTTGTCTATTTTTTCAGTTACCGGTTGCTTATTGAATGTTTTTCTTTCCGGTTTAGTAGTGTGCTAAATCTTACCGGAGTCTTCGACTCTGCTGCTGTCCGCAAACTGGCTTCATGGCAAGCAAGATAAACCGGTAGGAGATAAGCACATGAACTGCGAAAAGGGAGAGCAGGAAAGAACAACCCGGAAAATTTAACTAACCCCGGTTAAACCGGTTTTTTGCAAAATTTCAAAGTTATTTCTAAGTTCAAGAAGATGCTTGTTTGGTGAAAGAACCTTGTGCTCATATGCCAAAGAACGCCCAGAGAAGGCAGGCAGAGCCAAGGCAAAAGAACCAAGTATGCATCAAATTGGATGCGGAAACAATTGAGAAATCTTTGCAGTGCAGGATAAAAGCAGAACCAAAAGCAAATGTGCTAAAGCAAACTTAGAAATACTTAGCTACCGGTATAACTTACCGGCAGGAAATGTTGTACCACAACCACAAGCAAACTTAAGGTTTTACATCATAAGCCCCGGCATACCGGGGCAGAATTTAACAAATATTGTCTTAAGGCAAGCAGGACCAACAGATATAGCAAGCAAACACTTCAAAGAGAATCATCACGCAGCAGGGGCTTCCGGAGGAGCATCGCCGGCATCAGCATCGTCCAGGAGCTCTTCTTCGGCTTCATCCTCCTCCTCGTCGAGATAGTCCTTGACGTCAGGAGGGGGAGGGATGAAGGTGCGCATGTCGGCGTACTCCGCGATGTGGTACGCGCGATCCTGCCGCTTAGCGGTGAGGATCGGGTCCAGATCCGTTTCCGCGTCTTCACGCACGCCGCAAGGGTCCAGATCGAGCTCCGGATACCAGGAGCAGGCGACGCGGAGGGCGGAGTCCGCTCCAGCGCGGGCAGCAGAGCACTGCCACTCGCGGATCCTCCTGCCGGCACCCTTGAGACGGTCGCTGATAAGGGAGAAGGTGTCCGGCACCTCCTCGCCAGGCCATAAAGTCCTGTAGAGCTGGGTAGCTACATCAGGGATGTCCGAAAGATTGCGGTCTATCGCAGCGCATATGGGACACCCGCGCGTTAAGCGCGACCAGATGGTCCTTGGGCGTCCATGGCACGGTAAGATCCGCTCGGCCTTGGTCCTTGCGGCGCGCGTCGACCTTCTTGACAGGCGACCTCTGCGAGTCCGGAAAGAGGCCTGTGCGAAGAAAGAAAAAGGTTAAGGAAAAGAGTCCGGAAGAAAAAGAGACCGGAGAGAAAAGAGTCCGGAAGAAAAAGAGACCGGAGAGAAAAGAATCCGGAAGACAAGAGACCGGAAGGAAAGATAACGGAAAGAAAATGGGGTCGGAGGAAAAAACTTACGGTGGGCGAGTGTGTCGGTTTGCAGGATCAACTGATCGCATTCCTTATGCTCCTCCTCCAGCCGCGCGGCCTTCTCCTCGGCACCCTTCGGGCCTTGGCCATCTCCTCCAGCTCTGCCCGCAACACCACAGTGGCATTGCAGCATCCTCCAGAGCCTCGTCCAACTTGGCCGCTGCGTTCACTTCAGCGGCTTTGAGGGCCTTGGCGTGGTCAAGCCCCAGCTGAATGAGCTGAGACTTGAGCTCCTGGTAGCTGGTCTTGAGGGCGTTCAGCTCCTCCTGGTGCTGCCGGCTGAGCTGGTCCTTCTCCCCTGTAACCGGAAAAAAGAGTGTTAACAAGGTTATACTAGTAAAAATGAAAAGAAACCAAGTTCAAAGGAGAAAGGAAAAAATAGTACGTTGGGCCGTGGCGAGCTGCTCCTTGAGAGCATCGATGGAAGCTTCCGGGATCACTGTTGAACAGAAATTGTAAATATCACAAGGAAAAAAGGTTTCCGGTAGCAAAGATGCCGGTGGAACAAAAACTTACCTTGGCACTTGTCATGTGCCTCAGCGAGCTCCCGGTGCTCCCATAAAAGCTCCTCGAAGAGGGCCTTCCGAGCGTCAGCCGTGAGCTGTTCAAGAAAAAGAGGAAATAAGTTAAGTTTTGCGCTAAGAACAAAGCTCTTAACCCGAAACTCGGGGACTGGCAGTGCCGGTTTTGCGCGTTTTTAAGATAAGTTTTGCGCTAAGAACAAAGTTCTTAACCCGAAACTCGGGGACTGGCAGTGCCGGTTTTGCGCGTTTCTAAGGTAAATTGTGTGTTAAGAAGAAGGTGTTTAACCCGAAACTCGGGGACTGGCAGTGCCGGTTTCACGCTAAGATCTTAAGTTAAGTTTTGCGCTAAGAGCTGCGCTCTCACCACAAAACTCGGGGACTGGGAAGATAGACAAGAGAGAAACCGGCATGAAACTAAGGAAAAGATAAAACAGAGCCGGAAACGAAGAAACCGGCAAAGATTGAAAGTTAGTAGAACGTACCGTCAGATTGTTCGTGGAATCGTACCACGCGCTGTCAAGCTCTTTTACGGCAGCCCGGAGCCGCATGAAGTGCTCCTCAGAACACCGATCCCCGACAGGATCAGGTGCCGGCAGCCGATCCTTGCCCATTCCGCGGGTCGCCGGAGTGATGTCCGCGGCGTTCCACTTTTGAGCATAGGGCAGAAGGTGCCCCAGGTCCCGGCCTTGGCGCTGGAACTCCGTGATGCGGCCAAGGAGGCCGGTGGCCTTCATGGCTGGCACCTTTGGCGGCCTTGGAGACGTGCAGCACCAAGGGCTGCTGGCCGCCCGAAGGGGCGCTGGAGGCCGTCGCCTTCCCCTTGATGAGCTTGGAAGGCTTGGGCGGCGGCGCGGTAGAGGCGGCCCCGGAGGTCTTGGCCGGCGGCGCGTTAAGGGCTGGGCGCGAGGAGCCTCCGGCGGAGGCATGAGGATGGTGCGTGGAGAAGGGGGAGCGCTAGGAGCGTCACCCGTGTTGGAGCCTTCCGGCGCGGAAGGTTCCGGCGCGGAAGTTGTCTTTTCAAGGACGGGAGGAGCAGAAGGCTCCGCCCGCCCGGCAGCTTCTTCTTCTCCGGCGCCGATGTTGCTGGCGCCGGTGTCTTGGTGTTCCGGGAGGAAGGAAAGATCCTCCTCCGTGCGGTGATCTGACAATGAAGGGGCCGCACGCCCCGAATTTGTTGTGCCCCCCGAAAGGGAGGCAGAGGTGTTGCCGGCACCAGATGGTGCCGGGCTTGAGCGAGGAGGAGGGGTTGAGGTCCTTGCGGATCCCTCAGAGCCCGATGGCCTTGGGCCAAGCTTGAGCGCGGGGCTGAGAAAGAAAAGACAAATGGTTGAGAAAAAGCAACCGGAAAAAGAACTTAGCAAAAAAGAGGCAAGCCGGAAAATAAAATTACCCGGAGAAGCGGTTGGCATCGCTTTGCGTCCGTAGCGGCGCACGCCCACTTCCTTCTCCCCCACGGGCTCCGTCCGGAAGCGCTTGGAGGGAGGACCATGGCTGGAGCCGGCAGTAGATGCCGGCTGCTTGTTCTTTTGGCCCTGGGCCATGAGTTTGTCCACAAACTCAGAGCCGGCCTCGGCGCGCAGGGGCGGCACGCGCTCGTGGATCTGTGAGTTGGATATGGCTAAGAAGCAATTCGCAAGAAAGCAACAGCGGCAAAGTACAGAAAACCGGAAAAGAAAGTACCTCGAGCACGGTCAGGTCGTCGGGGTTTCCGGTTGGCTCCGGCGGGTCCCGGCCAAGGCGCGCAGCCGGAGTCTTGCCCATCTTCAGATCCTTCCAAAAGATGTAGGGATCTGGGTCGAAGGAGTCGAGGGCGCGCTTCCGGAAAGTTCCTCGCCGCTCTGCCTGGATGAGGGGGAAGCGGTCCTTGGCCTGAAACAAGATAAAAAGGAAGGTTAACAAAAGCAAAAGTTACCGGCAAAAGACAACCCCAAATTGCACAATCTCTTACTTCTTGAGTCGGAGGGTTAGAAGAACTGAGGGGAAGGAGGCCCCATTCCCACGCAAAAGGCATAGCAGTTTGACAAATCTGCTTAGCCTTGCGAACAACATCCTTCTTGCTGAGAGGACGGCCTGTGATCTTGGTAGGATCGCCTGGGCCATACATCTCGCTCATCCTATGTGCGCGGCGCTTCAGAGGAAGCACCCGGCGCGATATGAAAGTCCGGATGATATCGTCAGAGCAGATGTTGGTCTCCTTCTTCAAAGAGGCCAAGAAGCGCACTACCCGGTTGGTTTCGGCGTGTTCCGTCCTCGGGTTGTAGCTCCAATTGGTTCTGCTGGGGGGCCCCTCTTGGTATGGAGGAAGATTGATAAGATTGGCGCGGCCGCTGTTCTTCACATAGAAGAAAGTTCCTTGCCAGGCGCGGCAAGACTCGAGGCCGGAAAACTTAAGAAAGGTGCTCCCTTGGCGGGAGCCGACGATGCAAGAGCCGCACTCCACGGGCGGCTTGGGCTTAGGGATTTCCTTGCCCTGGACGGAGTTGATCCGCAAGTTGAAGAAGCGGGCAAACGTCTCACGAGTGGGACGAATGCCGATGTAAGCCTCCATGAAGGTGGCATAGCAAGAAAGATAGAAAATGGCGTTGCCGGAAGATGGTGAGGTTGGAGTTCGTAAAAATCTAGAAACTCCGGAAAAAAGGGGAGGCAGGAAGGCCGAAGCCACGCTCAAAGTGAGCAAGAAAAACAACATATTCATCGTCTTCGGGATCCGGTTCGATCTCGTCATCCGGGAATCCGGCAGGTAACTCCTTCCGGAATCCTCCGAGATCGGTACAACCAATCGATCTCAAACTCAGTAACGTTGGAGCCCATCCAGGCTCCGCGGGTGATTGGGGAAGGCTCCTCGCCGGAAGATTGGCTGGAGCTGCTAGAGCTTGAGCTACCGGAAGCTTGGCTAAAGCTACCGGATTCTAGTGGCCACCGGACTCTTGGAGGCTACCGGATTCCTGCTGATTGCCGGAATCGGTCTCCATCGGATCTGAAGCCGTGGATTCACCGGGAGAGGGTCTACGGCGCTTGAGAGAAAGGGAAGAAGAAGATGCGGAGGAAGATTCCTCGTCAGACATCGCAAGGGTAGGCGAAAAAACAGGAATCCCAGACTTGAACCCCGCGTGAAGATCTACGAGTAGAGAAGAAAACCAAAGAAAAAGAGGAAATAAGAACACCAAAGACCCAAGATCTGAAAAGCAAGCGGCGAGTGAAGAGATTGGTACCAACCTTAAGCGGTCGCGTCGCTGAGGGAAGTGTTCTCCGGCGGCGGAAGCGGACCTGCGGTCGCCGGCGAGCTCTGTCGACGGCGAGGCGGAGAAGCTCGCGAAGAAGCGCAAATGCGGCGGGCGCGATGAAGTTGCTGCCGAAGATCTCCGCACGACGAAGTCCGGCGGAAGCACGGCGTGAGTTCGCCGGGCGCCGGAGCTTGAACGAGCGACGGCGGACGGAGAGCAGCGGTGGCGCAAAGGCGTGTAGCTCTGTGCGCGAAGGATGAGAATGCGAAGAAGATGAAGAGGAAGGGGCGGTTGTGTTTATAAAGGAGAGAGAAAGTGGGCAGGGAACCGCTGGGCCGCGGCGGTTCGCCTCGCGGCCCGCGACAGTTCGCACCTTGGGCCGCCACGTGGCGAAGGAATACACGCGAGAAAATGGACGCACACGGAGGCGCACACGGGATCCCGAAGAGGTAGTGGGATCCGCAGCGGTGCATTAAATGGACGCGCGGGAGTCGAAGCGATGTGACAACGGACACTGGCGCGTCAGTCACAGTGCGCATGTCTCTGTCAGGCGCGGGGCCCGAAATATTCTCGACTTCGCCGAGGAAGGAGTAAAGACATGATACCGGAAAAGAGAGATGCCGGAACGAGCCTTGCAAAGAGAAGAGAAAGAACAAGGGTAAAGGTGCCGGAACTAAGCTCAAGACATGAGTGACTAAACCGGTATCTTAAAAGATGGAAACCTGGCATGGTCGTAGGATAGAATCCTCGGACTATACCAGCTTCGGGGACTAATGTTGGGGGGATAACCCCGGTATGCCAAAGGCATGCCAAACCGGATGGTTTGAGCCATCAAGATACCGGTTTAATGATCTTACCGGAAGCCTAGTAGGAATCCGGGAAAGCAAAGCTAAGCCGGTATCCCCAAAGGGGTATGCCGGAACCCGGTGTAGAAGATACCGGAAAGGAGAGCCTGTCGGCAGGACTGGTCAAAGATTCTCTTCAGAGCAAGAAGACAAGGATGAGCTAAGCAAAGTAACTTTATTCAGAGCCCTGGCGCCAAAGAGAGAGGTGACGGAGAAAGAAGCCGGAGGACGTCAGCCTCTATGATAAAAGAAGGCCCCGGTGTCATCTATGATTAAAGTAGCTTTGTACAGTAACTCTGTAAAGTAGTTTGTCCAGTCAAAGATGCCATTAGGGTTTCTTGCTCTGTAAGCCACCCTCTCCCCTATATAAGGAGAGGGGGCGTAGCGGGACCATAGAGAGATCAGTGATAGAACTTGTAACCATGTTGAGATCAATGAAGCTAGCGATCTAGTAAAGAGTTCTTCCTCTTGTCTCTCTTCTTGTATACCGGTCTCTGGCTGTGTTCTTGAGGAAAGCACCCGGAAGTTCTTCCCATCTAATCGCAAACCCTCCCCCGGATCCTCTTGCGTCCATTCGGCCCCAATCTAAGCCATCCTATGGCATCTGCTCGTTCACCACGACGACAATGTTGTCTATATTCTCTCTCCCTTATTTCGGGTGCCCTGGCTAGCTTTATATATGCAACCAGCATAGGGTTTTACAAGAGTCCTAGTCGACTACTTCTCGGGTTGCCTTGTTGGGCCTTCTCCATATTGGGCCAAGCCGATCCAGGTATACCAATAATGGGTACCCGAAGGGTATACCCATGTCACCTGGGCCTCCCCTCTGGTGCCTCTCTGGCTCTCTGGAGGCTTCCGGGAAAAATAAGGTTCTGGGCGTTGATTTCGTCCGATTTCGAGAATATTTCCTTTAGGATTTCTGAAACCAAAAACAGCAGAAAACAACAACTGGCCCTTCGGCATCTCGTCAATAGGTTAGTTCCGGAAAACACATCAAAACGATAAAAAGTGTGAACAAAACATGTAGGTATTGTCATAAAACAAGCATGGAACATCAGAAATTATAGATACGTTGGAGACGTATCAGGAAGGGCGGTGCATTAGCATAGGTTCACCCACACAACACTTATCAAAACAATGAAGATTAATCAGCTATATGAAGCGAAAGCACTAGACTAAATTCCGTGTGTCCTCAAGAACGTTTGGTCATTATAAGTAAACAAACCGGCTTTTCCTTTGTGCTAAAAAGGATTGGGCCCACTCTTGCAGCTATTACTCTCGTATTTTATTTACTTGTACTTTATTTATCTGCTATATCAAAAACCCCTGAGTACTTGTCTGTGAGCATTTAAGTGAATCCTTCATCGAAACTGCTTGTCAACATCTTCTGCTCCTCGTTGGGTTCGACACTCTTATTTATCGAAAGTACTACGATACACCCCCTATACTTGTGGGTCATCAATATTCTATTCTCTGGCTTGAAAAAAGAACAAGTGCTATTCTCTGGTTTGAAAAAATGTGCTATATCAATGGATGCTATCAAGTGTTCACTAGCAGTAGGTTTACTTAATTTGAAAAGAACAAGTGCTAGCAGTAGGTTTAGTTCATAAAAAGAACAAGTGCTATTCTATGGTTTGAAAAAAGAAAAGAAAATGAATTTGTTCTCTGGTTTGAAATTTAGTTAATTTAGTTCATTTTTCACATCAAGGAAATATAATTGGAGCTTTCTGATAATCCACAAATGAGAAATGACACATGAGCTTCTCTGGTTCATTTAAAACAAAATGAAAATTGGTGCTATGTTCATTCTCTGGTTCATTTAAAACAAAATGAAAATGAAGATGTTGTGTGCATGCTGCTGTGCATGCTTGCAGTAGGTTAGTGTTAGTAAATTTGCTAGTTGCAGTAGCAAATGCTAGTCTTATTTGCTAGTTGCAGTAGCAGTTGCAGTAGTTGTTAGAAAAAATGATGAAAAAATGATGCAGTAGCAGTAGCAAAATGTTGTTTTGATAATGATGGGTGCAGCTTAATTTAACAATGAAGCAAAATGTTTCCTTCTCAATTTACTGTTTGCAATAGCAGTATTGTTTGCTTCTCAATTTAAATTTTTGTTTCCTTCTCAATTTACTGAAATATTCCAGTATTATAATTTAGAACAGATGAAGTTGAGTAGGATTTCCTGGTCAAGATTATTCAAAGTTGAGTGCATTTGCAAATTGAATGATTTAAATGCTTGCAGTATGAATTAGTTCACCATGGTTGAATGCTCATGCTGATGCTCACTGGTTGCAAATAAAGATGTTGAAATGGTTTTGAAATGCTACTGCTCATGCTCATGCTCACTGCCAAAGACACTAGGCAGTATGTTGGTTCTTCATTAAATGAAAATGAAAATGAAAATGAAAATGGTTTTGCTAGATAAATTGGTTTAGTTAAATCTTGAACATGTTCTGAAGAATTTGGTTTATGATGAAAATAAAAACTAGACACTTAGGCAGTATGTTGGTTCTTCATTTAAATCCCCACTGCCAAGAATTGGTTGATATATAAAATTCATTGGTTGATATGGAAAAATTCATAGGTATTTGCTTCTTATTTTTGAATACATAAATAAATTAAGCATCAAATGCCACCAGTAGCAAGTGTTAGGGTTAGGCATGCCTCACATTTATTCTCTGGTTTAATAATGCTTAATGAAAAATGTGCTATATCAATGGATGTTGTCAAGTGTTCAATAAGATGCTATTATGCTGCTATGTTCATTCTTTGGTTCATTTAAAGCTGCACTCATTTCTGTTAGTTGTGGCTAACTAAATCATTGGACCTTACTCATTTCTCATGGCAGAAGCAAGTTCTTTCCACTAAGCTATACACACCCTGCTCCATTAGTGCTTGGTTTTGCAGAGAGATGCCTTTAATAATTGTTAGCAATTTATTTGTTGTTGTTGCTGCTTATAATAAATGAAAGAGCAGGAAAACCCTCTGCCCTACAACTCTTGTCACATGAGATCATTTATCTTCCTCACATTGCTTGTAACTTGTACTTTTAATTGGTATAGAATCAGTGCCCAAGTAATTGTAGTCCCAAACTGTCTCATTCGACGAAAAAATGCTGCTTTGTGGGATGTGCTTGTATAAGGGTGTGCAACTCATGTGGGCCTTTCTGCTTTATATCTGAATATGTCTATGGTGCTGTTGCAAATTTCTCTGGTTATATTTGTCTCTGGTTGGAAATGTTGTTTCTGGTTGCAAATGTTGCAAATAAAAATGAAAATAGTTGTCTCTGGTTATATATGATGCATGTGCTGTTGCAAATGTTGTCTCTGGTTAAGTGATGGTTATGGTGAAATGCTACTGTAAGTGCTATTACTGATGGTTTATGGTGATGGTTATGGTGAAATGAAAATGATGGTTGCTATTACTGTAAGTGCTGTTACAGGGATTGAGTTGCTATTGAGTGCCGGAATGTCGATTCATTTCCGTTCCGGCAATTCTAGCACTCGGCATGACCAATTTTTAGCAAAGGTCATGCCGAATTTTTCCGTGAATTCTAACTCTTTTTCATCTTCTATTAGTGCAAGCCACCATGGCGTCTCAAGAACAATTAGAGGAGCACTACAATAGGCACTTCTTTAGGACGGAGGAGGATGCCGAGGCCGCTGGTGTTGGCGGCGGCGAGGACCATGAGATGGAGGATGACGCTGGGGGTAGTGGCGACGAGCCAAGCGGCAACGAGGCAAGCGACGCCGCCGGGGGTAGTACCTACGAGCCTAGCGGCGATGAGGCAACCGGCGCCGCCGGGGGTGGCGGCGAGACAAGCGGCGACGATCCTAGCGGCGCCGCCGGGAGTAGTGGCACCGGGACAAGTGGTTCCAAGAGGCCGCGGAAGGCAAGGCGCCAAAACACGGTCGGCACCGGCAGAGACACAATCAAAGAGGTGGACCCCGCCAGTGGTTTGCCGGTGGAGCCTAAGGATGTTGCCAAGGGGTACGGCAACCAACTGGCATGTATCCTCCGAGAGGTCATCAATCTCTACGAGACGGATCTCCGAGCTGAGAACAAAGCGCATTTGCGAGCCCAGCTCATTGCGAGGTTGCACTCACGATACAAGTTCCTAGGCGACTACGCCTCCACTCATCAAACCAAAAACATTGTGAACTCACAAGCCCTCCTGAAGTTCACCAAACACCTCAGCAGCTATAAGTACATGGTGCGGAAGCTGATTGCTGAGGGCAAAGGTTTCGAAGAGGTCCACTCTGCCTTTCCGCATGTCTCCCAGGCGGACTTTGATGCTTTTGTGGCCAATGAAGAGCTACAAGCGACCAAGAATCGCAAGTTGTGGGGGAAGGAAATGCGGGAGCTTAACATCGGCAACCACAACCTTGGGAGCCGTGGGTATGAGGGAAAGGAGCAATATTGGGCGAAGGAGGACGAGGCGTATGTAAATGCCGGCATTGAGAACCCCTGGCTCAAGTACAAGGACCCGCTTGAAAGAAGATTCATCAGGTCCCGGTACCATAAGAAGAAACTAACCGGGGAACTTGTCACGGACCCGAAGGTCGTAACCGACATAATTTGGTTCACGAACGACAAGAAGGTCCTGTCGTTGGAGAAAAAAACTGGTAAGAAATTTACCGGTTTAATTAGATCAAGTATCGTTCATATAATAGTAGCAACATTTCTAAATGGTTCGCGTTTCTTCCGCAGGAAGAAGAAAGACAAAAACTTTCTCAATGTGACGAAGGCTCCTCGTCCCAGGCGTCGACGGGCAGGGTAGCCTGGGACAAGCCTCTCGTACGGGCGCTAAACATCGTTAATGAGCATTCACCTACGAGAAGGCCGCATAGAGGCCGTGTGGCTGGCGCCGGTACAGGCTACAAGCATGGTCACTACGGCTTGTCGTCTGCGGCCGATAAAAATGCGCGCAATGAGAGGAAGCAGCGGGAGGCGGAGGAAATGAGGGAGTCAATCCTAGCCCAAGTCCAAGCTGGTTTGGTACCGCAACTGGTACCGCAACTCAAAGCTACACTCGTACCTGAAGTCAAAGCTGAAGTCGCCGCTTCAGTCCAAGCAGATTTCAACGCTCTACACGCGTGGTATGAGGGTGGCAAACCCCCAAAATGCAAGTGGTTAGCTTCGACGGCAGCAACTCGATGGCGCCGCCGTCCGCCGGCAATGACAATGTTATAATGGAGACTCCTCCGGCCGCCGGCAATGTCGCTGGTGCTAGGGATTCACCGTCCATGCCGGGTAGCAGCCCCTCCGTCACTTGCACGCCCGCCGCCGCATGTGCCGGCCCGTCGACATTAGCCGAGCTCAACGCCCTCACGGTAATTAACTAATGTGTACATCAAGTTAATATATTAGTGTCATCATCCTTGCCCTCTCTCTAACGCCATACACATGTTCTCGCGGGCGCTCTCAACGCCATGCACCTTCCTGATGAGAGTAAACGACGAACTCAAAGCCGTCGTGAGGGGGTCCATCCTTCGGCCCCTGGATAAGAAGTGGCACACACGAGATATGGAGGATGACGTTTACCGGGTTGAAGTGGATCGGGCGTTACCGGGCTATGAGGATTTGTTTCCTCCTAATCAACCGCATGGTGCCGATGTGAAGTAGCCCGTTGAATCTGGCCTCACTGAAGGGTTGGGTACTGCTATGGCCGAAGACCCTAATTCGGATCAACACCTACTCGGGGTCGACGGCAAGCAAAGACAAGCACCTTGCGGCGCCACAGGTCAGCGTCCCTCCACGACAGCCAGCGGCGCCGGTGGTCATCGCCCCACCACAACGGCCAGTGGCGCCAGAGGTCAGCGCCCCACCACAACAGCCAGCGCCAGAGGCCGAGGAATACGAACGTGAGAACTTCCAATGGGATATTCCTACGTCTTCACAAGTTGTCCATGAGGATGCGCCGGCCTCGAAATATGTGTGCTCCAAGAAGCTGTTCGATTCTCAAGAAACGGCTGAGGAGGAAAATCCTGAGGAGGTCGCCGCCGCCGCCGTCAAAAAGATGCTGAGCCCAAACACACTCCGTGCTATGGCCAATACGGTGATGGATGGTCCAGTACTACAACCCAAGAAGAGGAAGAGGCCAAATAAGAAGGACACCAAAGACAAGGCGGCGGCCAAATCCAAGGACACGGTCCCACTCCTTGACAAGTTGCCAAACAATTGGCGACCTCTGCATCACTTGGGTGAACCGATGCTGCCGGAGCATGTCGTCAACAAACTCACCCCGGATATGAGGAGCTTGCATGAGACTGTCAGGCATGTGGAGAAGCAACTTCTCATATCAAAAAATCCTAGTTACCCTCTCTTCGTGGCGAAGGTGCCAACTGGCATGAACTTCGTCGAGAAGTACCCCGCGGACTTGTGCTTCATCCGGTTCAATGACATCTTCAGCATCTATCGCATGCAAATGCTCCACTTTAGTGTGGTTCACCTAGTTGCTCTTAGCTTGTCTCCCAGATTGTTAAGGAGGGGACGCCGACCATCGCGATAATGGACCCCTTCTATATGCGGGAGAGCATCATCTGCAACGCTGGGGATCGGGCGATTGCCACACGGCAGGTCGAGGATTTCATGTTGGCGAACATTAAAAGGGCGCCATTCTCATCCCTTACTTCCCCGAGTAAGTAATCACTCGCTAGTCCCCCATCACCATTCTTTCCTATATCTCCATTTGCATTTCCAAAGGTTAATCCGTGTGTTTTCCGCAGAGACAAGTTCTGCACCCTCATCGTCGTGCACCCGCAACACTCGCATGCAGTCTATCTCGACTCGGGTAGGGACCACAAGAAAGACTACACCCACATCAGGGCCCTTCTCAATGATGCTCTCACCGGCTTCGCCAACAAGGCAGGCCCCCTCAAAGTAGAGAGGAAATCCCGAGGAGGCTTGGTCTTAACCCACACAACCAACTTCCCCTGCCTCAGGCAGTCGACGCAAGACAATGGGATGGACGCGTGGTACGCCATCCTTCAGATGCAGGAGTACATAAAGTACGCAGATGACATGTTGCTGCCAGAGAATCTCAGAAACAGGTTTGCAAACATGGTGGATGCCCCTGATAGAGAGATTAGAAAGAACTGGGTCGCATCCAGCAGTTCATTTGCACGATAATCATGCAGGATGTCAACAGTAGGTCTGGCGAGTTCTTCTACGGCTACGGTCTACCACCTAATGACGAGATAGAACTCCGCTTGGAGATGTCGCGTGATGAGAGGCCGTTCAACTCGCTTGAGGGCTGCCGTCCATTCCCCCTAGGCGTACAACCTGATCCTACGACGGGAACACTATTGCTAAAGCTTGAACGATATGTCCTTGAACTTCCGTATTGTAATAATTGCTACATATTCCCATAGAATCGACTTGTTGCTTTTATTTAGTTGTATGGATGTGCATGTGAACATGTGTCTATAGTTTCATTTACTTTGCTATATATTTCAAGATTATGGCGTAGATACCTTAATAATTATTTGCATTTACTCGACCCCTACTTGCCTCGTATTTGGAGTTCGCCGATGATTAGAATGTTCGGTCACTCGTACACTCGGGGGTGGAGCCAGTGAGCCTTGGTGCGATGGCCACAAGTATCAATCTATTGTGCATCCTACCTAGCCTCACTGACTCCATCCCTGGATGTTAATATGTGTTTCGACCGACAAAGTATGAGGCACGCTATTTAATTCGTACTACTTGTCTTTTATTTGAGTTCGCACTTCTTAATTGCATTGGCCGATGATTAAAATGTTTGGTCACTTGTACACTCCGGGGTGGGGCCAGTGAGGCTTGGTGTGATGGCCACAAATATCAATCTATTGTGCATCCTACCTAGCCTCACTGACCCCATCCCTGTATGTTATTATTTATTTCGACCAACAAAGTATGAGGCACATGCTATTTAGTTCATACTACTTGTCTCTTATTTGAGTTGGCACTTATTCATTGCATTGGTACTAACGTTTTACTTGTCTTGTGCATGGAGATGCCGACGACATATGTCGTGTACAAGGGGAGGGTTCCTGGAGTCTACGACGACTGGGAGGACTGTCGGAGACAGGTGCACCATTTCAGCGGCAACAGCTACAAGGGATACCCCACTAGGGTGGAGGCGGAAGGAAGATACGCCCGTTATCTAGCGGGAGAGATGAGGGACATGAGGAGGAACCGGATGAAGACCATGCATGGCCTTCGTGATGATGGTCATTGTGACCATGTTGGTCATCTTCTATGTGATTGTAGTTTAGGTTAGGACCTACATTGTGAGGTGTATGACGACACTTGTGATGACTATGTACCGAGACTTCTAACTTTGTGAAACTTCGTCGTTCGGTGTTGCATATGCACATGTGTTGTATGAATCAACATTCCAAAACGAGACTTGCGTATTTGTGTATTGATACCGAAATGAAACTTGGCTCTCTATGTGCTTCTCATATTGCATGTAATGCTGTATAAATATGAACTGCGTTGTAAATATATACTGCTATCAAATATGTATTGTAATATGCTGGAAAAAAGCTGTAAAAATGAATTTTCGAATAGTATTGTCGGCGCACCTAAATGCCCTACTGCCGGCGCACGTGGCATGCGCCAGTGCTGGAAGCCCTACTGCCGGCGCATCTGCACTTGCGCCGGTGGAACTTGTGTTTTGCTGGCAAAGCTTGGATGGTGCACCGGCAGTAGCTGACCTATCGCCGGCGCACTGCCTGGTGCGCCGGCAGTGGCCTGTTATCACCGGTCCGTTCGCACCGGCGGGCTTTGGTGCGCCGGCAATAGGCCTATTAGGTGCGCCGGCGGTAGGCCTTTCCCTTGTAGTCTATGTCGGTCTGAGAATTTATTAGAAGATCCTTCAAGATGCAAAATTTACCATGAAAGATGAGTCGAAATCTTAGGGGGGAGGACTGACCAACTACATGGGAAAGGCACATGGATAACTCCCAATTTGGAAAAACTTCCCCGTAATATAGTATAATCATAGCATTAGATCTGTTGTAAGTATTTTTACTTAACAAAAAATTTAACTGCAACAGGTCATTAAGAAAATTGTGTTTGAACATAAATTCAGTGGAAATATGCAAAGGGGGTTTCTTGCACTGGAATTTTTTTTTCGATAAAGGGAATATATTAATACTAAAAAGATACTAATTACACCCAGCCTCGGCAACATTGTAACACCCAAATGGCAGTACGGATGCACACAACTAAAAATGAGAAAAGAAAACTTAGAAACAAAAGTCCAGCTACAATATCCCAGGCCTAGCAACCACAATACATCCACCACCAAGACAACATCTGAAATACAGACTATTCAAAAGCGACACCTCCAAGAAGGGAACAATGCATGAGCATCGTTGTCGTCTGATGGCGTGTAACTCACACGTTCGTTGGGAACCCCAAGAGGAAGGTATGATGCGCACAGCAGCAAGTTTTCCCTCAGAAAGAAACCAAGGTTTATCGAACCAGGAGGAGCCAAGAAGCACGTTGAAGGTTGATGGCGGCGGGATGTAGTGCGGCGCAACACCAGGGATTCGGCGCCAACGTGGAACCTGCACAACACACCAAAGTACTTTGCCCCAACGAAACGGTGAGGTTGTCAATCTCACCGGCTTGCTGTAACAAAGGATTAACCGTATTGTGTGGAAGATGATTGTTTGCGGAAAACAGTGATATTACGATGGTGTATTTCAGTATAGAGGAATTGGACCGGGTCCACAGTTCACTAGAGGTGTCTCTCCCATAAGATAAACGGCATGTTGGGTGAACAAATTACGGTTGGGCAATTGACAAATAAAGAGGGCATGACCATGCACATACATATTATGATGAGTATAGTGAGATTTAATTGGGCATTACGACAAAGTACATAGACCGCCATCCAGCATGCATCTATGCCTAAAAAGTCCACCTTCAGGTTATCATCCGAACCCCTCCGGTATTAAGTTGCTAACAACAGACAATTGCATTAAGTATTACGCGTAATGTAATCAGTAACTACATCCTTGAACATAGCACCAATGTTTTATCCCTAGTGGCAACAGCACATCCACAACCTTAGAACTTTCTGTCACTGTCCGAGATATCAATGGAGGCATGAACCCACTATCGAGCATAAATACTCCCTCTTGGAGTTACAAGCATCTACTTGGCCAGAGCATCTACTAGTAACGGAGAGCATGCAAGATCATAAACAACACATAGACATAGCTTTGATAATCAACATAACAAGTATTCTCTATTCATCGGATCCCAACAAACGCAACATATAGAATTACGAGATAGATGATCTTGATCATGTTAGGCAGCTCACAAGATCCGACAATGAAGCACAATGGGGAGAAGACAACCATCTAGCTACCGCTATGGACCCCCAGGGGTAGACTACTCACTCATCACTGCGGAGGCGACCATGGCGGCGTAGAGTCCTCCGGGAGATGAATCCCCTCTCCGGCAGGGTGGAGGCGATCTCCTGAATCCCCGAGATGGGATCGGCGGCGGCGGCGTCTCGAAGGTTTTCCGTATCGTGGCTCTCGATGCGGGGGTTTCGCGACGGATGCTTTTAGTAGGCGGAAGGGCAGGTCGGGGAGGCGGCACGGGGGCCCACACCACAGGGCCGCGCGGCCAAGGGGGCCGCGCCGCCTGGGGCGGCGGTGGGCCCACTTCTCTCCTCTTCGGTCTTGGAAGCTTCGTGGCAAAATAGGACCCTGGGCGTTGATTTCGTCAATTCCGAGAATATTTCGTTACTAGGATTTCTGAAACCAAAAACAGCAGAAAACAGCAACTAACACTTCGGCATCTTGTTAATAGGTTAGTTCAGAAAAATGCACGAATATGACATAAAGTGTGCATAAAACATGTAGATAACATCAATAATGTGGCATGGAACATAAGAAATTATCGATACGTCGGAGACGTATCAGCATCCCCAAGCTTAGTTCTGCTCGTCCCGAGCAGGTAAAACGATAACAAAGATAATTTCTGGAGTGACATGCCATCATAACCTTGATCATACTATTTGTAAAGCATATGTAGTGAATGCAGCGATCAAAACAATGTATATGACATGAGTAAACAAGTGAATCATATAGCAAAGACTTTTCATGAATAGTACTTCAAGACAAGCATCAATAAGTCTTGCATAAGAGTTAACTCATAAAGCAATAATTCAAAGTAAAGGCATTGAAGCAACACAAAGGAAGATTAAGTTTCAGCGGTTGCTTTCAACTTGTAACATGTATATCTCATGGATATTGTCAACATAGAGTAATATAATAAGTGCAATAAGCAAGTATGTAGGAATCAATGCACAGTTCACACAAGTGTTTGCTTCTTGAGGTGGAGAGAAATAGGTGAACTGACTCAACAATGAAAGTAAAAGAATAGTCCTCATAGAGGAAAAGCATCGATTGCTATATTTGTGCTAGAGCTTTGATTTTGAAAACATGAAACAATTTTGTCAACGGTAGTAATAAAGCATATGTATCATGTAAATTATATCTTACAAGTTGCAAGCCTCATGCATAGTATACTAATAGTGCCCGCACCTTGTCCTAATTAGCTTGGACTACCGGATCATCACAATGCACATGTTTTAACCAAGTGTCACAAAGGGGTACCTCTATGCGCCTGTACAAAGGTCTAAGGAGAAAGCTCGTATGGTTCTCGCTATTGATTATTCTCAACTTAGACATCCATACCGGGACAACATAGACAAGAGATAATGGACTCCTCTTTTATGCATAAGCATGTAACAACAATTAGTAATTTTCTCATATGAGATTGAGGATATTTGTCCAAAAATGAAACTTCCACCATGGATCATGGCTTTAGTTAGCGGCCCAATGTTCTTCTCTAACAATATGCATGCTTAACCATAAGGTGGTAGATCGCTCTTACTTCGGACAAGACGAACATGCATAGCAACTCACATGAAATTCAACAAAGAGTAGTTGATGGCGTCCCCAGTGAACATGGTTATCGCACAACAAGCAACTTAATAAGAGATAAAGTGCATAAGTACATATTCAATACCACAATAGTTTTTAAGCTATTTGTCCCATGAGCTATATATTGTAAGGTGAATGATGGAATTTTAAAGGTAGCACTCAAGCAATTTACTTTGGAATGGCGGAAAATACCATGTAGTAGGTAGATATGGTGGACACAAATGGCATAGTGGTTGGCTCAAGTATTTTGGATGCATGAGAAGTATTCCTCTCGATACAAGGTTTAGGCTAGCAAGGTTTATTTGAAACAAACACAAGGATGAACCGGTGCAGCAAAACTCACATAAAAGACATATTGTAAACATTATAAGACTCTACACGTCTTTGTTGTTCAAACTCAATACTAGAAATTATCTAGACCTTAGAGAAACCAAATATGCAAACCAAATTTTAGCATGCTCTATGTATTTCTTCATTAATGGGTGCAAAGCATATGATGCAAGAGCTTAAACATGAGCACAACAATTGCCAAGTATCACATTACCCAAGACATTATAGCAAATTACTACATGTATCATTTTCCAATTCCAACCATATAACAATTTGAAGAAGAAACTTCGCCATGAATACTATGAGTAGAAACTAAGGACATACTTGTCCATATGCTACAGCGGAGCGTGTCTCTCTCCCATAAAGTGAATGCTAGGATCCATTTTATTCAAACAAAACAAAAAACAAAAACAAACCGACGCTCCAAGCAAAGCACATAAGATGTGATGGAATAAAAATATAGTTTCAGGGGAGGAACCTGATAATGTTGTTGATGAAGAAGGGATGCCTTGGGCATCCCCAAGCTTAGACGCTTGAGTCTTCTTGATATATGCAGGGTGAACCACCGGGGCATCCCCAAGCTTAGAGCTTTCACTCTCCTTGATCATGTTGCATCATACTCCTCTCTTGATCCTTGAAAACTTCCTCCACACCAAACTTAGAACAACTCATTAGAGGGTTAGCGACAATAAAAATTAACATGTTCAGAGGTGACACAATCATTCTTAACACTTCTGGACATTGCATAAAGCTACTGGACATTAATGGATCAAAGAAATTCATCCAACATAGCAAAAGAGGCAATGCGAAATAAAAGGCAGAATCTGTCAAAACAGAACAGTTCGTATTGACGAATTTTTTAAGGCACCAGACTTGCTCAAATGAAAATTCTCAAATTGAATGAAAGTTGCGTACATATCTGAGGATCACTCACGTAAATTGGCATAATTTTCTGAGTTACCTAGGGAAAACAGCCCAGATTCGTGACAGCAAAGAAATCTGTTTCTGCGCAGTAATCCGAATCTAGTATGAACTTTTCTATCAACGATTTTACTTGGCACAACAAAACACTAAACTAAGATAAGGAGAGGTTGCTACAGTAGTAAACAACTTCCAAGACACAAAATAAAAACAAAGTACTGTAGGTAAAAACATGGGTTGTCTCCAGCGCTTTTCTTTAACGCCTTTCAGCTAGGAAGAAAGTGTGTATCAAGTATTATCAAGAGACGAAGTATCAACATCATAATTTGTTCTAATAATAGAATCAAAAGGTAAATTCATTCTCTTTCTAGGGAAGTGTTCCATACCTTTCTTGAGAGGAAATTGATATTTTATATTACCTTCCTTCATATCAATGATAGCACCAACAGTTCGAAGAAAAGGTCTTCCCAATATAATGGGACAAAATGCATTGCATTCAATATCCAAGACAACAAAATCAACGGGAACAAGGTTATTGTTAACGGTAATGCGAACATTATCAACTTTCCCCAAAGGTTTCTTTGTAGAATGATCAGCAAGATTAACATCCAAATAACAATTTTTTGGCAAGTCAAGCATATTATAAATTTTCTTAGGCATAACAGAAATACTTGCACCAAGATCACATAAAGCATTACAATCAAAATATTTAACCTTCATCTTAATGATGGGCTCCCAACCATCCTCTAGCTTTTTAGGAATAGAGGCTTCACGCTCTAGTTTCTCTTCTCTAGCTTTTATGAGAGCATTTGTAATATGTTGCGTGAAAGCCAAATTTATAGCACTAGCATTAGGACTTTTAGCAAGTTTTTGCAAGAACTTATACTTCAGAGATGTGGCAATCATCAAAATTCAAACCATTATAATCTAAAGCAATGGGATCATCATCCCCAATGTTGGAAAAAATTTCAGCAGCTTTATCACAGGCAGTTTCAGCAGTTTTAGCAGTTTCAGGCAGTTTCTCGCGCTTTGCATTAGAAGTGGAAACATTGCTAACACCAATTCTTTTATTATTAATAGTAGGAGGTGCAGCAACATGTGTAGCATTAGCATTACTAGTGGTAATAGTCCAAACTTTAGCTACATTCTTTTCTTTGGCTAGTTTTTCATTTTCTTCTCTATCCCACCTAGCACGCAGTTCAGCCATTAATCTTATATTCTCATTAATTCTAACTTGGATGGCATTTGCTGTAGTAACAATTTTATTATGATGATTATCATTAGGCATAACTTTCGATTTCAAAAGATCAACATCAGTGCAAGACTATCGACTTTAGAAGCAAGTATATCAATTTTCCCAAGCTTTTCTTCAACAGATTTGTTAAAAGCAGTTGTGTACTAATAAATTCTTTAAGCATGGCTTCAAGTCCAGGGGGTGTGTTCCTATTATTGTTGTAAGAATTCCCATAAGAATTACCGTAGCCATTGCCATTATTATAAGGATATGGCCTATAGTTGTTACTAGAATTGTTCCCGTAAGCATTGTTGTTGAAATTATTATTTTTAATGAAGTTTACATCAACATGTTCTTCTTGTGCAACCAATGAAGCTAACGGAACATTATTAGGATCAATATTAGTCCTATCATTCACAAGCATAGACATAATAGCATCAATCTTATCACTCAAGGAAGAGGTTTCTTCGACAGAATTTACCTTCTTACCTTGTGGAGCTCTTTCCGTGTGCCATTCAGAGTAGTTGATCATCATATTATCAAGAAGCTTTGTTGCTTCACCAAGAGTGATGGACATAAAGGTACCTCCAGCAGCTGAATCCAATAAATTCCGCGAAGAAAAATTTAGTCCTGCATAGAAGGTTTGGATGATCATCCAAGTAGTCAGTCCATGGGTTGGGCAATTTTTAACCAGAGATTTCATTCTTTCCCAAGCTTGAGCAACATGTTCAGTATCTAATTGTTTAAAATTCATTATGCTACTCCTCAAAGATATAATTTTAGCAGGGGGATAATATCTACCAATAAAAGCATCCTTGCATTTAGTCCATGAATCAATACTATTCCTAGGCAGAGATAGCAACCAATCTTTAGCTCTTCCTCTTAATGAGAAAGGGAACAATTTTAATTTTATAATGTCACCATCTACATCCTTATACTTTTGCATTTCACATAGTTCAACAAAATTATTAAGATGGGCAGCAGCATCATCAGAACTAACACCAGAAAATTGCTCTCGCATAACAAGATTCAGTAAAGCAGGTTTAATTTCAAAGAATTCTGCTGTGTGGCAGTGTGGAGCAATAGGTGTGCATAAAAAATCATTATTATTTGTGGTTGTGAAGTCACACAACTTAGTATTTTCAGGGTTGGCCATTTTAGCAACAGTAAATAAAGCAAACTAGATAAAGTAAATGCATGTAACTAATTTTTTTGTGTTTTTGATATAGCAAACAAGATAGCAAATAAAGTAAAACTAGCAACTAATTTTTTTGTATTTTGATTTAGTGCAGCAAACAAAGTAGTAAATAAAACTAAGCAAGACAAAAACAAAGTAAAGAGATTGGGATGTGGAGACTCCCCTTGCGGCGTGTCTTGATCTCCCCGGCAACGGCGCCAGAAAAAGAGCTTGATGGCGTGTAAATCACACGTTCGTTGGGAACCCCAAGAGGAAGGTATGATGCGCACAGCAGCAAGTTTTCCCTCAAAAAGAAACCAAGGTTTATCGAACAGGAGAGCCAAGAAACACGTTGAAGGTTGATGGCGGCGGGATGTAGTCAGCGCAACACTGATTCGGCGCCAACGTGGAACACAACACAACAAAGTACTTTGCCCCAAGCAAGCGATGAGGTTGTCAATCTCACCGCTTGCTGTAAAAAGGATTAACCGTATTGTGTGGAAGATGATTGTTTGCAAAAAACAGTAAAACATGTAGAGATTGTATTTCGGTATAGGAATTGGACCGGGGTCCACAGTTCACTAGAGGTGTCTCTCCCATAAGATAAACGACATGTTGGGTGAACAAATTACGGTTGGGCAATTGACAAATAAAGAGGGCATGACCATGCACATACATATTATGATGAGTATAGTGAGATTTAATTGGGCATTATGACAAAGTACATAGACCGCCATCAGCATGCATCTATGCCTAAAAATTCCACCTTCGGGTTATCATCCGAACCCCTCAGTATTAAGTTGCTAACAACAGACAATTGTATTGTGCGTAATGTAATCAGTAACTACATCCTTGAACATAGCACCAATGTTTTATCCCTAGTGGCAACGACACATCCACAACCTTAGAACTTTACGTCACTGTCCCAGATATCAATGGAGGCATGAACCCACTATCGAGCATAAATACTCCCTCTTGGAGTTACAAGCATCTACTTGGCAGAGCATCTACTAGTAACGGAGAGCATGCAAGATCATAAACAACACATAGACATAGCTTTGATAATCAACATAACAAGTATTCTCTATTCATCGGATCCCAACAAACACAACATATAGAATTACAGATAGATGATCTTGATCATGTTAGGCAGCTCACAAGATCCGACAATGAAGCACAATGGGGAGAAGACAACCATCTAGCTACTGCTATGGACCCATAGTCCAGGGGTAGACTACTCACTCATCACTCCGGAGGCGACCATGGCGGCGTAGAGTCCTCGGGAGATGAATCCCCTCTCGGCAGGGTGAGGCGATCTCCTGAATCCCCGAGATGGGATCGGCGGCGGCGGCGTCTCGGTAAGGTTTTCCGTATCGTGGCTCTCTGGGGGTTTCGCGACGGAGGCTTTAAGTAGGCGGAAGGGCAGGTCGGGAGGCGGCACGAGGGGCCCACACCACAGGCCGCGCGGCCAGGGTGGCCGCGGCCTGGGTGTGGCCACCTCGTGGCCCACTTCGTCTCCTCTTCGGTCTTCTTGAAGCTTCGTGGCAAAATAGGACCCTGGGCGTTGATTTCGTCCAATTCCGAGAATATTTCGTTACTAGGATTTCTGAAACCAAACAACGCAAAACCAACGGCACTTCGGCATCTTGTTAATAGGTTAGTTCGGAAAATGCACGAATATGACATAAAGTGTGCATAAAACATGTAGATAACATCAATAATGTGGCATGGAACATAAGAAATTATCGATACGTCGGAGACGTATCATCGCCCGATAAAAGATCTTAGGTTTTCAGCCTGAAGATAGTCCCCGCTCTCAAAACAATACCTCCGACAAGGTCATTGTCAGGCACAACCAGTTAAGGCCGGACCTTGGATTTTCACCCTGAAAGGTAGGACTCTGAACTTCACATGTTCTGCCGCCCTGATACGTCTCAAACTTATCTATAATTTCTTATGTTCCATGCTAGTTTTGATGACAATACTCACATGTTTTATACACACTTTACATCATTTATATGCATTTTACGGCACTAACCTATTAACGAGATGCCAAAGCGCCAGTTCCTGTTTTGTGCTGTTTTTGGTTTCAGAAATCATACACGAAATATTCTCGGAATTGGGAAAACAAACGCCCAGGGTCTTATTTTTCCACGGAGCTTCAGAAGACCGAAGAGGATACGAAGTGGGGCCACGAGGCGCCCTAACCATAGGGCGGCGCGGCCAGCATGGGGCCCGCGCCGGCCTATGGTGTGGGGCCCCCGTGCCTCCACCGACTCTGCCCTTCCGCCTACTTAAACTCTCCGTCGCGAAAACCCTTACCGAGAGCCACGATACGGAAAAAGTTCCAGAGATGCCGCCGCCGCCAATCCCATCTCGGGATTCGGAGATCGCACCCTGCCGGAGGGAATCATCACCGGAGGGCTCTACATCACCATCGCCTCCGGATTGATGTGTGAGTAGTTCATCCTTGGACTATGGGTCCATAGCAGTAGCTAGATGTTTGTCTCCTCCTCTTGTGCTATCATGTTTAGATCTTGTGAGCTGCCTATCATGATCAAGATCATCTATTTGTAATGCTACATGTTGCGTTTGTTGGGATCCGATGAATATTGAATACTATGTCAAGTTGATTATCAATCTATCATATATGTGTTGTTTATGTTCTTGCATGCTCTCGGTTGCTAGTAGAGGCTCTGGCCAAGTTGATACTTGTGACTCCAAGAGGAGTATTTATGCTCGATAGTGGGCTCATGCCTCCATTGAATCTGGGACAGTGACAAGTTCTAAGGTTGTGGATGTGTTGTTGCCACTAGGGATAAAACATCAATGCTTTGTCTAAGGATATTTGTGTTGATTACATTACGCACCATACTTAATGCAATTGTTTGTTGTTTGCAACTTAATACTGGAAGGGGTGTGGATGCTAACCCGGAGGTGGACTTTTTAGGCATAGATGCATCTGGATAGCGGTCTATGTACTGTCGTAATGCCCCGATTAAATCTCATAGTAGTCATCATGATATGTATGTGCATCTCTATTTGTCAATTGCCCAACGTAATTTGTTCACCCAACATGCTATTTATCTTATGGGAGACACCACTAGTGAACTGTGGACCCGGTCCATTCTTACATCTGAAATACAATCTCTGCAATCTCTGTTCTCTGTTGTTTTCTACAAGCAAACATCATTCTCCACACCATACGTTTAATCCTTGTTTTCAGACAAGCCGGTGGGTGACAACCTCACCGTTAAGTTGGGGCAAAGTATTGTGATTGTGTTGTGCGGGTTCCACGTTGGGCCGGAATCCCTGGTGTTGCGCCGCACTCATCCACCAACAACCTTCACGTGGCCTTCATCTCCTCGGTTCGATAACCTTGGTTTCTTACTGAGGAAAACTTGTGCCACGCATCCACCTTCCTCTTGGGGTTCCCAACGGCGTGTGCTTCACGCATTATCAAGCTCTTTTGCGCCGTTGCTGGGAGATCAGGACGCTGCAAGGGGAGTCTCCCACATCAATCTCTTTACTTTGTTATTGTCTTGCTTTACTTTACTTTATTTTCTGTTTTGTTTGCTTTCTTTATAACAAAAAAACAAAAAAATTATTTGCTTTACTTTATTTCATTTGTCTTGTTTGCTTTCTTTATATCAAAAACACAAAAAAAATTAGTTGCTTATTTATTTTCTGTCTCGTTTGCTTTCTCTATATCAAAAACACAAAAAATTAGTTACTTGCTTATTTATTTTCTGTCTTGTTTGCTTCTTATATCAATAACACAAAAAAATTAGTTACTTGTTTTACTTTACTTAATTTAGTTTGCTTTACTTATTTTTATTACTGTTAAAATGAATACTCCTGAGAACACTAAGTTGTGTGATTTCACTAGCACCAATAATAATGATTTTATGTGCACTCCTATTGCTCCACCTGCTACTACGAATTCTATGAAATTAAACCTGCTTTACTAAATCTTGTTATGAGAGAGCAATTTTCTGGTGTTAGTTCTGATGATGCTGCTGCCCATCTTAATAATTTTGTTGAACTTTGTGAAATGCAAAAGTATAAGGATATAGATGGAGACATTATAAAACTGAAATTGTTTCCTTTCTCCTTAAGAGGAAGAGCTGAAGATTGGTTGCTATCTTTGCCTAAGAATAGTATTGATTCATGGACTAAATGTAAAGATGCTTTCATTGGTAGATATTATCCTCCTGCTAAAATTATATCTTTGAGAAGTAGCATTATGAATTTTAAGCAATTGGATAATGAACATGTTGCCCAAGCATGGGAAAGAATGAAATCTTTGGTAAAGAATTGCCCTACCCATGGACTAACTACTTGGATGATCATCCAAACCTTTTATGCACTGAATTTTTCTTCGCGGAACCTATTGGATTGCTGGAGGTACTTTTATGTCCATCACCTTAGCGCCGCAACAAATCTTCTTGATGATATGATGATAAATTACTCGAATGGCACACGGAAAGGACTCCACAAGGTAAGAGGTAAATTCTGTTGAAGAAACCTCCTCCTTGAGTGATAAGATTGATGCTATTATGTCTATGCTTGTGAATGGTAGATCTAATGTTGATCCTAATAATGTTCCTTTAGCTTCATTGGTTGCTCAAGAAGAGAATGTTGATGTGAACTTCATTAAAAGTAATAATTTCAACAACAATGCTTATAGGAATAATTCTGGTAACAACTATAGGCCATATCCTTCTAATAATGGTAATGGTTATGGTAATTCTTACAACAATAGTAGAAGTGTACCCTCTGGTCTTGAAGTCATGCTTAAAGAATTTATTAGTACACAAACTGCTTTTAACAAATCTGTTGAGGAAAAGCTTGGTAAAATTGATATTCTTGCTTCTAAGGTTGATAGTCTTGCTGCTGAAGTTGATCTTTTAAAATTGAAAGTTATGCCTAATGAAGATAAAGATATTAAGTCATTTGCTACAGCAAACACTATCCAAGTTCGAATTAATGAAAATATTAGATTGATGGCTGAATTGCATGCTAGGTGGGAAAGGGAAGAAAAAGAAAAATTTGCTAAAGAGAATAATGTAGCTAAAGTTTGGACTATTACCACCACTAGTAATGTTGATACTTCACATGTTGCTAAACCTCCTACTATCAATGGTAAAATAATTGGTGTTGGCAATGTTTCTACTCCTAATGCAAAGCGTGCAAAACTGCAGAAACTGCTGAAATTGTTTGTGATAAAACTGCTGAAATTTTTCAAAATATTGGGGACAATGATCTCATTGCTGTAGATCATAATGGTTTAGATTTTGATGATTGTCATGTCTCTGAAGTTATTAAGTTCTTACAAAAACTTGCTAGAAGTCCTAATGCTAGTGCTATAAATTTGGCCTTTACGTACAAAACATATTACAAATGCTCTTATAAAAGCTAGAGAAGAGAAATTAAAACTTGAAACTTCTATTCCTAGGAAGTTGGAAGATGGTTGGGAGCCCATCATTAAGATGAAGGTCAATGATTTTGATTGTAATGCTTTATGTGATCTTGGTGCAAGTATTTCTGTTATGCCTAAGAAACTCTATAATATGCTTGACTTGCCACCATTGAAAAATTGTTATTTGGATGTTAATCTTGTTGATGATTCTACAAAGAAACCTTTGGGTAGGATTGATAATATTCGCATTACGGTTAAAAATAACCTTGTCCCCGTTGATTTTGTTGTCTTGGATATTGAATGCAATGCATCTTGTCCCATTATTTTTGGAAGACCTTTTCTTTGAACTGTTGGTGCTATTATTGATATGAAGGAAGGGAATATTAAGTATCAATTTCCTCTCAAGAAAGGTATGGAACACTTCCCTAGAAAGAGAATGAAGTTACCTTTTGATTCTATTATTAGAACAAATTATGATGTTGATGCTTCATCTCTTGATAATACTTGATTCACACTTTCTGCGCCTAGCTAAAAGGCGTTAAAGAAAAGCGCTTATGGGAGACAACCCATTATTTTACTTCTGCACTTTTATATTTGAGTCTTGGAAGTTGTTACTACTGTAGCAACCTCTCCTTATCTTTACTTTATTGCATTATTGTGCCAAGTAAAGTCTCTAATAGTAAAGTTGATACTAGATTTGGATTGCTGCGCAGCTGATTTCTGTCTGAATTTGAGTAGATCTCTCTGTAGGAACTCATAAAATGCTGCCAATTTACATGCGTGATCCTCAGATATATGCAACTTTCATTAGTTTTGAGATTTTTCATCTGAGCCTGTTAAGTGCCTCTAAAAATTCTTTACGGATTGTCTTTGACAGATTCTACCTTTTATTTCGCATTGCCTCTTTTGTTATGTTGAATGGATTTCTTTGTTCCATTAACTTTCAGTAGCTTTGGACAATGTCCACAAGTGTTAAGAATGATTATGTCACCTCTGAATATGTGAATTTTTCATTATGCACTAACCCTCTAATGAGTTTGTTTTGAGTTTGGTGTGGAGGAAGTTTTCAAGGATCAAGAGAGGAGGATGATACAATATGATCAAGAAGAGTGAAAAGTCTAAGCTTGGGGATGCCCCCGTGGTTCATCCCTGCATATTTCAAGAAGACTCAAGCATCTAAGCTTGGGGATGCCCAAGGCATCCCCTTCTTCATCGACAACTTATCAGGTCACATCTAGTGAAACTATATTTTTATTCCGTCACATCTTATGTGCTTTACTTGGAGCGTCTGTTTGTTTTTGTTTTTTTTTGTTTGAATAAAATCGGATCCTAGCATTCATTGTGTTGGAGAGAGACACGCTCCGCTTTTTCATATGAACACTGGTGTTCTTAGCTCTATCTTTAATGTTCATGGCGGAGTTGAAAACCGCTCGTTGATTGCTATTTGGTTGGAAACAGAAAATGCTTCATGTGGGAAATGGTATATGTCTTGAATAATTTGATGCTTGGCAATTGTTTTGAGCTCTCATAGATCATGTTTAAGCTTTTGCATCATGTATTTTAAACCTATTAGTGGAGAACTTCTGTAGAGCTTGTTGAAATTTGGTTTGCATGATTGGTCTCTCTAAAGTCTAGATATTTTCTGGTGAAGTGTTTGAACAACAAGGAAGACAGTGTAGAGTCTTATAATGCTTGCAATATGTTCTTATGTAAGTTTTGCTGTACCGGTTCATACTTGTGTTTGCTTCAAACAACCTTGCTAGCCAAAGCCTTGTACGAGAGGGAATACTTCTCGTGCATCCAAATCCTTGAGCCAAAACCCATGCCATTTGTGTCCACCATACCTACCTACTATGTGTATTTCTCTGCCATTCCAAAGTAAATTACTTGAGTGCTACCTTTAAAATTTCATTCCTTGGCTTTGCAATATATAGCTCATGGGAAAATAGTTTAAAAACTATTGTGGTATTGAATATGTTGCTATGTATCTTATTTCTTATAAGTTGCTTGTTGAGCGGTAACCATGTTTCGGGGACGCCATCAACTATTACACCTTTGTTGAATATCATGTGAGTTGCTATGCATGTTCGTCTTGTGAAGTAAGGGCGATTTATCATGATCAAATGGTTTGAGTATGCATATTGTTAGAGAAGAACATTGGGCCGCTAACTAAAGCCATGAATTATGGTGGAAGTTTCAGTTTGGACACTAATCCTCAATCTCTTATGAGAATATTATATGTTGTTGAATGCTTATGCATTAAAGAGGAGTCCATTATCTGTTTTCTATGTTGTCCCGGTATGGATGTCCTTAGTTGAGATCTATCAAAAACGAGAAATCAAATGCGATCTATCTCCTTGGACCTTTGTACAGGCGGCATAGAGGTACCCCTTTGTGACACTTGGTTGAAACATATGTTATGCAATGATAATCCATGTAAATCCTAGCTAATTAGGACAAGGTGCGAGCACTATTGGTATTCTATGCATGAGGCTTGCAACTTATAAGATGTCTTATGCATAACACATATGAATTATTACTACCGTTGACAAAATTGTTTCTATGTTTTCAAAATAAAAGCTCTAGCACAAAAATAGTAATCCATGCTTCCCTCTGCGAAGGGCCATTCTTTTACTTTATGTTGAGTCAGTTTACCTACTTCTTTCTATCTTAGAAGCAAACACTTGTGTCAACTGTGTACATTGATTCTTACATGTTTACCTATTGCACTTGTTATATTGCTTTATGTTGACAACTATCCATGAGATATACATGTTACAAGTTGAAAGCAATTGCTGAAACTTATATCTTCCTTTGTGTTGCTTCAAAACTTTCTACTAAGAATTTATTGCTTTATGAGTTAACTCCTATGCAAGTCTTATTGATGCTTGTCTTGAAAGTACTATTCATGAAAAGTCTTTGCTATATGATTCAGTTGTTTAATCATTGTCTTTACCATTGCTTCGAATCACTTCATTCATCTCATATGCTTTACAATAGTATTGATCAAGATTATGATAGCAGCATGTCACTTCAGAAATTATCCTTGTTATCATTTACCTACTCGAGGGCGAGTAGGAACTAGGGGACGCTTGATACGTCTCAAACGTATCTACAATTTCTTATGTTCCATGCTAGTTTTATGACAATACTCACATGTTTTATACACACTTTACATCATTTATATGTATTTTCCGGCACTAACCTATTAACGAGATGCGAAGCGCCAGTTCTGTTTTGTCTTGTTTTTGGTTTCAAAAGTCCTACACAGAAATATTCTCGGAATTGGACGAAACGAACGCCCGGGGTCTTATTTTTTCCAGAAGACCGAAGAGGATACGAAGTGGGGCCACGAGGCGCCCTAACCATAGGGCGGCGCGGCCAGCATGGGCCCGCGCCGGCCTATGGTGTGGGGCCCCGTGCCTCCACCGACCCTGCCCTTCCTACTTAAACTCTCCGTCGCGAAACCCTATTACCGAGAGCCACGATACGGAAAAGTTCCCACGCCACCGCCGCCAATCCCATCTCGGGGGATTCAGGAGATCGCCTCCGGCACCCTGCCGAGAGGGGAATCATCACCGGAGGGCTCTACATCACCATGCCCGCCTCCGGATTGATGTGTGAGTAGTTCATCCTTGGACTATGGGTCCATAGCAGTAGCTAGATGGTTGTCTTCTCCTCTTGTGCTATCATGTTTAGATCTTGTGAGCTGCCTATCATGATCAAGATCAACTATTTGTAATGCTACATGTTGCGTTTGTTGGGATCCGATGAATATTGAATACTATGTCAAGTTGATTATCAATCTATCATATATGTGTTGTTTATGTTCTTGCATGCTCTCCGTTGCTAGTAGAGGCTCTGGCCAAGTTGATACTTGTGACTCCAAGAGGGAGTATTTATGCTCGATAGTGGGTTCACGCCTCAATTGAATCTGGGACAGTGACAGAAAGTTCTAAGGTTGTGGATGTCTTGTTGCCACTAGGGATAAAACATCAATGCTTTGTCTAAGGATATTTGTGTTGATTATATTACGCACCATACTTAATGCAATTGTCTGTTGTTTGCAACTTAATACTGGAAGGGGTGCGGATGCTAACCCGAAGGTGGACTTTTAGGCATAGATGCATCTGGATAGCGGTCTATGTACTTTGTCGTAATGCCCGATTAAATCTCATAGTAGTCATCATGATATGTATGTGCATCTCTATTTGTCGATTGCCCAACTGTAATTTGTTCACCAACATGCTATTTATCTTATGAGAGAGACACCACTAGTGAACTGTGGACCCCGGTTCATTCTTTTACATCTGAAATACAATCTACTGCAATCTGTTCTCTGTTGTTTTCTACAAGCAAACATCATTCTTCACACCATACGTTTAATCCTTTGTTTCAGCAAGCCGGTGAGATTGACAACCTCACTGTTAAGTTGGGGCAAAGTATTGTGATTGTGTTGTGCAGGTTCCACGTTGGCGCCGGAATCCCTGGTGTTGCGCCGCACTACTCCTCCACCAACCTTCACGTGGCCTTCATCTCCTACTGTTTCGATAACCTTGGTTTTTGAGGGAAAACTTGCTGCTGTACGCATCACACCTTCCTCTTGGGGTTCCCAACGGACGTGTGCTTCACGCGTTATCACGCCCCCACTTTCATACCACTGCTGCGAAGCCCGGAACATCAAGCAAGTTTCTTAACATCGCGGAGACTTGAACCTCCTTTAGCTAGTCCCCAATCCAGCCTTCATGATATTCTCTTTTCCTGACTTCACCATGGACCAAAAGGTCAACTTGATGTCAACACAGAACAGAGCTTCAGGCCGCTCCCTCCGGAATCAAACGGTCAGAATAAAAGCATTGGTGCGCGCGACCGAATACCACCCGATCCTGTGAACTTCGGGAAAATATGCAATGTTCCCTTCACCGTCGGAGCCTTCCGAAACTCATCACTCCGGCTAGATGAAGAAAGACCGGCATCCGAGAGGTCTTCATCTTCGCAAAAGAAGAACCCTAGGACAACCACCATAAAATTATGAACGGCCGGCCCCACGCCGCCGTCATGGCTAGGAACTGCGGTCCATCTTCCTCCTCCAACCCGGTCGGTGGAGGTCGGCAGCCATCAGGGGAGCAGCTACGCACGCCCACGACGCGGATGGCCGGCTGCTGCCCGCCAGGAAAGCCTGGCCGAGCCTCAACACCACCACCTCGCGACCATGGATCTTTGTCGCTGCCGCCCGATCACGCTGCCACCCTCCTCCCACCGAGATCCACCACTCCATCGCGCCCCTTGCCATGATCCAGATGACGTAACCAAAGCCACCGCCACCAGACCCGCCGCCCGCCGTCGCTGCCCCTGGAAGACCCTACCTCCGCGCGAAGGGGACTCCTCGAGCGCGCCACCTCTGCCCCTGCCTTCGCAACCGGGCGCGGCCGCAACCGTCGACCCCGACGGCGGCAGCGGCCAGGAGGAGGAAGATCGCCGACTTTTTTCTTCTAGGGTTTGGGTTGCCCGGAGCCGGGGGAGCAGCTACGCACGCCCACGACGCAGAGATGGCCTGCTGTTGCCGCCAGGAAAGCCTGGCCGAGCCACAACACCACCACCTCGCGACCATGGATCTTTACCGCTGCCGACCGATCACGCTGCCACCCTCCTCCCACCGAGATCCACCACTCCATCGCGCCCCTCGCCATGATCCAGATTACGTAACCGAAGCCACCGCCACCAGACCCGCCGCCCACCATCGCTGCCCCTGGAAGACCCTACCTCCGCGCGAAGGGGAGTCCGCGGGCGCGCCACCTCTGCCCCTGCCTTCGCAACCGGGCGCAGCCGCCACCGTCGACCCCAACGGCGGCAGCGGCCAGGAGGAGGAAGATCGCCTGCTTTTTTCTTCTAGGGTTTGGGTCGCCCGGAGCCGCCTCGCGCGAGACGACCCGTGGCGTTGTTTCCTCCTCTCGAACTGGAATTAGCTAACAAATATTTTGTTAGCTCCATAATGGAACAGAGTAGTTCAGTGATATTAAGAGACATATCCCGCCCAAAAATTAAATCGATTCGGCCCAATGATCTGGGTTATACCAGTAAGTACAAATCAATAGGCCCGCCTATATAACAGATAAGAAGATCTAACAGGGGGACGTTTACTCGAAACCCCCATAAACAAAAAAAAAACTGATTTTACAGCTCCGCCGCAAACAAATCCACGGCAGACTGGACACGTTGGAGAGGAACTAATTTCTGGATTGGACTGCTCGCAACAAAAGGGAATACTAGAACGGAAGAGAAAAATGCTGTATTTCTAGAAGAGGTAGCTGTTGGGTGGAATAGGGCTGCCAACGGAAGGGAAAGGGGGGCGTCGGCGAGGCGCCGCCACGAGAGGGGGTATACCTTCGGCGGCGGCGGAGGACGGATGGGCGGGAGGGGCGATGCGGACGAGGCGGAGAACCCTAGGTCGCCTGGGGGAGGTGGATTTCCGGCGGCCGATGATCTCCGACTCATACTCCCGAGGGTGGTGTGGGGGGGGGGGGGGGCGGAGACAGGAGCAAGCAAATGAGAGAATATTCACTATACCACTAATTGAAACCGAGAGTTCCAAAATACCACTATAAAAACCAATCTTGCCAAAATACCACTACAATCTTAGTTTTCATAGCCAAAATAACACTACCGTCAGGTGTCAAACGTTTTCCGTTAGTCAAACTGTAAGGCACTTGCCTGTGTTCGCGAAATTCCAAAATTATCCTCATCTAACGTAATGAGAGAGCTCACCCAAAATAAGATAACCAGGGTGGCTCCTCCCAGCTGCTGCCCTCTCCGTGTAGTTCCACCACGCCTTACCTCTGATGCCTGAGAGAATCTCAATTTGGTTCGCATGCGGTTCATTGTTATTGCTCTTATAATGTTACCGACATGATGTTGTAATTCTGGTTAAATTTAGTGGAAACGCTACCGTCATAGTTTTGTTGAAGATGCTACTGTCAATATGCGGCTGAACAGCTGAACAGTAATATTGTGAAATATCTTGCTAGAATCTTTGTTTAAAAGTTGTTGAAATGAGTGACTATGAGGGTTGTGGTGTGTGAAGAGATGAGGGCATACCAGTCCTTTTGTGTCGGTGTTACTCTCGGTTAGTGCATAGTGTCATTTTGGAATGAAAAGCTAGAATATAGTGGTATTTTGGCGAGCTTGGTTTTTTGAGTGGTATTTTAGAATTTTAGGTTTCAACTAGTGGTATAGTGATTATTCTCTCCAAGCAAATGGGCTCCCAAGCGTTGCGTCCAAGCCTGTATCCATATAAATCTAAAGTAGATCTATGTGAAAATTATGGGCCCCCAAAAGATTGGGGCCCTGTGGCCGCACATACTGCACACCTGCAGGCTCGTACCTGAACTCTATTATCTTAGAGTATCTCTAGCAAAGCCCTTATTCTTTCGAACCGAAAAAGTGAGTTTAGTCTCCCGAAAAATCAAAAGCGAGCGTTTTTTAGCGCGTGGCGCAGAACAGCACCCGTATTCGGAACCGAAAAACGTCGATTTCAAATTTTGCCGGTAAGTGATCATCGCAAACAAGAAGTAGAACTAAAATTCAAACATACTTTAGGCATAATTCGGGTGCTACGATCGATATATACATTGCATTTAAGGTGGTCGTCGGCGACCACCTCCAAAAGTAAACTAATTTCGCTGGCGGCGAGCTACTATTCGCGCCGCGGCAGACTACACGGTCGACGGCCTACACGGAGTCGAGGTCGACGACCTCCTACTTCACGCGGCGGACGGCCGCCTCCTTCTACGCGGCCTCGTACTCGCGCGCGGCACGGATGGCTTCCGCTTCCTCGCGGCGGAAGCGCGCGCGCCTCGGTGGCGGAGATGACGGCCACCTGCTGCACCACCGTCGCCTCCTCCTCGTCGTTAAGGACGAAGTCCCCGGACTGCAGCTGGAGGGTGCGCACCGGCACCTACTCCTCCGGCACCTCCTCCTCCTCGTCGCTGATGTCCGAGGCGGGCCGCCAAATCGAACGGCCGGACGCGGCCGAGGACGACCCCTCGCCGCTATTTGCATAGCGCGCGAGCTTCCCCGGCGGCGTCAGACCCCAGTTGGTCCAGCGTCGCGCGCTCCGCTTCCGCGCTCGGAAGACGGGGGGCGCGGCGGAGAGTTGCTCCCGCCAATCCGCCTGCGTCCCCTGCCTCCGCTGTTCGCCCCAACCATGCGGTCACGGTGGTGGTGGAGAGAGAGAGGAGAAGCAGCGGCGGTGGCTACGCAATTGCTCGCCGGAAGTCCAACCGTGCGCGCGACGGAGGGGGCGGGGGCGGCGGAGGGAGTAGGGTTTTGGAACGCAACTCCCCTCCGCGGCCTGTATATATATACGGGTCGACGGTCCAGTTTCTCGGGCCCTCGAACTTCCGATACGGGCCAGCCCATCGATTCGGGTGCTATTCTGCGTCACTTTCGGCCCGAACCCGTAAATCTACCGAAAAAATTCAGTTCCGGCGAGATTTACGGGCTCTGTTAGAGATGCTCTTAGGTCCCTAGATATACATGTCTGCCTTCCCTAAAAAAAAGATATACATGTCTGGCAGGGAAATTAGATTTCTCTTTTCTTTCTATTCCATGGCAGAATATGTTCTACGTATTGCATGTCATTGTTGTTTGCCACTAAATATATAAGATTCTTATGGGGCACAAATTCTCCACACTTTATATGTGGGTGCAAGCGAGAATATGTTCCAACAGTTACAGGTCGTGTTTTTTTTCCAATCTTGGAGCCCGGCGATTGAATTGCTCAATAGAAGTTGTGTCTTGCGTGTGTTTGTTGTCTGCAAGTGTGAACATGTCTGCATTGTAATCATTGTTTCTTAAGAACTTTTTTTTTTTGCCATCCTATTAATTTTTCCATCATTGGTACTTCTTCATGTTAGAACCATTTACTCCAAACCAGTCAGAAATTGATAATGAAAAGAGAAAAAAAAACTGCGCACACGTGCACACCGTGTATATACACCAAAGGCGTATCATATCTTTATAGAAGGCAGAAGTTTTAGTACAAGACGACTACAACTCGCTGCGAACAACGAGCGCAGAACGAACTCCACACCGACTAGTCCGAAGACAGCCAATACCGAAGTTCTAACTACAACACAAAGAACCTATCCAAAAATGATCATCAAAGCCACGTCTCGCCCCACAGCGGATCCCTCCGAGGATCATCACCTGCAAGAGAACTCTCCTTGTCAACGCACCATCAAAGGAGAAGATGGCGGGACTTGGTCGGCTTCGAGAAAGGCGTCGTCTTTGACTCTCCGACGACGTCGTACATAGTTCCCCGGAAGATCAAACTTGGACAATGACGGACACTGGAGGAACGCAAAGAGAAACAGCAGGCCGTGTCTCCAACCGGAATGCTCCCAACAGAGGAACGACATCAAAATGCCGCCAATGCGCCGGTTCCACTCCAAACCTAGGCTTTCGCCCGGAGACACCACCAACCCAATGCGGGAGCACGGAAGTGCCGGCACATCTCAACGACGCCTCCAAGGAGGGAAACGACGCCCACGGGGGCCGACACCGGCAAAGCGGGCTAGACTTTCGTCCGTAATGCCGCACACCGCCCACGCTACCCGCCGGATGGGGCCCCTGATCCTGTTGTCCACACCGCCACCGCCATAGCACTTGTCATCGCAGCCATAGTCTAGTGCTCCACCAGCTCCCAGCACGGCAGAAACGCTCCCAGGTCCACCTCCAACCTAAACGGCGAATAACAGCAGGAAACCACCAACCCTCCAGGCTCCAGCAGGATCAGGTCGCCGTCGCGCCGTGCAAGGCCATCAGGCCAACAATGACCCGGCCCGAAACCCATATCAGGCCCAAGAAGGACCCATCCAAGCCATGCGCCTCCACTCCGTTTTCCTCGTCGGCACCATCAGGGGAGTGATGGCGCGTGTCCTCCTCCTTGGCCGCCGGCCGGCCTCCGATGCGCCAGGACCTCCCCTAGCCACCGCCACCACCAAGCTCCTTGACCCGCGTCACCGCCCCCGTCCAGCACCGAAGCTCCACCGCTCGCCCGCCGCCGCTGCGTCCACCGTCGAGGTTCACCACTCCTCCAAGTCCACGCACGCCACCCGCGCCGCCCTGGAGACGTCCCCCCGCGCGCATGAGGAGGCCTTCGGGGCGCGCCGACCCCACCCGCCGCCTTCAATGGCCGGGCACGTCCGCCACCGCCGGCGGAAGCAGCGGCCAGGGAGAGAGGATTTGGGGCCTTTTGTTTTAGGGTTGGGGTGCCTCCGGAGCCACTCGCGCGAGCGGCCCGGGAGGAAATGGTATCCAAACAGATCCTTAAGCCCCTTTAGGTACATTCCTTCTAGTTCATCTTACAGATTAATTATGTTTTTATGGTCTACACCAAGTGTCGGTCGGGTTATATATTTCCACGGTTGGCCACTTCCTAGACCATCTATTCTCACTTATGTTTTCATGGTATATGGGAAGTTCGATCATTGGGTCATGAAAACTCTGCATGCAACATATTATGTATATGTATGGAACATCATTGCACTACATTTTCCGTACTTCGCAGAAAGTGATGAAAATGTTGGAACATTTGAAATCCATCCATATGGCAAAAAAAACCCAATGTATACGAAAAAATCGTTGATTGAAAATACTTGGTAAAAATAGATCATAACAGCCCATGCAACTGATGATAGGATCCCGCAGAGCCCATGGAGTGCACGGTCTTGCACAATTTTGTATGTGCCACACGCGGTGGCGGACCCAGGACAAAAATTACCCGGTGTCTACTTGGGTATCACATAAGTGTGGAGTAGTATATACTAAGTTGTGTAACATCCGATTTTTCTCCGTATTTTGAGCTCCTTCTCGTTTTTTTTCTGCTAGACAAATCAGGATTTGGGATCCATCCGCCTCGGTAGTTCCCACTAATTCTAACGCGGGTGTGATTTGGGTGTCCTTCGGGCTACAGCGTAGTGGCCAGCCAGTCGTGCAACTATCCCGAGTTCTTCTACGCATGTCTAAGTGGAGGGTACCTAGATACCTATGTCTGTGGTATAATACTTTAGTCTAGCGGGGCGCCGACGGCCGTGAGCCTTTTCTAATTAGATTAATTATATTTGAGGAAGTGATATGCTTACATTAAATAAAACTTTCGACATAAATATTAAGTGATGATATCAAGTTCAGTCACAAATCACCAAAGGTTCCATATATAAAAAATTGACATATGACAGCAAAATAAGGCTTTATGCCCCGATATCCTATAAAATGGAGGTCATTTACGGATCAAATATATTTTGGCCGTTTATTTTTGTGGATCCAGCCACTTCGGTGCCAGTCTCGGTGCAGAGTTCGATTGCGCTTCCCCAACTTGAACACCACGGGCCGCGGATGGAGAGAAAAATGGGAAAAATGGTAAGAAAAAGAGGAAAGAAAAAAAAAGCCTTGTGACACTAACAACTGGAACACATGTGCAAGCAAAGATTTATGGATCACACTTTATAGGCTCCTTCTGAGCCTGTAATGTTTTTTTTAGGATTTTGTATACCATTTTACAGGCTTAATATTTAGGCATTTGTTAGATATACTCAAACTAGTACATACATGACAAACCCATCAATGGCTGGCGACAAAGTCTACAGGAAACTGAAGCCATCTCAGGCTGTGATCCACTTAGAACCGATTGAGACACATCTTAGTAACAATACAAGTTTACTGAAGATACCTAGCTGGATAGGGAATTTACTTTTTGAGACGATGCGATAAGCATGGATTCTTTTCCGATGAGGGGATAAAGGATTATTCTATTTTAACCATTGAGTCTTTTTTTTTCAAAATATGTTTACCATTGAGTCTAATGCTATAAATACCCAACGGGGTGCCTCTTCAATTACTCATCCCATTGCACTCATATCTGCAATATCTCCTAGGCTGATCTCAATCACCACCTGCTCTATCTCCATACAGGTAGCTGATTTTTTGTATCTCTTTTTTACTTAATCAGTAGTAGTAGTAGTAGCCAAATAAATTATTACGTACTAGTTTGGATAAAATGTCAAGTTATACAGGTTTATTTTTTTTCCTTTGTACTGAAATTACTACTAATCATAAACATATTTTCCCGCTGACTTTTGTGGGAATACTATATTTAATCCATGAATTAGGAGGGCAACGTGCAGATGTATGGATACATGCATGGTACGTAAACACTATAAAAATAAGTCCAAAGTTGGAGATTAATCAACATATAGGATTACTTTATCTTGATTAATCTTTGAATTTTTTTGTCATGCAAAAACCATCTAGAATCTTAAAATCATCTACTATACCAGCTTGACTTAATATTTTTACATTTAAGGATTGACGCGGGAAAATGGCATCAGTCCAGTGTGAGATGAAGGATGTGCAACTCACTTTGGAGGAGAAAGCATGTTTAGATGAGATGATCAAGCAAGCTGAGCGTTCCTTGGAGCCTCATGAACTGTTAGCGGGTGCTTTGAACAATCAAACAGTGGGCCCCCTGAGCATTGTGGCTACCAAGATATTTGCAGGACAGGTTGTCAGAAACTTCCCCAATCCTCTTTGCAATTTGGATGGGTTCGCCATGTCAGGCACGTTCGCGACAGGTGTCAAGGCTGCTGTGGTGTATTCCGGCAAAAACAAAGCTGGTGTTGAATGTGGATGGCTCCTTGCCTTTAACAATAGCAACAATGCTGTTGGAGTGAGGGTAAGTACACAATCATACACGCTCTTTTACTAAAAATTGATTATCATTTCATATTTTAAAAAGCTCAACTTCTTAGAAAAATAAAAAATTACTAAAAAGGAAAATATAAAGTGATGAGATGATAACATGAAACATTATTTCTTTTTGGAGAAATAAGCTCAGCATTATAGGTGTGGTAATACAATGTGTCCGAAATAAAACACGTGGCAGTGATTTATTTTATTAATTCCATTAATAATTTGAACATTTTCTATAATTAATAATAATCGTGTCATCTTCTATGAAATGGGGCAGGTATTTGCTGAATGTGGCCTTAAAGGTAAATTCCGCAACATCAATTGGGCACAAGTTGAACAGAAACTGGAGAAATCTGGGACAATTGCTAAGGCGCATGACTTGGAGACTGGAACCTCACTCTATGCTGGCATTTGTGGCCCTACCGGGAAATCTGCTGCTGGTGCAGTATTCCTTGGTTAAACATGCTTGAGCAATAATGTACCAGATCTGGTGGAGAATTAAATATTGTAATAATGATGCAACCGTGTTGCTAGTAGCGATCATGTGTGATATGCTACATATTGTACCTTTTATTTTTAGTTCATCTTTTTTTGCACTTTGTAATAAATAAGGGCCGGTTACACCTTAGTGTGCAGAGGCCAGAAGGGTTGGTAATAAGAACTAGATCCACCGGATCATTATCTATTATAAATGTCGTATGATCTATGTGTGTATGTTTATTAACGTTTAGTTTGTCTAATTATGACATCTAATGGTATTGTATCTTTGATATGGCATGGTTTATACTTAGATAAAAAAGAAGATAAAGTGGTCTTCAAAATTTGAGTTGACTTTTTACACAACCAACATTGCTATTGCATATTGCACAATGGCACAGGATAGGACATCATTTCCTAAAGAATAATGTAACAAGACAGATTTAAATATAAATTTGGTGATTATTTTTGGGAGCAACCAAGGATAGGACAGCCTTTATCTGTAAAATACTTAGATAATATAGTGAATTCACTCCTACGGTAGGTAATAGTTTTTACAAAATAAATGTCTTAATAACCTCCTGAACTATAGGGGTTTATCTATCTTACATAATTTTTTAGCTATTTGCAACACCCCATGTATTAACCCATCATGTCCATGCCACCACTCATTAATAACAACCAAGTCACGTGATAATTAGAAATTTTGACATCTAAAATATGTATTAAAAAAGTGTGTCGATATAAGTCAACCGAACATCCACAGAGCTGTAACCAACAAACATTACTGTATCATTATGTGATAAAGCAACGGACATATGAAATATAGAGCAACGGATCTCACCACGTAGATTTATATGTGATAATGTGTCCAGCTATTTCTTTTGAAGATAGAATGTGTAATAGTCTAGATACTAGGCTTGGGTGCTCGCATCGTACGAATTACTAACGATTCATAGGGCTATCCATGTCGGATCTGGATCTTGTTGACTAAAACGGGTCTCTTCAAGGTACGACTTAAACTACTTACATTTAAAAAATAACCAACGATTAAACTATGTGGTGCCTCCATGAAAACCATACACCGGGTTCAGGCAACCCGATGTGTTTCAAGTTGGGAGTACACCGGGTTCTTGCACTCAAATGTGTACAAATTAAGACGGTCAACCTATTCGAATTCAAATATACATTAGTTTATAATTCAGTTTCTCACACTCAACGTGTGCATTCACAAACGTGCAAATAAAACCTTGATGCATACCATCACAGCCACGGGAATATCATCATCACTATCTATAATTTCCATTGACTCGGTCAATGCAACACGCAAACCAGTTTTGTACGAAGACCAGCCATTAGGGTAACTCATGGGTTTCTACTCGAGTGACAAGGCAACTAAAATCTTGCAATCTTATTAATGGTTTTACGAACAAAGTTGCGAGTGTAAAATTCATGCAGTGAAGGATCGCACTTTTTAGGCGCGTGGCTTTAAACGTATCCTTCTGAGCCTGTAAAGTTTTTTTAGGAGTTTGTATACTATTTTAAAGGCTTAACATTTAGGCATTTGATAGATATACTCGTACTAGTACATACATAACCAACCATCGATGACAGGCGACAAAGTCTACACGAAACTGAAGCCATCTAAGGCAGTCCACTTAGAACCGACTGAGACACATCTTAGAAACAAAACGTTGTTACTGTAGTCTGTAGATACCCAACTGGGTAGGGAAAATTTACTTTTTGAGATGATGCGATAAGCAGGAGTTCTTTTCCGATGAGGGGATAAAGGATTCTTGTATTTTAACCATTGCTTCTAGTGCTATCAATACTCAACGAGAGCCTCTTCAAGTACTCTCCCCATGGCGCTGATATATGCAATGATAAAGGCATGTGTTGTGGTGTCCGTCCATTTCGAAGGTACACTGTAGAGATGCCCGAAGGAATATTCGTTAATGGTTGTGGTACATAGAGAGACAAAATGAAGATTCATCTCTAGTAAGTAGTAGTAGATAACCTTATCATGGTTCCAGTGGTAGAATTTGCATCATCATTTACAGAGTCAAGTGGTAATTCTTTTTAAAAAGGGGCGATGGTAGTATTGTAAATTTGTAATGCTTGTTGAGGTTCTTTGAGGCTGAGATAAGAAATAGGAAATGGAAGTACATATAGTACAGGTGAATATAGGGGCTTTTCTTATATGTTGCAGATTAGAAGATTAAGTACTACTACTTGCTTCGATAAAATAATTCATGATGACATTTAAGTATCTGGGTCTGCAATGAAATAATTTAATATACACATTACCATCACTAAATATTTGAAAGAGAACTGATATAAAAGAGACACATATATTCGGTTATTTGCAACTCCAAGCCATATAATAATAGCACCCAAGCATGAGTGTGGATGTATACTCTGCCGTTCGTTTGAACCTTGAGATTCATGCAAATTGGACGTGTGTTAGACATTTTGTAACCCGTGTGCAATTTCCAGTCACATCAAACTCTCCTTTTTTCCTGGCTTTTCACCGTCTGACCCGGTGTATGAGCCTAGGCTCTGTTTTCATGTCGGGACGTACGTACAGTTTATGCAGCTATCCAAAAAGTAGTACTCGACCGGTCCTCCATTCCCCATCTATTTTCCAGATTTACTCGTGCTCTTGCCGTTGGCAGAGACTACTCATTTTCCCCCGTGCCGGCCATCTTCCCAAGGTGCGGCGAGAGCTCCGGCGTGCCACCTCTTGCCGCAAAACTACCAGTCAACTCCACCCGGCCGCCGGGAGGCCTACAGTAGAACCTCTACACCGCGTCGCCGACGCGCAGGTACAGTACACCGTCGTCGTGCGCTGTCGCCGTCACCACCGAGCCTTCTACACCGCGCCGACGCGCAGGTACAGTACAGGGCACAATGGTTCTGGAAAGCTCACTCGAGATCTCGTCGGTCAGTTCGTCTTGCCTGCTCTTCTCATTCACGCAGTAATCCATTCAGTTTTAATTGGTTTTGATCTTGCTGACGCCTGACCTTGCATGTCTGTTTCAGATCGGCCTTGAGGATTCAGGATCCAAAGCAGACGACGAGGTGAGCGTTGGATATGATGGCCACGGCAACGATGAACAGCAAGCCATTGCCGGCGGGGATGGGAATGAAGTGATTTTGTTGTTTGTTCCTCCTGAGGTTAGTTCAGTTGCCCGCGTCTCCAAACTGTAATCAACTGCCATGAGGGAAGCATCCTTGCTGTTTATAGATATCTGATTCTAACAAGAATACATCTCAGGTTGCTCCGGGCTTTGTGGTCGAGGAGGAGCATGTGGCGGAGAGCATGGGCGCCGGTGGCGTCGGCCTTGCAGTCGGGCTGGTTCAGCTCGAGGACAGCGACTCTTCTTCAGATGCAGGGTACCAAGACGTCGACGAGGGCGACGACGAGGTGCTAAGCCACCGGCGTCGTTTTAGCGACGACGGCGTCCGCAACCTCATGCAGGGACGGGGCTGCGCTCGTCTAGTTTGACTCAGCTTCGGCCGTCCCGAAAGCCGGAACAAACTATTGTCAGTTAGTAGTTAGTCGTCAGTTAGCATTTCAAGGTCAGATTAACAAATGCAGACGATGTTTTTTAGTTCTGTTGTTCTTCTAGATTCAGTAACTGGCTTGGACAGCAGTTTAGAGTTCAGTTGTTTGTTTTGGGATCCATTTAGTTCGATGAAAACTACCAACCAATGATTCTTGTACTCCCTTCCTGTGTCATGTAAGCTGTTCCAATGTCATGTGAATGAGTTTTATCAATGAAAATGGTGTGTGTTGGACATTCTTTCGCCCGAACCCGTAAATCCGCCTGAAAAATTCAGTTCCGACGAGATTTACGGGCTCTGTTAGAGATGCTCCTAGGTCCCTAGATATACATGTCTGCCTTCCCTAAAAAAAGATATACATGTCTGCCAGGAAAATTTGATTTCTCTTTTCTTTCTATTCCATGGCAGAATATGTTCTACGTATTGCATGTCATTGTTGTTTGCCACTAAATATATAAGATTCTTATGGGGCACAAATTCTCCACACTTTATATGTGGGTGCAAGCGAGAATATGTTCCAACAGTTACAGGTCGTGTTTTTTTTCCAATCTTGGAGCCCGGCGATTGAATTGCTCAATAGAAGTTGTGTCTTGCGTGTGTTTGTTGTCTGCAAGTGTGAACATGTCTGCATTGTAATCATTGTTTCTTAAGAACTTTTTTTTTGCCGTCCTATTAATTTTTCCATCATTGGTACTTCTCCATGTTAGAACCATTTACTCCAAACCAGTCAGAAATTGATAATGAAAAGAGAAAAAAAACTGCGCACACGTGCACACACCGTGTATATACACCAAAGGCGTACCATATCTTTATAGAAGGCAGAAGTTTTAGTACAAGACGACTACAACTCGCTGCGAACAACGAGCGCAAAACGAACTCCACACCGACTAGTCCGAAGACAGCCAACACCGAAGTTCTAACTACAACACAAAGAACCTATCCAAAAATGATCATCAAAGCCACATCTCGCCCCACAGCGGATCCCTCCGAGGATCATCACCTGCAAGAGAACTCTCCTTGTCAACGCACCATCAAAGGAGAAGATGGCGGGACTTGGTCGGCTTCGAGAAAGGCGTCGTCTTGGACTCTCCGACGACGTCGTACATAGTTCCCCGGAAGATCAAACTTGGACAATGACGGACACTGGAGGAACGCAAAGAGAAACAGCAGGCCGTGTCTCCAACCGCAATGCTCCCAACAGAGGAACGACATCAAAATGCCGCCAATGCGCCGGTTCCACTCCAAACCTAGGCTTTCGCCCGAAGACACCACCAACCCAATGCGGGAGCACGGAAGTGCCGGCACATCTCAACGACGCCTCCAAGGAGGGAAACGACGCCCACGGGGGCCGACACCGGCAAAGCGGGCTAGACTTTCGTCCGTAATGCCGCACACCGCCCACGCTACCCGCCGGATTGGGGCCCCTGATCCTGTTGTCCACACCGCCACCGCCATAGCACTTGTCATCGCAGCCATAGTCTAGTGCTCCACCAGCTCCCAGCACGGCAGAAACGCTCCCAGGTCCACCTCCAACCTAAACGGTGAATAACAGCAGGAAACCACCAACCCTCCAGGCTCCAGCAGGATCAGGTCGCCGTCGCGCCGTGCAAGGCCATCAGGCCAACAATGACCCGGCCCGAAACCCATATCAGGCCCAAGAAGGACCCAGATCCAAGCCTTGCGCCTCCACACCGTCTTCCTCGTCGGCACCATCAGGGGAGTGATGGCGCGTGTCCTCCTCCTTGGCCGCCGGCCGGCCTCCGATGTGCCAGGACCTCCCCTAGCCGCCGCCACCACCAAGCTCCTTGACCCGCGTCACCGCCCCCGTCCAGCACCGAAGCTCCACCGCTCGCCCGCCGCCGCTGCGTCCACCGTCGAGGTTCACCACTCCTCCGCGTCTCCCCTCCGTAGCCGGAGAGAAACTCCAAGTCCACGCACGCCACCCGCGCCGCCCTGGAGACGTCCCCCCGCGCGCGCGAGGAGGCCTTCGGGGCGCGCCGACCCCACCCGCCGCCTTCGATGGCCGGGCACGTCCGCCACCGCCGGCGGCAGCAGCGGCCAGGGAGAGAGGATTTGGGGCCTTTTGTTTTAGGGTTGGGGTGCCTCCGGAGCCACTCGCGCGAGCGGCCCGGGAGGAAATGGTATCCAAACAGATCCTTAAGCCCCTTTAGGTACATTCCTTCTAGTTCATCTTACAGATTAATTATGTTTTTATGGTCTACAGCAAGTGTCGGTCGGGTTATATATTTCCACGGTTGGCCACTTCCTAGACCATCTATTCTCACTTATGTTTTCATGGTATATGGGAAGTTCGATCAATGGGTCATGAAAACTCTGCATGCAACATATTATGTATATGTATGGAACATCATTGCACTACATTTTCCGTACTTCGCAGAAAGTGATGAAAATGTTGGAACATTTGAAATCCATCCATATGGCAAAAAAAACCAATGTATACGAAAAAATCGTTCATCGAAAATACTTGGTAAAAATAGATCATAACAGCCCATGCAACTGATGATAGGATCCCGCAGAGCCCATGGAGTGCACGGTCTTGCACAATTTTGTAGGTGCCACACGCGGTGGCGGACCCAGGACAAAAATTACCCGGTGTCTACTTGGGTATCACATAAGTGTGGAGTAGTATATACTAAGTTGTGTAACATCCGATTTTTCTCCGTATTTTGAGCTCCTTCTCGTTTTTTTTTCTGCTAGACACATCAGGATTTGGGATCCAGATCCTCCGCCTCGGTAGTTCCCACTAATTCTAACGCGGGTGTGATTTGGGTGTCCTTCGGGCTACAGCGTAGTGGCCAGCCAGTCGTGCAACTATCCCGAGTTCTTCTACGCATGTCTAAGTGGAGGGTACCTAGGATACCTATGTCTGTGGTATAATACTTTAGTCTAGCGGGGCGCCGACGGCCGTGAGCCTTTTCTAATTAGATTAATTATATTTGAGGAAGTGATATGCTTACATTAAATAAAACTTTTGACATAAATATTAAGTGATGATATCAAGTTCAGTCACAAATCACCAAAGGTTCCATATATAAAAAATTGACATATGACAGCAAAATAAGGCTTTATGCCCCGATATCCTATAAAATGGAGGTCATTTACGGATCAAATATATTTTGGCCGTTTATTTTTGTGGATCCAGCCACTTCGGTGCCAGTCTCGGTGCAGAGTTCGATTGCGCTTCCCCAACTTGAACACCACGGGCCGCGGATGGAGAGAAAAATGGGAAAAAGGGTAAGAAAAAGAGGAAAGAAAAAAAAAAGCCTTGTGACACTAACAACTGGAACACATGTGCAAACAAAAATTTACGGATCACACTTTATAGGCTCCTTCTGAGCCTGTAATGTTTTTTTTAGGATTTTGTATACCATTTTACAGGCTTAATATTTAGGCATTTGTTAGATATACTCAAACTAGTACATACATAACAAACCCATCAATGGCTGGCGACAAAGTCTACAGGAAACTGAAGCCATCTCAGGCTGTGATCCACTTAGAACCGATTGAGACACATCTTAGTAACAATACAAGTTTACTGAAGATACCTAGCTGGATAGGGAATTTACTTTTTGAGACGATGCGATAAGCATGGATTCTTTTCCGATGAGGGGATAAAGGATTATTCTATTTTAACCATTGAGTCTTTTTTTTTCAAAATATGTTTACCATTGAGTCTAATGCTATAAATACCCAACGGGGTGCCTCTTCAATTACTCATCCCATTGCACTCATATCTGCAATATCTCCTAGGCTGATCTCAATCACCACCTGCTCTATCTCCATACAGGTAGCTGATTTTTTGTATCTCTTTTTTACTTAATCAGTAGTAGTAGTAGTAGCCAAATAAATTATTACGTACTAGTTTGGATAAAATGTCAAGTTATACAGGTTTATTTTTTTTCCTTTGTACTGAAATTACTACTAATCATAAACATATTTTCCCGCTGACTTTTGTGGGAATACTATATTTAATCCATGAATTAGGAGGGCAACGTGCAGATGTATGGATACATGCATGGTACGTAAACACTATAAAAATAAGTCCAAAGTTGGAGATTAATCAACATATAGGATTACTTTATCTTGATTAATCTTTGAATTTTTTTGTCATGCAAAAACCATCTAGAATCTTAAAATCATCTACTATACCAGCTTGACTTAATATTTTTACATTTAAGGATTGACGCGGGAAAATGGCATCAGTCCAGTGTGAGATGAAGGATGTGCAACTCACTTTGGAGGAGAAAGCATGTTTAGATGAGATGATCAAGCAAGCTGAGCGTTCCTTGGAGCCTCATGAACTGTTAGCGGGTGCTTTGAACAATCAAACAGTGGGCCCCCTGAGCATTGTGGCTACCAAGATATTTGCAGGACAGGTTGTCAGAAACTTCCCCAATCCTCTTTGCAATTTGGATGGGTTCGCCATGTCAGGCACGTTCGCGACAGGTGTCAAGGCTGCTGTGGTGTATTCCGGCAAAAACAAAGCTGGTGTTGAATGTGGATGGCTCCTTGCCTTTAACAATAGCAACAATGCTGTTGGAGTGAGGGTAAGTACACAATCATACACGCTCTTTTACTAAAAATTGATTATCATTTCATATTTTAAAAAGCTCAACTTCTTAGAAAAATAAAAAATTACTAAAAAGGAAAATATAAAGTGATGAGATGATAACATGAAACATTATTTCTTTTTGGAGAAATAAGCTCAGCATTATAGGTGTGGTAATACAATGTGTCCGAAATAAAACACGTGGCAGTGATTTATTTTATTAATTCCATTAATAATTTGAACATTTTCTATAATTAATAATAATCGTGTCATCTTCTATGAAATGGGGCAGGTATTTGCTGAATGTGGCCTTAAAGGTAAATTCCGCAACATCAATTGGGCACAAGTTGAACAGAAACTGGAGAAATCTGGGACAATTGCTAAGGCGCATGACTTGGAGACTGGAACCTCACTCTATGCTGGCATTTGTGGCCCTACCGGGAAATCTGCTGCTGGTGCAGTATTCCTTGGTTAAACATGCTTGAGCAATAATGTACCAGATCTGGTGGAGAATTAAATATTGTAATAATGATGCAACCGTGTTGCTAGTAGCGATCATGTGTGATATGCTACATATTGTACCTTTTATTTTTAGTTCATCTTTTTTTGCACTTTGTAATAAATAAGGGCCGGTTACACCTTAGTGTGCAGAGGCCAGAAGGGTTGGTAATAAGAACTAGATCCACCGGATCATTATCTATTATAAATGTCGTATGATCTATGTGTGTATGTTTATTAACGTTTAGTTTGTCTAATTATGACATCTAATGGTATTGTATCTTTGATATGGCATGGTTTATACTTAGATAAAAAAGAAGATAAAGTGGTCTTCAAAATTTGAGTTGACTTTTTACACAACCAACATTGCTATTGCATATTGCACAATGGCACAGGATAGGACATCATTTCCTAAAGAATAATGTAACAAGACAGATTTAAATATAAATTTGGTGATTATTTTTGGGAGCAACCAAGGATAGGACAGCCTTTATCTGTAAAATACTTAGATAATATAGTGAATTCACTCCTACGGTAGGTAATAGTTTTTACAAAATAAATGTCTTAATAACCTCCTGAACTATAGGGGTTTATCTATCTTACATAATTTTTTAGCTATTTGCAACACCCCATGTATTAACCCATCATGTCCATGCCACCACTCATTAATAACAACCAAGTCACGTGATAATTAGAAATTTTGACATCTAAAATATGTATTAAAAAAGTGTGTCGATATAAGTCAACCGAACATCCACAGAGCTATAACCAACAAACATTACTGTATCATTATGTGATAAAGCAACGGACATATGAAATATAGAGCAACGGATCTCACCACGTAGATTTATATGTGATAATGTGTCCAGCTATTTCTTTTGAAGATAGAATGTGTAATAGTCTAGATACTAGGCTTGGGTGCTCGCATCGTACGAATTACTAACGATTCATAGGGCTATCCATGTCGGATCTGGATCTTGTTGACTAAAACGGGTCTCTTCAAGGTACGACTTAAACTACTTACATTTAAAAAATAACCAACGATTAAACTATGTGGTGCCTCCATGAAAACCATACACCGGGTTCAGGCAACCCGATGTGTTTCAAGTTGGGAGTACACCGGGTTCTTGCACTCAAATGTGTACAAATCAAGACGGTCAACCTATTCGAATTCAAATATACATTAGTTTATAATTCAGTTTCTCACACTCAACGTGTGCAATCACAAACGTGCAAATAAAACCTTGATGCATACCATCACAGCCACGGGAATATCATCATCACTATCTATAATTTCCATTGACTCGGTCAATGCAACACGCAAACCAGTTTTGTACGAAGACCAGCCATTAGGGTAACTCATGGGTTTCTACTCGAGTGACAAGGCAACTAAAATCTTGCAATCTTATTAATGGTTTTACGAACAAAGTTGCGAGTGTAAAATTCATGCAGTGAAGGATCGCACTTTTTAGGCGCGTGGCTTTAAACGTATCCTTCTGAGCCTGTAAAGTTTTTTTAGGAGTTTGTATACTATTTTAAAGGCTTAACATTTAGGCATTTGATAGATATACTCGTACTAGTACATACATAACCAACCATCGATGACAGGCGACAAAGTCTACACGAAACTGAAGCCATCTAAGGCAGTCCACTTAGAACCGACTGAGACACATCTTAGAAACAAAACGTTGTTACTGTAGTCTGTAGATACCCAACTGGGTAGGGAAAATTTACTTTTTGAGATGATGCGATAAGCAGGAGTTCTTTTCCGATGAGGGGATAAAGGATTCTTGTATTTTAACCATTGCTTCTAGTGCTATCAATACTCAACGAGAGCCTCTTCAAGTACTCTCCCCATGGCGCTGATATATGCAATGATAAAGGCATGTGTTGTGGTGTCCGTCCATTTCGAAGGTACACTGTAGAGATGCCCGAAGGAATATTCGTTAATGGTTGTGGTACATAGAGAGACAAAATGAAGATTCATCTCTAGTAAGTAGTAGTAGATAACCTTATCATGGTTCCAGTGGTAGAATTTGCATCATCATTTACAGAGTCAAGTGGTAATTCTTTTTAAAAAGGGGCGATGGTAGTATTGTAAATTTGTAATGCTTGTTGAGGTTCTTTGAGGCTGAGATAAGAAATAGGAAATGGAAGTACATATAGTACAGGTGAATATAGGGGCTTTTCTTATATGCTGCAGATTAGAAGATTAAGTACTACTACTTGCTTCGATAAAATAATTCATGATGACATTTAAGTATCTGGGTCTGCAATGAAATAATTTAATATACACATTACCATCACTAAATATTTGAAAGAGAACTGATATAAAAGAGACACATATATTCGGTTATTTGCAACTCCAAGCCATATAATAATAGCACCCAAGCATGAGTGTGGATGTATACTCTGCCGTTCGTTTGAACCTTGAGATTCATGCAAATTGGACGTGTGTTAGACATTTTGTAACCCGTGTGCAATTTCCAGTCACATCAAACTCTCCTTTTTTCCTGGCTTTTCACCGTCTGACCCGGTGTATGAGCCTAGGCTCTGTTTTCATGTCGGGACGTACGTACAGTTTATGCAGCTATCCAAAAAGTAGTACTCGACCGGTCCTCCATTCCCCATCTATTTTCCAGATTTACTCGTGCTCTTGCCGTTGGCAGAGACTACTCATTTTCCCCCGTGCCGGCCATCTTCCCAAGGTGCGGCGAGAGCTCCGGCGTGCCACCTCTTGCCGCAAAACTACCAGTCAACTCCACCCGGCCGCCGGGAGGCCTACAGTAGAACCTCTACACCGCGTCGCCGACGCGCAGGTACAGTACACCGTCGTCGTGCGCTGTCGCCGTCACCACCGAGCCTTCTACACCGCGCCGACGCGCAGGTACAGTACAGGGCACAATGGTTCTGGAAAGCTCACTCGAGATCTCGTCGGTCAGTTCGTCTTGCCTGCTCTTCTCATTCACGCAGTAATCCATTCAGTTTTAATTGGTTTTGATCTTGCTGACGCCTGACCTTGCATGTCTGTTTCAGATCGGCCTTGAGGATTCAGGATCCAAAGCAGACGACGAGGTGAGCGTTGGATATGATGGCCACGGCAACGATGAATAGCAAGCCATTGCCGGCGGGGATGGGAATGAAGTGATTTTGTTGTTTGTTCCTCCTGAGGTTAGTTCAGTTGCCCGCGTCTCCAAACTGTAATCAACTGCCATGAGGGAAGCATCCTTGCTGTTTATAGATATCTGATTCTAACAAGAATACATCTCAGGTTGCTCCGGGCTTTGTGGTCGAGGAGGAGCATGTGGCGGAGAGCATGGGCGCCGGTGGCGTCGGCCTTGCAGTCGGGCTGGTTCAGCTCGAGGACAGCGACTCTTCTTCAGATGCAGGGTACCAAGACGTCGACGAGGGCGACGACGAGGTGCTAAGCCACCGGCGTCGTTTTAGCGACGACGGCGTCCGCAACCTCATGCAGGGACGGGGCTGCGCTCGTCTAGTTTGACTCAGCTTCGGCCGTCCCGAAAGCCGGAACAAACTATTGTCAGTTAGTAGTTAGTCGTCAGTTAGCATTTCAAGGTCAGATTAACAAATGCAGACGATGTTTTTTAGTTCTGTTGTTCTTCTAGATTCAGTAACTGGCTTGGACAGCAGTTTAGAGTTCAGTTGTTTGTTTTGGGATCCATTTAGTTCGATGAAAACTACCAACCAATGATTCTTGTACTCCCTTCCTGTGTCATGTAAGCTGTTCCAATGTCATGTGAATGAGTTTTATCAATGAAAATGGTGTGTGTTGGACATTATTTCGCCCGAACCCGTAAATCCGCCTGAAAAATTCAGTTCCGACGAGATTTACGGGCTCTGTTAGAGATGCTCCTAGGTCCCTAGATATACATGTCTGCCTTCCCTAAAAAAAGATATACATGTCTGCCAGGAAAATTTGATTTCTCTTTTCTTTCTATTCCATGGCAGAATATGTTCTACGTATTGCATGTCATTGTTGTTTGCCACTAAATATATAAGATTCTTATGGGGCACAAATTCTCCACACTTTATATGTGGGTGCAAGCGAGAATATGTTCCAACAGTTACAGGTCGTGTTTTTTTTCCAATCTTGGAGCCCGGCGATTGAATTGCTCAATAGAAGTTGTGTCTTGCGTGTGTTTGTTGTCTGCAAGTGTGAACATGTCTGCATTGTAATCATTGTTTCTTAAGAACTTTTTTTTTGCCGTCCTATTAATTTTTCCATCATTGGTACTTCTCCATGTTAGAACCATTTACTCCAAACCAGTCAGAAATTGATAATGAAAAGAGAAAAAAAACTGCGCACACGATGCACACACCGTGTATATACACCAAAGGCGTACCATATCTTTATAGAAGGCAGAAGTTTTAGTACAAGACGACTTCAACTCGCTGCGAACAACGAGCGCAGAACGAACTCCACACCGACTAGTCCGAAGACAGCCAACACCGAAGTTCTAACTACAACACAAAGAACCTATCCAAAAATGATCATCAAAGCCACGTCTCGCCCCACAGCGGATCCCTCCGAGGATCATCACCTGCAAGAGAACTCTCCTTGTCAACGCACCATCAAAGGAGAAGATGGCGGGACTTGGTCGGCTTCGAGAAAGGCGTCGTCTTGGACTCTCCGACGACGTCGTACATAGTTCCCCGGAAGATCAAACTTGGACAATGACGGACACTGGAGGAACGCAAAGAGAAACAGCAGGCCGTGTCTCCAACCGCAATGCTCCCAACAGAGGAACGACATCAAAATGCCGCCAATGCGCCGGTTCCACTCCAAACCTAGGCTTTCGCCCGAAGACACCACCAACCCAATGCGGGAGCACGGAAGTGCCGGCACATCTCAACGACGCCTCCAAGGAGGGAAACGACGCCCACGGGGGCCGACACCGGCAAAGCGGGCTAGACTTTCGTCCGTAATGCCGCACACCGCCCACGCTACCCGCCGGATTGGGGCCCCTGATCCTGTTGTCCACACCGCCACCGCCATAGCACTTGTCATCGCAGCCATAGTCTAGTGCTCCACCAGCTCCCAGCACGGCAGAAACGCTCCCAGGTCCACCTCCAACCTAAACGGTGAATAACAGCAGGAAACCACCAACCCTCCAGGCTCCAGCAGGATCAGGTCGCCGTCGCGCCGTGCAAGGCCATCAGGCCAACAATGACCCGGCCCGAAACCCATATCAGGCCCAAGAAGGACCCAGATCCAAGCCTTGCGCCTCCACACCGTCTTCCTCGTCGGCACCATCAGGGGAGTGATGGCGCGTGTCCTCCTCCTTGGCCGCCGGCCGGCCTCCGATGTGCCAGGACCTCCCCTAGCCGCCGCCACCACCAAGCTCCTTGACCCGCGTCACCGCCCCCGTCCAGCACCGAAGCTCCACCGCTCGCCCGCCGCCGCTGCGTCCACCGTCGAGGTTCACCACTCCTCCGCGTCTCCCCTCCGTAGCCGGAGAGAAACTCCAAGTCCACGCACGCCACCCGCGCCGCCCTGGAGACGTCCCCCCGCGCGCGCGAGGAGGCCTTCGGGGCGCGCCGACCCCACCCGCCGCCTTCGATGGCCGGGCACGTCCGCCACCGCCGGCGGCAGCAGCGGCCAGGGAGAGAGGATTTGGGGCCTTTTGTTTTAGGGTTGGGGTGCCTCCGGAGCCACTCGCGCGAGCGGCCCGGGAGGAAATGGTATCCAAACAGATCCTTAAGCCCCTTTAGGTACATTCCTTCTAGTTCATCTTACAGATTAATTATGTTTTTATGGTCTACACCAAGTGTCGGTCGGGTTATATATTTCCACGGTTGGCCACTTCCTAGACCATCTATTCTCACTTATGTTTTCATGGTATATGGGAAGTTCGATCAATGGGTCATGAAAACTCTGCATGCAACATATTATGTATATGTATGGAACATCATTGCACTACATTTTCCGTACTTCGCAGAAAGTGATGAAAATGTTGGAACATTTGAAATCCATCCATATGGCAAAAAAAACCAATGTATACGAAAAAATCGTTCATCGAAAATACTTGGTAAAAATAGATCATAACAGCCCATGCAACTGATGATAGGATCCCGCAGAGCCCATGGAGTGCACGGTCTTGCACAATTTTGTAGGTGCCACACGCGGTGGCGGACCCAGGACAAAAATTACCCGGTGTCTACTTGGGTATCACATAAGTGTGGAGTAGTATATACTAAGTTGTGTAACATCCGATTTTTCTCCGTATTTTGAGCTCCTTCTCGTTTTTTTTTCTGCTAGACACATCAGGATTTGGGATCCAGATCCTCCGCCTCGGTAGTTCCCACTAATTCTAACGCGGGTGTGATTTGGGTGTCCTTCGGGCTACAGCGTAGTGGCCAGCCAGTCGTGCAACTATCCCGAGTTCTTCTACGCATGTCTAAGTGGAGGGTACCTAGGATACCTATGTCTGTGGTATAATACTTTAGTCTAGCGGGGCGCCGACGGCCGTGAGCCTTTTCTAATTAGATTAATTATATTTGAGGAAGTGATATGCTTACATTAAATAAAACTTTCGACATAAATATTAAGTGATGATATCAAGTTCAGTCACAAATCACCAAAGGTTCCATATATAAAAAATTGACATATGACAGCAAAATAAGGCTTTATGCCCCGATATCCTATAAAATGGAGGTCATTTACGGATCAAATATATTTTGGCCGTTTATTTTTGTGGATCCAGCCACTTCGGTGCCAGTCTCGGTGCAGAGTTCGATTGCGCTTCCCCAACTTGAACACCACGGGCCGCGGATGGAGAGAAAAATGGGAAAAAGGGTAAGAAAAAGAGGAAAGAAAAAAAAAAGCCTTGTGACACTAACAACTGGAACACATGTGCAAACAAAAATTTACGGATCACACTTTATAGGCTCCTTCTGAGCCTGTAATGTTTTTTTTAGGATTTTGTATACCATTTTACAGGCTTAATATTTAGGCATTTGTTAGATATACTCAAACTAGTACATACATAACAAACCCATCAATGGCTGGCGACAAAGTCTACAGGAAACTGAAGCCATCTCAGGCTGTGATCCACTTAGAACCGATTGAGACACATCTTAGTAACAATACAAGTTTACTGAAGATACCTAGCTGGATAGGGAATTTACTTTTTGAGACGATGCGATAAGCATGGATTCTTTTCCGATGAGGGGATAAAGGATTATTCTATTTTAACCACTGAGTCTTTTTTTTTTAAAATATGTTTACCATTGAGTCTAATGCTATAAATACCCAACGGGGTGCCTCTTCAATTACTCATCCCATTGCACTCATATCTGCAATATCTCCTAGGCTGATCTCAATCACCACCTGCTCTATCTCCATACAGGTAGCTGATTTTTTGTATCTCTTTTTTACTTAATCAGTAGTAGTAGTAGTAGCCAAATAAATTATTACGTACTAGTTTGGATAAAATGTCAAGTTATACAGGTTTATTTTTTTTCCTTTGTACTGAAATTACTACTAATCATAAACATATTTTCCCGCTGACTTTTGTGGGAATACTATATTTAATCCATGAATTAGGAGGGCAACGTGCAGATGTATGGATACATGCATGGTACGTAAACACTATAAAAATAAGTCCAAAGTTGGAGATTAATCAACATATAGGATTACTTTATCTTGATTAATCTTTGAATTTTTTTGTCATGCAAAAACCATCTAGAATCTTAAAATCATCTACTATACCAGCTTGACTTAATATTTTTACATTTAAGGATTGACGCGGGAAAATGGCATCAGTCCAGTGTGAGATGAAGGATGTGCAACTCACTTTGGAGGAGAAAGCATGTTTAGATGAGATGATCAAGCAAGCTGAGCGTTCCTTGGAGCCTCATGAACTGTTAGCGGGTGCTTTGAACAATCAAACAGTGGGCCCCCTGAGCATTGTGGCTACCAAGATATTTGCAGGACAGGTTGTCAGAAACTTCCCCAATCCTCTTTGCAATTTGGATGGGTTCGCCATGTCAGGCACGTTCGCGACAGGTGTCAAGGCTGCTGTGGTGTATTCCGGCAAAAACAAAGCTGGTGTTGAATGTGGATGGCTCCTTGCCTTTAACAATAGCAACAATGCTGTTGGAGTGAGGGTAAGTACACAATCATACACGCTCTTTTACTAAAAATTGATTATCATTTCATATTTTAAAAAGCTCAACTTCTTAGAAAAATAAAAAATTACTAAAAAGGAAAATATAAATTGATGAGATGATAACATGAAACATTATTTCTTTTTGGAGAAATAAGCTCAGCATTATAGGTGTGGTAATACAATGTGTCCGAAATAAAACACGTGGCAGTGATTTATTTTATTAATTCCATTAATAATTTGAACATTTTCTATAATTAATAATAATCGTGTCATCTTCTATGAAATGGGGCAGGTATTTGCTGAATGTGGCCTTAAAGGTAAATTCCGCAACATCAATTGGGCACAAGTTGAACAGAAACTGGAGAAATCTGGGACAATTGCTAAGGCGCATGACTTGGAGACTGGAACCTCACTCTATGCTGGCATTTGTGGCCCTACCGGGAAATCTGCTGCTGGTGCAGTATTCCTTGGTTAAACATGCTTGAGCAATAATGTACCAGATCTGGTGGAGAATTAAATATTGTAATAATGATGCAACCGTGTTGCTAGTAGCGATCATGTGTGATATGCTACATATTGTACCTTTTATTTTTAGTTCATCTTTTTTTGCACTTTGTAATAAATAAGGGCCGGTTACACCTTAGTGTGCAGAGGCCAGAAGGGTTGGTAATAAGAACTAGATCCACCGGATCATTATCTATTATAAATGTCGTATGATCTATGTGTGTATGTTTATTAACGTTTAGTTTGTCTAATTATGACATCTAATGGTATTGTATCTTTGATATGGCATGGTTTATACTTAGATAAAAAAGAAGATAAAGTGGTCTTCAAAATTTGAGTTGACTTTTTACACAACCAACATTGCTATTGCATATTGCACAATGGCACAGGATAGGACATCATTTCCTAAAGAATAATGTAACAAGACAGATTTAAATATAAATTTGGTGATTATTTTTGGGAGCAACCAAGGATAGGACAGCCTTTATCTGTAAAATACTTAGATAATATAGTGAATTCACTCCTACGGTAGGTAATAGTTTTTACAAAATAAATGTCTTAATAACCTCCTGAACTATAGGGGTTTATCTATCTTACATAATTTTTTAGTTATTTGCAACACCCCATGTATTAACCCATCATGTCCATGCCACCACTCATTAATAACAACCAAGTCACGTGATAATTAGAAATTTTGTCATCTAAAATATGTATTAAAAAAGTGTGTCGATATAAGTCAACCGAACATCCACAGAGCTATAACCAACAAACATTACTGTATCATTATGTGATAAAGCAACGGACATATGAAATATAGAGCAACGGATCTCACCACGTAGATTTATATGTGATAATGTGTCCAGCTATTTCTTTTGAAGATACAATGTGTAATAGTCTAGATACTAGGCTTGGGTGCTCGCAGCGTACGAATTACTAACGATTCATAGGGCTATCCATGTCGGATCTGGATCTTGTTGACTAAAACGGGTCTCTTCAAGGTACGACTTAAACTACTTACATTTAAAAAATAACCAACGATTAAACTATGTGGTGCCTCCATGAAAACCATACACCGGGTTCAGGCAACCCGATGTGTTTCAAGTTGGGAGTACACCGGGTTCTTGCACTCAAATGTGTACAAATCAAGACGGTCAACCTATTCGAATTCAAATATACATTAGTTTATCATTCAGTTTCTCACACTCAACGTGTGCAATCACAAACGTGCAAATAAAACCTTGATGCATACCATCACAGCCACGGGAATATCATCATCACTATCTATAATTTCCATTGACTCGGTCAATGCACGCAAACCAGTTTTGTACGAAGACCAGCCATTAGGGTAACTCATGGGTTTCTACTCGAGTGACAAGGCAACTAAAATCTTGCAATCTTATTAATGGTTTTACGAACAAAGTTGCGAGAGTAAAATTCATGCAGTGAAGGATCGCACTTTTTAGGCGCGTGGCTTTAAACGTATCCTTCTGAGCCTGTAAAGTTTTTTTAGGAGTTTGTATACTATTTTAAAGGCTTAACATTTAGGCATTTGATAGATATACTCGTACTAGTACATACATAACCAACCATCGATGACAGGCGACAAAGTCTACACGAAACTGAAGCCATCTAAGGCAGTCCACTTAGAACCGACTGAGACATCTTAGAAACAAAACGTTGTTACTGTAGTCTGTAGATACCCAACTGGGTAGGGAAAATTTACTTTTTGAGATGATGCGATAAGCAGGAGTTCTTTTCCGATGAGGGGATAAAGGATTCTTGTATTTTAACCATTGCTTCTAGTGCTATCAATATTCAACGAGAGCCTCTTCAAGTACTCTCCCCATGGCGCTGATATATGCAATGATAAAGGCATGTGTTGTGGTGTCCGTCCATTTCGAAGGTACACTGTAGAGATGCCCGAAGGAATATTCGTTAATGGTTGTGGTACATAGAGAGACAAAATGAAGATTCATCTCTAGTAAGTAGTAGTAGATAACCTTATCATGGTTCCAGTGGTAGAATTTGCATCATCATTCACAGAGTCAAGTGGTAATTCTTTTTAAAAAGGGGCGATGGTAGTATTGTAAATTTGTAATGCTTGTTGAGGTTCTTTGAGGCTGAGATAAGAAATAGGAAATGGAAGTACATATAGTACAGGTGAATAAGCATATGCTCCCGGTTTTTTCGAAAAATCAGAATAAATCAAAAACTTATCAAAAAAAATCGAAAAAAAATCATGTACGTACCTGACCATGGCACGCACCACCGTGTGAAATGTCGTTGCAAAATTTCATCGTATGCACCCTGAACAAAAATGACAAATTTCTGACATGAAATGAGATCCAAAAATTTGAATCTCAGATCTGGAAATTTGTCATTTTTGCCAGGACGCATACGATGACATTTCGCAGCGACAGAGAAGGTGTGCATGGTTTGTGCGTGCATGACAAAAATTTTTTGAAAAATTTTGAAAAACAAAATTTGCTCCCCAAAAATCCGGGAGCAAATGCTCCCGGGAGCCAAGAGGAATTTCCGAATATATAGTCTCAACATTGTTGCTGCTTTTGAAGAATGTTCTGTTGAGCGAACGGTATGGTTTTAGCCCCACGGAATGAACGTATTGAGAGCCGTCAGATCTTCAAGCGTATGACGGATGACAACTTCTTTTCTTGCGCCACGTACCCTCTTTAATCTAAAAAATAAAATAACTTATTTGATGACATCATCATAGTTAGGTTATTTTTTGCACCAAAGTAGAGTGTACCCTAACGGTGACCCCTTTGCATCTCTACTTCACGGGAGGCTTTTGCTTCATCGCATGCTCGCTTCATCGGGCATGCTGTTAGAAGTATAATATGTAGGGGTGTATACGTAAGACTAGGAGTCATCTTCTTGTACTACAAATCTATCCCCTCCCCTTGTACCTCTATATATACCCCACGAGGGTCCAAGCAATAACACACAATATTCTAGGGTTCTATATTTCTAATATGGTATCAGAGCGGTTAGCCTCACGGCGCCGATCCTAGGTTCTCCCACCACTTCCGCATCACGCCGCCCCCGGGGAGATATCTCCTCGGGGGCGCGGCACCCGGTCAAAATCATAGATTAGATCGGTTCTTAGTTTAGATTAGATCCAAATTTCGAAATTTTCGTTTCCTGTCTCTAGATTAGATTCAATTAGCCACGAAATAAATCCCTAGATCAATAGGATCCGGTGCAGTATCGCTCCAAATCAAACTACCCGTCGCACGGCTGACCGGCCGCCCGTCGAACTGCTGCAGCGTACGCGTGAGTGGTGCACACCACGGGAGGGCATCTACATCGCCAATCTGCCCTGCCGCTGCCGCTGCCGGGAATACTGCGCCCGGAGTCCGATCGCGCGGACACCACGGACTTCATCAACATCAGGACCAAAGCAATCTACATCGCCCCGCCCGCCATGCAGCCTGGCCATGCGCAGGCGCACAGTGCAACCGCGTCCGCACGTCTACAAGCCTCACTTCTACGCGCTACAGCAGATACATGTATACAGGAGAGTCCACGGCTCCATGCACTAGGAGACAAGGAAGGCCATATGCACATGCACGCATACAAGCTCTTTGCAGGGGCAAGGCCACTCACGCGGGCGCCATCTGCATCAGCATACTGCTACTACGGCCGCGAGTCCGTGTACATCAGCGGCAATCCACGCGTGGACGGCCACGCGCTGGATCTTCATCAACTCCGACACAGTTCGGACGCGATCTTCACCAAGCCGACGTCATCGACCCCGCGCGCGTCGGCACGCTTCTACACCGACATCAAGCCGCCTCGCAACTACGACATCAACCAAGATCTGCACTGCACCGAGCTAAACTACAACGACCCGAGCAACTACGTCAAGCTGTACGACTTCACTAAGATCTACATCGAGTTCTACATCGCCAAGTCTACGTCAACATGGTCTCCATCGACATCCTCGTCAACATTGCCGTCGCCACCGACGACACAAAAACCCCGCCGCTGCCGCAGATCCGCTGCCGCCGCCGCACTATGACCAAGACCCGCCGCCGCCGCAGATTCGCTGCCGCCGCCGCGCTACAACAAAACCAGCCGCCGCCGTAGAACCGCTGCCGCCGCCGCGCGATGACAAAAACCCGCCGCCGCCGCAGAACCGCTGCCGCCGCCGCGCTATGACAAAAACCCGCCGCCGCCGCAGAACCGCTGCCGCCGCCGCGCAAAACCTAAAGCACTATGACAAAAAAAAAAGCGCATTTTTTTGCGCCTTCGGCGAATACGGCTACACCATATACGACGACTACGACATCGACCACAGCTTGACCACGGCTACATCATGATCGGCTACCTCGACATCGACATCAAGAAAACGTCTACGGCAACTCAAGAACTCCAGTCAACAGCGTCCGCGTCATCACTTGCGCCCACGACACTCCCGCTGTGACTGCGGGAGAGAAGAGAAGGAACCAGAATGGGACGCCGGTGATGACAAGGAGGAGAAGAGGATGGAAGCGCGATAATTCAAATCCAGTCGCAAGCGTCCACTTCACTCCCGCTACGACTGAGGGAGGATGTTAGAAGTATAATATGTAGGGGTGTATACGTAAGACTAGGAGTCATCTTCTTGTACTACAAGTCTATCCCCTCCCCTTGTACCTCTATATATACCCCACGAGGGTCCAAGCAATAACACACAATATTCTAGGGTTCTATATTTCCAATACATGCGAGCAAAGAATTGAGTGCTCCACCGTCGCCCGAAGAGATGATGTATCCTCATCCTATCTAGCTCTCCCTGGCCAACGACTGAACACAACACGTCAGATGCACGCCGGTGCACGCGTATTCATGGCGAAGCTCGCATCAAACAACTCGACTCGGTGAAAGTTTTCCATTTTACAACGAAAAGTAATTCTACCCGGTGTCTAGTGCACCCCTTAGCCTCAAGTAGATTCGCCACTGCTCGACTCAGTTGCTTTTTTCTCTTTTTTGTGCACGCGTATCAGCCGGCCATCATACCTGTACCTGATATAATCACTGATATTACATTATACAGAAGCTGTTGTTCTCTTTTTTCAGGTACATGGAAGAAGCCATTGGCGAAAAAGTATCCATCTCTTTATAATATTGTTAATCACAAGAATATCACTGTATACAATGTTCTAGCATCAAACCCTCTAAATATAGGATTTAGACGAACTTTGAATGGAAATAAATGGGATCTTTGGAGGCATCTTTTACATAGACTCATATTGGTTCAGCTAACTGATATTGAGGATTCTTTCAAATGGTGTCTGACTGTTTCTAGTGTATTCTCTGTTAAATCTATGTATACTGATTTGTTGAATGGTCATACTATCTTCCTTAAGAAATGTATTTGGAAGATGAAAGTTCCACGAAAGATCAAGATTTTCATGCGGTTTCTATATAAGAAAGTGATTCGATCTAACAAAAAATAACTTGGCTAAAATGCAGTTGGCAAGGTTGTGTTAAATGTTGTTTCTGTGATCAAGATGCGACAATACAACATTTGTTTATAGCATGCCCTTTTACTAAGATGATTATGCGGATTGTTTACATGGCTTTTAATATACCCCCACCTTCGAATATTACGAAAATATTTGGTAATTGGTTAAATGGGGTTGTGAAAAAAAGACAAAGACCACATTAGAGTTGGTGTGTGTGCTTTGCTTTGGACGGTTTGGAATGTGCACAACGATTGTATCTTTAACAAAAAAAAGTTTTCCATCATTTTTGAAAGTTATCCCCTTGGCTACTCATTCGATCCATATGTGGTCCTATATCCAACCGCAGGAGGAGCTCCAAGCTTTAGATACTAGGTGCAACCGAGTGGCAACGGTAGCATGAGATTTCTACCGCCGGTCGGCTGGTGTGCTGGACATGTTGCTGCAAAATGCTGCATGTTAATCTTTTCTAGATGGTTGTGATCCATGATCTATAGTAAGGCAGAATGTTGCTTCTTGTAATACTTGTTGGATTTTTAATAAAAGTATCCGTATGTATCACTTGATGTAGAGGCTGGGGCACCCGATTTCCAAAAAAAAAAAAAGATAACGAAATACCCCACCACAACCTCAGTGACAAAAACTGATAAATTAGCCAAGTTATCATGCTAACTTCAGCATTCAGGGGCGTGCCCGCCGCGCACCACTTCCTAGTGAATATTTAGACTGCTGCTCCTTCAAAATTTTAGGCTAGAGTCGTTGAGACATGTGTAGATGTTGCAAACGAGGACCCACTGATGATTGACGCTATTTGATACTACCATCGGTAACAGGTTGCCAGGCTATTTGATACTACCATCGGTAATATCAAGAGTTCGATACATATATAGCAAATCAAGAGATCTGGAAAACACAAGAAATGGAATCAAAAGAATGGATTGAATAAAAAAAAAATCATAAGATTATAGAATTGTACACACACACCAAGTGGTTATTCCTTGGATCTCCACACATGCATGTATGATTTAGTACAACCGCGTCCTTTTTTTTTTTGCGAATAGAAATTGTATTACTTAAACACCAGAATTACAGTCCTCACTACAGAGTCTAGGTATCAAACTTGGTCCCGAACGCAAAACCGCGTCCTTCTTCTGTAGCGATACATTGCAGAATAGTATATTGGTTTCACCAATCCTTAAAATTAGCTTAATTCTCAGTCGATTTCTAAACTACAGGATTGCATCGTGATTTATGGTAGCATGAGTTGTGACATGGGTTGCTACTGAATTTTTTTATGTTGCAAATGAGGTTGCAACTAACAAAAAAAAATCGGACCGTTGGTTTGTCGGGTGATTCGAACCATGAGTTGCAACTCCTTGGACCGCTAGATTACTTTGTGATTCGTACTACTAGTGATTCCTCGCGTGGGTTGTAATTGGAATATTGATCACATCACCTGACCGAGAATTATCACCTTGAATGAGTCACACCCATAATATATAGCATGGCTTTATTGTAGTGATATATTAAGAAATATATAACAGATCAAGAGATCTGGAAAACACAACAAATGTGAATCAAAAGAATGGATTGAACAACAAAACTACAAGATTATTGAACTCCACATTCCACACACGCCCCAAATGGTTCTTCCTTGGACCTCCATGCATTCATGTACGATTTAATGCAGGGGGTGGCTGACGATGCTGCACTTCTTCCTGATCCCGCCCTTGCTCCCGGCCGGCATGGACAGCTTGCTGAGCTTGATCATAGATTCACCAAAATCATCGTTCCAGAGCGTGGCATTGTCAGCGTACTCATGGACGTGGCCCCTTGCCTCCTTGTGCGTCATCAGAACCCAGTCGGAGTTGAAGCTGACGATCCTGGCGAGGTTGTTGTGGTAGTAGGAGTTGTCGAACAAGTCCCTGATCTTGCGCACCCGGCTCTTGAACCCTGGCATGAAAGTGGCGACAGTGTTGTAGTCCTCGTCGCGGACGTTGTTGACCACGAGCGGGTTGGCGCTCTGGCCGCACTTGTAGTTGAGCAGGTTGCGGTAGGCCGGGGTGATCTGGTCCGCAGGTGCGGTGAGACGGCCTTTGAAGGACGAGCAGTGTGCCATGCCAATGGAGTGAGCGCCGGAGAGGATGACGAGCTCCTCAACGTCGAAATTCTTGCGGGCGAAGTTCTCGATGAGCTGCTGGGCGGTGAAGGTGGAATCCGGGAGCTCCGCCTGTGCCTCGTAGGCAGAGGAGACGAGGCCGTCGAGGCGGCCGGCGGGGACGTCGTAGTTGATGTGCCCCTTGCTGAGAATTTTCGTGGCGTCACGGGCAGCGTAGACAAGTATGTCGGAGCAGGACACCACGCCGGGGCACCTCTTCTCGATGTCGGCCTTGATCATCTCAAGGATGTCGAAGGCAGCGAGCCCGATGTTCGCCGGCGCTTCCTTCTCAGGGTGAGGGTTTTGGGCCGACTTGTCAAGGAGGACAGAGCCATCGCACCCCTGTATGAATTGTCGACTTCATGTCATTAGTTGTTATCATTAGCTTGACACCTGGACCACGTATGGAACTCCACATTTTGCGATTAGTTTTTTCACAGGTGTGTGCGCGGCTCATCCATTTGTAGGATACTAATAAACAATGAAATCAAAAGGTACATTTGGTTTCATTTTCTATTAACACAGAATGTTAAAATGCAAAGCTTCACTATGGATACATTCCTAGAGAATGAAAACTTTGGGTCCAAGACTCATGTTGTGTAAGTAGATTGGCTGGAGAAAAATCATTTTCGGGCAAGGTATGGAGCTCCTGCGACGCTCGCCCGCGGCCCCGCCCGCCACCTCCGGCCCCGCCGCCCGCTCCCCCGGAGCACCTGCGCCCTCGCCGCCCTCAACCAAGGTTCCCTCGTCGTCGGCCTCATCCTCCTCGCTCCTGCTGCCGCCCGGCTTCTCCTCCCCTGCCATCCCCGTCTCCGTTGAGGGGATCCAGATCGGGATCTGCCAGGTCCAAGATCTCCTGTCCTCGCCGGCCAGGCGTCCGGCCCTGTCGTCGTCTTCAATGGTTCTGGAGACCCCGGTCTCGCGGATCCCCTCGAGCCCTGCGCCTCTCCATCGACCTGCTGGCGCTGCGGCTACTCTCCCCCGCATTGATGCGGGCATTCATGAGGCGGGCATTCATGAGGGTGGATGGAGATGCCCACCACCGGCCTGCGCTGACTTCTCCTCCAGCTGGATCCCATCTCCGGCTGAGGCGGGGCGCCATTCACTGCCGGTCACGTCGGGTGCGGCTGGCCATGCTCCGTTGCCTGCCGCGGCGCTGGAAGCGGCCTGGATCCCGGTCCGCCAGAAATATTGGTGGAGGAAGCTGGGTTCTCCTAACTCCCATTCAAGGCACCAACAACCAAGATATCCGTTCCTACCTGCGCACATTCAAAGAGAGAAGCAGGGAGACAAGGTGAAGAGCAGGCAGAGGGAGTGCTTCCGCTGCTTTGCTGTTGGACACATCGCGCTCAACTGCAGGAACCCCATTCGCTGCCGCTTCTGCTTCAGGCTTGGGCACACTGCCAAAGTGTGTCGCCGCCGTCTCCGTGAGCTCCGCGACCGTGCCTTGCAGCAGCAGCTGCCTCCGGGGCTGGCTCAGCTCCAGCACCAGCGGGCCCCCCCTCCACGCCAGCTCCCGCAAGACCAAGAACTGCACCTGCCACCGCCACCTCCAGGTCCTCCACCTGCTGCTGCCATCCGTGCAGCCATGCCGCGCATCGGAGACCCGGCCGCCCGCCCGGCCGAGGGCCACGTCGTCATCAACAGCACCGCCGCCATGGCGCAAGCGGAGGACGCCCTCACCAACCATGCTGCGGTCATCCGCCTTGGCGGGAACAGGCCGCGGGTCAACGCCGCCGAGGTCCAAGCCGCCATTGAGGAGCACACCAAGATCGACAAGGCCTTCTTCCGGGTGGTGCCGTCCTTCCCCGACGATTTCTTCGCCACGTTCACTTACCAGCACCACCGTGAGCAGGTGGCTTCCCCAGGCCGCTTCTCCTCCCGCGGCCTCGACATCCACATCTCTCGGTGGAGCAAGCTCGCCCACGCGGAGCTGACCGCGCTCAACTTCCACGTCCACCTGTGCTTGGAGGGAGTCCCGTTCCAGGCTTGGAACAGCGATGCCATTGGCAAAATTCTGGGTAAAAATTGCATCCTAAACTACTTTGATGTGGCCACTGACCTGAAGGAGGATGTCTCCGCTGCTAGCCTCTGGGCCTGGTGCTCCAACCCAAGCGACATTCCCAAAGTCATGTGGGTTACCATCATGGACGGCCCCTCGCCGGCCATCGACGTCCGCCCCGACAACTCCCTGCAAGGAAAGCGCGGGCTCACCACCAAGGTGATCATTCACCTCGACCTCCATGAGGACTTTTCGCCGGATGCTGATGGCCGCCCACCCCGGCACCCGACGCGTGAGCGCCATGAGTGGCGCTTGGGCTATGCTGCTGGGGAGCAGCCTCGCCGGGAGCGCCGCACCTGGCCTGCGGACGACGGCCGTGGCAACCATCGCAACAACGACCGGCGCGACGACGATGATGACAGGCACGGCCGCCCCAACGATCGCCGCACCTGGGCTGGCCGCTTGTTCCGTAGCCGCTCACGCGCCGACGGTGGCCGTGGAGATGACGGTGACCGGCGCCGTGACGATGGCCGCAGAGATGGCCGCCGCGACGGTCATGGAGGTAACAGGCATGACGATCGACGCGACCGTCGCAGGGCTGAGCTACCCATCCCTGACTACCGCCGCATCGACCCCAGGCTCTTCCAGCGCCTCAAGGATGGCTCGGTGATCCCTGCCTCCGGCTCGCGCCGCCGGGGAAGGGCTGCTTCACCTCCGTCTGGCCGCAGCAAGGAGGGCCAAGACGTGGGGAGACTTGGGGCTGCCGTGCGTGGCCGCTCACCACTCCCCAGACGCCTCGCCTCTGTCATCTGCATTGGCGCGGATGGGCCTATGCTCCAGGCTCCCTCTCAGCCTCGTTGTGCCCCTGGCTCGAGCATCTCTCCACCGGCCTGCTCCACGCCTCGCCTGGTACGTCGGAGCCTCTCATGTGCAAGGTTTCTCAACTTCACGCCGGCCACGACTACTGCTTCACCGGCGCTGGCTTCTGCCTTGAGCACGCCCGGTGGTGACATTGGCTGCGACTCGGCGTCCAAGCCTGCCTCTACACCGGTGCACGGTGACGGGGGATCACCCGCGCGCACTCCGCCTGGCAGCGATGCTACCTGTGGGGCTCCGTCCGTCCACGGCTTGCTCTTCACCAACATGCAGCCGCCTCTACTTCCGCGGCCACCTCCGCCGTCGCCACGCCCAACTCCGCCCGTCGCCCGCCGCAAAACCCTCGCGGGCGTGAAGAGTTTCAACCTCCAGCGCTCAAGTGCCCGCCTACAGATGAAGGGCAAGCGTGCTCCCATGGCAATGCTTGCTGAACAACTGCTCTGCAAGCGTCTTGGCATCCTCAAAGATGGGGAGTCCATGACTGAAGCTGCGATAGCCAAGTTCACGGCTATGTTCCATGGAAAGCTGCCTCCTCTCGCCGTCGACGCCCTCCGAGCTCTGTTTCGCCTAGACTGCGACCTGGCCACGGCCGTTGAAGATGCCCTGCTCGCTCACGGCGGCGCTGCTGCAGTTGACCTCGCACAGGACGTGGGCCTGGAGGATGAAGTTGGCCACGCCTCACCTGGGGCGGCTGGGCAGCAGCTCACGGCATGACTGCCGCTCGTGCTCCACCTTCAGCTGGGTTACCTTAGTTTCTTATGTTAGCCTCAAAAACGTTTAGCCTGCTTATGAATGCCTGGACTGTGGGCATCCAAACCTTTGATTGTGCTCCATCGTATCAGCTGCTGATCTCCCCGCATGTGGCGCGAGACTGCTTGTTTTTGGCTGAAATTTGCTGCTGGGTTAGTGCCTTAGCTGCCTTGTCTGAACCAAGTGTTGTTGCTTGCCATGCTCGTCAGGTTCGTCGCCTGTGTGCTGCGCCTGGGTCTGATAGAGTTACAAATGATTGACTTTGCAATTAACATTGCAAGCTGGAATGTGCGCGGCTTGAACGATCCCGATCGTCGTACTACCGTCCTCGAGACCATCTCCGACACCTCGTGTCATATCATATGCCTTCAAGAAACCAAGCTTGAGCTTGTTGACACTTTTATCGCGGCGTCCATCGGCGGTATGCGCTTTCAAGGTTTTGCCCAAAAACCTGCCATCGGAACCCGAGGTGGGATTCTAATCCTTTGGGACCAAGATGCGGTTGACCTCCACGACTTCGACATCCGCGCTTTCTCTCTCTCGGCCACGGTGACATCTAGAAGAGATGACGATGTTTTCAAAATCACGGTGGTTTATGGACCTACGGATAATGCTCTCAAGAACGACTTCTTTCATGAACTTGTTGGGCTTAAGCCGCCGCTTGGATCCAAGTGGGTTGCACTTGGTGACTTCAACCAAATCCGCCGTGCCCACGACAAGAACAACAACAACATCAATAGAGCTAGAATCAATAGTTTCCGTGATGCCCTCAACTCATGTGAACTCAAAGAGATTCATCTACAAAACCGCAAATTCACTTGGACTAATGGCCAAGATATTCCCACCATGTCAAGGATTGATGCCTTCTTTTGCAACGAAGATTGGGACACCTCGCACGATGATCACATTCTCCATGCTCTTTCTTCCTCGCTATCCGATCATTGCCCTCTCCTCCTTGCTAGTTGCCGAGGTCCTAAGAAACCACACACGTTTCGATTCGAAGAATTTTGGGCCCGTATGCCGGGGTTCTCCGAGGTGGTCCAAAAGGCTTGGCACGAACCTTCCACTCACTCGGATCCTTACCATATCCTCCATCACAAACTTACCACCACCGGAAAGCGTCTCAAACAATGGAGTAGGAACCTCTTTTCCAACACAAAGCTTCAACTTCACATGGCCCTTCGCGTCATCTTTCATCTTGACTTGGCGATGGAGGGAAGACAACTATCCCCGGAGGAGCGTGACATCCATGCAAGGCTTAAAAGAAGAGTGATTGGCTTGGCGGCCCTTGAGAGGACTAGAAAGAGACAAATGGCCCGCATCAAGAACCTTAAGGAAGGCGATGCAAACACGAAATTCTTTCATAGGAAGGTGAATGCTCGAAGAAGGAAGAACTTCATTGTCAAGCTAAGACGTAACAATGGTTGGGCCACATCCCATGATGAAAAACAATCAATTGCCCAAACTCACTTCTCCACGGCGTATGGTCGGCCAACCCCTCGTAACTTCTCCTTCAATTGGGAGGCCATTGACCTCCCAACGCCTACTTTGGACGGTTTGGATGTTCCTTTTACGGAGGAGGAGGTGAAGGATGCAATTTGGGACATGCCTTCCGATAAGGCTCCCGGACCGGATGGGTTCAATGGCAAATTCTTCAAGGCTTGTTGGGAAATTACTAAACATGACATCATGGCGGTTATGCAATGTTTCTCCAACCTCCATACCAAGAATCTTCATTGGCTTAACACCGCCAACATCGTCCTTCTTCCAAAGAAAGATGGGGCGGAGGACATCACCGACTTTCGACCCATTAGCCTCATCCATGGGTTTGCTAAGATTGTCGCCAAAGTACTCTCCCGTCGCTTGGCCCCTCACATGAACGACATTGTTTCCCACTCCCAAAGTGCATTCATTAAGTCGAGGAGCATACACGACAACTTCATGTTTGTCCGCAACTATGCGAGATGGCTTCACCGAAGAAAGAAGGCCACTCTTCTCTTCAAGCTTGACATCAAAAAGGCTTTCGATCATGTTCGTTGGGACTACATTCTTGATCTTCTTCAACGCCTTGGGTTCCCTCCCCGCTTCCGTGATTGGCTCACGGCCCTTCTTGGCACCGCTACATCAAGAGTTCTCCTCAATGGCATTCCGGGGGATCCTATTAAGCATGGGCGCGGACTTCGGCAAGGGGACCCGTTATCTCCGTTGCTCTTTGATATTGCGATTGACCCTCTACAACGCATCCTTCATGTAGCTACTGACCATGGACTTCTTAGTCGCCTACCCGGAAGAGGAGCAAGATTCCGCACATCCTTATACGCCGATGACGCGGCCATCTTTATGGCCCCCAACCATGCGGAGGTTTCCAACCTTGCGCATATCTTGAACAACTTTGGCAATGTCACCGGCCTCTTTACTAACTTCGAGAAGAGCCTTGTGGCACCTATCCGGTGCAACGAGGTCGACCTTACACATGTCCTACAACACCTTCCGGCTACTACCACGACCTTCCCAATGAAATATCTTGGGCTCCCTCTTGCGGTCAAGCGCCTCAAAAGATCACATTTCCAATACATCGAAGACAAAGCGGCGGCGCGTCTCGCGCCTCTCCATGGAAGATATTTCAACATCGCCGGGAGGATGGCACTTGTCAAATCGGTCCTCTCCTCTCAAGCCATCTACCCCCTCACAGCCCTTGAGGTCCCCGCCGAGCCCCTTCAAGCCATCATTAAGCTAATCCGAAGCTTCTTTTGGGCGGGCAATGAGAGTGCCACCGGCGGGAAGTGTAAAGTCAATTGGACCGCCGTTTGTCGCCCTACCTACCTCGGCGGTTTGGGTATCCTTAACATGGATAAATTTGCAAGAGCTCTTCGCCTACGTTGGCCTTGGCTTGCTTGGACTTCGCCGGAAAAGCCTTGGGTTGGTATGGAGGACCCGTGCAACAAGGAGGACTTGGAGCTCTTCGCCTCCTTGACCAAAGTCACCATTGGCGATGGCAACAAGGCTAGCTTCTGGAATGACCCGTGGGCCGATGGCCTTTGCCCCAAGCACATTGCACCTTCCATTTATGCTATCTCCAAGAGGAAAACTTGGAACGTCCGGAAGTCAATCAACAATGAAGCGTGGATCCTACACCTTGACATTTCCGCGGGCCTTTCGGTCCAAAACCTACATGAATTTACCTTGCTTTGGCAACATACTTCGCAAATCACTCTACAAGACGACGTGCCGGACTCTATCGTTTGGAAGCTCACCGCGAATGGAGCATACTCTTGCTCGTCGGCCTACAAGGCGCAATTCGCCGGCACCATCCGCTCATCCATGGAGGCGGTCGTTTGGAAGGCTTGGGCGCCCCCAAAATGCAAGCTCTTCTCTTGGCTTATTATTCAAAATCGGGTTTGGACGGCGGACCGCCTTGCGAGACGCGGGTGGCCCAATGGGAGGATTTGCCCCCTTTGTCGTTGCCATGACGAGTCGGCGGCCCATCTTATGTTCAAATGCCGCCTCTCCGTTCGCCTGTGGACCATGATTAGGGATTGGCTTCACATCCATGACTTTGACCCCGCATCATGGGATGAATTTGATAGCGTGGAACATTGGTGGACTTCCATCGCTCTTGCTCATGGCGGTAGAAGGAAGGCTATGGCCTCACTCCTCATGCTTGTCGCTTGGGAGATTTGGAATGAGAGGAATGCGAGAACCTTCAAAAACAAGAGTACTATGCCAACCATCATCTTTGATAGAATTAAGACGGAAGCTAGAACTTGGGTTCTAGCCGGTGCGAAACATTTGGGTCTTTTGATTGCGGGAGAATAGACTTTTTTCCCTCGGTGTGGTTGTAACTCTAAAACTGTGTTCCATGACTTCTTCTTATTTAATGAATTAAGGCAAATCTTTTGCCTTTCTTTCAAAAAAAAAAAAAAAAAAAACTTTGGGTCCTGAGATCCTGATATGAATGCATAAAATAACATGCAAATTCAACAAAATTCACTACTTTTACCAAATCCTAAGAACTCTATCGGTTCATGAATGTAGGAAAATACTTCAGTATGCTTTGCGAGTGAGTTAATTGCTGGAAAAAAAGAGCACAAGAAAAAGAACCATTGGACATACCCTAACGAAGCAGTCGTGGAATACGAGCCGGACAAGACCGGGGCCGACACGGGGGTTCTTTTTGATAGCCCGGATGATGTGTCCTTTGACAACGTTCTCCACGCCCCTGCATTTCTTGTTGTAGTAGCCGAGCTTGAGCCCGCTAGCCTCTGCCGATGGCGCGGCGAGCAGCGCAGCCTGGATGGTAACCAGGGCACACAGGAGAACCACCGAGAGCTTCATGTCTCGTGGACAGCGCGCGAGGAGCTAGCTAGTGGGAGAGACAAGCTGGCCTTGATTGGTTTTGCTCCTCTTGGATGTGATGATGTTGGGCTGAAGATTAGAGGGTGTTATATAGTGCCGAATTTCTGGTGGTGTTTTGACGGTTCTTTATCTCTAGTTTTATTCAAGGAAGGGTTCATATGATCCATTGCTCCGATAATGAGATACCAACGAGAACATGCGAGCGACTTGGAGAATTTGACCCAGTGTTCCATGGCATAATACAGTGTACAGGCTTTTGCTGATCTGGTTATAAATGTTGACATTGTTATTATAGTATCAATTATGTTATATATATGCGTACACCAAAGTGCACCGCAAACTATGATTGTCTACAACAATCCAATTATGGACCTCGCCTTCTCACATTCCATTCTATTTCAAGCATCGTCCCTACTGTTTCAACATGCACTGATGCCCGTAAACAAATGGGCAAGTTAGTCGCTGATCACAAGCAACAGCTCGCAGAGAGGCAGACAAGCCAGAAACGGCAATGCAGCGGCGGAGATCCGTGGACGAAACAACGGGTTTGACGAATGAACGAGCAACCAAATGAAAGCACGGAACAACCACCAGCAGCCCGTTCTCTTCGGACGCGTTTGGTAGCCTAAACCGATTTTGCAAACCTAAGCACTCGTGTCCCTCAAACCGTCCGAAACGGCATCGGATTGAGCGTTTGGAAACGTGTTTTGTTCGTGCCGCGTTTGGAGGACGTCGCTCCTCAGCCGCGTCCCCCAAACGTCCACCTCAAATTAGTGCATAAAAATAAAGGTTTTCATTCAAATTTGATTATATGTTACAAAGTTCGAATGAAAACGGCTAGATTTCATCTAAACCCTAGCCTACTGACCGCTCGGCGGTGCGTTCGACGGCCCTGCCCCGTTGTCGCCTCCCCTACGCCGCAGCTCCTGCTGCGCGCGCCACCTCTCTATGCGTAGGGCGGTGACCAGATGCCGTTGCTCCAGCAGCGCGTCGCCCCCTCCTGCTGCGCGCCCGGAGGGAGAGCTCGACGGCGCGGCGAATCTGCGCCTCTTCGCGGGCTCGGGCGTCGTCCTAGAGCTTCTTCTCCGACTCGAAGGACTCGACGAGCGCGCGTTGCTGATCCGCCGCCTCGTCCGGGTGCGGCCCATCGTCGTCGGACCACTCGAAGTCATCGTCCTCCTCCTCCTCCTACTCCGCCTCCTCCTCCTCCGCCTCCTCCTCCTCCTCCTCCTCCTCCTCATCCTCCTCCATTTGCGCCTCCAGTTGCGCCGCCAACGCGTCGGCCTCCGCCGCCAACTCATCCTCCTATGCCCCCAGGCCACCTTCATTGCCGCCAGCGCCGCCTCCCGCTGCTGACCCTCCTCCGCCGCCAGCTGCTACTGATGCTACATCGCCTCCCGCCCCCGCCGCCGCTCGACCGCCTCCCGCCGTTCACGGTACTGCGCCTCCCGCTCCATGCGTTGGCACCGCCGCTCCACACAACACCGCTTGTCCATCTCCTCCGTCCGGTGCCGACGTGCCTCTTCCGCTGTTGCAACGTTGAATTCCGCAATGGTTTCCGCCAGCACCGCCTCCTCCCACCCCGCGTTCTCCTCAGCTGCGGGGTCTCCCGGTGATGACGCCGCCGCCTCACGCTGATGACGCTCCCGCTGCACAATTGCCTCCCGCCGATGCCGCCGCTCTGCACGCCAAATCTCTGCCCGGCGCCGCCGCGACTCTTCCTTTGCGGCGGCATCGATGCCGAACTGCGAATCCAGTGGTGGAGGAGGCGGCGGTGGAGGGAACTGGCCGGCACCGTGGTGGTTCATCATTGCGCAATGGTGTTCGAGCGACGAGGGATGTGCTTGTGGAGGAGAAAGGGGTGACGGCGGCTGTGGTGGCTGCCATTGAGCCAGGGGGGCCTTTTATAGACGCCGGCATCGGGAAGAAAGCGCGGGAAGAGGCCAGAAGCGGCGGGAACACGCGGTGGCATGCGAACGCCGGTGATGTCTACGCACGCTTCTATTCCTGTAGACAGTGTTGGGCCTCCAAGAGCAGAGGTTTGTAGAACAGCAGCAAGTTTCCCTTAAGTGAATCACACAAGGTTTATCGAACTCAGGGAGATAGAGGTCAGAGATATTCCTCTCAAGCAACCCTACAATTACGATACAAGAAGTCTCTTGTGTCCCCAACACACCTAATACACTTGTCAGATGTATATGTGCACTAGTTCGGCGAAGAGATATTAAAACGCAGGTGGTATAGATGAATATGAGTGGTAATAACAATCTGAAATAAATATGGCAGCAAGTAAACATGCAGTAGAACAGTAAGTAAGCGGTGTTTGCAGTATTGGAAACAAGGCCTAGGGATCCTACTTTCACTAGTGGAAACTCTCAACATTGATCACATAATAAATAACTTCTCCTCACTTGTGCTACATATACTCTTGTTTGATAACAAACACCATTCATTGTGTAGGGCTACAAGATCTCCCTCAAGCCGGAGTTAACAAGCGCCACAACATTCGGAGTTCATATTTAAGTAACCTTTAGAGCATAATAGATCATTGCAATTTAGACCGAGAACTAACATAGCATACACACCGTCACCAATAGCTATGAAAGGGGAATAGATCGCATCAATACTATCATAGTAATAGTTAACTCCATAATCCTACAAGAGATTACAATCATAACCTACGCCAAGAACTACATGATGCACACACCGTCACCTTTACATCATGAAGGAGGAATAGACTACTTTAATAACATCACTAGAGTAGCACATAGATTCATAGTGATACAAAGCTCATCATATGGATCTCAATTATGCAAGGCAATTCATGAGATCATTGTATTGGGGTACATGAGAGAGAGATTAATCACATAGCTACCGGTAGAGCCCTTAGCCTCGAGGGAGAACTACTCCCTCCTCATCATGGGAGACAACAGCGGCGATGAAGATGGTGGTGGTGTCGATGGAGATGGCTTCCGGGGGCACTTCCCCGTCCCGGCGGCGTGCCGGAACAGAGACTTCGTCCCAAATCTTCGCCGCGATGGCGATGGCTCGGAACTTTTCTCGTATCGTGGCTTATTCTTTTAGGGTTTCGCGACGGAGGCTTTATATAGGCGGAAGGGCAGCCTCGGGGAGTCCTGGTGGAGCCACACCATTGGCCGCGCCGCCTGTGGGGTGGGGCCCCCGGGCTGGTGCCTCTCGGCTCTCTGGAAGCTTCCGGGGAAAATAAGGTCCTGGGCGTTGATTTCTTCCAATTCCGAAAATATTTCCTTTGTAGGATTTCTGGAACCAAAAACAGCAGAAAACAGGAACTGGCACTTCGTCATCTCGTTAATAGGTTAGTTTCGGAGAACGCATAAAAACATCATAAAGTATGAACGAAACATGTAGGTATTGTCATAAAACTAGCATGGAACATAAGAAATTATAGATACGTTGGAGACGTATCAAGCATCCCAAGCTTAGTTCCTACTCACCCTCGAGTAGGTAAACGATAACAAGGATAATTTCTGAAGTGACATGCTACCAACATAATCTTAATCAATACTATTGTAAAGCATATGAGATGAATGAAGTGATTCAAAGCAATGGTAAAGACAATGATTAAACAACTGAATCATATAGCAAAGACTTTTCATGAATAGTACTTTCAAGACAAGCATCAATAAGTCTTGCATAAAAGTTAACTCATAAAGCAATAGATTCAAAGTAGAAGGCATTGAAGCAACACAAAGGATGATTAAGTTTCAGCAATTGCTTTCAACTTGTAACATGTATATCTCATGGATAATTGTCAACATAAAGCAATATAACAAGTGCAATAGGTATACATGTAAGAATCAATGCACACAGTTGACACAAGTGTTTGCTTCTAAGATAGAAGGAAGTAGGTAAACTGACTCAACATAAAGTAAAATAATGGCCCTTCGCAGAGGGAAGCATGGATTACTATTTTTGTGCTAGAGCTTTTCATTTTGAAAACATAGAAACAATTTTGTAACGGTAGTAATAATTTATATGTGTTATGTATAAGACATCCTATAAGTTGCAAGCCTCATGCATAGAATACCAATAGTGCTCGCACCTTGTCCTAATTAGCTTGGATTAACACGGATTATCATTGCATACATATGTTTCAACCAAGTGTCACAAAGGGGTACCTCTATGCCGTACAGAGGTCTAAGGAGAAAGTTCGCATTGGATTTCTCGCTTTTGATTATTCTCAACTTAGACATCCATACCGGGACAACATAGAAAACAGATAATGGACTCCTCTTTTAATGCTTAAGCATTCAACAAGATAATATTCTCATAAGAGATTGAGGATTTGTGTCCAAACTGAAACTTCCACCATGATTCATGGCTTTAGTTAGCGGCCCAATATTCTTCTCTAACAATATGCATACTCAAACCATTTGATCATGAAAATCGCCCTTACTTCAGACAAGACGAACATGCATAGCAACTCACATGATATCCAACAAAGGTGTAATAGTTGATGGCGTCCCCGAAACATGGTTACCGCTCAACAAGCAACTTATAAGAAATAAGATACATAAGCTACATATTCTTTACCACAATAGTTTTTTAGGCTATTTTCCCATGAGCTATGTATTGCAAAGTCAAAGAATGAAATTTTAAAGGTAGCACTCAAGTAATTTACTTTGGAATGGCAGAAATACCACATAGTAGGTAGGTATGGTGGACACAAATGGCATAGGTTTTGGCTCAAGGATTTGGATGCACGATAAGTATTCCCTCTCAGTACAAGGCTTTGGCTAGCAAGGTTGTTTGAAGCAAACACAAGTATGAACGTACAACAAAACTTACATAAGAACATATTGCAAGCATTATAAGACTCTACACTGTCTTCCTTGTTGTTCAAACACTTCACCAGAAAATATCTAGACCTTAGAGAGACCAATCATGCAAACCAAATTTCAACAAGCTCTTCAGTAGTTCTTCATTAATAGGTGCAAAGTACATGATGCAAGAGCTTAAACATGATCTATGCGAGCTCAAAACAATTGCCAAGTATCAAATTATTCAAGATAATATACCATTACCACATGAAGCATTTTCTGTTTCCAACCAAATAGCAATAAGTGAAGCGATCAACTTTCGCCATTGAACATTAAAAGTAAAAGCGAAGAACACTAGTGTTCTTATGAAAAAGCGGAGCGTGTCTCTCTCCCACATAAGCATGTATTTATTCATAGAATGAAAATAACAAAACGAAAATAAAAGCACACAGACGCTCCAAGTAAAGCACATAAGATGTGACTGAATAAAAATATAGTTTCACTAGAGGTGTCGAGGGTGCTCCTCGGCAATGCCCTCCGATAGGGGCTTAGGGTTGATGGAATTCTGCAAGCTGACACGAGACATCGGTTCACGACAAGCGAGCGATTTACCTGTTCGGGGCCCTCGATGAGGTAAAACCCTTACGTCATGCATGTCTCTTGATTATGATGATAATACAATGGGGTGCCGAATAGTTCGGCTGAGATCTCGTCGAGATGGCTAAATACTAGGGTAACCTAGCTCTAAGCTTCTGTTGGCTTAGATCGCTAAGATTGATTGTGTCCCTCGGCAGCCCCTCTCCTGTCCTTTATATAGGAGGCCAGGTCTCAAGAGGTCTAACCGAGCACGACTAGGTTTACAGTAATTTTAGATCTAATCTTTCCTTGTTCGACCGCCTCTTTGTCTTGCTTGTCAAGGAATCTTCTGGTGCGCCACCCAGATGGGCCGCCTTGCCTTCAAGTGCCTTCATGGGCCTTCAGTTAGATCGTACAGGGTAGGGAAACATCGGTTACCCGAAGGGTAATGCCCACGTCAGTAGCCCCCGAGTGTCTAGCCGAAGGTAGTTCGGGTAGAGAATAAAGCATGCCTTCACCCAATGTTCTTCTCCTTGATTGTTCTTGTTCTTCTTGAATATGCATCATCTTCTTCAGTCGGGTGCGCGTTAGCACTCCCGATGGGAGTAGCCCCCGAGTCTAGGTACGGATGCTTGCAATCCGTGCGTAGACTCAAGTTGTACCACTCGAACATTTTGCTCTGCCGAAGTTTTTCCGCAAGTCTTCGTAGTTCATCCGATATATTTTCCTCATGCAAGGGATAATGAGTAACGTGCCCAACTTTTGCTGGTTAACGCCGATGGCAAAACAACGTTACTCACAGAATCAAGTCCCCGGCATGATCCTGGAGTGCAAAGTTCTGTCGGGTGCGCGTCCAGCGCTCCCGATGGGAGTAGCCCCCGAGTCTGGGCACGGGTGCTTGCAACCGGGTGCAGACTCGAGTCGAGCAACTATCTCTTCCTTCAAGGCTTTTTTCCTTCGAGTCTTCATTTTATCGGGTGTGCGTCCAGCGCTCCCGATGGGAGTAGCCCCCGAGTCTGGGTGCGGATGCTTGCAATCCATGCGTAGACTCAAGTCCACCATCCGATACCTTTGTATTCCTTCGACTGCCTTTGACAGCATTCATGATGTCATTGATGACGTGCTTCTGCCGTGGCCTGATTGACAAGACTTGACCTAACAGGCCCGCCCTAGTTCTGCGCGGGCAGTTTCTAGGAATTGACCAGTGCATGCGCAGCGACCGAGGCGTCTCCTCGATTTTCGCGCAAACGTGGGAATAATGGGCCGCCGGTTCTGTTCCTTCTTTAAGCGCCACGCGTACAGCCAGATCTGCTCCACATCCCACGACGTTTGTGGAGTTATGGCCACGATCTTGCCTCAATTTTTACGACATAAATAGGGGGTCTTCTTGCTTTTACTTTTTACGCCTCCCACTGCTCATCTTCTTCGCCCATCCTTTCCTGTTTCCCCTGTTCTTCCCTCAAGAGCTTCAGACTCCATGGGCAAGAAGAAGGGTGCCAGCGCCTCAGATGCAACCAAGGTCAGCCGTGACTGGAGCGCCTCCGCCATTTCCAACCGAGATGTGAACAAACTGCGAGCCCTTGGCCTCATCTCCTCATCTGAGGATGACATCCGCCTTCCAGGTGCCGTTTCTCACCCAAAACCTCCGAAGGGCTTCACCGTTATGTTCACTGCTTTCTTGTTCCGTGGACTCTCTCTTCCCGCCCACGAGTTTCTTTTCTCTTCTTTTCTTCTACGGGATTCAGCTCCTGTGACCCCTAATTCGATTCTCCACCTCTCTATCTTTATTACTGTTTGTGAAGCCTTCCTTGGCATTGACCCCCACTGGGGTCTTTGGAGGAAGATCTTCTATGTAAAGCGCCACAACGACAGCAATGGTCCTCCCGTCGTAGGCGGCGTCGGCTTTGTTGTCAGGAAGGAAGTCGATTATCTCGACTACCCGATGAAGGAATCCGTCCAAGGCTGGCGCAACAAGTGGTTTTATCTGCGAGACCCTTTGGTGCCTGGACGGCGCTCGAATCTCCCTCCTTTTGAAGATAAACTGATAGACAAGCCGAAGAAGTCCTGGCAAAACGCCCTTTCTCCCGAAGAGAGAGTGACAGCCGACAGGCTATTCGACCAAGTCGTCATTCTGAAGAATACGGGAGGCCTGACGATGTGCGGCATTGAGGTAGTCTCAGTGTTCTTACAACGTCGAGTGCAACCGTTGATGTCTCGACCCCATCAACTGTGGCTTTACACGGGCAAGGACGATAGGTCTAGAGTTAGCTCTGCCGACCTTTCGGCCGAAGACCTCCGAGATGAAGTCCGCCGCTTGACGTGCCTTAGTATGAAAGACAACATTGTCTTGACATCGGCCCGTCCTCCTTATGATTCTGACCATCTTCCGACCGAGGTAATCCTCTGTTGTTTCTTGCTTGCTGTTGTTACTCCTTTTTCCGTTGTGTTTCAAAAAAAAAAATCTTTCGATAGGCCCCCGCCGTTGCTCAATGCTATCCTCCTACACCCGAAAGCGGTGTGGAGCTAGAGGACGATGATGATGATTCCGAGGGGACCGAGGACGCCCAGCATGCCCTCGAGGATAGCGATGTCCAAGAGGAAGAAGCTACCGAGGATGATGCCTTCATCAGGAGCAGGCGACGTAAGCAGGTACATGACGATTTTATTACAACGGCTGAATCAAGTCCTAGCGGAGGAGATAATGATGCCGGTGGAACTGCTTCGCCTCCTCCTGCCAAGAAGAATTCAACGAGTTTCTTCGCAGCCGAAGATGATCTGGACCTGTGAGCATCTATACCCTTTTTCTGACTTATTTCCTATCGCTTTGTATGCTAACCGTGCATTCTTCTTAAGTAGCTCTGATGATGATGATGATGATGATGATGATGAAGTTCCTCTCGCGAAGAGGGCCAAATTAACCTTTGGGAGGGCAGCATCAGCTAAGGAATCGAATCCCTCTCCCGCCAAGTCGACACCCCCCTCGCGAACGGTTGTAGAGAAGATTCCAGTGTCTAAAGTTATTCGTCCTGGCGATGCCCCCACTTCGTCGGCTGGTCGTGATCACGTAAGTATTCAATCTGCCTTGCTTTGCTGAGTTTCTATCGACTGAGTCTTCTTGATTTTTCTTGCTGCAGCCGATTTACGCCACAGTCGATGCTATGGTGGATTTCGCCGAGCAGTTCACCCGACTAGAGGCCGAAAACTCCCAACTTCGAAAGACTGTCAGATCTTCGGCTGATCAGGTGCTCGAAGCCAACAGGCTTGCCACCGACGCCAAGAATGAAAATGCCTTGCTGAAGGAGGAGTTGAAGAAGCTGAAGCGGCAGATGAAGGATGAACAAGATGCCAGGCGTGCGGCAGCGGTTGCGACCGACAAGAAGGAAGGCGTCCTCCGCGAATCCATCAAGGACTTATTAGGTAAAATCCATGACACATAGTTTCTTTCTTGGTGTTGCTTCACTGGTTACTGATCTGTCTTTCTTTCAGAGGCCGCCAACATAACTGTCACTCGACGTCATCAGCTTCGGGAGGACTCTACAGCCGATGCCTTGTCGCTTGCCGCTGAGTCTAATGTCCAAGTCCTTGGACTTCTGCAAAAGACCAAAGGAGCGTTGTCGAAGCTATACTCGATGATTTTCCCGAAGATGAAGCAGGACAAGACTCTCGACGAGATGGCGGATGCTTTCCTTGTTGATCCTTCCGAGCCTGTGGAGGTATTGAAATGCCGTAACCGCTTATTTGGGGCGGTTCTTACTTTCCAGCTGCTTATGGGCCATGGGATGGGGTCTGAATTAGAGAAATCGTCCAAGGCATTGCCTGTGGATATTAATAATCGCCCAGTCGACCTTGAACCCTTCAAACGATCGGCGGTGGTATGTGCCAATCAACTCTTGAAGTTGGTAGATGAAGCACAAGCCAAGCCTATTCCTGAAGCTGCCCCTGGCTCGTCATCGGCGATCCCTTGAACTTTTGCTTGACTTATTGTAAATAAGACCAATCGCAATTTGATTAGACCTTTGTTGTTTCGGATCTGTTGTCAATTCGAACCATCTTTTGAATGTAACATATATGCCAAGTGCTCCCGATGGGAGTTTTTTTGTTAATGCTAGTCTGAACTGGGGACTGTAATGCAGGTTCCTTCATCTTCTTCCCGTGCCGAGCTTTTTCCAAACCCTTCGAGTAATGATGAATCGGACCTTGTTCGCCGCTTACGTGACCAAGTGTCTTGTCTAAATAAAGACATCACTTCTCTTCGCGCAATGGCAGCCTTGGTGAAGAAAAAAGATAGCGACTGCTATCGAACAATACGCTCTCGATGGTCTTCATGTTGCTACCGAAAGTTTGGGCTGTAAGTATTAGCCCATCTTCTGATTCCTGACGTAGCTTGAATGTTCTTTTAACTGATATTCGTTCCTTTCCAGTCGTAGCTTCAGATAAAACTGAGGAGAACAAGAAGATCCATGAAAAGGTCGAGGCGATGACTGACGTTGCGCACCCAAAGCATGATTTATGGCTGCATCGTCTGAAGGCTGTTATCATGGCGAAGTTTGAGTACCGGGTGGAGAAGGCTCATTATTACTTTGATAAGTTCCACGCCCATCTCACGATGGTTTGGAAGACCTTGTTCCCTCTGGACCAAGCACCCGAAACTTTATCGGCCCTGTTCACCCGATTCAAGTCTCCCGAAAGGATTCGACAGTTGGTGCGGAAAGAACTTCTGGCTGGTGCTGAACTTGCCTTTGCTTCGGTACTAGCATGCCATCCTTCTTTATACTTGAGAGCCATAGCAAACACTGAGAGGAATTTAGGCCAATATTATGATATTGCTAGAGGTCCTGCGTATACCATTACTTCCAGGATGGAGTCATGTCTCGAGAGGGATCTGAGGACCCAAGGGAACCAGGGAGCCCAGTCATGAATGTAATAACCTTGTATCTGCATAAGATTGTTTTGTACAAATTTACTGCGTGCGTTGCACGCTATGTTAGTTTGATTGATATTTTATTATCGAGGGCGGCTGAGTGATCAGTTCAACCTACTCTCTCGACGACTTCGTTGAATTTTTGCAATGTTATTGCGAAGTCGATATGTAAATTTTATGAAAGCGAGACCCATCGACTTAGTCGAGGGATTTAGACGCTTGGCTTCGTCACGCGGTGCACCGGTTTGAGCCTTATTTTGCGATAATGTAACCATCGACTGCAGCACTCGCGTATTTTCTCGAGGCTTGGATTGGTTGTTTTTGTGTGTCACTAATCTTAGCTCCCGTTGAGAGTATTTAATTAATGACACTGTGTAAACGTGTTTTCTAGGCCAACGCTCCCGATGGGAGTAAGAGCCGAAGGTAGGGGCCGCAGATGACCTATTCGGGTGGTAGGGCCTGAATTGGAAAAAAAGGTAGAAAACCTGATTAAAACTTTATTCATAACATAAAAGCAACCTTAAGGGCTGTCGAATAATAAAAAGCGATCGCGTCCTATGTATAGAACCGTCGCAGGTGTGCAATGTTCCATGGATTCCCAACATCCTTTCCCGAAGTTGGGTTTTTGAGCCTGTATGCTCCTCCTGGTATCACTTCAGTGACGATGTAGGGTCCTTCCCATGGAGACTCGAGTTTCGAGGGTCTCTCTTGCTTCAGCCGAAGTACCATATCCCCGACACTAAAGCTTCGGTTGCGTATTCGTCGGCTGTGATAATTCTTCGCCGCCGTACACCAGCTCTGGCCGAGCGATGTCTCGAGCTTCGTCAAGGAGGTCTACACCTCCCGCGATGTTGGAAGAGGACTCTGTGTATGCTGTCACTCGAGGGGCTTCGAACCGAACGTCGGCTGGCAGAACTGCTTCGGCTCCATGTACCAAGAAGAATGGGGTGTATTGAGTCGACCTATTAGGTGTGGGCCGCAAGCTCCAAAGTACAGATGGTAGCTCCTCGACCCAAGCTCCGGCCGCACCCGTAAGGCGTTTCTTGAGGCCATCCCCTATTAGACCGTTGATCTTTTCCACCTGGCCGTTGGTCTGTGGGTGAGCTACTGATGCAAATTTTAGTTTAATTCCTCCGTCATCACAAAATTTCCGAAACTCTTTGGAATCAAATTAGTTCCGTTGTCTGTGACGATACTGTGTGGCATGCCAAATCGACATGTTATTCCCCTGAAGAATTGAACTGCTGTTTTTTGTTGTTTCGTACTGCGCTCGATCCACTTTGTGAATTTGTCGACTGCGACCAATAGATATGTGTGTCCTCCAGGCGATGATCTTGGCAGCGGTCCGACTTGGTCGAGTCCCCATTGAGCGAACGGCCACGCCAGAGGTATTGTCATCAGGTCTGTCGCAGGGGCGTGCGGTTTTTGTGAAAACCGCTGGCAGGGGTCGCACTTCATGACCAGATCTCGAGCATCCAATGCCGCTGTTGGCTAGTAAAATCCCGCCCTGAAGGCCTTTGCCACAAGGGCCCTGCTTCCTGCGTGATGTCCGCAAGTTCCCTCGTGTATCTCGCGCAACAGTGCTCTTCCGTCGTCAATGGCAATGCATCTTTGGAAAATACCGGAAATGCTGCGCTTGTAAAGTTCACCGTTTACTATGGTGAAGGCTTTCGATCGTCTAACGATTCGTCTCGCTTCTACCGGATCCTATGGTAACTCCTGCTTCGTTAGATACGCTAGGAACGGCTTGGTCCATAGTGGCTCGAGGAGGAGGACTTGTTCGGCAGGAGGAGTTGGAGATTCTTCGGCAGCTTGCTGCGAGCTTGCCTCCATTTCATCAGCTGACGGTTTTGGAGGTGCCGACGCCTTCTCTTTTATTGATCGCTGAGTGATCACTTCGTAAAACACTCCGTCTGGAATAGGGGAGCACATGGACCTGATGTTTGCCAAAGTGTCGGCTTCCTTGTTGCTGGCTCTGCCGATATGTTTGAGCTCACATCCTTCGAATTTAGCTTCCATATTTTGATACCCGATAGGCGATCATGTTGTCGCTGACCGTGCGCAGGTTCATCGACTGCTGCACCACCAAGTTTGAGTCTCCATAGATTTCTAGACGAGTTGCCCCGCATGCCTTTGCCATCTTCATTCCGTGCAGCAGCTTCGTATTCTGCTTCATTGTTCGTTGGGAGAAATTCATACGTAGTATGTACTTCATCTTATCTCCCTGTGGTGATATCAACACCACTCCTGCTCCTGCACCTGTGCTCCGTTTTGACCCGTCGAAGTACATTATCCATGACCCCGACATGTCGGGTGCTGCTGGTGTCTGTGATTGGACCCAATCTGCCACGAAATCTGGGAGGATTTGGGATTTTATCGCTGTTCGATTGACGTAAGTTATGTCGTGTGGTGCTATCTCGATAGCCCATTGAGACACTCGACCGTGGCCTCTGGATTAGTCATTATGTTCTTCAGGTGCTTCGCTCACGACGATAAACGGGTACTGTGAAGTAGTGCCGTAACTTGCGAGCTGACTCCACACCGCGCGCTTCTCGATGATGGGGGTACCACTGTCTTGCGTGTGAGCACTTCACCGAGATAATAAACAGGCCTCGCACGCCATGAACTCTCCCTGTGTCTTCTCGTTCGACGACCAAGACGCCGCTAAAGACTTGGGCTACAGCTATATACATAAGCAGTGTTTCCTTCTCACGGGGGGTCACAAGGACTGGAGATGTCGATAATATTTTCTTCAGATTGTCAAAGGATTCCTGCGCCTCCTTTGTCCACTCGAACTTTTCTGATTTTTTCATCAAATTGTAGAAGGGCAAAGCTTTTTCCCCTAGCTTGGCGATGAACCTGCTGAGCGCTGCTAATCGTCCTGCCAATTGCTGCACTTGGTGCAGATTCTTTGGCGGCTCTATGTCGAGAATAGCTTTGATCTTCAAAGGGTTGGCTTCAATCCCCCTGGCTGAGATGAAGTACCCGAGTACTTGTCCCCCTGGCACTCCAAAGAAACATTTTTTGGGATTCAACTTGATTTTATACTTGTCTAAGTTGTCGAAAGTTTCCGCAAATCATCGATGAGAGTGGCAGCGTGCTTCGTCTTCACCACGATGTCGTCGATGTAAACTTCGATGTTCCTTCCGATCTGCTCTCCAAGGCAAGCCTGCATGCAACGTTGATAAGTTGCGTTTTTCAACCCGAAGGTCATGACGTTGTAACAGAAAACGCCGTGTGGGGTGATGAACGCGGTTAGTTCTTGGTCTTCTTTCTTCAACTTGATCTGATTATATCCGGAGTATGCATCAAGGAAGGAGAGGCGATCACATCCAGCTGTGGAGTCGACTATCTGATCAATACGAGGCAGCGGGAAGTGGTCTTTCGGACAGTGTTTGTTGAGGCCGGTGTAATCGATACACATGCGCAGAGCGGTGGTGTCCTTTTGGGCACCATGACAGGGTTGGCCACCCACTCGGCTACCTTGAGCTCCCGAATGAATCCTGCTTTACGGAGTCGATTGATTTCCTCGCCGATTGCTCTCCTCTTTGGTTCAGAAAATTGGCGCATTGACTGCTGCACTGGTTTGGCTGTCGGGTCAATATTAAGGGCGTGCTCAGCGAGTTCCCTGGGGATACCTGGCATGTCGGATGGTTCCCATGCAAATATCTCCCAGCGCTCATGGAGGAACTCGATGAGCGCGCCTTCCTATGCGACCGTAAGGTCAGCCAACGTATTGACCGTTTTCTTCGGGTCAGTGGGATGCACCTGCAGCTTCTTGGCTTCCTTTGCAGCGTCAAACTCATCGGATCTTACGTTTCGGTTATCGGCTGGTGGTTGCGTATGATCTGTGGTAGCGTCGATTGCATTGAGTTCTTCCTTGGCACCGAATTTCGAGGCGATCTTCTGGAACTCCCTATCGCAAGTGTCTGATCGAGCAACGCTCCCATGAACGGTTATTGGGGTCCCGTTGTTGCCTGGCATCTTCAGTTTTAGGTACGCATAATGAGGTACGGCCATAAATTTGGCAAAGGCGAGCCTGCCGAGGATGGCGTGGTACTGAGATTCCCAGTCGACTACCTCAAACTCGATTTTCTCCTTCCTGAAATTGCTAGGTGTGCCAAAAACTACATCCAGTGATGTTTTGCCTAGAGAGTAAGCGGGCCGAGTCGGTATGATGCCATGGAATCCTGTATCGGACTCTCTTAGCATGTCGACTGTTAAACCCATTGCTTTCAAGGTGTTAGCGAACAACAAGTTCAAGCCACTCCCTCCATCCATGAATACTTTGCTCATATTGTACCCCCCGATTTGCGCCTCAAGGACAAGGGCTGCATGACCTGGCCTAGGGACGGCCTTCGGGTGGTCTGTCCTGTCGAAGGAGATGCTTTGCTCCGACCAATCGATGAATTCGGGTGTGTCAACCATAGCAACTTCCGCGTACTTCACTTCTCGTGAGAATTTCTTGATTTCCCTTTTCGAAAAGCTGGTTTTATGGATCATGTTGACCTGCCCACATGGCTCTGGGAACGCTTCATATGGCTCTGGTACATATGGTTCTGGCGCATAGCTGTAAGACCTTGTCCTTTTTTCCATTACGTGAACTCTTGATATGGCTTCGGCTCATCATGTTGTCGGATCTCCAGGAAGTGTCGGCAGTTCCTTAGCAGATGACTGGATTTCTCTCGACCATCCTTCGGATCAATGTAAGAGTGAAGGTAGCATGGTGCCTCAAGTTGCTCCGTAGCCGATAGATACGGTGAACGGGTGCGGCCATGGATCGGTTGCATGTCCTCCTGTCCTCGTTCGGACTGGCGAGGGTGAGGCGCTGTACGTTCTTCCTCTCCACGGTGCGAGTCCCTTCGTCTTTTCTTTCGCCCCGTTGTGAGGTCGAAACTTCCTCGGCTGCCTCCTTGCACATTTCTGGACGGGATTTCCAAGGTTGCTGCCGGCGTGTCACCTGTCGAAACTGAGGTCCTCGAACCAGATGTACTTGTCCTAAGGAGGCGAAGAAAGCCTCCGGAGTCGATGATGAAGTGAACGCCTCCAAAAGTGGCGGTCATGTCGTCGCACGATTCTGCAGGAATCTAGTGCGGCGGCTCGAGGTGTGGTACGAACTCGAAGGATCCGCAGCGGATCGGGTCTTTTGGATCTGGAGGTGTTGGTGACTCGAGTACGAACGCTGCAGATGTGACTGGTATCGCCGATATCCTGCCTTGTGCCGACAGGGTTCCCACAGACGGCGCCAATTGTCGAGGGTGCTCCTCGGCAATGCCCTCCGATAGGGGCTTAGGGTTGATGGAATCCTGCAAGCTGACACGAGACATCGGTTCACACAAGCGGGGAGAGCGATTTACCCAGGTCGGGGCCCTCCATGAGGTAAAACCCTTACGTCCTGCCTGTCTGTTCTTGATTATGATGATAATGGGTTACAATGGGGTGCCGAATAGTTCGGCTGAGATCTCGTCGAGATGGCTAAATACTAGGGTAACTGATACGTCTCCAACGTACCTATAATTTCTGATGTTCCATGCTTGTTTTATAACAATACTTACATGTTTTGCTTGCACTTTATAATGTTTTTATGCGTTTTCCGGAACTAACCTATTAACAAGATGCCACAGTGCCAGTTCTGTTTTCTGCTGTTTTTGGTTCCAAAAGGCTGTTCGGGCAATATTCTCGAATTGGACGAAATCAACGCCAAAGATCTTATTTTTCCCGAGAACACCAAATGGGAGCCTGAGGAGAGCCAGGGGCCACCACACACGTGGGCCGCGGGCTACACCCTGGCCGCACCGGCCTGGTGGGGGCCACCCGCGCCCTCCCGCGCCGCCTCTTCGCCTAAAAGACCCCTTTCGACCTAAAAACGCATACCGATTGACGAAACCCGGAAAGACTCCAGGGCGCCACCATCGCGAAACTCGGGGGACGTCTCTGTAACCTGCCGGATGGGAAGTGCCCCTGGAAGCCATCTCCATCGACGCCACTGCTCCATCATGCTCCGTAGTTCCCCCATGGACTACGGGTTCTAGCTGTAGCTAGTCGGTATTCTCTCCCCTATGTACTTCAATACAATGATCTCATGAGCTGCCTTACATGATTGAGATTCATCTGATGTAATCGGTGTTGTGTTTGTTGGGATCCGATGGATTGTTACGTTATGATTGTCTATCTATAAAGTTTGTGAAGTTATTGTTGCTGCAATCTTGTTATGTTTAATGCTTGTCACTAGGGCCCGAGTGGCATGATCTTAGATTTAAGCTCTATACTTATTGCTTAGATTGTATCTACAAGTTGTATGCACATGTCTATGTCCGGAACCAAAGGCCCCAAAGTGACAGAAATTGGGACAACTGGAGGGGAAGGCTTAGGTATGAGGATCACATGTTTTCACGAGTGTTAATGCTTTGCTCCGGTGCTCTATTAAAAGGAGTACCTTAATTTCCAGATTCCCTAGAGGCCCGGCTGCCACCGGCTGGTAGGACAAAAGATGTTGTGCAAGTTTCTCATTGCGAGCACGTACGACTATATATGGAAAACATGCCTACATGATTAATGATCTTGATATTCTGTCTTAATGCTATTTCAATCCTATCAATTGCCCAACTGTAATTTGTTCACCCAACACTTGTTACTGAGAGTTACCACTAGTGTAGATAGCTGGAACCCCGGTCCATCTTTCATCATCATATACTCGTTCTACATGACATTGGAAGTAGTATCAACTATTTTCTGGTGCCATTGCTCTCATATTACCGCTACTGCTGTGTTATGTTTACTATCGCTTCATATTACATACCCTACTAGTGCTTTTCCAGTGTGAATTGACAACTCGTTGTTAAGGCTTATAAGTATTCTTTACCTCCCCTTGTGTCGAATCAATAAATTTGGGTTTACTTCCCTCGAAGACTGTTGCGATCCCCTATACTTGTGGGTTATCAAGACATTTTCGCCGTTGCCGGGGCGGCATAGCTCTACACATTAGTTCACCTGGGGAGTACACTCTACCTCTCTCTCTGTTTTATTTTATTTTGTTTTGCTTAGTTTACTTTTGCCTAGTTTATTTGTGCTTAGTTTATTTCTGTCTTGTTTTATTTTTCCTTGTTTACTTTTGTTTAGTTTCTTTTTGTCTTGTTTTACTTTCCTTATATACCCGAAAATCCATAAAAAATTGAAAAACCGAAAAATTAAAAACTGTTGCTATGGGAGAACCTACAACCTACTTGGAGCTTATAGAATATTATAATAATTGTAGAGAATCAAGAGCGGGAAAAGTGATGAGTGCTGTGATAGAAAAATTGAATACAATTGCTAAAATCTTGCTTAAACGCCATGATATAAACTGTTGCTCTCAACAGGATACTAAACATCTTAAATTTCAATGTGGCTTTAGTGAGGAATTTTTAATTAAGAACTATAATCGGAATAGCTATATTCATTTTGGGTTTGAAGAGGTAGAACAATTTGTCATATTTATGGGAGCCTGAGATAGAATCCTTCATGGTTAAAAATTATGAAACTTGTGTTGTTTGTAAGGACCTTAAAGATTATGTCTCTTCTATCCTTAGTTTTTGCAATGAAAGTTACACTGATAATCCTTATATCATTGATTATAAAGAGAGACTCATTAATGCACAAGAATGCACTCACAATTTGCAGGACCTGTGGAAGAAGAAATTGATGAACCTGAAAGCTCATTGGATGAAAAAGAGGAGGAAATTGATGAACCTGAAAGCTCATTGGATGAAAAAGAAGAGGAGAGTGATGAACAAAGGAGGAAGAATGGATTAGCTACCCATGCCAACCTTCTAATGAGAGTAACTCTTTATCTCTTACACTATTTGATTGTCCTCCATGCTTACCAAAGGAGGTTGAATATTATGTTCCTGTGGATTCACTTGAAATATTTCCTATGAGTAAAACTTGTGAGAATAATTATACTACTGTTATTTATGATAATCCATGCTACTTTGATAAATCTTATGATAATGCTTTGTTTGTGCCTGATGTCGAAATGCATGGTACTAAAGAGTTTTGCTTGGCAAATGTTTATGATAAATCTCTAGATGATGGTCCTATGTTACTTGATAATATTAATTGTACTACTAATGAAAATGGGATTGGAAAGGTCTTGACTTTATCTAGGAGTCCCATATCTCTTGAGATTGATCAATCATCTTGTTATAGTATTGATAAAAGTGGATTCGAAAGTTTTAATCCCACTATTTTTGAACTTGATAAAAATTATGTGTTTGTGGATCATGAAAAGTATGCTGCATGTGATAGTTATATTGTTGAGTTTATCCATGAAGCTACTGAAAATTATTATGAGAGAGGAAAATATGGTTGTAGAAATTTGCATGGTACCAAAACACCTCTCTATATGCTTAAAATTTTGAAGTTACTCTTGTTTTATCTTCTTATGCTTGCCACTTGGTTCTTCATGAATTTATTTGTGTACAAGATTCCTATGCATAGGAAGTGGGTTAGACTTAAATGTGTTTTTAACTCGCTTTTTGATGCTCTCTTTTTCTTCAACTCTTATTTCTTGCGAGTGCATCATTAAAATTGTTGAGCCCATCTTAATGGCTATAAAGAAAGAACTTCTTGGGAGATAACCCATGTATTTATTTTTCTATTGTTTTGTTGTGTCTTGGAAGTTGTTACTACTGTAGCAACCTCTCCTTATCTTTATTTTATTGCAATGTTGTGCCAAGTGAAGTCTCTAGTAGAAGGTTGATGCTAGATTTGGATTTCTGCGCAGAAACAGATTTCTATCTGTCACGAATCTGGGCTGTTTTCTCTGTAGGTAACTCAGAAAAATATGCCAATTTACATGCGTGTTCCTCAGATATGTACGCAACTTTCATTAGTTTTGAGTTTTCTGATTTGAGCAACGGAAGTACCTGTTTAAAATTCGTCTTTACTGGCTGTTCTGTTTTGGCAGATTCTGTCTCTTTTTTGCATTGTCTCTTGTGGACTTTAAGCAAGGCTTTCTAGACGTGGAGAGCTTTAGCTAATGTTTTATTGAGTTCTTGCAATGTGTCACTACAGGACCAAGGTGGATTCAAGTTTTTTGAGTACTAACCCCTCTAATGAAGTTTATGAGAAGTTTGGTGTGAAGGAAGTTTTCAAGGGTCAAGAGAGGAGGATGATATATGATCAAGAAGAGTGAAAAGTCTAAGCTTGGGGATGCCCCGTGGTTCATCCCTGCATATTTCAAGAAGACTCAAGCCTAAGCTTGGGGATGCCCAAGGTATCCCCTTCTTCATCAACTTATCAGGTTTCTTCTATTGAAACTATATTTTTATTCGGTCACATCTTATGTGCTTTACTTGGAGCGTCTGTTTGTTTTTATTTTTGTTTATGTTTGAATAAATTTGGATCCTAGCATTCATTGTGTGGAAGAGAGACATGCTCCGCTGTTGCATATGGACAATATGTCCTTAGGCTTTACTCATAGTATTCATGGCGAAGGTTGAATCTTCTTCGTTAATTGTTATATGGTTGGAAACGGGAAATGCTACATGTAGTAATTGATAAAATGTCTTGGATAAATTGATACTTGGCAATTGTTGTGCTCATGTTTAAGCTCTTGCATCATATACTTTGCACCCATTAATGAAGAACTACATAGAGCTTGTTAAAATTTGGTTTGCATGATTGTTCTCTAGAGTCTAGATATTTTCTGGTTAAGGTGTTTGAACAACAAGGAAGACGATGTAAAGTCTTATAATGCTTACAATATGTTCATATGTGAGTCTTGCTGCACCGTTTTATACTTGAGTTTGCTTCAAACAACCTTGCTATCCTAGCCTTGTATTGAGAGGGATTCTTCTCGTGCATCCAAATCCTTGAGCCAAAAACTATGCCATTTGTGTCCACCATACCTACCTACTACATGGTATTTCCTGCCATTCCAAGCAAATACTTCATGTGCTACCTTTAAACAATTCAAAAGCTATTACCTCTAATTTGTGTCAATGTTTTATAGCTCATGAGGAAGTATGTGGTGTTTTATCTTTCGATCTTGTCATTTACTTTTGACAGACTTTCACAATGGACTAGTGGCTTCATCCGCTTATCCAATAACTTTGCAAAAAGAGCTGGGGTTCCCAGCCCCCAATTAATCAACTTTCATTAATAATTCTCTTCACATGTTTTGCTCTGATTCATCATAAGCAACTTAATTTTGCAAATAGACACTCCTTCATGGTATGTGAATGTTGGAAGGCACCCGAGGATTCGGTTAGCCATGGCTTGAGAAAGCAAAGGTTGGGAGGAGTGTCATCTAAAAAATAAAAAAAATAAACTACACTAAAGTACATGTGTAAACAAAAGAGAAGAGGGATGATCTACCTTGCTGGTAGAGATAACGTCCTTCATGGGAGCCGCTCTTGAAAGTCTGGTTGATGAGGTAGTTAGAGTACCCGCTACCATTCGTTGACAACAACAAACACCTCTCAAAACTTTACTTTTATGCTCTCTATATGATTTCAAAACTTGAAAAGCTCTAGCACATGATTTAATCCCTCCTCTGCGAAGGGCCATTCTTTTACTTTTATGTTGAGTCAGTTTACCTACTTCCTTCCATCTTAGAAGCAAACACTTGTGTCAACCGTGCATTGATTCTTACATACTTGCTTATTTGCATTCATCATATTACTTTGTGTTGACAATTATCCATGAGATATGCATGTTGAAAGTTGAAAGCAACTGCTGAAACTTAAATCTTCCTCTGTGTTGCTTCAATGTCTTTACTTTGAATTTATCGCTTTATGAGTTAACTCTTATGCAAGACTTTCGATGCTTGTCTTGAAAGTACTATTCATGAAAAGTTTTGCTATATGTTATCTATTTGTTAGCAACTATAGATCATTGCCTTGAGTCACATCATTCATCTCATATGCTTTGTAATAGTATGATCAAGGTTATGTAAGTAGCATGTCACTACAGAAATTATTCTTTTTATCGTTTACCTACTCGAGGGCGAGCAGAACTAAGCTTGGGGATGCGATACGTTCCAACGTATCCTATAATTTCCGATGTTCCATGCTTGTTTTATGACAATACTTACATGTTTTGCTTGCACTTTATAATGTTTTTATGCGTTTTCCGGAACTAACCTATTAACAAGATGCCACAGTGCCGCCAGTTCTGCTGTTTTTGGTTCCAGAAAGGCTGTTCGGGCAATATTCTCGGAATTGGACGAAATCAACGCCAAAGATCTTATTTTTCCCAGGAGGCTCCAGAACACCGAAGGGGAGTCGGAGGAGAGCCAGGGGGCCACCACACACGTGGGCCGCGTGGGCTACACCCTGGCCGCGCCGGCCTGGTGTGGGGCCACCCTGTCGCCCCTCCTGCGCCGCCTCTTCGCCTATAAGACCCCTTTCGACCTAAAAACGCGATACCGATTGACGAAACTCCAGAAAGACTCCAGGGGCGCCGCCACCATCGCGAAACTCCAATTCGGGGACAAGTCTCTATTCCGCACCGCGGGACGGGGAAGTGCCCCGAAGCCATCTCCATCGACGCCACCGCCTCCATCATGCTCCGTGAGTAGTTCCCCCATGGACTACGGGTTCTAGCTGTAGCTAGTCGGTATTCTCCCCTATGTACTTCAATACAATGATCTCATGAGCTGCCTTACATGATTGAGATTCATCTGATGTAATCGGTGTTGTGTTTGTTGGGATCCGATGGATTGTTACGTTATGATTGTCTATCTATAAAGTTTGTGAAGTTATTGTTGCTGCAATCTTGTTATGTTTAATGCTTGTCACTAGGGCCCGAGTGGCATGATCTTAGATTTAAGCTCTATACTTATTGCTTAGATTGTATCTACAAGTTGTATGCACATGTCTATGTCCGGAACCAAAGGCCCCAAAGTGACAGAAATTGGGACAACTAGAGGGGAAGGCTTAGGTATGAGGATCACATGTTTTCACAGAGTGTTAATGCTTTGCTCCGGTGCTCTATTAAAAGGAGTACCTTAATTTCCAGTAGATTCCCTAGAGGCCCGGCTGCCAGCGGCTGGTACGACAAAAGATGTTGTGCAAGTTTCTCATTGCGAGCACGTACGACTATATATGGAAAACATGCCTACATGATTAATGATCTTGATATTCTGTCTTAATGCTATTTCAATCCTATCATTGCCCAACTGTAATTTGTTCACCCAACACTTGTTATTGGAGAGTTACCA